>CM060846.1:218880511-220085511 GCA_030762175.1 Metallyticus violacea | reverse complement strand
CAGGTGACTCAGTACTCCAAATGCGACAGCTATGCTTGCTAACAGTATCCAGTATACAATTTTTTTAATGATGTTTAACGCCCGCTTTTTTTATTGAGGTACCACAGGCGTGAACACTGACGATATATGAAATTAAATGTATATTTGGAAAGGATTTTTTTAAGAAAGGAAACGTTCCAGCCTACGTTAAAGGTACCTCCCCGGCATTTGACATTTATGAGGACCATTTATGAGAACCTGGAAAAAACCTCAGTCAGGGAGGACGGTCCCGGCCGGATTCGATCCCCAGATCTCCCGCTCACGAGTCTACGCCTTAACGACCTCGGCCACTCGTGGCGGTATACCACAAATTTGGAATACGGCTTCGTCACTAACACGCTATGAGATAAGTTTTAAGATTTCCATTGATGATAAAACTCCATTGCTGTATGGGCTCTTGTAATTTTTGTTGTCTATTTATGAAGCATTTGAAAGTTATTTTGGCGCATCTAGCTCGCGATTAAATGATGATTTGATGCATGGAGGCTATTCTGAAGGTATCTCACTCTCTGCTCAATGCCAAAGGCCTACAAATCATGGTACATCCGCAAAATTTATTGTCAAAGATGAATGCTTGCTCTTATTTGTACTGGTATTTCTAAATGTCATAGTAAACTCTTCATGTCAAGGGTGCTATTAAGCATTGACAATAACCACTTCTATTTGTTCTGAAGAAATAAAGTATACAAGTATTATTTCAAAATTGAACAGAATATTTGTATTGACACTGTACTACCAATGTTTATTAGCAACTACACACCATGTAGTGTGCAGAGGCGAGATTTGAGAAACTGATTTGCAAAATAAAGCACTTGCTGGGTCAGATTAGTGCAGATGAAGGAACTGAATGTAGTAACATAGTGTTTGGAAGATGAAATTGGGGAACAAAGAGTTTCATAGGACAGAGAAACAAGCTGATTATCAAGTCCTGTAGCAACTGAAATCGCCAATGAAATGCTCGATTTTCATTTAGATCGAAGGTGTCAGGTACTGAGGATTTCAACTCCTCAATTTATTACTGTGAAACATGTTGCATTTTTTATACCTGTTCTTTATTTTTCCTTTTCTTCCCTCCAGAAAAAGTATTCTTTTCTCTTGGTGGAGAGAGTCGAGGACTGCGTGGGGGCAGAGGAATATGTTCATGTGATGAATACGCCAAGTGCTCCTGCCTCAGTAGCAACCTTTCGATTGCACCAATTACTACTCAACTACCAGTTCTCCAAAATTCAGAAATAAACATCAGTACTGAAAAGGGTAAGCATCTTCTTTTAAATATAATTTATGTCATGTAATTTTATAATTTTTATTTTGAACCTTTTCTTATGAAGTGGATTTAAAATAAACATTTAATAATTTAGTCTAAAATCATGGGATTCAATTAAAATACTAAAGCTATGTGTTAGTACATACTTCATACGTTGTAATACCATAGATGTCTTTTTTTTATTATTATTATTATTATTATTATTATTATTATTATTATTTAAGGACGCTCTTCAACATCTGAGATCATTAGCGTAAACAGATGTCATATAACTTCAAAGTTGCAATTTGCAATTAACAAATGTAACTTTTGCCATTAGGAAATTTCATACCGCCTCGAAGATAAACCGTTTGTATCCTTGTCGTTCCACTTGCCTGCCACTAGGCTCGTGTTTATGACTGCCATGGGTTCGTGTTTACACGTTCATTTGTCAATTCTTTCTCTATTGAAAGTTGAATATTTTCCTTTTTGCATACATGTAATTTTAAACTCAAATAACAATTAATGACTACCTATAAATAAAGCTTGAATATGCTACCTTAATATTCCTGACCTAAATTTTATTGAAATAACAACAACAACAACAACAATAATAATAATAATAATAACAATAATAATAATAATAATGTTGATTTTTCGTTAAAATGAATAAAAATTAATGAAACAAAATCACTTACTACCACTTCCAGTTTACTATAAAATATAAAATTTTCAAAACATTACAACCAAAGACTATGGCAAATATGTATTTGCAAAAGTATGCATTTCCAAAGCCAATTAAAAGATATCAGAAAACACATATAATAATATCAAAACTAAAAAATAAATTTAAATATAAAGTATACTGACAGATAGGCAGGCAGGCTAGCAGACAGGCAGGCAAATAGGGTAGGTAGGTAGGTAGGTAGGTAGGTAGAATGTTCACTTCTAAGGCCAAATTTATCCCGCTACGCAGACTTATCAATTGCTTAGATAAATATTACATTAAATCCAATTTAGTTATATATCATACTTTACAATTAACGCTGATCTACACATTTTTACTGAATGAAAACTCTTGATATTTTCTGATTCATTACGTGGAATCTCTCAAACTAGTCTTAGTTTTATTATTTTTTTCATCGAGCTACATTTTTTCAGAATTTGGTATTATGGAGAAAACAATGTCTATGTTTGGTTTATTGAACAGACACATAAAATTAAATATTCTGAGAAATTTAAACAAAATAATAAATTGTTTACTTTGTGAATGAAACAGTGGGGCTAAATGAGAGTTTTGGACCAAAAAGAAATTGGCCAAAAGGAAGCAATTTAATTCTTGGAGAAAAAATGTGAAGTATGAACGATTGGATTCTCCTTCTAATGTCCTTCTGCCACCACTCCGTATTAAGTTGAGTCTAATGAAATAATGTGTTACTGCTCCGAATAAGGATATTGAATGTTTCAACATTCTTGTTACAAAGTTCCTACATAAAACTGAAGCTAAGATAGCAGCAGGTATTTTCGATGAACCCCAGATTCGTGAGTTTGTGCAAAATGAGAACTTTCCTCAGTCGATGTCCCAGTTAAAGAAACCAGTATAGTTGGCATACAAAAAATCTGAGAATTATGAGGAGATTATGTAGGAAATGTTACAACATTTTAGAAATCTAGGGCGTAGAATGATTGTTAAAGTGCATTTTCTCAACAGCTATATTAATATTTCTCTGCGAATTTTGGTACAATGAGTGAAAACTATGTGAGCGTTCCAAAAAGACATTAAAACGATGGAAACCTCTGTAAAGGCCATTGGGATGTGTAAATTATGCCTAATTACTGGTGGTGTTTGAAAAGGGACACTAGTGAAAGACATATCAGAATTTCGACAAAATTGAAGTTTCCTTCTCCCAAATTGGAAAAAAGTTTGAAAATACATAATTATTAGCATATAGCTCTCTTTTTAAATATATTTGTTAATATTTAAGTAAAATGAAACCTACGAAAACAGACTTGTCTTAGCTATATGTCTAAAAACTTAATCACATTTCATCAAAAATATAAGTACATTATTATATTTGATGTGATTTTGCTTAAAAACCTAACCCGATTGAGTAAAACTGAAAACATGTTTGAATTTAGGACATTTATATTACATATATCCAGGTGGAAAAATAAAAAGGAAAAAATAAATGTAGAAAATTGTATTAGCTTCATGCACGACGGTGTATGCTAAACAGTGGCTGTGTTAACAATATCCAAAGATATTAACACGTTATGTCATCCAAAGATATTGTTAACATATCATTAATATATATGTGCCACATCTTCCCCTGGGCCACCTAAATTGACGAATTCGTCGATTACAAAATTACAATAATAAAATACACGATATCCAAAACGGACAAGGAATAAAACGAAATATTAGATATTTGAATTTAACACAACATTTTGTACAAAGTCATATTCTTTTGGTCTGTGTGAAAAAGGAGGTTTTGGGAAGTCTTTAGTGCCAGAAACTAAGCTCTACTCCCCCCCCCCCCCCCAACAAAATAGTTTGTGTAACTAATTTACACTACTCTCCACCCTACCAATGCATACCTGAAGGTTTTAGATCGAACTCTTACACCTGAATAAAATTGTTAATACTACTTGCAAATCACTTAAACACAGTGTCATTGCACCATTACACTATGGGGCATAATTCAACGTATGTTTGTTTGAATACTATCTACGTTTAATAGACCAGTATCAGATGTTGAAAAAGGACTTAACTTGTCGAGCGATAAACCTATGCGGCATGGTGGGTCCTACCCTACAGTGGACAATTCCACAGGTGCTGGTGTAATGCAACCGCTGACTGAGGTTGACGGTTCTACATGGCGACATTGGTCTTTAGTGGTGCAAACTACTGAGTGCAGCAAAACAGGAGGCTGAACACGCTTTTGGCTCTCCTCATATACAGTGAGCTGATAGGATATTGGCACACATTTTCCCACAATTGCAGAAAGTTACTATAGCAATACTTAAAACAAAGTAAGAATTCTAGAATTCTGGTCTGACATAATCTATACCGTGTTAGATACAGAAAAACATAAATAACATATATTGAATACAGTATTTCAGGATGATTAATATAAGTCATAAATTACTGCATAGGTCGATACCAAAAGTTTGTTTTGTACATAAACCATATGATAATGGAATTACAAAATCAAAGCGTTATATTATACGACAATAGCTGATTTCTTACTAGTAAATGAGATCTCCAACACAGCCTTTATACAGGCATTTGGTATCTTGTCAATTTATTGGCCTTATGATTCATATGGTGGTAATTGTAGCAGAAACTTGCGTCTGTGTTACTGGTAGTAATTGAGCATTGGCATTAATACTAGTTCCGGTGATTGAGCCATCTTCTTTACATGTACTGTGTGAGTCTACAGGCATATCAGAACTTTGTCTCGTTCTTCTTCTAAACTTTTGTGAAACATAATTTAGGAATTAAATGTATCACACTTATGCTATTGCAGTATCAACTGATTCACAAATGGCACTTAAAGAAACCAAAATAACAAAACCTTACATCCCTGATGCACATTAACAATCAATAAACACCAGAAAAAGAATGTCAATTATCACTGTTAGATATAAAATGTGAAATATTGCATGTACTATATAACGACTCTTAATCGTTTGTTACATAAGCTCATAGGAAAAGTTTAACACTGGAATACTAAACCATGTGATAAGCAATATGATAATCAGTCAGCTTATTTACTGGAACTGATCAACACACATATGAAACTGTCCCCCGATATTTGTTTTTGATTTGATTTATTTACGGGCGTTCTTTAACATCTCAGGTAATCAGCGTCCCATTCAATTTAGGTCTGATGTTCTCTTGCATGCCGTAAATCTACGGCATGGGATCAACGACTTTATTTTCCTTCCGAAGTAAGCCATACTTAGGATTTTCACGTCCGAAATAATCCATCGATACTGGCCGAGATTGAACTCGCGATCTTGGGTTTAGGAGGCAACTCAACCCGACAGTGCAACAGAACTATTGTGGTACTAGAAAAAAGTGCGCGCTGCCTGAATAGTCGACTTACTTAAGCTGAATAATACTCAAAAGTGAATGTTTGTTAGTATTAATGGGCGTTGCCACGAGTAAGAGAGTTAATTGTGAATATTCACTGCTTATGAACCTTAATGAGAGAGTCTTAGTTGCATCTACATACAAGTAACAGTCAACACTACAATATTGGAATCACTGTAATAAAAAATTAAGAAGGAAGTGTACAGCAGAAGAGAGAAAATGTCGAAAAAAGAAAGAAAGAACAGAACGTGGAAGGAAACAGGAAAATAAAGAAAAGTATGAAAGAGACATACTAGAAAGTGAAAGTGAAAGAAAAGGACGCTGACCAACAAACGAGCTCCTAAGTATTTGAAAAACCGCATTGTAAAAATAAGATCACAGTGTAACTACTTAGCATGAAAATAAACAAGTGTTAGAAAGAGGGATAATTTAAATAAAAAAATTTAAAAGCCACGTTTTTATTTTCTTAACAGAATAAAAGTTTGATACTTATTAAAAAAAATAGAAAGTTTAAAACTAAATTATAAATTAACTAAAATTTATAAAATAAGCCAAATGCATATTTATAACCCCATGCAAATTCACAGTCTTGTATACTATTTTTGGAAAATTCTTCCAAACGAAAAGCGTGGGGCGCATGCAACAGTTTGTTTAAACCTTTTGTGTGATTAGTTTAAACTATAAATACCCTTAACAGTAATTAATTTTATCTCTGTTGCATGCGCCCCACGTTTTTCGTTTGGAAGAACTTTTCTAAAAAGTTTATGAGATTATGAATTTGCATGGGGTTAAAAATGTGCATTTGGCTAGGATTAATTATTTTATACTTTTTAGTTCATTTATAATTTATTTTTAAATTTCCTATACCTACACCTACATTTACATTTACATCTGCTGGGTACTTAGCGATGTAGGGGGCATCAGACTCATTTGATCCGCATGGTTGTATATCCATATTGGCATTCCAGAACTCAAGAATTCGCTGATTGTAATTATTCACCCATTTTTCATTCGTTGTTCGTTTCAACATGCAGAATCGTCCTCCATTTGGAACAAACTCATCTGAGCTCGGCAACACAACAAACGCAAGTTTGTTAGCATGGCTTGCGAGGAAAAGCAAATCTACATGTCTCGGAGTTGTTTTTGTGACACATATGAGTATGGCGATGAATTTGGTTGCGTTTTACGAGAACATATAAATCTGCATCTTCTTCTTCGCTTGGCATGAGTTCACTTGCTCAATGTACGCAAGTCCTTCTGGAGTTTCAAAATCTGGAGCGTTTTCAATCCAGACTACAAGGTGAACGTGTGGACTTCCACGATTTTGAAATTCAATTCGAGTCCAGAAATCTATTACTTTACCACCAAGAAGATTGACATTGTTCTTGATTTGTTTCATGAAAGCGTCAACACGGCGAGAAAAATATCGGCTCACGACAACTGGTTACAATTCAATCAAACGTTGCACTTCATCGACATTTAATCAGCTAGGATCTTCATTTGCCCTGCCGTATGCAATCAGCAAAGCTTTTCGCATTTCAAGCCAATTCAAATCATTACAGCTCAAAGTAATATACCAGGTCGGAGGACCAAAACAACGAATAAATGCAATCAATTCTATGAGAGCTGTTAGGCAATATGATGCTGACTCTCTGAGATTCTTTAAAAGCAAATGAAGATCCTCAACAACACCTTCTTATTCTCGTACAGCTCTGCCACATGTACTGATTGTCGATTGCACTCGATGATATTCAATCATTGAGAGCACATAAAACAAATAGTCTGTTCTTTGAAATCGAGTATCTGAGCCTAGAATTGATATTGGAAATAATCCAAAGGCGTAATTTTTACTGAGCGTTCTTGATTCAAGTCATTTCTGCCATATGGAAAAAGACAGTACAGAAACTCCTCTGCTTTCAATTCTCGATTTACATTAGCAATGTTGTACTTTTTTTGCGAACAATTTCATTAATATTTGCACTTTCTTGGAATTCATCGTTAACGTCTGACTGCTAGTGATCAATTGGTGCCATTACTGATGTTTGCATAGTGACAATTTGCGATGTATTAACTGACTCTGGTTCATTTTCAGTGAGAATTTCTTCATCTATCTGTATTAGTGGATATTCTTGTAATTTTTTCTCCATTGGGAAAACTCCTTTGACGATAGCTTTGATAGCGTTAATTGAAAATTGTATGCCGGCATTTGAATGCGCAGTTCTACGGATAATACGAAGGAATTCGTTAATAGTATCATTCGATGACATATGCTTTTCTATCGTGCGCTAGGTCTTTTCCCTTCGGTCCGCATGAATAAGAATCGGTAAAATCAAATTTGTTATCATAGTTCATGAGACCATACGCACTGCCGGATATAATCAAAATTCCAACATTCTTTTCTAAGAATAGTAAATTTATCGAAGCAAGTATACTTACAAAATTGATTTCATCGTTTTCCCTGTCGCATAAACTACCATTGAAGGCACCATTTATATCATCATATTCAATAGCAAAGACATTTTCAAACGTCAGGATGTCTTGTCTCACAGTATCAAGATTTTTAATTTCCAAATAACCGTATTCATCAATTGGGAAAGCCACCGGTTGATTCATAGTTTCCCAATATATCCATTCTTAAAAACCATCGCCTTCAATCATATTTCGATTTAAAACATTTGTATCCCATAGTTTCGGTGGTAGAAAAGCAGCGCGATGACCATAGCGAAACATTGATGTCCAGCATGTCCGGAATGAAAGATTTCTTCATTGCTTTGATTCCAAGAACAACAAACAATCCGTGATATATCATTTATTCTCATGTAGGCATTGTGAGTTGGCATATCAGTAGCTTGGTTATCGGCTCCGTTTGGTAGTGCCAATTTGAATTGACGCGAATAAAATCTTCCGTATTTAATCGCGTGAATCTATCTACTCTTACATCTACAATGGATTATTTGCAATAAGCCAATTGTAGACGCGATCCGGTGAAATATTATATTTTCTGGATATATTCAAATTATCCAAAGTTTCGGTAACCACAACAGTTCCCACATCTGTACTTGATCGAGGAAGAAGTTCAGGGATCGTTTCGCTAACTTCAAACACATCAAAAGCGAATAATGTTGCACGTCTTTGAAACCAAATTGAATCTGCCTGGAAATTTGATCACTTTGACGTACGGAATGATGCGGTGTAGCAAACGTCGTTCTGGTTCAGTTAACATTGCAATTTCATTTGGAATATCTCCCGGAAGCAAGTTATTCCAAACGCCTTGGATGCAGCATGTCTCTTAGCGCTATTCAAGAGTGCATTACATCGATTAGAAATTAGCAATTCATTTTTAGCGGCTAGTTCCGATGGTAAGTATGGCTTTGGCGAAATCAAGCAATGTTTTACTACCTGATTTGAGTAACATGTTTTCAGATAGATTTCACAGCACTTATCACAAAATGTATTTACAATTGAATGAAAATGTGCTTCATCAGCTACACGTTGAGCATACGCCTTTCGTTGACCATCTAGTCTTACTTCATGTTCCTGACTCGTCTCTCTTTAGCTCTTTTTTTAGCATGTCGTTGCGTGTCATTAGCAAGTCGAGAAGAACGTTTTCCATCTTCTCAGTTGATCGCGCTTGAGCCAGCGTTTCTTGCAATTTGCGCGTTCGACATCGCGCTGCTTTTCGAGAGCTTCTTTTACTCGCTTTCACCGTTTGTCTAATCTTATCGACCTGTCTTCTTCCGATTCCTGTTGAAGCTTCTCTTGCCGCTTTTGCTCTTACTTTTCTAGTCGCCGCTCGTTCAGTTGCTGTTTCTTTGGCCATTATAAAAATTGAAGCACGTAGACTTAGAAAATTGATTTCATCGTTTGTCTAATCTTATCGACCTGTCTTTTACTGATTCCTGTTGAAACTTCTCTTGCCGCTTTTGCTTTTTCTTTTCTAGTCGCCGCTTTCGTTGAGTTTCTGTTTCTTTGGCCATTGTAAAAATCGACCATTAACGTTGATGCACTTTACTCTATTAATATATTTTACACATACCTTTTCGCTACTTATTTACACTACCGATATTAATAATACATTATTAAACATAATATGTCGTTTATAATACATATCACACTAGCGCACACAAAGTATCTTTAACCGCGATTAAATATAATACTCATTCACTACTTATTTACACAATTGAAATTATTATTAATACAAATGTTGCACATTAACATTAGAGCAATTTAATTTAGTAATGGAAATCAGATTTATTAAATGTTATTTGTAAGGATTTAATGGTTAGGATTTAAATTTGATGTTTTTATTTGAAAAGTTGCCATGGCAATTGTATTGTTATCAAAATATAATAAAAAGAATTCTAATCATTTTAGATTCAAATAAAAAAACGTGAAGATTAAATATAAATCAAAATACACTATAATTTATTTATTGTATTGATAAATATAAACAGTCATCATAGCAACTGTTCTTATTTTTAAATAAGGATTATTATAAATTTTATATTTTTATGCATTATTAACGAAACTACAGAAATGTGTTCTTACTATTCACTCTTACAAATTTTAAAACCTTCGTGTTTAACTTGCGTGTTTTACTTTTCGATAACTTCAATTAGCTTTACTTTCAAAACTGCGGAACCATATTTTTGAACCGTGGAACCAGTGAACCATAATAATTGCCGTATTATATTGTATTGTCATCCATTTTCTTACCTATGTGCAAATTTTTCAAGTGTCTATCTCATTTAGAAGTGCATGAAAAACTAATTACAAAATTCCACCCGAACAGACATGAAAGCGAGTTAATAAAAACGTTTGAAAAAAAATATGAAAATATAAGGGAAAAAATAACAGTGTCTCAACTACAGAAATTATTTAAAGCAAAAATAAAATCTACATCTACATACAAAAAAATTACACACAAGCTGCCCGGAACTCCAGCATTATGTAGTGAACTAGTAACGACTACTCCCAAACTTCTCACGTTATATAACGTTCTTAACAAAACGTGTTTGGGCATGAAGGCAAGCTGATTTTTCAACCCCGTGAATCTCTTACATCCCTATCTCAAGGAAAGCAAAAGGAGAATAATTAGGAAATAAACATTCTCATGAACCAAGATATTTAAGAATTTCCACAATAAGTTTGATTGTTCAGTATCTAATCCATACATGAAATGTTTTATCCGACATCCTCGTGCTGGATTATTGTGCAGAAAAATGCTGGACTTAACATGTTCTGGAAAAAGGTGCGTCCTTCTCTCATTTACAAGTATGACATACCCTGCATAACAGAATGTCTATTCATTTATTGCATTTATAATAAGAAGCAGATTATTTTTTTAAGATATATTTGCAAGTATAGGAAAATGATTTTAATGACATTCCCGCCATATATCCTTTTTATTTCCAGCTTCTCGTAAAGCTGTGATATCATAGCACATGACTTCCTCCTCTTACGAAAGCGCTGGAGGAACTTCTATTGTTCAAAACGCCCAGTTTTTTTTTTTTTTTTTTTCGGTTGTGGGTTACAAAGTTAATTTACTTCCTTTGTATTTCATGAATTGCAAGAACATATACGGGTATTTAGTACTATTCTTTATCCAGTAGGCATCATTAGCCCCGACATTTTAATGTAATTATATATTCTGTTTCTATATATGTAGATGCATGAAACAGCAACTCTCAACAAATTTAAGCATGCTCATCGCGGCGTTAATGTTTAATTTTGCATATTTTTATATATTTGGGTGTATGTTATACATTATTTTCCAATCTGCAAAAAATGAATATTTTTCCATTTTTGTGTTCATTTTTCCTTTTTATGCAAATTCCTCCCTTTTTTCTTGCTTCATTCTTTATTCAATTTTTTTTCTTTATTTGCTTCTCTGATTTTTTTGTATGTTAATAGTGTTAGTGTTTAACGCCGGTTTTTACTACTGAGGCACCATAGGCGGTGGGCACTGATGATAATGAAATGGAATGTTATGTTGGAAAAGAATTTTTTTTAGGAAGAAAACGTTCCATGCCTAAGTTTAGGGCACCTCCCCGGCATTTGCCATTTATGAGGACTGAAGAAAACCTAGAAAAAAACTCAGTCAGGGAGGACGGTCCTGGTGAGATTCAAATTCCTGACCTCCCGCTCACGAGTCTGCACCATAACAATCTCGGCCACCTGTGTTAAAATAATGTGAAGGTTGTTAATGTTGCACAGCTTTGACGTGTTGATTAAATTACTGTCTTCATACTCTCTGAATTAGAGCATGCAAAGTCTTTGATTATTAGACCTTTACTATGCCGCTATGTATTGTCACATTCTTTGAACCCTACTATATTATTCTCATTTCTAATGCCAATAATGTATGTACTTTCTCATTTTTCCTCCGCTTGATTATTAGGAAAGCGCAGAGATTATATCTGATAACATCGGTATGCTTTATTTAAGTATCTGGTGATATAATAATGCTAGTTTTCTGCTAAAGAAACATGATTTACACTTTATTTCTGGCGTTTAGGATCGGTCATTAACTGTTTCTTTTCATTGTTGATACATCACAGTTCTTTATGCCAGTGCGCTGCTTTGTTTTAGCACTAAAGGACTGCACGTGTGTTCCGAAACAATTTTTGTTCAGATTTCTTTATAGTAGGTACATTGAATACCGGAGAATGTTGCTCATAACTTGAAGTAAAAGTGATTCCATAATGAAACCAATAGCATATTTACTAGAGCATGGGTTGCGATGGATGAGAGTAACGGCTGCGATAAAGTTATAACATGCTAATTATAAAGAGATAGTTTGTTCAGTGAAGTCGCAACTGGATCTCATACGAATAGCATTACACCAAAATACCAAACAGCACCATACTTCCAAAAATCAAATGTAGAATTAACCTACGGCTTCCAAAAGTATTTTTAAAGGCTTGTGTACTGCAGTGGAAGTTGCAGACATATCTTGGTACAAACTACGAGTACCGGAATATCGTTCATATTTGGATAATGACTGCCAGTGACCAGTTGCAGACGAACCTACACACTCGAAAAACCACCTCAATGTCTACTACCAAGAAGTCATGGGAAAAAAAAAAATAGAAATATAGGAAAAAAGGAGTTGGCTATGTGAACCTCAGTGGATGAGACAATAGACGTGGTGGATTGCTATATTGTGAAAATATTAGACCCTGAACCTCCCACCAAGCAATTTTTGATTGCCTCCAAATTAGAGTAATATATACAATCAAATCTATCTTTACATACATTATGCACTTTATTCTCAAGATCAGGATTCCCGCAGCATCAATCTAAACACTGTTTCCTACCTCCTTAACCCCCAGGCTGTAAGAAACCTCTTATTCCTTCCTTCTTTATGTGTAATTTTTTCTTTCTTTCTATTTCGATTCTACTTCTCTTTAACTTTTCCCAGGAATTCTCCCATTTTCAGGATATTTTAGACACCCTTATTTATTAACATTCTTATTATCACTATATCCTCTTGTAAATCAGACACACTAACTACCCCTCCCCCACACATTGCATCCTTCATTATCATTTCCTCTATATCCTTTCATGAGTATTACTCTGTACTCATTCATGCCCTACCCACCCTACCCATTTGATCACAAATATCAATATACTTCTCTCGTCCCCCACTATGTTTAATTCTTTTAGATAAAACCACAGAATTTTTACATTCTAAACTAGCCCAAATTTCTTGTTTTTAATGTCTTCTATCCTTTGCCTCACTATCTTCCAGAATCCATTAGCATTACTTTCACCCATTCTCTATACATTCCCAAAATCTATTTCTTCCAATACCTTTCCCACCGTCCAATACCAACTATTACTTTCCAAGATCTCTTTTTACAGTAACATACTAAGTATTGTACGGTAGCCAGATTCGTAAAAGATGGTTTGAAGGTTTTAATGCCCTGTGAAGTTCTATAGAAAAAGGTTATAGTTTTTGCTTGTTGCAGCATACATGCTGAAACCTGTAGATGCTTTCACAACATTTTATTCGAACTTAATATGCCTCACATGCCTCGCTCAAATTCTGAAATTTGTGATCGAAGAATAAAAAAAAAAAAATACTCTTCTCAAATAAACAGTTATTTCATGCACAATTTGTGTAAGTTCCCCAAAGAGTTGAGTGCTACGGACAGCAATTGCCAAGTTGTGAACTTATACACAAAAGATTTGAACCTGTAATGTACGTAGTTGAAATATTCCTACCACAGTTTGCTCTTTCAGAACGTAAATCTCAAGCTACTTTTAATGAATAAAAAATGGGGGGCTCAATTGCATACACTTTACGCAGTTTTGGTTGGCTTCAAGAGATTATAAAATTGGAATCTTCAGAACTTTTTCTGCAGGAATCCATAGATATTATGGAATATGTTAAACAAGATCTACCTACTCTAAAAGGAAAAGTTGGAAACAAATTTTTCGAAAGTTCGAGGCAGCAATTGACAGAAACCTCGGCTGCGCTTCATTCACGATCCTATGTGGTGAAGAAGAGCAAAACGCAGAGGGCATGTCTTCTTATTGTAGTAACATCTTGTGATATTGAAAGGTCATTTTCTGTGTACAAGAACATTTTCACTGACAGACGTCTCTCTTTTATACCAGAAAATATGGAGACATGTCTTATAGTGCACTATGCTATAAAGTAAACAGCATTTGTTATTCTTGTTTCATTTTTAGTTACTTATAAATATTCTGATTTTTCTGTTGATTTGGACATATATGTATAACAGCAGTTGTGTAGTATAATACGTGTACTGGGAACATTTCAAATATTCAGAAAACAAAAATGTAAAAGTGACATTTGTGCAGTACATAAAAGATTAATACTATTGTTAATAACAACTACTTGACGATTATAGAGCACTTTGGAGCAATAAATTTTATACAGGAGATTAGTGAGTTACATTTGTTTATATTTTTCATTTGTAATTGCTAGAGCCCGGGTTTTTATCTATTTAGCTAAGTATTAATTGTAAATTACACATTTATTTCATATTATCATTAGAACACGATTATTATATAATTACATATTTTAATACTAGATATTTATGCATAAACAGAAGACAAATGTTGACGAGATACACATATAGGAATGTTGTTAGTAAATTTTATTTTTAATTTTTTATATATTTGAGATAATATTACATTTTTCATAGTTTACTGCATAATTTTACATATTTTAAATTTATTGCAGAATTATTATAAAACTTCAGTTTATTTTGCGCTTCTATTGAACTATCCAATACCGTAGCAAGAAAGGAAAATAATTTAAATGCTATTGCGCTATCCATAATTTGTTGTTACATTCAAACCTAAAATGCACTAATTCGATGCCGCCAACAATGTCTCATTTCTAATGGTTTACTTTCTTGTTCTCAAATCGCAACAGAATTTGTAGCGGGCAGTTAGCCATGGCACCAGTTGGTCTTCTTTATCGTCCAAGCTGCAAATATGGATTTCTATTGACAGTGCTTTCACCATAGATGGTACCGTCTGTTGCGCCCCAGTAGATTAAAACGGTAGTTAAACACCATTCAAAAAAAAAAAAAAAAAAGAGGTAAAACTATCCTCCGCATAAAACTTGTGATAAATTTATTGGGTGTACGATTAAATCTCAAATTAAAAAACATTTACGAAACAATCTACATATTAGAAATAAACAACGAATTTCTTCAAAGAAACAGCCTACTATTTACACAGCTACAGGGACACCTTGCATCATCTAATAGTGACTTTTAGGAAGAAATGTGCATGGCTATGGTTGCAGCAAATGTACATACAACTGCAGGTACTAAATTTAAATATTTCTTACAGAAAAACTACATTCGCTACATTCTGGACCAGTCAACTTTAAGGAAGAATTACTTAGACTCTTGTTAAGTTAACATGTTAGAAAAAACAGGGCTGACATAGGAGATTCATATATGTATGGATTATTACTGATAAGACAACAGTTACTTTGGGTCGTTTCTTGGAGAATGTAATTTTATGTTGAACTCTGAAACTGCATTTAAAGCCTATTAAATTCCCTGTAAACCTTTAGAGGCAACAAATAGTTCCAAAATTGCAAGATTCAATAATGATGGACTTAGTATGTTATGGCCAGCTAGCGTTAAAGGAGATACAGCTGCACACATGTTGAAAACAGGGAAATCTCTTTATGTATTCTATCCAAACTTAGTGCATGTTACTTGTATTCCTCATGCATTGCAGCGAATGGCAGAGGCCGAGATAAATTGCAAGAAGTAAATACCTGATATCAGCAACGAAAAAGGTTTTCTTGAAATGCTCATATCGAGTACAATGCTTCAAGCAGCTGAGTTACCTGACGTATCTCTGCATCCGGAGCCTGTGATAACAAGGTGAGCAACCTGATTTAAAGCTGTGATTTTTTACTTTGAGGCTGTGAAGTCAGCGATGGAGAACTTTCTTCTGATCCTGCAGTGTATGCGAGTGACTCCGCATACAATAATTCAAAAGTGCCCAGTTCAGTTCCTACACCGCAAGCTTCTTCAGTTGCCTTTCCGACAGTATCAACAAACTGGTGCGTTTCTCCAAAAATGGAAATAAAGGAAGATGTAGTTAGGAGGCTCAGTGTTGCACCAGGAGAAGTGCTTTGAGTAATTTCCACTAAACTATATGCTGAATAAGAATCCTGGATACTCAACTTTTGTTACTCTGTCTCGCTTATTTAATGGTAAAACTTTAGATTCCCTTTAAAATACGCTTTATTGTTAGTGTAATTCATCTATATAAACATGCACCGGTGACTTCTTGCGATGTTTCTTTGCTTGTAAAAATATATTGTCAGGCAGAAGACTGTACATCACAATAAACATTTGCAAAAGTATATTATACTTAAATGTGCATCCCCTTATATTGTACACTTAAACGCTTAAATGGGGGCACTGGCTTTCCAGTACTTTTGCATTTAATTTGATGTTCTAAAATTAACTGCAACTGAATATTTGTAGTAGAAGTAAACTGATTAATATAATATCAATTTGACTATCTCTAGCGTTCTATTTTCTAGCAAAAAATTTAAAAGATTGATATTACACATCATTGTTTCATTAGACATTTATATACATATATAACCAATTTTTGTTACTCATTTCTCAAAAAGACGTTACCTAAAATTCGGGCTCTATTTATCAAATTACACATTTCACTATATTTTATTACTTATTTATGTATATATTTCTCAATTTGACTTTGCATGAAAATCCAGACTCTAGTCATAATAATCATCTCCACCATCATCTACACTTGACGGAATATGTCTAGCTTGTTCCGACTTCACAGGAAATGTTTCCATCTGGCTAGCGACTTCCGGAAGTTCTTTTTAGTATATTTTATATATTTAGTATATTAGTTATACTCTAGTGCAGACTTTGGCAGTCTTTTATTTACCGTTCGATCCACATAGCTTTTCACTATTCCTGTATTCCTTTACTTTGTTGTTTATTGAATAGATAGGTAATTCTGTTGTTATATCTTCATTCCTAACTAACTAAAATTTTATGCATATGTTGGTTATTCATAAAATTTTAATTCCTGCACTTTGTACTTAACTTTTTGTTTTACTTATCTGAATTCAAGATTCATTGGCATAGAGCAATACTGGTGGTGCCATCATTTTGCAAAATTTATTTGTGCTGGTTTTTGGGTGTTTATTTTTAAGAATTTATGAATGGCTCTACATACTGGACCAATTTATAATTTATTTATTTACTTGTCTATTGGTTTCTGTTCATGCACTAATATCGCTACCTAAACGTGTAAAAATGAGTAAAATTAAGTATATCTTAAAATTATCTTGATCGATTTTTTTCAAAAGGATAAACATTTTGACGTCCCTATTGATACTTAAAAATGATATCTTTTAAAAATCCTATTGGGATATGTACAGAATACCATAAATAATTTTTATTTTTCTGAATCGGTATAATATCGTCAGTATACATGAAAATGTATAAATGATGGGATTGGTTTATTTTAATTTCCGAATTAAGACCCTTTTGCATTGTTGGATAGTGTTTATATATTAAAAAGAGTGGGTGAGGTACCACAACCGTGTCTCATTCCTTAATTCCAGTTCTCTCTTTCCCTATATTAACCTTTATTTTAGAATTAATATACATATTTTAACTACTTTTATAGGTGAGGGCTCTCCTTATTTCTCCATAATTATGCATAGCTATTTCCTATTAACATGGTTGAAAGCCTTCTCTAAATATACAAAAGCAAAATGCGTTTTAAAACTAAATATTCTTCTTTTCGCTATTATTTGCCAAAGCAAAAATATATTATATTTTGTTGATCGTCCAGGGCGAAATTCGATCTATTCTAAGAGAGTAGCTTATGATATTGTTTTCATTCTTTTATTGATTACTCTTGCAATGTTTTATATATGGCACTTATGAGACATACCTCTAATTTTTACACTCTCTTCCATTTCCTTTTTATGGAAACAATATCCGTACTTTTATTGGATTCTGGTATTTTACAAGTTTGCCAGAATTTATAAATAAGACCAAATATTCTTAAGCATAACATTATTTCTCCATATTTTAAGGTTTGTAATTATTTTTCAGCATCTTTTGTTTTATTTTTTCTTCTGTTTTTTAGCATCTTTCAGAGACTGCTGCAATTCTTCTACATCAATTAATTACATCTACACATTTATGGATTTTATTTTCATTATATGTTAGCCAGGTTCCTCCTATTCTTGAAACTCTATTTTATAGTGTTTCATTCATTCATTCTTGTTTTGGTATTGCATTCAACCGCACTGTATCCTTTTTAGTTTCATTTTCATGCTTATTTTATCTTATATAAGAAAGTTTATCTTTCATATGCATCGTCTTCTATTGCACTTATGAATGTATCTAATTAATTATTATACGCATTCTATTTCTTTTGCTTTATTAAATTTCTGTGTATATTTTCAGTTTGCATCCGTATGTCTTTTATTGTGACCATTGTTTAAAATTTTGTTGTTTTTCCTTGATTGCTCACTCCATTTCTTAGTTCCATATTTTCAGACCTCTTTTACTTCTAAATTCATTTTTTCCACCAAATACTTCTGTTTCAAAAGTTATTATGAATTTTCATATGTTTTCCCAACCTGTAATTAATGTTATGGTTTATTAATTAAATATTGTTGGGCATATATTTTATGCAATCCCCATTAGAATTTTCTTCATTTAAATAGTTTATTTATGTATTTACTTCTTCAATTTTCCAAAATTACATTTAGCTATCAGTAGTTACTGCCCAATTTAATGTCACATTCTCTGTAAATATTTATCTACATATTTTAATTGGTCTTAAATTATCATTATGAGCACATAATCCATAACAGACCTAGATCCTCTTGCAACTTAGCTGTGATTTTGAAGGAATTGTAAGTAACATATTATTATTATTATTATTATTATTATTATTATTATTATTATTATTATTATTATTATTATTATTATTATTATTAGCTTTTGTTCGATAAATCCGCAAATTATTTCTGGTATTGGTCTATTTCCAACTCTTGCGTTGAAATATCCGCATATTATACTCACTTTAATTAATTTTCTTTAAGGTTTCCTGTAATAGTTAATAAATTGCTCCTGTTTCGTTTGTCTCTTCTTTTGATGCATAAATCCGAATAAATTTCGAAAGAAACACTTCTTATCTTTCAAGTTGTTGCTATTCTTTTATTAATGTAAGTGTAATGTTTGGTTTTCTCTTCCACCTGCTCTCTACTAAAATTGCTACTCCATATCTTGCTCTTTCTTCTTGGGAATACCCCTCCATACTCGTATGTCAATGTATAGTAACCTAGTTTTTTGTGTCTAAAGCTGTTGTTACTCCTCTGAATATTATACTCTCCATGCTTTAGTCGTTGACTAGTAAATCCATCCGGCTATTTCCTGTGAAGATTCTGAGTGGGTGTTTTTTACATGGAAGAATCACCTTGTAGCTGATAGTTTTAATATCTAAAAGAGTATATCGTGCATATTTCCACCCCTTAAAAAAACTACAACATAAGTGCATCACTTGTTGATGCACCTTATGCCGTTCCGTTAAAGGAAACATCTTTAGCAGATGACAGCAGTAGGGGACAGAAATGAGATTTGATCCGTACGCATCTCAATGCTCTGTGTAAGAAAGAGCTCAGCTTGTCTCCTTATTTCTCTTATGCATTCCCTAACTTCGATATTTTATCTTCACAATAGCTCTTTAGATTTAAATCCATAGCAGCACATTCTGTGTGATTGTTTTAGTTACGCCTTCCTAATCGTTCTTGGCCTCTATGAAAGGCTCGATAAAGTTCTCATTCTATTTGTAATATTTTATTCTCTGTTAGTTGGACTTTTCTGTTTGCGAATTCTGATTAATCAAGACCGCCACAATTTCGCGTCACATTGGACAAAGACAGAAATATTACCACTTTAGTGCTCCACTTAAATTCAACGTCCTGGCACATTGAATTTCTAATTGTGAAACAATACCTGTGAATTTCAAACGAGACAAAATAGTTTTGAGTATTCTGCAATACTTTATTTTCTGTGTACGATACTCCAGAAAATCCTCGTTATTATTTATCCAACACATTGTTCAGACACAACGTTCTTCCTCAACTCAACTTTCTTAGCCTTTTTCATACTTGAGCTTTCATATGTTACAATATGACATTAAAAGATTAGGTACTTGGATACCTAAATCATTCTTTTGTTTCACTATCTATTTAATGATGTTTTCCGCAGATTCTGGTTCATTAGGGAATATCCTCTTAAAGAGCAATCTGTTTTTGATTCTCAAGTCTTTACTATAACACAGGTAAGAGTTATTTTAAAACCATTTGTCTACATGCCTATGATATTTTCACAAAAATTATTTTGCATAGATGAAACAACTTCAGATATAATTTTCTGCTGAATATTGCAATTAGGCTTCATTGTATGCCATTGTAGTGCGGTATTGTAATACCCAGGATACATTTACAAATCTTCCCTTGTACCTGTATCAAGAAATTCTTGGGCTACTGGCCTTGAATCTCCAACAACACATAACACGCAAGTGCAAAGCACACATTTTCAACATGTCTTACTAATCCTGTGTATTATTGCAAAACATGGGCGGCACTAGAAATACCAAAAACACATTTTGCGGAACATTCGGTCATCACAATGCTTTCCTAATGAATTGGTGTTAGGATTTCTTAAAACTCACTTTTCAATTTAACATGTGTAAAATATTTTTTAACCTTTATCATCAGTATTATATGAAATCTGTTCCACGCCTTGTTATTTCCTTTTGTATTTTCTGTCAAAGTGAAATATATGTCACCAAAAATTTGCTTATCTACTTTTGTAATATTAACTAACTGCTTACTGGACTGGCAAAGAGCTACGCAAAGCTCTTATATGCGCATTACTCTTATTAACTGTTTACCCGCATTAAATGTTCGTATGAAAATAAATCACATGCACTCACAAGAGCTATTTTCTTACTAGTCCTTCCAACCCTTAAGTAGTTAGCTGCGCACTGTATACTTTTTACCCGTATTCATCTCTAATGCTAATAGTCTAAGGCCTTTGTTTTATTCACTTTCGTGATACGAGGTTGGAAGGTAAGGTTGGAAAATCCCTGTTGTGATGGTCCTGTAAAATATTAAATCTGATAAAATTTGGCTATATCATGTCAATCCTGTGAGAAACATCAAAGCTCTGTATGGAAATATTCTTCACCACCAACTCCAAATAAAGCAAAGATGCATGCTTCTCTAGGAAAGTCATGGCATCGTATTTTTTTTTTATTTATTCAAGGAATGGTTCCCCATCATGCCATACCTGTATACACAACTGCACACTGTGCAATACTATAGAGTTCACTTGAAAACTTTGCAAGGCCATATAACATGCTAAAGGCCACATTCTAGTGCAACAAGCTGGATATTGCAGCATGATAATACACAGTTGTACATCACAAAGTCTGTTGCTGAATAACTCACAAAATTTTTATGAAGTGGGCCCATCACCCTCCTTAGTCCAGATTTGGCCCCATGTGAGGCTTTCCATTTCCCCAAATGAAGAAATACCTTTATGGAAGATATCCATCATCAGAAGCAGCAGTGAAGGTTGTGCAAGTGATTCTGAAGAGTTGTCAAAAATGGTTTCTCACATACCTTTGAAGACTGACAGAAATACTGGAATGGGTACAATGCATCCAATGGGGACTACATTGGAAAAATAATATTACCTTTTCTATCTGGGTTTACAAAGATATTATAATCAGTTATTTATGACAGGTTAGCACTATTCCTGAAAAAGATGATGATAATGATATCCTCATGATATACAGCATAGTTTTAGGAAAAATAAACCTCTAGCAGATGTACATACTTACTTTGGATGAAAAGTGCCAATTGCAATGATACAATTGAAAAAATTATTGACTTATATGTGACCTGATAAAACAATTCAGCCTAATTGATCACAGTAACTTATAAAATAAATTAGAAATGGCCAAAGTTAGAACTAAAATCTTGGTTTGTTTAAATGTTATTTTAATAACAGGAAATAAGCAATTTTTTTTTTTTGATTGATTTGTTTATGGACGCTCTTTAACATCTCAGGTCATCAGCGTCCCATTCAACTCAGGGCGTGAAACGGCCGGTAAATTTTGCTCAGAGGCCTCAGGCTTAAGGTTCTTTTTTTGTGCCGTAAATGTACGACACGGGACCCACGGTTTTATTTCCCTTCCGAAGGAAGCCATACTTAGGATTTTTACGCCCGAAAAAATCCATCGATCCTGGCCGGGTTCGAACCCGCGATCTTGGGTATAGGAGGCAAGTATGGTAACCAATACACCACCAGGACCGACATAAGCAATTGTAATTTATAAGGATATATCAATTAAAACTGAACTAACATCAAATATAACTTTCACATGGAATCGTACAAGGCTAAAACCTGATTGATTCTACTATATTCCAATAATCTGCCATTTGACCTCAAATTTGTCCAAATAGTATTTTTGAAGATGACTCCAGCACTGTATTTAATGGTAAAAGTAAAGAATAACTTTAATTATTGATCAAAGAATCAGTATCTTAAATGATGCAACAGCTAACTGATAACAAATTAATTTTAAATACTCAGAAAGCAGGATATTCAGCAAAATCTAAGATCCCCCCTCCAACACATGGCTCCATGAAAAGTGACCAAGTTACAGATTATATATGAATATGCCAGTTATTGCACCATGCACATTTTACATATAGGCCACACAATAAAGAAAAATGTGAAATCAATTAAGGATACATAAGAGGGTTTCTCTTTCAACATAGCTTAAAAACAATGAAGTGGTAATATATGCTATATATTAACCATTTAACTATAAACAGAGAAACCAGTTAAATACTGAAATGTGAATAAAGGCAATAAAATATATTTCAGAAAAAATGATTAGATAGAGTAGAAATTACATTAAAAAAGGAAGACCACAAAACAATTGAATAGAATCTGCTCAACAGCTGTGCTAAAAATTTAACCAAGACATTGAATAAAATCAAAGTACTAGCCACTGCTGAAAAACAGAAAATCACACAGAGCAATCTGGTATTCTTCAGACTTTATGCACTTACTAAAATACATAGAAATGATAATGAGACCAATAATGAACAATATCAATTCACCCACATACCAGGTAGCAAAAAATTGATTGACATTTTCAACTCTTTTAAAAGATTCCAAAGTTTTAGCATCAAAAATTCATTTGCTTTAGTGAAAATACTTAAAAATAGCTGAATTGCAACAGGAGATATAATGGTGTGGTTTGACTTAAAAGTTATACCCTAGCATACCAAGAGAGAATCTTATGCAAATGTTCAAAATTGGTTAACCTCCTTACATTTACAAACAGATGAAATAAAGGACTTACTGAAGCTTACTAATATTTGTATTAAACAAAATTTCTTTAGTTTCAACCTAAGATATTGCCAACAAGATTTAGGCCCAGCTATGGGAAACCCCTGATCCCCATTTCTAGTGGATTTATACATGAGCTCCTCTGAAATGCATACCACCAAAGTTTTACCTTTAGTTTTCAAGACATAGTACTTATAAGTATGTAGACAACATATTTGCAATAATACCAAAAAAACATTCAATAGATGCTCTGAAACTTCTTCATCCATAATATAAATCTATACGGTTTACCATAGAAGAAGAGAGAAATGGTTGAATTCCATTCCAATATTTAAAAATCATAAGAAATAAGACAGTCTGAACTTTGGAATTCATAGAAAAGAAAAACACACAGAAAATTACATAAAATAATATTTGTAGTCACTCTCAAAATAAATATGCAGTGTTCAGAGCTTGGAACACAGATTAATGAACATCCCACCACAGAAACAGAGTACATAATGGAATACCAACAAATAATTCAGACAGCATTAACCAATGGTTTTAACAAAGACACAGTAATAAAAATTATCAATAAAGTTAAAGGGCAAAAGTCTATAAGAGAAATTTCCACACTGAAGAATATCAAGGAAAGATACAAATTCAAAAGCTTCATATACCATCTAACTTACCACAACAAATTTAAGAAGATATTCAAAAATCAAGGTATAATATAAAATCAAATATAATATAAAAAATTTATTAGGTTGCACAGTAAAAGACATCATACCAACAGAACAGAAATCAGGAATTTATGCAATCAAATGTGCAAATTGTGATCAGAAATACATCAGAAAAACTAAGAGAAATTTGGAAGAAAGAACACTTTCGGGATATTCATTTTAAACAGGTTGATAAACCAGTTAGGAGCATGTCCTAGTGTTATATAAATGGAGTTAATGTGAAAAAGTTGAAAACATTAATGTAGTATATATTACCACTCCATTGTTTACAGCTTTGTAAGTACAATTTATTCACTAAATAAACCAATGACTTCATTCATTTACTAAGATTGATGGGCCAAACAATTAGACATCAACTGGGGAACATATTCCATAGCTGTATTATGTGTAAAAGAATATTCTTTTAAAATCTCAGACAACTTCTCTTTTCCAGGCTTTGACTACCATTATATATACTTTGGCAGATTCTCCTAAAAGCAGCCTAACATTAATTGCAGCTTTCATGTTTCTAATGTGTTCCAAATACCTCTTACCACCCATTACTTGCATGGAGATTTTGAATGCTCAGAGTCTGCAATTTCCTTTGCTTTAGTCAGTAATATACATTAGTTGAAGAAAAAATGGAAGGTGAATAGGTGTACCTCATCATTCTGTGGTTGTTGTACTCTTTCTTTTCTACCTGTGCTGCAATTTTACTCCAAGTTTTCCTTGTTATAGCTTTATGTTTTTGAATGTTGCAAACAGTGGATTTTGAAATTTCAAGCTTTAAAAGTGTTTCATTAGCTTACACCTTTAAAAATTAACTGTATCGTTACTTTTATTTTATTCACACTTAACTCAATTTGTTATTTTCTTTAGACATACTGAAACTGTTAACTCTTACAATGAACAAAATTATACAGTGATTTCCTTTTAGTAACATTGAATGTATGTAGCCTTCATAAGTTTTGCACTCTTTCTATTCTTCTTGTCTAGCAGTGGGTATCTGGGCTATCCATTCACTTTTATTAAGGTTCCTTGAATTCATTTATGACAGGACTCTGCACAACCCCCTCTCCTATTTTGCTAAAGTTGGTTAATTTTTAAAAGAGATAGTAAGTTTCCCTAACTCTGTATAAAGGAAGCAAAATTTCATACTGCAGTTAAGAAATACATACCAATTGTTGGTTCACTCACTAGAAACCATCAGTAGTTTAGTTAAAAGCTGATAACATTACAGTTCTTAGAATTTCTCAGGGTAGACCAACTTAAGATTTTTTTGGATTTGACCAACATATACACCAGTTAAAATTTTATTAGCAAGTGTGAATCAATGGCAAAGTATTAAGTTATTCAGTTTGTCAAGAAATACAAGATTACATATATACTAAATAAATGAAATAATTGGTTCCATAAATAAAAGGAAAATTTAGGCAGATGGTGAAGCTACAAGGTTGGGCAACTTCACAGGGTTTACTGTCATTATTTTCACATCACTTAGAGTGAAGCAGTAATGCTCTTCTTACAATTATAATGAATAGCCAAGAAATCCAATCTGTTACTCACACAAAATTATTAGGTTTAGTGGGGAGGGGGGTCAAAGAATAAAATTTTTATAAGCATTATTTTATTTTTTAACCCATGTGCTCTTTTACATTATATTGGAAAATATCAATCTGAAATATGTATTCTAACTTATTGAAATATGAAAATATTTATGTATACAGTCATAGTGCAATGCCCACTTTTGTATCCTTTGGTTGTCCTCTTGATGATTCTCATAATTATTCTGAACGTGTTAAACTGCTGTTGCTATATTGCATTTTAGTAGTACATGTATTCAAAATATCTTCCTCTTTAGATTCTCTTTTATCCATCTATCCTTTTTTTCTTCTTGTATGAGATTCAAAACATTGGCACATGTTTTAGTAAGCTCTGGTGATTTCAGTGTTGTTTTAACTTTAACTTCAGGATAACATAGCTAAAAGGAAATAGGTAGTTTTTAGATTTATTATGATAAAATTATAAGAAAGAATAATACATCAGTATAAAAAATGTGGAGAGCTATCAAGGTTATATTTTATTTCCGCCAATTGTCCACCAATGAAAAATCAGTTCATGGCTTATGTTCCAAGAATGGGTGACTTAAATACAATGTGGAAAATGCTAGTTATAAAGATAAGCATAATTTGACAGAAGCAGTCCTGCTAGCTGTGAAAAATATTTTCAGAACTATGTTATTTTGAAATTGCTGTTCACATGCCAAGACCTAAAATAATCATGAAACCTTTTAAAATCAGGTATGGTTGAGATGCCCAAAACCATCATTTTGTGGTGCAACTTTTGTTCAAATAGCTGTATAGGATGCAGTTATATTTTTTAATAATGAATACAAAGCCAGAATACATAATTTGATAGCTATTGAACTTGAACCTGGAGTATTTATAATGGAACAACATCAAAAACTTAATCAGCAAAAATGGCAAAAGCTGAATTATAAATATCTGATATGGAGAAATGGTCAAAACAAGAAAAGAAAAGCAGGAAAAAGATAATAGAAAGGGTGGAGGAAGATGAGCTTATGAATTTGGAGCCTATTAATGCCTTTTTGAGTAAATATGAACACTTTAATCTTTGACTTTTAATTTTCTTGAAATGAGATTATGGCACATAAAAGTACATTATTTTCTGGAATACTAGTGATAGGAAGCTGAAATTTTAAGGACTTATTTACAATATACTGTTGTACATTTGTGTGAAAAAGAATAAAGTTAGTACCAAAAATATGCCCTATGGAATAAAATAATCATGAAAAGTTCTTATTTTTTTCTTCTTAACATTCAAATATTATTATATTTTATTTTTATTGGAAATTTAGAAGTTTTTCACATACATTTATAATAACATGTAATAAAATATCAGTTTAAAAATTGGGACATTGCATTTAGTACTTTTGTAGCAATGCATATCTTCATAAACATAAAATTGATATTTTAATATAAATTTGAATAATTTGGGGTTTTCACAGTAAAATATAGTATCATATAACAAATTATTTATGAGGAAGTCACTCAAATTTCACGAGTTTAATTCCACTCTCTTGGATATGCTTAAAAGGCAAATTTCCTTTATCGTCATCAGGGTTCCACTGTCAGCTTTCCAGCATGGTATTAAGGTGTTGCTCTTTGGATTTTATAAAACTTTTTGATAAGGTTGCTGTTGTTTGGAAGATCAAAATTAATGTGCTTTGGTGTTTCCAATGTATTTTACTATGCTCCTTACAAAAGTAGGTGTTAGGTTTTCCCTTAGGCATGTATTTATGAAATGTATACCTGCAGCCCTTAATTTTTTCTTTATTCTATATATAATGAGCTGTTTAATTTGTGATTTAAATTTTTCAAGGATGTTGTTTAATATAAATTTGTTCAAATTTATATTAAAACATTGGTGTAATTGGGAAAATAAAGATTCCAGCCAGAACCACGAGATAAAAAGAATAACATGGAGAACAAACTGTCACCTTACAATAATTATCATACTAATAGCATCCTTGGAAAATTTAAATCGCAAATTAAACAGTTCATAAATTATAGAATGAAGAAAAAGTTAAGGGCTGCAGATATACATTTCATAAATACATGCCTACGGAAAAACATAACAAACAATTTTGTACAGAGGATAGTAAAACAAAGCAGAAACATCAATGCACATAAATTTTGATCTTCCTAACAACAGTAACCCCATCAAAAAATTTATAAATTCCAAAGAGTGACAACTTAATACCACGCTGGAAAGCTGACAGCAGAACTGTGCTAACAATGAAGGAAATTTGCCTTTGAAACATCCCTAAGTAAGTGGAATAAAACTAGTGAAATTTAAGTGACTCCCTCATAAATAATTTGTATATGATAAAATTGTTAGTTTTCACAAATATATCTTTCATGTAAATTTTTATATTAAGTAACCTAATTTCATTTATTTATGCTGAAAATTGTGGTCTCAGAGAATTTTACATTTTGACTCTGTGATATTGGCGAAATCCTCCCCTTAACTATGAATAACCACCAGAGTTGGAAAATATAAATATAGAATGTTGCAACAAAACTGAATATAGTATACTATGCACTATCCGTTCAAAAAAATATTTTAAAATAGATGCACTAAAAATGGTTTATAATGCATATGTTTATAGCCCCCTAGCATATGTTATTTTGAAATGGTATTTTGCAAAAGAACTAAGCAGCATATTTATAATGCATAACATATCATTCAACTGATGCTAAAATTATACAATCTAATTCATTGCAAACATTACTTCAGAGAGCATAATATCTTAACAGTGTCATGTATCCTAGAGTCAGTGTGCTTTGTCTATAAAATTATCTACTGCCAAACTATAAACAAAGTTCACCTGTATCCAACCGAAATAAAAAACAAACATGCATAAGTCATGTCAGAACCATAAATAAAGCAAGATAATATTTATCATAACTGTATCATAAGGTGTCTCATTATATGCAGACTAAGTGGTAGCTACTTTCATCTCTACTTTTTAAAAGTAAAGTAAAGCACTTTTTATTGAACACAGTTTAACACAGTTTTTACAGCAAAGAGGAATTCATTGACTATTTTACAAGCACAAGATAAATATTTTTTTAAAATTAAGCTAAAAGTTATGATTGAATAAATTTTTTCATTTAAATTTATGTATTTATTTCCTTAGAAGCTGCAGAGTCTTTTGAAAATTTGACTGCATAAGGTATAATGTATAGAATAAATGATTATATATATATATTACATTTAATTGAAAATCACACACAAATACAAACATATATACATACATATAAGAGTAAGTCTGTTGGCATTGACAAAACATTAAATCTTACAATTAATATAAGAGAGAAAGCTGTTAAAATTTTTCTAAATTAGTGCATCTGAAAACCCAATTGCCAAAGAGGTTAATTGATACACTCAAATGTCAAGTGCCAAATCATAAGCTCATTCATTTAAATTTATGTATTTATTTCCTTAGAAGCTGCAGAGTCTTTTGAAAATTTGACTGCATAAGGTATAATGTATAGAATAAATGCTTATATATATATTACAGTTAATTGAAAATCACACACACATACAAACATATATACATACATATAAGAGTAAGTCTGTTGGCATTGACAAAACATTAAATCTTACAATTAATATAAGAGAGAAAGCTGTTAAAATTTTTCTAAATTAGTGCATCTGAAAACCCAATTGCCAAAGAGGTTAATTGATACACTCAAATGTTAAGTGCCAAATCATAAGTTCATTAACATTGGATGTTCAATAAACTTATGTTCATATAGATCCAGAAGCTTTTCTTTGATTTTCAAAATATATACCTTTCACTTATAGACAAAGACTTATATAATCCAAATTTTCATTTCCTATGTGTAAAAGTACAGTTGGTGGAATGTTGTGTAGAGTATTGGTAATTCTTTTCTTTAAAACATCCAAACTTTTGGGCTATGACTGAAATACCTGCTGTTTCATATAGCCTCAGAGAAAAAATTCCAGTAGTGTAAGATTCTGGAATGGGTAGACCAACAGATAGTAGGGCTAACCTTGTTTAATGTGTTGTTTAATGCAATATTTTGTTTCATTTTTTGCTATTCATCAGCGCATAATGTGCTGTTACTCTATCAAGCTGTAACCACAACCTTTGCCAATTACTAAGTTGTAGGTCATGTAAAAAGTAAATTACAACAGTATCAACCAGTTCACCAAAGGTATGTTGGTTTACATGGTCATCAAAGAAGTACGGCCCACTACAGTAAAGAGTAGGATACTGCACTATATCATAACCCGTGGAGCACCTGGATCATTGAAAGGATCCATCCAATGTGGATTCTGTGGGTAGCAGTACCTTGCATTGTATTTATGATCATGGCCGTCTAAGAAGAATGAACATTCATCAGTGAGCAAGACATTTAAAAAAAAATGTGAATACTTATTGTTTCTTCATTGATCCAGTTACAGTACTCCAGTCTCCTCATAGGATCATTATCACACATTGTGTGTCTCTTCTGCAGTTTTTTAGGGGTGAAAATGTTCTTACTTCAATATTTGTTATACACTGAATCTTTACTGATGCTGCTCTGCCTGGCCATGCAGAGGAGTGATCTAGTAAGGCTTACTGAAAGTTTGGCTGTCACATTGTCTTGGCAGCCTACATTAATGGCTGTGTATGGTTAACCACTGCATTTGGCATTGAGTACTGTATATGTTGTTTGAAATTTATGCAACAAACTGTCGACAGTTTGATGGTAGAGCCTGAGAATATTAGATTGTCAGTATGAAATTCATCTGCAGCTTCTCAAGATGTTCTATGGTGATCTCCAAACAGAGTACCAGCTGAACACATTGTTCCAGTTTCAACATTCTTCTTCCTTAACACCATTTCCCCTGTAAAATATTATCATCAATTAACTCCTTTTGCACACAACCTTTGAAACAGATGTTATATAGTAATTTATTTATTAAATAATTTTAAATACATTTTAAATATATTGCCTGTCATTAAATTATTGTTTATTATCATAAATTAGCTCTCATTACCAATGGAAATTCTGTAAATATTTTCTATAAAACCCTACATTTTACAAATTATATTTATTTATTGTATTATAACCATGCATTTCTAACTTCTTGCCTGTAGGCTTAGTAGTACACTTGTTCAATAAAATAAAATTATAAATACATAGAAAGTAAACAGTGAAAATTTGTTTATATTTAAAAATGTCCTTGCATGAATATTTGGAATTGAATTTAAAGATGGTTTTCAAAAACGTTTTTTGTAAAAATTAATACTCAATTTGGCACTTGCTGATCCCCAAAGTCAGTTCCATACAGCAAGAATGAATAAACAATTCCATAATATATAATATTTACATCCCCATATTTTTAAATATTTCAATGAATAAATATCATAAATTATCTTCATATAAACATAATCAATAGGCCTATTCCATCTTAAGGACTTGTCAATATGAATTCTTAAAAACCAGCAGGTATCAGATTCTTACACACACACACATACACCCTCACACACATTATTTTTATATAATCACTTATACTCTTAACCATATTAATACATTATTCTTGTTCTATCTAATAAATTATTTTTTCTAAACTAATTAAACTATATGCCACTACTCTGTGATATTTTATTATGTAGTGAGTGATTCATGAGTATTCTACCAACATAGTAAAGTTTATCATCAGCAAATTAACTAGTTTTCATATAAGATAATTTATGCATATCAAACTATTCCTGCTTTGGACTGATATTTTGTTCATCTATTAATGTTGGTATATATAATCTCTGTAGTTCATGTCCAGTTTACTAAATAATTCTGCATTAGTTATAAAGTAGTGCCTCTTATTTTATATTGTTTCAATTTCTGTAATAATATGGTTTGTTCAACATAATCAAATGGCCAAGAAATATTCCACTGTGTAATTATTTTCTACTTTGATTACTACTTCACCAATAAATTATGATACTGATGTAGAAGTAGAAAAAGTTTAGTGAAAACTATGTTCTGTGTTATTAGGATTTACGACATTATGAGTAAGCAACACGTTATTTATCCTAATAGGTATGACTCTTTGAAATAGCTTTGCAGTAGTAGATATCAGTATAATAAAATAATAGTCATTTCTTCGCTACTACTTTTCTTGGACATACAATACTGATATTAAGACAAGCTGGGAACTCACCTCTTAGCATTGAACATTTTATCATGCTGGCTAAAGGATGTACAAGTTTCTCATTATACTGCTTCAGGTTGAGTAATATTCCATCCAAACCAGTTGATAGTTCATTAGTGTTTCTATTAATGATTTTAATCAATTCATTGATAGTTACTATGTGTAAGTATATCCGTATAAATATATGATTTAGAAATCTATATTATGAACTGAAATTCCTGGAACCAATTTATGCCTTGCATTTAGTAAGTGCTCATTAAACATTTTGCAGATTATTTTAGGATTACAAATCAAATGACATTACTATTTATTCTTATGTTATCAGATTTATTTGTCCTATAATGTTTATAATATTTCATGCAGTTCTAGCTTTGTTACCAGAGTTTATTAAAGCGATTCTTATAATGGGCAGTTTCAAGACTCCTTCAAGATGTAATACTTATTCTTATAATGTATACTTCCAGTAGTTTTTAAAAGTGTATGTGTAGTTTTCATTCTCTTTCATAGTTCAGTTGTTTTTTTTATTAACTTTATTTTATTACTGAATTTATGGATTTTTTCTATGGACATATGGGCATCAAAGTATCTATTGAAAATGCTGTAAAACACCACTAATTTGAAGCTAACTAATCAGTTAGATATACCTGATTCCAGCTTTTGTGTTATTTATAACATATATTTTAGAACGGCAATGCCATGGGGTCAGTTTTGTTTTCCCGTGGAGTGTTTTTGCCTATGGGCCAGTGCGCCGCTCGTTAGCCGGCTTGCCGGCCAGCCGGATCTCGGTGATTAGCGTGAGGGTAAAACAAGAAGTTTTTCCCGTGAGCCCTGTCTCGCTTGCCGCGCCATGGAGGGAGTAGTAAGCCTGTTTGCTTACTTGTGGACCCTGTCGATTGTCGCAGTCGAAGCGCAGTTCTTTCCGGATGTGTTGTTCGTTTCTTAATTCGAGCAGTGTGCATTAAGTGTATTATGCTTCGTGTTTACAACGGCACAACGAGTCTATGTGTACGATTCATATGTGTTAACTCAGTGGTGAAAGAGTCATAAGATTAATATTTTTTCAGCATACAGTAGATTCCGTTACTTATGTGAGTACCATACTAACTCCCTTTTTCAGCAAATTAACCCTCAGGGAGCGTGATCGTGCATTTTTTCAACACTTTTCTACTTGCTCACACTGTGAATAATTCCATGAGAGCAACTCATAAAGTGTTTTCGCAAGACCGAGTTATTAGTAGGAATTTGTGGCCCCCTCGGTCCCCTTATTTTACAGCCTGCCATTGTCATCTCTGGGGTAAATCAAACAATGTCGTGTATAAGACGAACCGCACACCATGTAAGATCTCAAAAGTAATATTCGCCAGGAAATTGTGCGGATTTCTCAAAATGAACTGCAGGGAGTAATCAATCATTTCCTAAAGGTATGCCAAAAATGTGTGGGGAAAATGAAGGTGGGCAGTTTCAATACCTCATTTTTCAATTTGGTAAGTAATGAGCCTCTTAAATTGAGGTATGTGTTATTTCATGGTTGATGTGTTGTATTGTTTTACCCATCTGCTAATCACCTAGATCCGGTTGGCCGGCAAACGGGCTGACGAGCGGTGTGCTCGCCAAAGGCTAAATACTCCGGGGTAAACAAAACTCATCACACGGCATTAGAGCACAATATTTCTTAGTTGATTCTGAACATTGAAGAAATTTATTTACATCAATGTTCACTGATACCAAATTTCTTCATAGTTCAATAATAGTAGATAAAGCAAAGCAAAAATTAATTGAACTTTTGAAGGAAATATCATTTTTCTTTACCACTGATGCAATATCAATGCAAATAACATTAAACTTCATATGTTAGTTATAAAATTTTCTTTTAATTTCCAGTAGGTCCTTTATTCACATTCTTTCATTATTGCTGTAGAATAATAAAAATACTGGAGAATGAATTTTCTCTATTATTGGTAATGGATTGTCCTTTTAGGGCATTCCTTGGGGAAAAGTGCTTATGTTTCTCTTCTGTTAATGGCTATACAATGACTAGTGCAATAAAATGTTATCAAAGAAGAGGTATTCATCTATTAATCCTCTGGATTGTTCATGTCATCTTTTATGCATTTGTGATCTATATGCATATATTCAGTTGCTAGTAAATGTAAAGAGGCTTTTTTTCCGTGTTTTTTAATATCTTGAAACATTATATTATAAGTAATGGAAAAAATATCTTTCCACTCACACCTTCTATACAGTAGATGAATTCATTCCCCTGAAAAATAATTGTTCTAACATACCATAAAATAATGTTACCACACATATACAAAGAGGTAAATAATTTCTTCCATAATGTAACAATATATGTAATATGTAATTCCTGACATACTATATATTCTAGAGTCAAGGGGACAAACTGGTCAATTTCCTAATTTCCACATGTTTGTAGTTTGAATTATGAAACTTTCAGAGCATGTAGGAAATATGCACACATCACCCACAATAGACTAATAATTGTTATTAACGATTTATATTTCTTTCAAATAAATAAAATAACAAGAAAATTATCATGTATAAACTTTTAAATAGCTCTGAGCATATGACAGACAGAGTGACGGACAAGTCTGTTTAAAATTGAAGCTGATATCATCAGTTAGATTTTAATATTTATAGATCTCCATAATATTTATTACTGTATCAATATACAGGCTCACTTAGTCCTAATAAAAGTAATGCATAATTATAAACAAATCATTTATTCAGAAACTTCTGTTGATCAGAACACATGGATTATAAATGAAAATAAAGAAAATAGATTGATAAATAATTGTTTAAAATGTTATCTCCTTATGTTCAATGGTTTAAAAATTATTAAAAATTTAAATTTATAAATACAGAAATATTCATTAGTGAGAAAACTGAGGTCAATGTTTGAGAACAATCCATATGAAAGGTTCAGGAACTTACAAAACTCCTGATCTTAAAAAATTCTACAGCTGTGCATGTGTAAGTAATACCTTCTTCAATTCTTTGTTGTTCAACTCTCATTTTAGCAGATCTATCTATCTCTCTGTGTTTCTTGTATTTTTTCTGAGATCTGCTAATTATGTTGCCTTGGCTCTTCTTTAATTTTCTTCCTAGCTATTTGTTATCTGAAGACTGATCACTTTCTATCTTTGTTCTCCACAGTTCCATTATTCCTGAATTATATTCTACTACTGTTTTCTAAACAGACAGTTAAATTCAATGTTTACTAACAAATGTAGTTTTTGGACACTTGGACCAAATCAAATTGTGTAATGACTCATTTGCATTTTGGGGTTTCTTTCAGCACACCTTATGAGGAGAGCTTCATTTTCTAATCTACTGTAGAGAGAAATAATTGCCTTCAGTACAACTCTATTTAGGGAGTTCTTATGAAAGCAGTACATTTTCCAGGGCTCTCCGACTTAGCAATGGCTCTGTTATAAAAACACCAACTGTTTACGCCTTGGTTCTTCATCTGTAGAGAAGCAGTGATATAAATTTGCAAATATATTACATTTCATAGTCTGCATATTACCTAGATTTTCCATTATATTATTTCTATAATAACATTATAGGTTTTGTACAGTTTTAACTTTGAGCCTGCCTTATATTGTATCCCCAAGTTTTCTGTATTATTTTGCTAAATCCAATGCCTAACCATATTGTGACATGGTTTACACATTCCTGTTTCTGAATTATGTGAGTACTATACACATTTAGTGAGTAAAGGTTTTTTGAATCCCATCAGATACTATTAATGATATTGGAAGCGCATTTTCTCAGATCTGGAACACAGTCTTTAAGCAGCTTTCATTTCCATGGCTGGAGAGAATCAACTGTAGTTTATTTGACCTCAGCTCTGTGACTTACATACCAAAATGCATATTCAGGAGATTTTTAATTCATCAAAACACTACTAGCACATTCATGAAAAATTACAACTTTTTATTTTTTATGTAGTATACCAATTGTTCCTGTAAATATATCTGTAATGGCTAAAATTTCTTGCTGTGATTCTTTACCTGTCAAATCAGTTGCTATTTGAATGTCTGCACAGTGAGCATTTCTGAAAACTTTAGATTACTGCTTGGTGTGTGTAAGTCATGCCTGAAATGTGTTATTTTGCCATAGCTCTCTAAATTTTTATGAGTATATTGGAATTTTCTACTATAAGTACCAGTATACTTAGAGGAAAGAAGCCAAAGATCTATGATTAGTTATGTAATAGCAAATATCAGATAAAAAAAATATGTAAGAGATGGAAGAGTTTTTTAAAGTACCAGATATAGATAGTGATCATTTCTTAATACAAAGTGTATTTCCAATACTCAAAGATATATCAAGAAAAACATCCAAAATAGCACAGATTGAAAAATCAAAATTTAAAATCTAATTATTCCAACAGAAAGCATCAAAAACTTATATCCAGCTTGAATCATATTTGGAGGATCAAGGAAAATGGACCTAAATGAAGACTGGTTTGATATAAAAAAAGCTGTTCTAAAAGTGCCTCAGAAGTACTTGATATACAGATTGAAAGGGAAAAAATAGGTTCAAATATGGATGAAGGACTTAGCAAAAGCACATCACAACAAGTAAGAGTGGCATCAAGCACATCAAATCACAAAAGACCCAAACAATTACTTAAAGTATATACCTGTGAAGCCTTTTTACAGCTCATATGGGCCTGAGCTTCACCACCACGATCACTGTGTCTTGTATCTCCATTGCATGATTTCATTGGTAGAGTGCAGTATTGCAGGGGGGCATATGATCAGCATACCGCATCCTGCTGATCTCTATATTGCGGCTTACTAGATTGGAGATTGCCACCTATCCATCAGGCAGCTTTCCAATTGTCCTCAAGGCTGAATGAACCCTGTTCTAGACCTCCCTATTTTAGAAAAATAAGTAGGTGCCGGGAATCGGGCAGCAGTCAGCAATGCTAACCACTAGACAAATGAGGCGGTCACACACAGTATATATATAAAAAATACTTTTATATATGTATCCTTATTGGTTTGAGCTTTGTTCATGTTCACCATACGGTAATAGCATGTTCTACTTGTATCATATGTATGACAGTCTTTATTGAGTATGTTAAATATCTTTTTTACTTAAATAGCATAATAATTTTGAATACATATAAGGAATCTACAGCTATGATGTATTGTTTTTTTAATGTTTCCCTGCAGGACTGTTGATACTCAAGGTTATATATGCTTCTTATGCACCTTTTTTTATACTTTTAATATACTGTCCATATTGGTTTTACTTGTGCACGTCAAGATTTCAATTCCATATGCTAAATGTGGATAAATAATGCCATAATATGCTGCTTTTAGGATATTAATTTTCTGTATTTTGTTAGTTGTTGCAATAGCCATAAGTTCATTTTGTTACAGACTACTTCTGCATATGTGTTGTAAGTTAAATTTTTATCAATGTGCACACTGAAAAATTTATAGTTTGTTACTTGTTCTAATGCAATATTGTTAATATTTACATTTAAATTATCATTTTGAAATGCCATGAATTTACTTTTACCTTTGTTTAACTTTAGTCCATAGATTAGTAAATACTGTGACATTTCACCAATTGCATTATTCATTTGTCTTTCTAAGCTTTTCCTGTTATCACTCCAACATATTATAGATGTATTGTCAAAATAAGAGATCACCTTGTTCTTTTTTGGTTCGAGTAAATTATTTATATAGATTAAGGAAAGCATAGGTCCCAGTACTGACCCCTGTGGTACCCCTGATTTCACTGTATTATAGTCACATGATGTATATAAGGTCAACTTTTTTTTCAATTTATTTCTGTGCATTGCACAGGATTGTTTAGGTATGTTGCTAGTAATTCATTGATTTGTCCTTTAAAACCAATATGTTCTAATTTTCAAATTAGGTGATCATGAGATACAGAGTTGAAGCCCTTAAAGAGATATAAGTAAATTTCTCCTGCTATTTATGGATATTTTCTAATTGCAACAATTCATGTATGTATTCTGGTATAGCTGTGATGGTTGATAATTTATTACTAAAACAATGTTGAAAATTATTAAGGATGTTATTCGATGCCAAAAAACTATTTATTCTATTCATTAGTACTTTCTGAATTAATTGGCTGAAAACAGAGGTTAGAGCAATTGGTTTTCAGTTAATACCAAGTGCTTTTGATACTTTATTATGAATTGGTAATATCACACTGATTTTTAAAGCTTCTGAAAAAAAACTTAATCTATTTAGTAATTTATTAGATACACCAATATATTCAGCAGTACTTCTTTACAGTATTTTAGTACTATAGGTGAGAAGAACTATTATAAGGAACCTAAGTAGACAAAGTAAACAAGACAATTGGGTGATGTTAATCACACAAAGTGAAGGAGATATCACAGGATCAAAGGTTTAAATACAAAATTTTCAATAGTCCCAAATCAATTGAGAGACATGACATACAAATAAATTCAACATCAATAGAAAAATGGCATTAATATTATACTTTCAAACACAAAAGATTGTAAACAATGCAATGGAGTTAATGAAAATTTAAGTTCAATTAGTAAAATGAAGATATAAGAAAAGTGAAGGAATCTCTAATATCAATTTGTATCTATTAAATCATGGAGGCAATAAACTTAAGTACAGAATCATCCAACTATTTAATAAAATCTTGATAAATGAAAATATACCAAAAGAATGGAAGACAGCAATTATAATGAATATACATATAAAAGGGACATGGGAAAATGTCCAAACTAGAGGAATGGCATTATTAAATACAGCATCAAAATTATTCACATATAAAGCACATTAAATAAATATATTGAGTCCACTGCTAGAGGAACAACAATGTGAGTTCCAGAAAGGGAGATCAACATCTGGTGCAATTTCTGCTTTAAAACAAATTATTGAGAAAAGGGTAGAATTTAATATGCCCAAATACATACTATTTATTGACGATGAAAAGACATGACAGAGTAGAAAAGAATAAATTGGTTGAAATTTTAATTGATAAAGTTATAATCAGTACAATAAAAGCACTTTATAAGGAAACATATATATATATATATATATATATATATATACTAGTTAAAACAACTAATATATAAACAAATAAAGTAAATATGAATCTAGGACTAAGCTAAGGATATGGTTTACTTCCCTTATTACTTAACACATATTAGTTCAAATAGTGAAACAATGGAAAATGTGGACCCCAAAAGGAGTCAAATTTGGCAATAAACAACTGGGAACTCTAATATATGAGGTCAACCAAGTTTTAATTTCTGATACAGAAGATGACCTTCAAAAGTCTTCCAAGATATTATTTAATGTTGCAGGAATATAAATATGCAAATATAAAACTAAAAATACAACAATAAGCGGAGCATAAGATTATCAAAATTGACTTGCTAGAAAATTAAGAATATATTAGTTGCTTTACTGTATTGGTTCCAACACAAAATTAAATTTAATGTTTTATAATTAGAATCGCTTCTTATTCAGAAGGTCAAGATGACATCACAGGGAGAAATGCACTTCAACAAAACATTTGCTGAAAAGTAGCTGATATTTGTAAAACATGGCACAATATTTTTATTGCATGAGAACAAATAGGTGATATTTTAACAAATAATTATATCTTATAATGTAAGGTAATATATTTTTGTACTTTTTCAGTACTTTGTTCCTTTCTGTTTTTCCAGTTCTTGTTATTTTTAACTATGTTCTGTTTTGAAAGTTACCTATTTTTATTTTTAAGTGCATATATATTTATTATGTTTTAGATTAGGCTCAGCTGTAACAGAGGGTTTGAACAAATTGGAATTGTTGATTACCCACTTGTAAGTTTGGCAACTCTGCATTTAATGAAAAGTTATAAACATTCTATTTTTATCCTTTGCTGACTTAAATTCAATGCTTTTTCTCAATTCTACTTTCTATTAACCAGAGGACTACAGTTCTGTAAGCAAGTAAGTGATTAATCTTAGAAAAATTCATGAAAGACTTTGTTTATCTACATCACAGGAAAAAAAACTTGCTATTTGCCTTCTGTTCTTCACATTTAGTTCTTGCACTGGAATATACGTTATTTGAATATCCCTCTTCTTTTTTTCAATTATTGAAATATCAATGGCACAGTAATAGCAAAAGCATTTGACCCAAAATGAAGAATTTATGTTACTATTAACTAAATCAGTTGCATTCTATGAAATATAATTAACAGTGATGGAGCTGCTATTTTGTTCTGCACAGGATCAAGATACAAAACCAAATTTATTCCCAATCTCTTATTAAAGATAATGATTAAACAGGTAACTTAAGGAGTACATGAGCTATTCTGAAGCCATAGCTTCTGGCCATATCTTCATCTAGGGTATTGTTGTCACAAATATATATGCCAATGTTGTATCACCATAGGTATTCTCCAATAGAAAACATAAGCTATCCTAAGAGCCTATCAAAGATCAATAACTAATTATGTGTATTTCATCAATGTGTATGAACATTTATTTGTATTCTCTGAGTTTTTCATAAGGTTTTCCAAGATTACAATTTAAATAATTAGTTTTTGATGATAATATTTAAACTGCCAAAACAGATCAATTATATATTCATTTATTGACAGCAATATAAATCCAATACTAAAATACATTAATCTTTAGCCCAATGGCCATTTAATTTCCTCTGGCTGATCCCAGATATCCATTAAACAGAAATAGGCATTTACATTGGTTGGAAACAAATATTTTCCATAGTGTGGTAAAGCATTAATATTTACCATATTTGTTAAGATATTTTAATGAAATGGAAAAAGAATTAAGGAATATTTTATGCATGACCACTGTTTTGTTCAAATAACATGTGTCATGATTTCTATTATCCCAAAAAACAATGAAATATTGGAATGTAATTTTCATTTTTAAACTGAATGCAAACTCCATTTCATTCACTACTTCATATGACTCAGGCAACCTTATCAACTGAAACAAAGCTTCATTGCTTCCCCTGTGTGTGTTTTGAGAGCCAAAATATTTATTATATACATCTGACCTTCAATGCTGCAGGCTTGACTGAAATCATCTCCATAATCACATGTGTTTCTATTGCCTTTCCTTCCATAAGGAGCTTGTATTTAAGGAGGTTGTTATTTAGACGTGCTAAATTTATTAGGTTTTGAAATCATCTCCCCCCAAAAAAATCTTCAGCTAATAATGGGTCTAGGGTGCCTTGGGATGGAAATAAGACAAAATTAGGTTGGAAGCCGTATATACAGAGCTTTCACCTCAAAAATATTCAGCAAAATTTGTTTTTCTATATTTGTGAATGAAAAACAGCATATGTCTGCAACAGCTGCATTTACACTGATAAAGGGATTGATGATACAGGGAGAAAGATTAGAATTGTCAGGCTCCACAGTAATGCACCTCATGGAACTTCTTGATCAGGATAGAAGAGTGTGTCTAAATAACTGATACAGCTTACCAGAGTTATTAATTTCCTTATGTAACAGAATTGCAAATGCAGCTATAAGAATATGGTCAAATAATATTTCCCATTTTCAATAGTTTACAATCTAATTACTAACTCCTACATTCAGAGGCCTGTACCACAGGAGTACAAAAGTCAACAAACCTGCAACCTTTAGATTAGCAGAAAAACATTTTCCTAAAAGGCATCTGCCCACAGTTAAAATGTTGCATCAATTTCAGATGTGTATGGTATGTCAAAAAGCGAAATATATAAGGAAATCAATGTGATTGCAGTGATTATATAGATGTTTCCTTGTGTGCTTACCCATGCTTCAGGTGTATTATAAACATCAAAACTTTCAGAGGTAAGCTTGAATAGTGTTGTATAATTTATATAAATAATTTCTTGGAAAAAGAGTAAATATAATGAAGTTTTTAAATATATTAGTTTCTATGTGCTTACAGGAAGACTATGCATGCACATATCACTAGGGTCCATTTAAACTTGGATGTTTATACATGTCCATAGAGGTCACAATATTTTACAGTTACTATTGCTTTTTTGCTCACAAATTTTCATTTTCATATATTTTTAATACAGTTATCATATTTTGGATAGTAATCCAACTAAGGTTATGAAAAATTTGTTTAGATATGTAAAAATTTAGCTTATACTTATATGTGTCCAGATATACAACTAAATGATAATGTATTATTAACTGCATATTATGGAATAGTTATCAATTATATCATATGGTATAGAAGTATGGGGAAGTTGTTATATCACCAATATGAGTAGAATTTTAGTTTTACAAACTATGATTTTTATATACATATATATGGAATATATATTTTGCATGAAGTCATGCAAAAATGTTTTAAGGCAAAAGGGTATCCTTACATGAGTTAGATTGTATGTACATAAGGCAATTCTGCTGGCCTTGAAGAAGAGAATTGATAACATAGTAAATAATGGCATTATAATTACATTACTAGAGATAGGGATAACTTCCATAGAATTTACTTAAATTTTAAAATAATTTATAAAGATCCATTAGTAAAAGGTTTGTTACTGTATAATAAATTACTAATGCCAATAAAGGAGCATATGTGAGCTAATAAAGTACCTAATAAATAGATGCATATATGTTAGATGAACTATAAATAATAATATAGCAAGAGATTATGTAATATAAATGCATACAAGTCAGACAAACTATCTTAAGTAGATTAAAAGTAAAATTACTTAAAATCATGTAACACATTAAAAACACTCTTGACATTCCATGCTTAAATCTATATAAGAGTAGAACATCAAGAGTGTTTTTAATGTGTTAACATGATTGTAAATAGTTTTACTTTTAATCTACCTGAGATTTTATGATTGTTTCACTGTGTGAATTCCTACATTCGTCATTAATTGTAGCCATATTATATTCATGTAATAAATCACTATTTTTTTGTATGTATTTTGGAAATCATATGTATCTTGTGAATTATTTTTGGCAATGTCAGATACTTGTAACAAGTCTATTGATAGTAAATAAATTATTAACATATTATTATCATAATTATAATTAATATATGACAGTAATGGGCTCTTTTCTTTTAAACAATCAAATTAAGTTCATTGCAAAATCACTATAATAAAATTATAGAAAATCTTATATGTTTGTATGGCAGGCTAAATTGCAGATCATATGTACTGTTGACGTTTTTATTTTTAAGAATTTACCAAAAGGTTAAAACTTTGTAAAGTTTACATACTACTTCTTGAACATTGAGTACTGGTGGTACATTATTTAATTTTTAGTGAGGATAAATTTGATCTATTGCTTGAGTAATATTTATTTTTTCCAAGACATTTAGACAAGAAAGCACAACAAAACACATTTCTTTAAAAATAATGATATTTAAGATGTTCTTTAACTGGTACCTTTTATGCCTCAAATAATAATTTTCTGTGTTCTGAAATATTGAATATTTATAGACAAATTTCCACAAAAGACTATACCGTATACCATATTTGGTACAGGGATAGACATAAACAATTAGACAGTTCCAAGTGTAACTTTTCTTATGCTTTTTGCCAGTACTGCCATTAAATAGGATGTATCAGTTTTATATCAGTATTTTATACATGTCTTCCATTTTAGATTTTTTTGAACTCATACCACAACATTTTGTATTAATCATTTTTATAAGGCTCTGATTAAATAGTATTATATCAGCAATCAAGATGTTTATAGAACAGTATAAAGCCCATTGATGTCGTTTTACATATTTACAATTATCATTGTTATAATAGACCATGTTCTAGTTAGTAAAATTCTTCCTTTTAGGAAAGCTGACTAATTATTTTCTTAATCAGTTATTTAAATTGTACTCAGGAAGCTATAGACAACAGTGTGGTAATATATCCAGTTAGAATTTATTAAATGAAGAACTTTATTGAATTCTAACAATTACCCTTTCCTTCTGGTTTTTTTTTGTTTGTTTTTGTTTTTGTTTTTTTGTTACTGACTCTCTATGAATCAGTTACAGCAACATAATGGTTTTCTTAGCAAATGGATTAACTACAGCAACCCTTATACCAAAATTGGAAAACTGTATGCTTCATGGCACCATAGTTTAAAAGAATGTTTTAATTTTATTTTACTTATGTATGCAATTATGCATATAGTAGCTGTGTGTAACCCTAAGAGGAGTGATATTTTACCACTATGTATGTAAATATGGTGATATGCCAAAACTCTTTAGCAAATAAGTAAAGTATGTAGTCATGAATAAATTGATTTATGATCCCCATAGAGTTCTGAATAACTTGGAAGTGTCACACATATTGTGTTATGCTTAAATCCTTCAAGGATAAGAAAGACATTTTTAGTTTTTATTTTAAACTTATAGCATTTTCTGTATTAAGTTTATTTTATATTCATCATGAACATAAATTTCTCGGTGATAAATATATATTTTAATGAAAATTTGATTGTTATGCTGGCTGCATTCCTTACAAGAGATATCTAAATAAGAGACTTAGATTTGCTCCAGCCTATACAAATCCATGGAGATAAAAAGTAGTTGTAATATCATGCTACAAAATAACATATATAGGTTCAGAAAGAAGCACCTTAAACAACTGCTGGTAAATAAAATCCCCAATGGGAAGCTAAAAGAAAAATGTTTTCTTTATAGAAATACATAATCTGAAAATGCTTAAATACCCCATGAGTAGTGTAAAATGCTTACTTCCAAACAAGGATGAACTGACATGCATAAAAGGGCTGGGAATAGGGAATGAAATGTTTACTCATTCTTAATTTATTAAATTACATTATAACTTTTCTTTTTTTAAGTTCTCTAAGGAAAATTATATGTTATACTCTAAGGAGATGCTGCAATGATATTGTCTTTTATTGCTTTAGCATAGATAAATGTAAAATATAAATTTACTTCTAAAACACACTATTAGTACTAAAAATTAATGCTGTCCAAAATTCAAAATTATCCGAATTAGCTGAAATTTTAGCTGAAAAATATAGTTAAAATATGCAAATCTGACAAGTTTATACTATTTTCTATTAAAACTTTTCATTATAATGTGCCAAAAACTATGTTTTGAGGTACAAAATTAATAAGGATAATATATCAAAGCTAACTATAAGCACCTATTTTTGTAATACCTGTACTGTTACAATGTTTTTAAATTTCATCATGATTATAGATTTCTGAAAGTCAGAATATACACACATATAATTAAGTGATGTAAAATGAATATTACATTAATTTAGTTATATGTTTTTTTTACAGCTGAATCAGGATTCTGTGGTAAAGACTGTGTGATTGGAATTACAATAATGTGTCTTTTGTTGGTCAGCATTCTAGTATCCATCTTATGCTGTCACCATAGGTATGTAATTTCTTTAAATACAAATAATGTTCATGAAACTGAAACTTATAATTGTAATCATATAACTACCTACTCAGAGCAAATTTTCCATTTTATAATAGTAATTACAATTGTATGTTCACTATGCTCATTATAGCGTCTATCCTCTTTATTAATGTTTACTTCATCCTTTCCTCTAGAATTATTAGCAAATTCATACTATTTTATCCATTGAATTTATTCTAGCCAGTGAGCAGACCTCTTGGGGGAATAGCAACCCTGCTCATGTGAGCTCTATGCTCCTTTGACTGAGATTAGAATTTGGAAGGGGTTCCTTGTCTAGGATTATAGGCAAAGTTTACTATAAGGCGAGAAGAGACAAAATTCTGGAATGATAGAAGTGCCACCCTTGCTCTCTAGGGTACAAATTTTAAAGAGTCCATATTCAGGGAAATGTGTGTGAAGACCACAACAGTATAAAATTTTCTGCTGTCCCAGCCTTCTCCTTGGAGATGGCACATCAAAGAAGCAAGTCTGTAAGCTCAAAAGCAGTAGCCTCGCCATTAGTTATACTCAGCTGTCGACTGGCTACCTACTATAAGGAAATAAACAAGTTCATTCTCCCCAACAAGATAGCCATACGGATGTGAAAATTATTCATAGCGAGAATAAGGATAAACAACTTGGAAAAGCGAGAAATGGAAAATACTAACTGAAGGTACTAGTCGACCAAGTTTACGTTAGTCAGTAAACAGTAGTCAGTTTCATGGTCAAACTGAAGGCTGTACTTTAGAGTACAATAACTTACAATGCTTTATTGGTAGGCCTTGCTTTATTTCTTCTAAATCGTTGCGTGATGATTTACACAACGAAGAAGAAGCAAATAGATTAATTAATCGTAATAAAAATGGTTTAAGTTAAATTATATTTAATTAAATGAACCATTACAAAAGTTTTGCTAAGGCTCTAGGTATTTCTTCCAAAGCAAATGTCTCATAACATTTCGTTTGGTATATAGTTGCGCTGCTTCAGTCATTTCTGCCGACATCGGCTGCTTTCATGATGGAAATGGGGCATTTTATATCAGATGCTGAAATTTCGTCAGAAACGACCTGTCGATCAATTTGGTCATTCTTAATTACTGCCTCAATTTTCTGAATTCCTTCAATAGCTTTAACGCATTCATACTGTGAGGTTTGGTTGAACGTTTCTGGAATTATATATGTTTATTGTTTGTAGAGATATAATATGTTTATTATTTTTTTAATTTGCAATTTTCTGTTCCATTGATTCCAAATATATTCAATTGAGTTAATCCTTTCATGGGCAAATTATTTGAAAAGTATGTCTGTTCTGCAGTTTATGGGTTATTAATTCTCTCTTTACCCTTCACTTATTACTACGGTAGCCACTCTTGAAAGTTTCAAACATTTTTCTTTTGAAAAATCGGGTGGGAAGTACACTTTCCATGGCCTCTCTGAGCTGAGCAAATTCAAATACAAAGATATAAATAAGTCAGTTTGGAGCTCTTAAAAAGAGATGGATAGGTAAGAAAAATTATGAAAATCAACCTCTAATGAACTAAAACAATTATTTTATAAAAAGTACAAAATCAGACTAAAATATAATTATTTCTAGTGGAAAAGTCTAAACCATGGTTCCGTGCATAGTTAAATCTGACAGTTTGTGCATACAATGCATAATCTCTCTCTCTCTCTCTCTCTCTCTCTCTCTCTAAGCCTTCTTAGTACTGCATAGACTGCAGCATCTGAATTTTCCAGTGTTTTTAGGAAGGTGCATTTGCAATGCGCACTTCAAGCGGCATGGATAAGCCCACAGTTTTGGCCATAAAAAGTGGACATCTAACTCTCCTCTTCCTAGCAGCACACCCAATGATCAGCTGCCTGGCCAAGTGAATGAAAAATGCCAAATACTCCATGACGCCCATTACAGTTTTCATCGTTGGTTACGAATTTACTATTGCCACATCTAGAAGATAGTAGACAGTTGTTTATTATTTATATGTTTATTTTCCAAGTCTTTTTAATTTTTTTAAGAGGCATTACTTTTGAAATGCTTTCTACACGTAATATTGAATCATTGTTCCAGTACCATCAATCATGAAGCACTGAATGAATACCTATGATTATTAGCACTCCAAATAATGCTTCAATTTCTTCACTTGTGGTATCTGTAGAGTGTAAAAAAAAAACCTGTTTAGGTATACTATTTTTTACACTGTTTTCTTATAGAATCCGGAACTTGGGCGCTACTTGAAGGAAGTCCTGTTTCACCAACTAAATATCTAAAATCATTAACGGGAATGGTGTGTTTTAGCAACATGCATAGCTCATCTAATTTATCTTCTCTATCCCTGCAAGGAGATATAATTGCTGCCGGCCCCAGTAGATTGAACAATGATATCAGATTTGTGTATGGCTCATCCTGGTTTTTAACAACTTACTGTTTATATTATTAATTTCAAGTTGAATCAGCTACACTCTTATTAGTTTCATATACGTTTCATGGTAGAAACAAATGTAATGTGCTTATAAGCGTCTGATCAAACAACTAATTTTCATACTTCTCCGTATTTTCCCGCAAAGAGTGTAGTGCTCTAAACCATGTTCATAGCAGGCTATCAACTTTTATCAACGTTACTCATTTCCTTTGTAATGCTAATGAAAGCTGAGATGTGTCAAATTCAAGCGGTGTCTTGCGCACGTTGATGCGAACAAAAGAGTGCAGATCTCATTATAATAAACTTAGTAAATAATTAATTGTTATTTTATGAAGTAAGACATTTGTTGACCTTGGAAGGGTGTGCAGTTCATATAGAGTTGGTAGTGTTGATTTCTTTGAAATAGCCGACTCGTGCGCAAAAAAAAAAAAAAAAACAATTAGTGAACAACATTCTCGCGACTGAAGCACAAAGATAAGTTGATTATTGCGAAAAATGAAAGGCCTTCTCCAGTTCTGCCTCATTTGCATTTTGAACTGAAGGAAAAATAAGAATGCATTTATCAGGTATCTTAATGTTTGTAATTATGAAAAGTCCCTTTAGTTATCTCGTTTATGCGAACTAAATAAATTGTTGCTGGCCATGCTTACTGTTTGCGACTAAGAAGACACTTGAAAGTTTATAGGTTTCGCAAACGTAGCCTATTTAAAATAGCATTAGAGATTCACAACTTATATAAAATCTATCATGATATTAAAAACGTTTGAAACTCAACGAATTGGTTATGCAATAAATGTATGAAAAAAAATTGCTAATAGTTTGTATGATGACAAGGTTAAAGAAAATATGATGCAGAAGTGCTGTTTAAAAAACGAGAATATCACTTTAAAGCTAAGACGAAATTGAACATCATTAAATATTGAGAATTACATAGAGCTGTTTCAGTTCTGGCTAATTATCATACGACACTTTCTCAACATTTAAAAATGACTACTGTTTTCAAAGGTACCTGAACTATTATAAAATGGTCTAATTGATGCTGTGACTGATGTTATTAATAATAAAATTAAATCATACATGAATAAAGCAGCATTTTTTGAACTTATACTCGATGAAATCGCTGATGTCATCAGTAAAAGCCAAATTTCAATTGTTGTGTGTACCTGGATAATGAAGGTAATTTTCAAGAAATATTTTTTACATTTCAGAAATATAGGTCTGGCGCAGAGCTCATTGTATTTTTCAGCAAGTAATCAAAACTGTAGACAACTAGGAATCCTTAAAAAAAAAAAAAAAAAAAAAAAAACTGTAGCATGATGCTGCAGTTATGGCCAAGCATTTGTCTGAACTCCAGGAGTTCATTATAAAAGAAGTTCCTGCCGCAACTTTCATCACTGTTAAAGTCACCGATTGAATCTCATCCTTTCCCAATCTGTGAATTTCATTACAGAAACTAAAGTGTGTTTTATTTCCCTGAATGGCTTACCTGTCTTTTTCTCTCATTCCCCTTCCCTTAATGATGCTCTTAAAGTTTTAACTGAGAAGAAAAAGTCAAACATGTCTCATTCGCAATGGAATCTCACTTCCAGACTTGTAAGCACCATCTATGACTACGGAAGTTTTCCTATCAGTTTATTCTCTTCAATAGAGAAAGATCCTGGACACTGGTCTAGAGAGGAAGTGAAATGACTTCTGGTTTTGTACGATTTCTTTCAAAGGCCCAAGTTTTTTGTGATTATCTTCAGTAAGATCTTTAAGTTTCCTTTTGTTTTGTTTGACAGTTTACAGAAGAGGAGCACGGACATTTCTTACTGTATGCAAAAAGCAAATTACAGTATCCATCCCTTCTTCGTCACACTTAAATTTCCTTCCTCGAAGGTCCTTCTTGACTTTTGAGAATAGAAAATAGTCACTGTGAGCTTGATCTGGGCTGTAGGATAGATGATCGATTTCCTTGAAGCCACGTTTCTTCACAGCTTCCTTTGCAACAAGAGCTGTGTGCTCAGGTGCGTTTTAGTGAAGAAGGGGCACACCTCCACTCAGCATTCCTCGCCTTTTCTCTTTGATGGAAGCACGTAGTCTGTACAGTAGACCAGCATGTACTCCCCATTAACTATGGTGTTCCTCTCCTTGAAGTTAATGAATAGTATTCCTTCACAGTCCCAAAAGATTGTGGCCATAATCTTCTTGGTTGACTGACTGACCTTGGCCTTTAGGTGCGGCGCTTCGCCAGGTTTACTTTACTCCATTGATTCTCTTTTGGACAAGGGTTCATAGTAGTGGACCATAATTTCATCTCCTATAACAACGGTTTGCGGAATTTCTATTTCGTTGCCACGGTAGAGCTTCAAATATGCCTGACAACAAATGACTCGTCGCATTTGGACTGAGGAAAGTCTTTACACCTATCTTGCACTAACCTTATTCATGTTTAAATGTTCATGAATAATTCGAAGGACTGTAGTTTTAGAAAGGCCCAATCTTGTTACTATTTCTGTAACTTTGAGCCGCCAGTCTTCCATAATTTCTCATTCCACAAGAGCGATGTTTTCAAGAGTGAGCATCTCCAAGGGCCGACCTGCACGTTTTTCGTCTTCAATGCTTTCTCGAACCATTCGAAAAAGTTTGGCCCATTCTTTCACGGTAGAATATGAGGAGGTTTCTTCCCCATATACACCATCCAATCGCTGTTTAGTTTCATTTGGAGTAAGTCCTTCTTTTGTGAAGAACTTAATAACAACTGGAAACTCCATTTTGAAAATGTCACAATCTTCTACACATAGCCCTTTTTATGCAACTACAAATGAACACAGCGGAGCAAATGTTACAGCCGCAATTATTTACTTAAGAGACTCGGTATGACACCAGATAAGGCTTTTGTGAAGGCGACAATCCTTATCGGCGAGGCCGGAAACTTATGGACCTTTCCTCGCATATTGTAGATATTTTAATTAAACACTATAATTCTTTTCTTCTGTTAATTGTGACTTTACATTAAATTGGAATCCGACAAATCCAGTTATAAACCAGATTATTATCCTAGCATACGCCACTGTTAATGGTGATTAATGACTCAAATAGTGCTAAATAATAACCCCTGGGAAAAATAAAAGAAGCTTAGTAGACGTTCATGATTTACAACCTAATATATTGCTTGCATCCTCTGAACAGAGAGCTATTAAAATCACTATTATATTATTTTCGGTAAGACCATGCTCATTATCTCTACGTAACAAAGTCTCGCATGTGTAAATTTGCATTTGTGGGATTCTGTTCTTTCAAACCAACAAACACGTTTACTGCCTCATCCGAACTATGAAAATTGCATCTCAGAAATATTACTATTATTATATCACTTTTGTTGAGATTATGCTTCCTTCGTCCATGGTAATGCAAAGCTTGATCTATTGTTTTATTATTTTCGAAAAAAATAATACTTTTCTCGGTTCTTTGGAGAAATGTGTACAACATTTATAGCATTTTAGCGCGAATGTAATGAAATTCCAAGATTAAGGTCACTACCACATATGCACTTACACCTTTTTCTTTTATGTTACGTTTATTCAATTTTTCACTTTTGAAGGTGCCAGTAATCGTATGTTGTTTTTCATTTCTTGGATGTACCATGCCGCAACATCACTATTGTAAAAACTTAATATTTCTCTTTTTTGCTGCATTTTAATACAATAGATATTTTTCTACATCTGAATTGAAGCACAGTTAAACGGTGCGTGGTCAACAATTACGTGATATATAATTATTTATTTAATTGTTAGAAGGTGTATTCAGGATTACCAACTTCATATTCAATTAATCCGGTAAATGGAAGGTCTACCACAGTAACCGCAGCTGGAATTCATGGTCCCATTAAATTGGATTGTCATCCACTTACTACAACATTTATTACAACAGCAAAAGTTCGGAAATTTCGTATTAAGCCATTGTTCTTTCTGTAAAAAAAACTAGCTTTAATTTAAAACTTTTATTGATTAGCCGATTCTACAAATTGCGAACCACCAGAATGATACTGCTGTCTGTTTCTCTCAAAGCATAAATAGCACATCATACTCGTATTCTTTCGTCTGGAGCACACCCGGTATGAGAATTGGACATTACTGAGCTAGCATTAGTTTGTTTGCAAGAAAGAAGAAAGTTAACTTTATATTAATGTTTTATTGTATATGCGTATCGGATTTTCTAATGCAGCTCTTGGTATAGAAAGTTTTCTATAATATTAGAGTTACTGCAGCATAAATTCATTTGTGATATGAATTGACTTGCGTAGTTATTTATAAATGTTTGCTGGTTACTAATTGCTTACTGTGCGAACTTTACTCCAATGAGTGACATGCCCCTGAAAACGTTTAACTTAGTACAACAAATAATATTATGTGAAGCATCAACCAAAATGTGTTGAGTGTAAAAAACAAATATACCTAAACACGTAAAACATTATAATACGCAAGTCTGTGCTAATTGTCACCTTTTTGCACAAAACAAGGCAAATTTATATTTTAGATTCTTTAGGAGATGTGATGAACCTTTTAATGATATTTCTGTGCTAAAATGTTATATTCTGATGACTAGTCCGTGCGAATTAATCGGAACACAAGAATAACATACACATTATATATATATATATATATATATATATATATATATATACACAGCGATTATTCACCTAATACATACCTTCAATCTTTTATCATAGCTAACATGTTATCCTTTTTATTTTGTAAATAGCTTTACACCATTTGGCATAGATTTTACAAGCTTTGAGCATTTATTTTTAAGTTCATCATTGTGAAACCACACCTTAACTAGAGACTATTTTTGTGGAACAGTCAAGTTTTGTGAGTCTCCTTTTGCAAACAATCTATAACATTTCTATTGGATTAATGTCAGGGAAGTTTTCTGACCACTGTAACACATGAGTATAGCTCTCACTGTAGAATTTCTTCACTATCTTTTAAATAAAGTAAGGAGCCAAATCTTTCTGGAAAATTCCGTCTCCATCTGGAAACCTCTTCTGCAACTCTTCAACAACTCTCCTTTCCAGTATTTGGATCGACAGGATCTGACCTACTGGTCAGATTTCATCAGCCTGTCAATTGGTACTAAGGGTCCAGGTCCACGTGAAACACCCCCAAAACATATTTCTGACTGGGTGTTTTACGGTCTGTTGCAAATGTGCTGAAGTTGTTCCTTCATTATCGCTCGGCGCACATATTGAACCCTCTCCCTCTGCACTTCAAATTGACTCTCATTAGAGAAAAGAACTTTCTTCCAGTGTTCCATTGTTTATTATGTGTCCACAAGGGACGTTTCCTGTACATTTCTCCTGTTAGAAGAAGTTTCTTTACAGGTTTGTAAGCTTTCCTTCTAACTGCCAGAAATCCACGACGAACATAAGAAACGTGCAGATTCGCTCCCCTTTCCCCCAATTCGCAAGCAAGTTCACAGCAGTGAGCCTGGAGTTTGATTTGGTTCTTCAGAGGAGAAAACGTCCGTCAGTTGGTATCGTTTTCTTTTTCCTGCCACAGTTTCAGTTTTTCTTCGGTGAAATTGAGCCAGCCTGTTTGTGCCGCTGAATAACTCTATTTATAGTGCCTAGACCAATAATTAGTAGTTAACTTTCTTTGCGTCATGGTACTACGTATGCTACAATCGCACCATTCTTCCTGGGAGTCTAAAACATCGAAGACATGGGTATTACTAATCGCAATCAAAATTGCTCAAAAGTGACACATATCGAAATAAATACACTTTTGGTCTAAAATAATCATCGCAGTGATTAATTAATAACCATTAACAGTGTAAATAATGCAGAGAGTGCGCGGTCTAAGAATAAGCAATGTGTAGCATATATATTTAGGGGAGTCATTTTTAGTGTCGCGACCATTTTTCTCCGAAAAACGAAGGGAAAAATCAAAAAATGCTTCAGACGAAATTTGAAGTGCTCTTAGGGGGACATAAAATAGCGACCTTAACTCGCCCTATAAATGCCATTCTTAAGACCATTTCAAGGTCAATCTTTATTTTCAATTGGAATGGTGCAATTTTTCCAGGGAATGGAAGGAGCATTCAATTTTCAGTATAAAAGTTCTAGTACAGATGTCAGCTAGGGGTGATAGATGATTAGATATTTCATAAATAAGACAGCAAATATTCACTTATTTTCACTTCTCTTTCTTTTGTTTTGTTGTTGCTATAAATGAAACTCGTTTGTTTATACGCAGATGCTCATTTGTTGACATCGGTACAAAAGCAAGTGCTCATAATTGCCAATTCAAACCTAAAAGGTCATTATTCTCCGGCAGTTCACTTCGTTTTCAATTAAGGATGTTCGATACAAGATCAATGAGAGGATCTATATGGCTTACATTAATGGCGAAACTCATAAGAACGCTAGAGCAGCTTGTAGCTTATACGAAGATCGATATCCTGAAAGGAGGCAGTCATTTGTAGGAAATTTTCAACGAACCGCGAACTTTTTCTCCGAAATGGGAGGTGTCGCATCAAGAAAACCATCGAATGAAAAGTGCTACTGGGGAAAATTCGGAAGTCTCTGTAGCTAATCCTCACGCAAGTTTCCGTCAACTGGAACATGATTCGGGTATCTCTCAAAGGAGTGCTCTTCGAATACTTCAGCGTCACAAATCCATCCATACCATATTAGCTTACATTAGCCTCTTCATGGGGACGATTTTCAGAAGCGTGTTGAATTTTGCCAATGGGCTCTACTACAAATTAAAATGTAACTTTTCCAACATTTTATTTTCTGATGAGGTGACATTCACCAAATCATGCTCAAGTGAACCAACACAACATGCATTATTGGGCAGTGGAAAATTCAAGATGGTTACGGGAAGTAAAGCATCAGCAGCTATAGAGCGTGAACGTTTGGTGTGGCACTTTAGGATTCCCTATAATTGAACCATGCTTCATTGAAGGTAAACTTAATGGACAGAAAAACTACTAGTGTTGTTTGAAGACGTGCCCCTTGTTACCGGGCTGCAATATGGTATCAACACGACCGTTGTTCATCTCATTATTCAGCTGTATAGAGCGTGAACGTTTGGTGTGGCACTTTAGGATTCCCTATAATTGAACCATACTTCATTGAAGGTAAACTTAATGGACAGAAATAGAGAATATTTGAACCAAAAACTACTAGTGTTGTTTGAAGACGTGCCCCTTGTTACCGGGCTGCAATATGGTATCAACACGACCGTTGTTCATCTCATTAATCAGCTGTAGCTCGAAAAATATTAAACGGAGAGTATCCTGCTCGATGGATAGGAAGCATAGTACCTGTCCATTGGCCTACTCTTTTCCCTGATCTCACTTCTCCAGACTTTTTCCTATGGGGATACATTAAAGATAAAGTTTATGAAGAAGTACTAACTATACATGGTAAACCACGCCAGCAAATTAGGAATGTTTGTGCCAGAATCAGAGAAAAAATATTGAGACGAGTTCATCGATCTTTTGAAGCACGTTTCAGAATTGCATCGAAGTTAATGGTCATACTTTCGAGCATTTACTGAATTGAAATTGTTTGTAATGTAGACGTGACATTGTTTCAATTATGGTTATAATTGTACTGTACGTAAATTGATGCCAGTAAAGTGAAAGTGAACGAAAAATTTCTGTCTTACTCGTCCAATATCTCATCATCTATCGTCGCTAGCAGATAGATGTACTAGAACTTTTAATTTAAAATTGAATGTTCTTTCCATTCCCGGGGGAAAAATACACAATTCCTTTTGAAAAGCCAATTTGACATTGAAATAACAGCAAGAATGGCATTTTAAGGACAAGTTAAGACTGCTATCTTATGTCCCCCTAAGAGCACTTCAAATTTTGTCTGAAGCATTTTTTGATTTTCCCTTTCGTTTCGGAGTAAAATGGCCGCGACACTATAAATGCCTATATATATCTTATCCCGATTAATTCGCACCGCACGGGACTGTAAATGTATGCCAGCTATTCAAAAAGTACCATTAATTAACACTTGCAAAAAAAAAAAAACAATAAAAATTAATTCTGTTACCATTTTCTACAAAAAAAAAAAACACTACCAGTATGTTACATATTTTTAATATATATATTTTTAAAAATAATACTTAACTGCATCGTTCTTACTTTTAAAAATATTTACATATCTTCCCTGATTTTTGCGTATATTTTAATAAATATATAAATATATCACCTGCTACGGGTAGGAGTGCACAGATTTCGCGTGATGGTAGACAAGGGTGGCCCAAATCCAACTGTCCACCGATCAGGAAACGTGTGATTCAAATATGTCGAACCACTGTAGTGAGGGAGCGCTCTGTCATGCATAAACCTTATGTTGTACTTTGTCTGAAGAGGAATATCATCCAAAAATAGAGTGCATTATGCATTATGTTTTTAAGAAACTGTATATAAATTGCTCCGGCCAATCTTGTGGATAATGTATAAAGGCCTGTCAACTTATTCTCAAGTATTCCTGACCAGATATTCAGTGAAGATCGATGCTGGAAATGATCTTGTATACTGTATGGGATTTTCAAATGTCCAACTATTAGTATTGTGAAAGTTCAAAACACCATCACATATGAAACACGCTTCACCAGTCACTAGCACCTGTGACAAAAAAATTAGAATTACGCACACACTGTCCTTTCAGCCATTGACAGAATTCTACTCCAGACGTGTAATCATTTACTCCGAGGTATTGCACTCTTTGAACATGATACAGACGAAGTAACTGTTCTCTTAATGTTCTATGAAGGGTCCAAATTGATATAAACAGTACTTCCATAACTCGAGTACTTGCTCCTGAAACCTTCTCCACGGCTGCAAGAATGCTTCCTCTGCCTGCAGTACCGCATCCGAACGCTGTGGTCCTCGGTTTTCAGGGTGGGACATCACTATTTCCGATTCTCATAATCGTTAAGCTACAGCAGAAAATGATCTTTGGTTTGAAATTCTCTGTTGGGCATCTTATCCCTATACAAAAGTGGAGCTTGACGCGCGTTGCATCAAGCTTTGCCGTAGGTAAGCAACATATCCAGATACTCTTTGATTTGAAAAGATTGGCATAGGTCTGAATGTTTCACTTCGAATCGCATAGGCATTCAACACATCTGAAGCACTGACAGACCGGTACTTGGGCAGGTACTGACTGTGGCAACATGCCTGCTGACCTTCCGCTCCAAGCACACCTCAATGTTGCGCAGTTGCCAATCTTTACGAATTTATCCCAGTATACGCGCTGAATTATTTAACATCAAATTATGTTAACTCAAACACTAAATGAGTCGTTTTAACAACAAATGTTGAAGACATAAATAATTCGTCTTTTGAAGTGCTGCTTAACTATATTTAGTTTAGTAATTAAAGATAAAGGGATGCTGACATATTTGCAGTCAGTCAACATATTTTACATTATTATTATTTTATGAAACCATTCTCTAGATAGAATAATGGAAGAGGAATTAATGTGTCAGCATAATATCAAGAAGTTGATCTTAAAGTCTGTGCAGTCATACACTTGTTCCCCTTTCATTTGAACAGTTAGCCTTTCATTTGAATAATTCTAAAGCAGAATTTTATTTATTCAAAAAGCTGTAAGTACTTATTCTAATTGATGCATTGCCAATAACTACTTCGAATAATTTTTAGCAGTGGCCAGGTAACAAACAGAATAGTGAAACTCCAACTGACTTACAGTTATTCAAAGGCTTGTAGGGAACTAGGTATTCACACATGTACTGTATATGCAATTTTCGACCTGCTAAACAATGTGGATTTTCTACCTCATTTGTGTAACTCCATTCCCAATATCTATGTAGCCCATAGCATCTCGTTAATAATTTGCATTTCTCCCTTCTTTTGTGAGGAGGTATTTGTCCTTGAGACCTCTTCTCCCATTAAGATTTGTAAGAACAAAATAGTGTGAAAATCTCAAGTGAACTAATGTTAGTGACCAAAGAACCCTAATTTATCAGCTGTTATCAGTCAAGTAGAGTAAGTTGTTTGCATTGTCAAAACACGGCACCTATTCAAATTACACATGGAAAGCGGAAATTCTAAAGATGTGATAAAGGCGTAAGAAAGAAATGTGACATCAGTAAATGTATAAATTACCATAACATTTATTGGAATAAGTGTATAATTTACTGCTACCTATATTATTGAGTGATTTTTTTTCTCTCTCTTGCACTATAGAACAAACTGCCACGGGTGCCGAGGTCGTTAAAGAACGGACTCGTGAGCGGGAGGCCTGGGGTTCGAATCCCGCCAGGATCGTCCTCCCTGACTGAGGATTTCCCCAGGTTTTCTTCAGTCCTCATAACTGGCAAATGCCGGGGATGTACCCTAAACTTAGGCCAGGAACGTTTTCTTCATTTAAAAAAAATTCATTTTCCAATATATCATTCATTTCATGTATCATCAGTGTTCACCGCCTGTGGTGCCTCAGTAGTAAAAACGGGCGTTAAACACCATTAAAAAAAAAGCTATAGAACAAAACCTAAAACATGGTACTTTTCATAGTAAGTTCCTTCATGTTAATTATTTCTGTAAAAATTACATTTGTTTTACTTATTTCTTTTAATAAATAACATGTTGCGAATGTTCTTGCTAATTTTAAGGATAAATGGATAATTCAAGTTTTTGGTATCTCCTTGGAGTTTGAATTGAGAAGTCCGCTGAATTTTTATTTGTTACACATTTGAACCTTATACTTGAACTTATGGTATGTATTTTAAACACAGTGTATATAGTTACGAGATAGAAATTTTCTGTTTATAAATAGTTTTGGAACAAAATGATGCTATTTTTCTTTTTTATTGTATAGAAAGAAAAATCAGCAGGGCTGAAATTCCAAATCAAGAAGATATGGCAGACCTTATGAGACTTTATATTTTAACTATATCAGCGAGATAAAATAAAATATGGAAGGAAGAAAAACTTATTTCAGAGCGTCTCAGTAACTATAGCCCAGCAGCTAAGGATATGTAGAGTAAGCTAAAATGGGACATCAAGAGAGTAGAACAGATCTAGTTTAATTTTTTAGGCAAAGGATTTAATAACATTTGGATGTGTGTGTATGTGTGTGTGTGTATATACGCAAACACATACACACATGTACTAATGCATTATGTGCTATATATATATTCTTCCAAATGTTAATCATTTTTTGGTTGAATAATGAAAGTAGATCTGTGTTACAAATGATATATATTTATTAGAGGTAAAATATTAATTAGACAATTGAAATAGTCAAACGAATATCACAAAACTTTGAACAGCTATGCATTCTTCAAAGGCAGTAGATTTATGGGATGTAACTCAGGTCACTGCAGACCCCTCAATGCGGGGGGCGGGGCCGAGGTCCTAGGGGGCCGCATTTGAACACGCCCGGTACATGTCAAGAAACACCAAATTGAATATTAAAAATTAAGTTGAGCCGGTCGTTTGTCGCTCCGCCACTGGTTGCTAAAAATGCATATTTAGGTTACATTCGTGAACGGTGATTATATTGGTTTATTTTTCCTGTACTGAGGCAAATGCAGTGTCGCTTGGTTTGGATATTACATCAAGTTAATATGGTGATAAGAGGGAATTTGTTTCTGGTCTTGTATCGGTTACAATATTAGACTAAAATACCCTAGTTCTAGCAATGAAAATTTTGTGTTTCATGTTTTTGTTTAATCCTTTTTTTCCGAAATAAGGCCACTTAAAACTAGTTATGAACATATGAATGGTGTGCAAAAATGGAGGAAAAAGGGAGAGATTGAAAAATTAGTTACAAAATGAGTGAAAATAGATTCTTTAATACTAATTCAGAAATAATAAATTAAAATTGTAATAGACCATGTCTAGTAGGTCGTCTGATTTAATACGAACAAATGACAGTAATGCAAGTTCAAGCAGTGGTACAGTGAAAAATATTAGTGGTGAAGATGAGTGTGTGAATCTTGATACTGGTAGGAAACGAGATGTTTCTCTTGAAATTGAGAATAGAAGTAACAGCGCACAGCAGAATGTAAATACTTCTTTTATGATAGTGCTAGTAACAGAGAGGAAATTCTTGCTGATTGTGCTAACATTATAGATATTTTAAATGTCAACACAAAGGAGTTTATTATACGGCACGAGCCTTGCAAACCCCATGGTCCATTCTCGAAAGATCCTAAGCCAAATAATACATATTTCTCCATTAATTACCATGAAAATTTAAAGAAAATTTGGGTTAAAATGGCAAGAATGACTTTGTTATTCTAGGACAAGAGACTTTGTTTATTGTCAGTGATGCTGGTTATTTGCTAACAGGAGTTCAGTATCTTTTCAGTTTGCCTGGATAAATGGCGTTCATGACTGGCAGGGCTTATCAGAAGAAATTAACACAGGAAATGTCTCGATCCCATCTAGAAGTATGTGTTGTTTATAATGTCTGGATAAGAAAAGAAACAGTAGATTGTAAGGTAGAATGTGACTTAAAGAAAGAAATTAAAATGTGGAAACAAATTTAAAAACGTGGTTTCTTGTGTAACTTAGGACATTTGGCCTGCCCACTGAAGTGTTGAAAAGTCGCAGTAATTTGACTTTGTAAAGAAAGTATAATCATTAATCTTTCAATTTAAGGCTGATATGAACGGTTAGATGAGGCAATACCTGTTTTATAAAAATGTAAATATATATTTATCGCATAATTAATGTCATCACATCATCAGTATCTCATCTAGCTTTACAAGACTATAGAGAAGAATTAGTGAAAGATCAATGTGAAATTTTTTTTAGTTATTTTGGCCTTATTGTCTAAGTATGATGCGGTATTACAACAGCACGTACATGGGCAGGAAGTATCTGAAAAATACCTCAGTCCAAAAATAAAAATTGAATTATCTCTTTTATCACAGCAAATAGAGAATGGAGTCGTGAATGAAATCAAGTCTATACAATTATCTTATAATTTTGGATACTACACTAAATGCGAGCAAAATAGATAAACTATTTTTTTTCAGATACGTTCATAGTTAAAGACTCTTTTGGAAAACCTTGTGAAATAAAAATAAAAAGATTTAATTTTATTCATAGAGATGAGATGCCATATTGCTATGTAATAGGGAGCCGAAATTCTAACTGCAATAGATAGAAAGTGTATTTCATTAGCCAAACGCCGTGGTCAAGTTTATAACAGTGTGCGAACATTTCCAAGGTCTATAACGGAGTAAAAGCAACAAAAATAAAAAGGCTAAAGCGTTCTCTGCGCAGCACATTATTTGAATCTAGTTCCAAATGACGCCGTCAGAAAAGTATCTGAAAATAAGATGTTCTTTATATAGTTGAAAGTCAACGTATAAAGCAATGGGAAAGTTATCAGTAGCTTCTTATTCTTCAAAAACCTTTTGTCCTACACGTTGGTCATCGACATTGGATTGAATAAAAGCAACTTAGATTGCTACGTAGATGTTATGAAGACACCGACTGCAACAATGTTGGAATAAAAGTCTTCATTACATCAACGACCGATGTAATGAAGTCAGTGCTCTTAAAAAATTATTTTTTTTTATTTGCTCTTCAAGTTTTCCTGCATTCCAAAATACTTGAAGCTGTTAACTGGATATCAAAATTATTGACAATCTAACGAACTTAATCTTTGCGGAGCTTCAGTGTTACTCCAAACGCTGCAAATTTGCTGAATGATTAGAGAAATAAATTCCAGGAAACATTATTGTCCAGCTTTTCTCTTGCTAAATAATGGAGAGTTGACGTTAAATGTGAAAACAAGAGATTCCGCAAAACTAAAGGGCATTTTGCTCAAGATGAATGACTGTCATATCCTGAAAAATATTTTCAATTAAATGTGTTTTACACAGATATCATTGTTAATCAAATCAAAATTAGGTTCAAATCTGTGGAATGTTTAAATCTATCAGTGTATTCACCCCACAGTTTGTCTACTACAATAGACGAAGAAATGCATATTAAATCACAACATTTATCAATGCAATTTGTCGAAGACTTAACAGAAGATTTCTCATTTCAGTTACTGTGCTTAAAATGTGCATTAAAAACGAGATAAAAGACGAAATGTTTGTTGGAGAATTGATACACATCTTGCTAACTAAAAATTACGGTTTAGGGTCAAGTATACCAAACGTTTGCACTGCTTTCATGTTATTTCTCTCTCTCTCTCTCTCTCTCTCTCTCTCTCTCTCTCTCCCTGTAAATGTCGCGTCAGCTGAGCGATCCTTTTCAAAATTAAAACTAATAAAAACATATTTACGTAGACCCATGTCACAAGCGCAATTAAGTGTGCTCAGTATTTTAAGTATCAAGTGTGAGAACACAAAGAATTGACGTGAGTGAAGTAGTGGAAACTTTTGCTTCAAAGAATACTAGACGTCTCTGTAATATTACTACATATTACTGTGTGCCTGTGTCAGATTTTAGAGGTAAGCGGTGTACAGTCTATCTAGCATCCAGGAAATAATAATACTTTATCTTCTAATTTCCGACAGCACTACCATCAATTACAACAACAACAACAACAACAACAATAATAATAATAATAATAATAATAATAATAATACAAGTAAATGTTAATGCCTCCAATTCCTCCGAAGTCCCATCATCCTATCAAATTTGATATTTCCGGCGGTCGAAGATATGCTGCCGATCCATATGCTTGAACATGAATCATTTTGATAGGGGGCCCAAATTAAACTTTGCATGGGCGCCCAACATTTTTTCGTTACGCTACTGCTGTAAATAGGTGAAAGTGGTAAAAGTAAATATTGAATCTCAAGTGCTATGTTATGCATGAAAATAGCCAAAAGAACAAGGGAAAAAGAGCACACGAGTAAAATAATAAGAGCGATGTTTCAAATATTTCAATAATATCAGCTAAGTAAAAGAGGATATTAACACATTAACACGGTTATGTGCTTTAGGCAAAAATAATTTCATTCATCTCTAACCCTAAGCAACGAGGGGCGGTTCCCAACGAAGCGTTTGAATCTCCGAGTCACCTAATTTTTTAAATAGCTTAAATAATTATATTTTACCTTCTAGCATTCATTCATTTGTTTTGTCATTGGCACAATACAGCTGGGGGTGGGGCGTAGGAAGAACGTATCACAATGTAGTAATTTCTTCATATTTCTTTGGTGTATTTGAAGTGAAACAATGCTGGTAGAAATAGTAGCGCTTGCCGCTTAGCGCGAGTTCAAATATTGTTTGTAACGGTCTGCATTCTGTGTTATAATGTGATATTTCTTAAGTGATTAGTGATTATTATCATCCGGTTTTTGAAGTTTATTTTTATGGTTGTTATTGTTTAAGGGATTTATAATGAACCTAACAATGGACTTGGTGTGTTCCGTACTCCAGACACACTTTTCTTGGTGGAAAAATGACAACAAACATGACATGTTAAATGTTGGTAGACCAGCACCAGTGTTGTGTTAAGAAAAAAATTGCGGTGGGTCCAGTTCAAAATTTATACCAGGAAAATTAAATCCCATTGACATGAAGAATATAATTGGTTGTGAGGATATATTTTACCAAAAATTGTACCTTTGGCCGTGTTTGTTTGTCGGCGTTGTAAAGGACGCATAGAACTGTGGCACGATTATCCGGGTATTACGAACAAATAAAGCTTCTCTATATCATTTAATGAATTGTTTCGGATTAAAGAACTATGGAAAAACGCTAACAAAATTGCAGACACTTTTCGTAAAAGTTTATGACTATTATTGTAAAATACAATGAGAAGGTTAGGTTTAATAGACTTTTCATGCGATATCCAATTAGGATTGTTTTGTTCTTAAAGAAAACAAGCAATGGGTTTTCGCCGACTTAATGAAAACGAGGACTTGTTAAAAAAAAGGGGGGGCAATTTTAAGGACATTTTAGATTCATATGTCGAGGGAAGTCCCATATAATTTCAAAGCCACTATAAAATTTAAAATCTATTTTTGCAGGGCATTAAAAGAATCCAAAATCAAATTACCGAGTGTTCCCACGGCTTTACTTCTCTTCCGAAGGAAGCCATACTTAGGATTTTTACGCCCAAAAAAATCCATCAATCCTGGTCCGTTTTGAACCAGCGATCTTGGGTTTAGAGGGCAAGTATGGTTACCACTACACCACCAGGACTGACAAATTACCGAGTGTGTCTTCAATTATGTTAGGTGCTGTATTAATGATAAAATTATGGAAGCACAATTTTCCTCGGTGCAGGTTGGTGTCACTATTGATATCACCGTACTTTCGAACTACCTGATGACTCATTATCAGAATTTCACTACAAGTCTAAATTTGTGGGACAATGTTATGATGCAGCAATTATAACCCAACATTTAAACGGTCTCCAAAAGAAGGTGAAAGAAGTTGTGTCCCAAGTAGTCTTTGTTTACTGCTTTGCGCATAGCCTTAATATAGATTTGCAACAAAGTTGTGGTAAAATTGAGAAGTGCCGCATTTATTTTCCAAAGTTAAGTGGGATTACCAGGCTTATTTCTCCATTCTAGCCAACGTTCTTAGGTTAGTAGTATTAGTCCCGCGGCCGACAAATCAAATTATGGCAAGGTCACCGCCAGAGAAAAATTGCTATGGTCGTTTTAGCGTTTAACTTGAACCGTACGCAGCGGGAATTTGTTATTATTTTATTGTACTTACATGTGGCGATTATATCAATGATAATATAAAAGTAAACCGCTGCTGTCATTGTTTTATGAATGAAAGGTGAAATTATAGTGGACGTAAGCCTTTGGTGGCAAAACTGTGAACTAAACATCAATTGGCGGGGAATTTGAACTACGCTGCTAAACAAAATATTAATTTTTTTTGTTTCCATTTTTTGTGCATGTGATGATGGAGCCTAATCGTCGAGGAGCAGGTGGTAGAAATGTAATTAAGGCGTAAGCCCTTGTTGACAAAGCTGTGAACTAAATATGAGTTTTTGGGAATTTGTACTACGCAGCAAAAATATGAACTAAATATTTTTGCATTTTGCATTTTTTGTGTGTGCATGTACTGATGAAGGAGCGTAATCGCCGAGGAGCTGGCGGTAGATGGTACTTCCAAAGAAAATAGGCGGAGCCAAGGTCGCCTCGGATGATTTTCACAGAGCGACGTCCAAGGAGAGACTGAGCGCAGAGGAAGACGCACAGGTTGGCGTGTGAAGTCATGTTTCCATTCCTACTCAGCTTGCACGCTTCAGGCTACAACCAGAGGGTTAACACGCTCAAGGACATATGACGTCACCAAACAAGATGGCGCGAAAAATTGAGACCTTTCTGGCGCCGCAGTTTCGGGTCGTTATAAACCTGTTCGGACAGGCACGCCAAGTTATCACACAAGCTTAGACCGGCACAGGATATCCGCGCAAAACAGAACTGAACATGTTAACCGGTTATGTCACAAGCAAGACACGTTTCCGGGAAGCAGTTTGAACAAGACGTAACACGTTTTACCACAAACTTCACTAGACTTATTCTGCAAGTACATTCATGTTATAAATAAGATGCGGCTTACCTGATATGCACAATAGATTATCGGGAAGCAATGTAATGAGTAAAACGGTGGTAAGGAAATCTGTGATTGATGGAAATAAATGTATTTGATTTGTGGAGAAGATGGAGAGAAGGAGTATGATTGATCAGAATAAAACGTGTGGTAGGACACATGGAATTTATCATCATCATCATCATTATATATTGAGCATTATTACATACAAGTACAAACATGATTAATAATTTCCAAATATATAAATGTTGTGGTAAAATTATACATTATCACGTGTTATTTGTCAACAATAAGGTGAAAAGTAGTACTAGATAATTTGCTACTCATTTTTTTCCTAAATTATGTGGTTGTAAACGATGTCTTCATGGATTGGACAGGGAGTAGTGGAAAATACATGCATATATTGTTCCTTTTACTTAATATAAACATTTTATGAAGGCATACGGTACGGTCGGGATCCTGCGCACCGAAGTGGTGAAACGGCGGTGCGGCGGTGGCACATGTTTCAGGTTATGTGTAAAAACTACTTTACAAAGCATGTTGCAAAACAGAATATTTGGTTTGCTCAAAAAGTTATTTTTGAAAAAAATTGTGAGCAAAAAAATGTATAAACAAGATTATAGTATTGAAAACAGGAAATAAATATTTTATAAACAATTAATTTTGAAAACAAAAAACTATACTATAAACAAAATACTAACTTTGAAAACAAAAAGAACATATTTATAAATAAAAGATCATATTCAAAAACAAAGTATTAACTTTCAAAACAAAAAACTGTTAATTTTTAAAACCTAAAAGTACCATTTTACAAACTAAATAATAATTTGAAAACAAAAAAGAACTTTTTGAAAACAAAATATTAACTTAGAAACAAAAATGAACATTTTTATTAACAAAAGTGCATGTTCAGAAATAAAATATTAACTTTAAAAGCAAAAATAACTTTTATTAATAAAATATTAACTTTGACAACAAAAAGAAGTGTTTTGTAAAAAATGTCAACTTTGAAAACAAAATGAAACTATTTTATAAATTAAATATTAACTTTGAAAAGGTACTCTTTTGTAGATAAAAATGCATATTATGACAAAAATGTTCTTTTTGAGAAATAAAATTAACTGTTTTTTGAACAAACATTTATTTAAAAAATGAACTATATTGTAAAGAAAATACTTACTTTGGAAACGAAAGCTACTACTTTATAAAAATTGTTAACCTTAAAACGAAAGAGATCTATTTTATTCACAAATTATTACTTTGAAACAAAAGTGAACAGTTTTATAAATAAAAATACATGTTCAGTAACAAAATTTTAACTTTGAAAACCAAAACTAACTTTTTATAAACAAAATATTAATTTTGAAAACAAAAAAACCATTCTGTAAACAAATCCGCATCGTAGGAAACAAAATATTAACCTTGAAAAAACCTATTTATAAACAAAATATTAACTTTGAAATCAGAAGATAGTTATTTTATAAAAATATATCTACTTTAAAAATTTATAAATAAATATTTAATGAATTAAATAACTTTTTAAATAATAAGAACTTTAATAAAACGTTTATTTTGAGAAACAACATTTGAAAAAATAGAAAGAACTGTGTTACAAGCAAAAGTACATGTTGAGAAGCAAAATATTAACTTTGAAAAAAAAAACGATTTTCACTGTTTAACTTTGCAAAATCAAGAAGTTGTGTTGCGGTGCAATAAAAAATCAATATTAGAAACAAAAATGAACTCTGAAAAAAACCGTTATATTCTGCAATTTCACGTAAGTGTGCTTCAGCTGTGGTTCATGCCCGCGGAGGCAGCAGCTTTCCCACGGATTCCACTTCGGACATAATGAACTTGTGCTGGTTGCATCGTTTCACACTACAATATCCACATTACTATGGTCTCCTCTCCGGACATGATGCACTTTGTACCGGGCGGATCGGCTTTCTCAACGAACGCGTAAAGCTTAATTTATCATAATTATTAAGAAAATAGTCGGAAAATGCCAAACTAGGCAAAGAAAGGTGATGGTTTTTTATGTAAAATGCAAGAAACGCGCTAGAATAGGCTAAGATAGGCAAATTGATTTTGCAAGCACGTGAAAAAGGCTGAAATAACCATAATAAATGAGGAAACTGGGGGAAAGAGCTAAAAAAGTTGTCCTGCATATATTTACAAATATATAATACAGGTATCAGTATGGATTTTTTTAGTAGCCTAGCATTTTTATTTACTATTCATTTTTTACTAACCATTAATTTTCGAAAATTCGTATAATTTATTTGTCGGTATGTTATTACTTTGCAATTATTTACTGTTGTGCTTACAGCAAAATTACTATTTCTATACACCCCAATTCTACCCCGCGCACCTCGCTACGCTGGACGCGTCCTTTGAAAGCAGAAAATGTTATTTTTATGCAATGAAAGAAAGCAATTGAAAGATCCACAGCGCTATAAACGGAGTACACGGTTTTTACTACGTCAGCAGACATACCAGGCAGGCGTGGACAAGCTGAAATACGACAAATAGTGACATCAAACAGGCTACGCTCGCACGAGAATGTCTCGGATGGTCAGAGTTTTAAAACGGTAGTCTTATGAGATCTCAAGATATCGCTGCCTCTCGCTGCTGCCGAGTGATGCACTGATCCAGGTGACTGGATTATTTGGAAAGTGGATAATTGCATTTTGTAGACCGCTCTACTCTTCGTTGTGTTATTAAATTAATTTTTGTTCATTTATGACAAAAAAAAAACTCATTTATGACAAAAAAAAAAACTCAGAAAACTGTAATCGTGACTTTTCCTGCAGATAAAACCGATTTTAAACGAGCCTACCTTCCCGTTAGCTTGTGATATCACTTAATTTCATTTTTTTATATTCAGTGATTTTTTTAACTTATTATTAATTTACTTTCCAGACATTACTGTTGGTGAAATTAATGGTGCTTCTCCTGTTGCTATTTCTCAGTCACGTAATTTACAATCATAGGTTTTATTTTAATTTTACACAATTTTATCAGTTTCTGCTTCTCCAATTCTTGTAATTATAGGTACATGGTTCCAAGAATTACTTTAATGTTCGCTTTTAATGTATAATATCTATAATATCGACAGGGCAAAAATGCTTCTTGCAGAAATGTCATGTTCTTTCTTACTGTGTCTGTGAGTGCAGTCAAAAATTGAAGGGACAATTAGTGCTGAAGAGGGAATTTGAATGAAATTTAATGTTGCAAACCTACATTCATAAAGAAGGAAGATTATGGGAAAATTTAGTGTAGCCAATCTAAGTGCTTGAAAAGGGGTGTACACCGGAATGTTTGTTCTCCTTCAAGAACTCACCCGAAGCCTCATTATCCAGCTACCCTAATTAATAGACTTTAAAATGCACCGGTTCTTTACATCATTCACTCCCATGCGTGAAATACCAATTAGTCTACCTTTCCGTTAGAGTATAATATTTCATAGCCCCACCGTTCGTAATGTTATATTTACATTCAGTTAATTGGTTTAACTTTATACTAACTTACTTTCCAAACGTTACTGATAATGAAGTAAATGGTGTTTCTCCTGTTGGTATTTCTAGGTCCCGCCATTTACAATTTCAGTATGAAATTAATTTGAATTAATTTTATTTTTGTTTATTCGACGTAATAATCATTTCATTTATTTTAATTAGCAACTGACTGTTAAGAAAAAGTAATGCAAAACCTTCAACGTTCTCATTTTATTTATTTCTTTTTATCCTCTCATCTTCTATCTTCATTATTCATTTTTTCTCTGCTCTCATTCTCTACCTGTTTTCATGCACACTTCTCTTCTTTCCTCAACTATCAGCTCTCCGCTCTCTCTTTTTTACCCTTTCTTCTCCCCTTCCTCTTCTCTTTTTCCCCTGCTCTCTTCTCTTCTTCCTTGCTGCTTTCTCATCATTCGATTCCCTTTATTCCATCCCTTCTTCTCTCCTTTTGCCCTTCATTTTCTATTTCTCCCCTGTTCTCTTCTTTTATATTTTGTAGATTCCTTTCTCCTGTCATCTTTTCTTCTTTCCTAATCTCACCGTTCTCTTTTCTCCTTTTTTCTAACCCTTCGCTCCTCTTTCTTCCCTCCTCTCTTTTCTCTTTATCCCCTCCTCTCTTCTATTCCCCTTCTTCTCTTTCTCCCTCCTCTCTTCTTCTCTTTTTACTTCCCTTTCTCCTCTCTTCAAACATTAAATTTTGCCCTCTAAGTAGAGAGATATTAGATTTTCTTTTAATGAATTCAAAGATTATTTACTTCTACTATAAATTTCCCTAAGAAGGAACAAAGCTGTACCTTCCCCTGAGCTACCTACGCATTTCTCAAAGGAGGTGAATGATTGACTAGAAATCTCAAAGTTCTATCATTCTACAATATCTGCCAGATTGGTATAAACATACTGAACCAAAAATTGGTCATTACTTTTCTAACAGGAGCTGCTGATGGCGCACCTTTGTTAAAGTACTTTCTGTAAATCTGATAAGGCCCCATCTTGAAATATGCTACTTATCTACAATTTGAAGAGCAATTGGAAGATAACACTTTTAAACATCCTGGATAAAGAATCACAGAAGGAAAAAGTAGAGAAAGAGTTGTATAAAATTTACAAACTGGAATGAAAAAAGAAATACAAAGTTTTTTCTTACAAGTGGAAACAGAGACACAACATATAAGTTTGTAAATTGTTATAGACAGTATCCTGTTATGCTCAAGAAAAATGTGTAATGGAATAGAAAAAATAGAAAAATGTGAATTTGAAACTTTACTATCCCAATACTTTTCCTACTCTTGACACTTTGCATCCAAATCATGGTACATGAACTCGTGTGAAAATAAAGAGGCTTAGAACATTTGCGTAACAGGATTGTTTAGTCAAATATTGTTTAAATATTTCACTGGATTTGCATATCAATTTATCACTCTGCCAGGAATACAAATTGGATTACGTGTTATCGATCCATGTTGAACACCATCGTAGCCTGAATTCATCTCGAGGTGTTATTACCACCTCTGTGCTCGACAATATATGTGATAGCGTAATTCAGGGCTATCTGGCAGATCGAGGAGTAACTTCTGTCTATCGCGTTCAGACGAAGAAAGAAGGAGCGGTAGTACCGACTCATGCCCTTAGGCCCGGAAACGCATTTAAACTCGACAATCCGGTACCAAAGTCCGGTACTTACAGATCCACTATTGTGATACCGCAGCGTGACAGTACCACACAGACATGTGACATAGTATTCACTAAGGTTTCTACTGTGCCGCCTCCGCTAAGCGCTCTACTGCAAATGCCAAACCTGAAGTTCTGTGAAGCGAAAAATCCCTCACCTAGGAGGTCATCTTTATCTCATCTTTCCACCTCCAACCGATTCCAGGTGTTAGAATCGGTTCCTGCAGCGGACAAAAAATATGGTTCTCTATTGACTTATTCCAGACTTACTTTACAATGACTATATTATCGTACATGTAAGTGGACTCCGTATTCGAAGAACTAAACTGGAATTACTAATGTGGTTGACCGACTCACAGTTTGTCTGTCTCCTGGAAACAACACTTTCTCTTCAGACTCATTTGTCCTCCGCGGTTTCTCTTAGGTGCGTTTTGACTTTCCACAGGAAGATGGCACGCCGGTGCATGGCGAAGTTTTAATCTTAATCACCAATTATGTTTAGAATTTTCATTGCATTTACAATATTCTTTACAGGGTGCAACAGCTCACGTTTTCTTTTCCGGCATTAGTTTTACTGTCGAAATGCCTACCTATCTCCGTGTGCAGCGAATTATCTAGATCATCTTCTCTCTCGACTACCACACCCTTTTCTACCTTGAGGGAACTTTAACGCTCACATTCCCAACGGGGATATTTCACGGAGTGTGCGAGAGCTACCTTAGTGGCAGACGTTTTAGATCATCACAATCTTTCTCTACTTAATAAAGGTCAGCCTACATTTCTTTCCGATATTACCAATAGTTTCTCCCATTTATATCCCTCAATATGCTATGCCTCTCTTTCGGTTCATCTTACTTGGAACGTCCTCTCTGATACTCCAGTGATCACTTCCCATGCCAGATCAATATTCTGTCTTATCATGTACATTCACAGCACTAACCAAAGTGATTCATCCGCAAGGCGAATTGGAGTCTTTTCAGTTCCTTAACTGTATTTTCAGGGAGGTCTTTATACTTTTGAAGCCATGGCCAAGTACCTCGAAACCGTAATCATTTGTGCCTCAGATAAAGCTATTCCCCGGACGTCTTCCCACCCCAGATTCCTTCCGGTTCCTTGGTAGACCGATTAATGTCGGGTCTCATTGCACGCGCGGCAAGGTGCTGTGAGAGTTTTCGTCGCCACCCTACATTAGAAAATATGATTCGCTATAAATAGCTGCGGTCCAAATACCGTCTAGTACTAAATAATGGGAAAAAGGTATCTTGGATTGCTTTCGCTTCCTCTTCTAACCGTTTGACGCCATTATCTACTGTCTGGGATAAGTTATGACATATTGCTGCTAAGCCTGGTTTTTCGCCCATACCCGGTCTAATGGCACAGCACCGTATAGTTGATTCTCCTGCTGACATTAGGGCGCAATTTTTGCTGTATTTTCAAGCTCCTCTAATTTTCTTCCCGCGTTTTGCACACCTTAAGACGGGATTGGAAATGAACGGTTTCCCCTTTGCCTCCATGAATGGGGAATGTTATAATACCTTATAACATTGCCTGGAAATTGGAGCATGCGCTTCATTTCACTCGGCATTGCATTCCAGGGCCAGATTGAATAGATGTTGCTATATTGCATCGTATTTCAGCGAAGTTTTACTCCAGCTTTTTAATCGAATATGGTGTGTCGGCTCATTTCTGCGAGCTTGGCGAACGCCACCGTCATACAATACCAACCTCCCCTTCCTTCCATTTAACGAAAGATCCCTTCTCCATCTGCATTTCCAAAGTAATTGAACGCATGATTAACGGGCGGCTTATACGGTGGCTGGAATCGCAGCACCTTTGATAAAAGTCTAATGCGATTCTTCGTCACTGCTCTTACGTCGATTATTTAGTGTCACTTTCCATTTATATTATAGGCGAATATTTAAGAAAGGGAAAACGGTCACGGTCTTCTTTGATCTGAAAAATGCCTATGATACCTGCTGGGGAAGTAGTATCCTTCGTACCCTTTATGAATGGCATATTTGTGGTCGGCTTTAAATTTTGTTCTGCACTTAATGAAATACCCAGTTTTGAATACACGCATGGGTTCTGTTTTATTGATAAGAATGAAGTACCTCAGGATTCATCACTCAATGCCATACTGTTTGCCATCGTTATCAATTGCAGAGTTTGAATTGAAGATTTGACTTTTCATTTGATACGTTACGGTTTCCTTTTTAACGCAGTTGAAGTATTATTTTATCTTTGCATTGCTGGCAATTTTTATAGTATGTGCTCTATACATTGTTATATATTTTTGTCTTAGTTATTTGTTTATGGATTTATACTTTAATGGCCAACCTGCTCTATTATTTGTTTCTGCTTTCCATTTCAGTGTTGGTAATTTTATTAAATTATTCTTTATTATTGGCGCAATTATAGTGTGTTCGGGCTGTAACGACCTAAGCTGTTTTGCGCTCTAAAACAATAATAATCATCAAGTATATCAAACATGCATTTGCAGTTATGCAATTAAATCGTTTTTTTTTTTTTTTTTTTTTTTTTTTTTTTTTTTTTTTTGTTCAGAGTTCAAGTAATAGGCCAAATTTACTGCGATATTAAGATAATGCTAGTAGTGAATAAAATTATTTATAATTTTTTTTCGGTTCAAGATATGCAAACATTCTTTCAGGTCCTGTTAGCACACAAACGTCAATTAATTTCTCTGAACCAACACATATTTGTCTATTCAAATTCAGATTTCCAACTATCATCAACCTGTCAATTTTTATTGAGTTTCTTAATAGAGCTTTTACCTGTTTACACACACACACACACGCGCGCGCGCGTGTGTGTGTGTGTGACATTTTGTTATTTATGTATAAATATTAGTCTATCTCACTGCCATCTTACTTCTAAAGTTCACCAACTATATCGTTTTCTTCAACGCATTTTTTGGTTTTATACAGAGGTGCCTATTGGTTTTCATCTCACTAGAGGAAAAAACATATAAGTGGTAATACTGATTAATTTAAAATTGTCAATGGTATCATGGTCCCTCAAGCTTTGTTTTAGGGTCTTTAATTCTTTTAGAATTTTTATGGACCTGTTGTAAAAATTCACATGCTACACAGTCTACACTTGCGAAGTATCTAAATTATAGTACTAGCCAATAACATTTTACTTTTTCTTTGCATTTTTTGATGAAAACTACGTTGTAAAGTGTGCTGAACACAAAATATGGTCATAAAAATGCCAATTTAGTTTTGTTTTTAGTATTTAAACTTTTCAGAACTACCCTTAAAAGCATATGCATGTTTTAACCTTTTTGTTTTCCCTAAGGCAAGGTTGCTGTAGGCGCAATCGCTTTACCTACCTACTGAATTGTTTCTGGTGATTCTCAGATGAGTGTCCAGCAGTAAGTAATTGACTAGCTTTCACTCCACTTTCTCTCATACCTTTCTTCCATCTTTGAAATTTCTAGGTAGAAGCGTTCCCCGTGTTTGTCACTTCAGCACTGCAGTTTTCCGAGTAGAAGCTCAAGTGAGAATGTAAGAAGTATAACTTTAAGGACATATTACACCCCAATCTCTCACGACACTGCAAAAGTTTTTCCAGTATATCCTTATAGTTTTCTGCCTTTGTATTTCCAAAGAAGTTGTATACTTCAACAAAGGAATTTCAACCTAACTTCTCATCATCTATATGAGTATTATTGAAAGGTTCATCCTAGAACAAATTACGCATCTGCAAACCAAAGAAACCTCCTGCTTTATTTTGGCTCCAATGAGAAGTGGATTTTTATTACGCAGATACAAAAATTCTTCCTTAATCTTATCCAAGGCCTTTACAAAATATTTCATCAGACCCAGTTTTACATGAAAATCAGTTAGTAGAGCTTTGCTGGATTTTAAAGGTGGTCCGTTAGTTACATTCCATGTTGCAGGTTTAAGTTGCTGATGCATGGGCCAATCTTCCTTTTTGTGATGACATGGCTTGGCACGACTGTCCCCCCCCCCCCAAAAAAACAGATGCAACAGAATTTGGTGCAACCCTATTGCAAGCAAGTATTATGGCAATGACTTTGAGATCATCGAAAATTTGCTCCCTAAGCTTGTCATAGTTTCCTCTGCATTACAGTTGCTTCATGTTGTTGTAAGTTTCCTTCACGTAGACTCCGTAACCAATTGGAACCGAAGGAAGCAAGCTTTCATTATACAGAAGAAACAGCATTTAGACCTAACTGATGAATCTATGAACAATGTCCAATCATCAATTTTCAGAGCTGCCATGAGACCCTCTATATTACTACAAAATACCAAGTTATTTTCTTTTAGGAAAAATAATAGGAATATAGTATGGCGGTCACGGAACATGGTCACATTTACAATTACCTGATCAAGACATTTCCATTCCTGTGATCTAGACAAAATTTCTGCTTTACATTTAGGCACTTCTCTTACCACACCACTCAACTCAAACTGTGTTTATTTTGTTACTGTGTAGATTTCTCATTACACCGAAAATCAGGATCTTTCGAGTACTCTGTTTTGAAGGTTATGGAGTAACACTAGATTCACTACTTCCCTCGTCATTTACTGTATAAGACTAAGTGGGATCCGAACAGGTAGCCGACTGCATGAGGCATTGATTGCATAGCCAATGACATATTAGGATTTGTCAATTCTGACTTTTTCTTCTTTGAATGCCGTGTGTTAATGGAGCTGTCGTGCAAAAGTAACAATCATTTACTTGGTATGATGGTTCCCTTGTGACCACAGGAGTATAAAACCGCCTTTATGATCTTTTATGATTCAACTAGGAACGAAGACCTGAGACACAAGATACACAACATATTTAAGGGGCCCAGGGCCTGCGCTGCTCTCCAATTTTGTAACCAAAGTACAGGCTGCAGGTTTTCGTAATCATTGACGCTATTGTTTGCATTTGTATTTAAAAGTTAACTGTACACAAATATAGCAAAAAGGGTCAGCAGAGTTTACGCATTTGCGAAACATTAAATTGCACACTTTATACCCGCTATACACAAATTGAACTAAACTGATGCACTATTAGGGAACTGTTGTTTTACATCTTAAACCACAAATGCAACAAACACAGCCGGGTATTCCCAGATGGAAACTGTGCTTCAAAGCGCCAACCAAAAGCCACCACAAGCTGCATGCTACGCCCCTCCCTTCCCTGTTGGTCCGCACCAAAGCTAAAAATAAACTACAAACTACAACTATTCGTCTAGCATGTTTCCTGAAGGAGAGAACATCACCCAGTTTATCATAAGCGGGATTTCAAAGGCAATTTCGGGAAGGTCAAAATTAACGCTTATCATTAACCGATACTGATACATCTTGTAAACAAAAGCTATTCGGAGATTTTCTTGGTCACTTTCGTGATCAGCGTGGTACATTTACTAAAGAACAATTGGTTTTGTTAAAGATACATTTTCACTGTTGGCTAGTATAATTAGTTTCCATAATTCCAAATAGAGGCATTACCATTTATCGTCATTACAGCTACTGCGACTAATAAAATGTGCTATTATTATAATAATAGTTTGGTTCATTTAAGTACAGCCTTTAACACATCTGGTCATTAGCCTCTATTCAATTAGAGGCATGAAACTGGTAATAAATTTCACCCAGAGGCCTCCTCTTTCTGGTTTGAAGTTAATAAATTCTGTAGAATATAATGATAAACCTAAGAAAGGTTTAAGTAAATAATTTCATATGTAGTAAATGAAACTGGAGTTTCAGAATTTAAACACTAAACCTTTTTATCATATTAAAGATAAGAAAAAACATGGGATTATGGATTATGTTATAACAAAGCATAAACTTGCATCTTTATCAGACTTATGTAAACAAATACCGGATCTTTTCTGCCTCCTTTTAATGGTCTTTCACCAATAAAAAATCCTCCTTTAATTTTATTGTTTCTCAATGAACTGACACCAGGCATAATTTGCTGTTTTCATAAATCCAAGAGAACTACAAACAAAAATGGTCAAAATTGAATACATATGTTTAAATACTGAGATTAGTGTTTAGTATGAGTCTAAGTTCAGAAATAATATAATATTGATATTACTAGTAAAACATATACTTAAAACTAGGTTAACATAATTAAAAGCAAACATATATTAGTAATTTTCAAATTGGCACTTACTCTTTTTCTTTAGCACATCCTAATGTGAATAGGATCTTAGAAACACAATTAAAAGCCTGTAAAATTTTCCATAAAACCACTTGATGTCAAGCCTAGTGCTCTCTTTAGGGCAAGTACTACAGCAGGCAGAAATTGATCTAGTAGGTCAATCAAACCCAATTTCGTAGTTTCTCCTTCGAATATTTATGTTTTTATATATTATAACAGACCTTTGCTTCTGTCAAATTATCTTGAAGATTTCCATGCAATTTATTTATATTTTCTATTTCCCTGTTGAAGTCTGCAGGACTTATGGATATCATTATCTTGGAATGTAAGCAAAAATATTCAAAAACACTCTTATTTCCCCATGAAAATTCTTCCTTTAAAGACTGAATTAGAGAATCCATATATTGAACAAGAAGAAATTTCCTATAATATTCAATGGCAGAAAATTTGAATGATTTGAACAATGTATCTGCTAAGCAACTCACTGTAGTTTAGTGCCACCTACTGCAAAAATTGTATATGCATTTTCATTATTGTTCATGATTATTCCAAATTAAGATTCTACATTTAATTTTTCATATATGCAATTTTAACAATATTTTGGATACCTTCTGAAAGTTTCAAAAGGCTGATTTTCTTACACTGCAGTTTTTGGTGGCAGATTCTAGTTAGGCAGATTATTATGGAACTGAAATTTCTTCAATAAAATACCCCAAATTTCTTGGGTAAATAAGGTAATATTTCTTGAATGAAAAGGTAAAATTCTTGGATGTGGAAAGAAAATTCTTCAATACTGTGCGTCATTTACAGCTAAAAAGTGTTGGAAAAGTTTCATATATTAATTCTTTAATTGCAAATTAATAAAACTAACGCACTTAAACCAAATGTACAGTTAATCAATTCATTACACTATTACAAAAATATGAAAATATTTGCAACATTTTCCTAGATCCTAAAACCTTCACCATTTCCATTCATAATTATATGCTTACAAGAGTTCCAAATTTGTCATATCCAAAATTATTCTCCAGGAAGCTAACACACTGCCACGGGTGGCCGAGGTCGTTAAGGCGCGGACTCATGAGTGGGATGTCTGGGGTTCGAATCCCGCCAGGACCGCTCTCCCTGACTGAGTATTTTTTCAGGTATTCCTCAGTCCTCATAACTGGAAAATGCCGGGGAGGTACCCTAAACTTAGGCCTGGAACGTTTCCTTTCTTAAGAAAAAAATATCCTTCATTTCATTTCATGTATCACTAGTGTTCACCGCCTGTGGTGCCTCAGTAGTAAAAACAGGCGTTAAACATCCTTCAAAAAAAAAAAAAAAAAGTAAGCTATCATGCAAGAAATTTTGAATAAAACATTTTACAACTCATGTTTGACACCGGAAACCAAAGAGCTTCTTTGTGTACTATCAAGGAAGACTCCATACGTCTCATGCAGTGTCTCAAGAGCATCTTCCATTGAAATTTCTACCGCCACGGGTGGCCGAGGTCGTTAAGGCGGGGACTCGTGAGCGGGAGGTCTCGCGTTCGAATCCCACCAGGACCGTCCTCCCTGACCGTTTTTTTTTTTCAGGTTTTCCTCAGTCCTCATATTTGGCAAATGCCGGGAAAGTACCCTAACTTAGCCCTAAAAGCTTCCTTCCTTAAAAAATATGCTTTCACAATATATAATTTCATATCATGTATCATCAGTGTCCACCACCTGTAGTGCCTCAGCAGTAAAAACGGGCATTAAACACTACTAAAACAAAGAGAGAGAGATTTCTGTAATGTACCTCATGAACTGTTGAAGTTTCTTGTAGCCTGTGTCGTGAGCTATATTTTGCAATGAATATGTTTAGCTGCCGGTTGCTGCCTGCAAAGATATATTCTGCCTATAAGACTCCAGGAATAAGCGGACATGATCCACCATAATAAGCTCGTCCAATTTCATATGCCTGTGACTTGGCGTCTTCTTTATTTGCTCCGTTGTTTTGCACCTAAGGTTGCCTTTCAAGGCATCCAGTTCCTCCAATACTCTATTGTTGAAAGTTCCACATGCAATTGCTTGCAACCGTTTCTGCACATTCTGCAACTTTGGATATACCTCCACAACAGTTGATCTGGAATTTGTTAACAGCAACACCAACAACGCTATCGCTGTTGCAGTGGACTTCACAAATCCTGTACATGAATTATCTATGATTCATCATCTTCACTCTCCTGGAGGATGTGCTGCTGAATAACTCCTTGTGCGGATTGGAAAGAAGAAAGTCAAAAAGTTTTACCCAGTTGTCTGTCAGTCACCCAAGTGCTCCCATTCAGAAATTCTAATGTGTGGGGGCAGGCATCGGGAATATCCCAGTCTTGGAACCTTTCTCCTGCAGGAATTGTAGGAAGACATATCGTTTGTGCCTAGGAAGTACATAAGCTTACTTCACAACTAGAAATTTGTTTATGGATAACAAACCATCTTCAACAAGATTAACTTTGTAGGCCCAGCAATGGATATGGATAGCATCCTTAAAACGAGGACTGACAAAACTGGAAAATAAGAATTCATGTATGTCTCAAATCACTGATAAATGCTACTACTTGATTGGAATTCACTTCCAAGTCTTGCAAAGCTCCTGTAACGGCTTGAGCTTCTTCTGTTTACTGCCCCAATTGAGGTGATTCCAACCACATATTGCTTCCTGGGACCTGGAAGACTCCACTGTATAACGAATTTATTCGTAGTCTCGCCAGATAAAACTGCAACTTCCCTCTCTTTTAAGATAGCAATAACCCTCCCTTTCCTAAATTATACTAATAGAGATAAATATTCCTTTCGGAGAACATAGAACATTTCTTCCAGGTCTCCACCATCAACAACATTCTTCCTCACCCAGTTCTTGAAAGCCTTTTTGCCTTCTCTAACGAAATACTAGTGGAAATCATCATTTCCACAGTTGAGGAGACGGAATCAATTTTGGCAGACTAATAAGGCCGCATAAGAAGGGATATAACAATTCCTGCATATATGGTTTCATATATAAAACGACGCATATTATACTTATTTTCAGGCCTTAAATCGACCAAACAGGGTATTTATAACCAACGTTGTGCACTTTGTTGCCATATGTATAGCGAAAAATTTGACTCAGAAATCATGAGTTTTCGTGTACTTCATGAGCTTTATGCGTATTTACTACAATGCAATATAAAGGAGTCTAATACTGCTTTAAATTTAATGCATCTATACAATCTTATCACTGCTATTTCTCAGTAATAAACACTTAATAGAAACACAACAGCAATCAGCGTGTTCTCGTAGAGACAAAAGCTCGAACAGATGTAAAGTGAAATAACGCACCTTTACACCTTTCGCACATTCAAAAGTTTCGAATATTATCCTCTGATGTTTGCGAGTATTTGTTACGTCCACGTGGCTCGGCTTGCAAAGCCTGTTTTAATCCACCAAGAGTTCCACACAACTCGCTTATTGCAGAAACTGCACAGCATTACATCTCCGGACCACTTCATTTCACCTTTAGAGCATTGGTTTATTCGTTGATCTAAACTTTCTTTCGGTGGTACGGTATTTTGCAAACCTTTTCACTAATATGCGCTTGGCTACTGCTGCTGTAACCGAAAATGAGGAAGAACAAACAAGATTGAAGTGTAGCTTAGACCCTTTTCGAGTGGTCGTGTGTACATCTTCGTTACATGATGAGATAAGTGGTGCCCTTGTATTCGTTCGGCGCTCACCTTCAGGTGTGCATGAATTACTCGGTACTTCACCAGGACAATTGGCAAGAGTGTGTACAGTAATTTGCATGTAGAGTGGGTCAGAGCAGTAAAAGCAGTGTGTGAATCATAAGTGGATAAGGCTAATTTATTTTTCTTTCGTTAGAATGAATTTCAGAATTAAATATAGACATTCTTTATAGAGGCAGAACAGCGAAAATTCGCGAGTAGCTGATGTGTCACATCACACGTGAATAAGCTAAAATTGACTTAAAATCATATATCACACCAATCTTCAATTTTTTTTCTTCACCTTATTCGCGATTTGAAAATTTTGAATGTCCCTAATGATTATGCAACTATGATTTTAGTAAAGCAATGGATAAGGAAAAGTGCAGTAAAGTTGACAGACTTTCGATCTATTTTCATGACTACTTGTATAATATCGGCAGTATATTCATTATTTCTAAAAATATTTACATTTTCTTACAGACCTGTACTTTTTGAATCAGCATATTTCGCATAGTTTCTGGGGATTTCCAACCAAAGTCATCCTTTGACTATGTATTCCCTCTGAAGAATGAAATTGTCTCTTTGATAGTATTACTTAAATAGTCTGTCCTTTTACAGACATTTCATGATCGAAATTGATTAACTTTTACTCTGTGTTCTAAAATGCACATAAAATAAATAGCTTAATATTTGTCTTAATTTTAAAATAGTATTATTGTACTGTTCTAGTCTCTAATGGTTAATGTCAGCATGTCTGCAATAAATGCTTTTTGGTATGTCATAAATGAAAATGAAAATGAAAATGAAAATGAAAAATCTTGATAATATATTGCTGTATGACTAAATTAAGGAAAAAGTGCTTAAAATTCCAAATATACTGCCTAAAGGGGGAAAAAAAGGCTTTTTACTCTCAATAACTTCTTCTGACCCTTAGTGACCATATGTGAAGAACAGGTTTTCTACGACTCAGACAATCAGGCATCAATATCTATAAAATGCTATTTATAAAAGTACCAACAAAGGATAGGGTGGTCTCAATAAAACTTATTCATTTTCTTCTTTATACTCAGCCTTTATCTTTCTTCTTGGAATGTAACTTAAAGCCTTGGTCTTTCAGAATACAATAGGCTTTTTCCTTATCCATGACACTGTAACCATAAACAGGAACAAAAATCATCCCTTTTAAGCTAAAAAATATTCAGATGATGGAGTTACTCTTAGCAAAGAGGTCTTAGATTCTCTATTTGTTATTGTCGGTCCTGGTGGTGTAATGGTTACCATACTTGCCTTCTAAACCCAAGGTCTCGGGTTCGAACCCGGCCAGGATCGATGGGCTTTTTAAAAATCGTAAGTATGGCTTCCTTCGGAAGGGAAGTAAAGCCGTGGGTCCCGTGTTGAGCATTTACGGCACGAAAAAGAACCTCAAGCCTGAAAGAGAGACCTCTGAGCAAAATTTGGCGGCCGTTTCACGCCCTGAATTGAATGGGACGCCGTTGACCTGAGATGTTAAAGAGCGTTCTTAAATAATCAAATCAAAAAAAAAAAAATCTATTTGTTATTAACAAGTGCAAGATCTACAGACAGAAATTATTACCATTTAACATCTCCCTTACATGGGAGTAAATCTAATGCAACAAAAATGGCATACAGTGATCTACTTAAACACATTAAATAAATTCTTAATAGGGGCAAATAACCCTGTTACCTGTTTGGGGGCAAGTTGATTTCACATACTACAGAAATAGCTATGCTACAACCAACATCATCAGCCAAATTTTGCAAATTCTCAGTATTGTACATTTTTGTTTTACTTTTTATGTGTAAGAGATAAATTATCAAAGCTTTCATTTCACTTCACAGTATTTCATTTCTTGCTATTACAAAAGAAGTTCCAGTTAACAGTGAACCAATTTTAATTTAAAGTTATTAAAGTCTGCATTGTTTCACGCAATAAATAAAAATTGCATTGTCAAGACAAGTTAAACAAACCAAAAATAATGAAATAATTGTCATATATGGTCTGGTGAAGAGAGAGAGAGAGAGAGAGAGAGAGAGAGAGAGAGAGAGAGTAAGAGAAATCAGTGGACACACTTTATCAAACTTTGTAATACTTCAAAAAAATAATTAAATGTAATTTTGTTTTATCATATGAATGACGCTATATAATATATTGTTAAGAAGTATTAAGGAAAATTTTGAAAGCACTGCCTTAAAAAGACCTTAAAAACTATTTAATTAGTATATGTTCATTCATAATAGAAATTTTGTTAATATAATTATTCATATTGTAAAAATATAGTAGTATTTTATGTGGATTTTAATGTATGTATACTTTAGTTAACAAGATTGTAAATATTGTAAATAAATAATATAACTTTAGTTTCTGACAATGGTATGTGCTTTTAATGCAAGTTATGTGAGCAGTTAATTAATGAATTCAACTGAATTAAATTTTTGGCAGTTTGATAATATTTAGCAATGTCTATTTATTTATATTAAAATGTCACATGCTTTTCTCATAGTTATCATTCCTTATTTCAGATATTTTAAGAAAGGATGGGGAAATGGAAAATGTGGGAGAAGTGTCGCATCACTCACTGGATTGCCTATGGAATTTCTAGATACAGGTACTCATCCAGAAGATCCTGTAACTAATACTCAAAGGCATAATATTTCTACTGTCATACCTATTGTAGCAAAAAACACGGTAAGTTTTTACAGTACAAAATTTATACACAAATTCTCAAGTTTAAATAGTTTTAAGAATGGTTCTGAAGTTAATCAATATTGTTAAATCGTGATTTAATACAATATTCTACTTCCACAAGAAAATATTTTCTTCATTTACCTGAGGCTGAAGTACAGCTGTATTTTTAAAACTAACAAATCCATGTTATTTTACACTAAAACGACGAAAGGGGTTCAAATCACCCCTGACGAAATTTATTATTGAACAGTTTCCTCAGGTATTCATATTTTTCCACCATACATCAAGACTTTTAATCCATTTTCTTCCTCTTTATGGTGTTACATTTGGATAGAAAAATATTATCTTTTTTCATTCAGTTTTGATGTCCTATACCTAGAACGGCGAGTGGATCATTTTGGTCCCTATAAATTTATAGCGTAAATGCGCAGTAAAACTTTTGACAAATGATCAACAATGCAGTTATAGCAATCAACAATGTACAGAGAGAAATACTGGCTCATTGCTGGGACCTGGCATGCGTGTACTATCAGTTCTATCTGTAAATATTACATTCCCATTTAGGTAGTATTGTCTGTTCAAGACTGTGGTTTTAATAATATATCGTCAGAGGAGTCTTTAGGAAGGCGAGATTTTGCGCGCTTTTTTGAGAGTTCCGACGTTGAATCAGAAATTGGCCTATCAGACTCTGGTAGTGAATTTATGCCAAAATCTAATGACAGTGTTGTAAATGTTAGTGAGGATTTCTTATCCCAAACGGGTGCGAGTGCTAATTTTCCTCAACCACCGCCTCAATCATATCAGAAAATGCTCCATCAGATTCCTCCACAGTGAAAATAGTGGTACAGACGGATCTAAATGGTAGGTTATCAACATATCATCATCTTGGTCAGGAAGAAGAGTTGGTATAAATGTTCTAAAAGAGCAAGGAAGTTCCCACTGCATATGCTTTCCAACTCTCCCATCATTACTTTACGTCTACAATTTAATTAATCTATGCTTCGTCTCATAAAGAAGCATATAGAATCAAATGTTCGGATGAAGCTGAAACATCAGTGGACTGTTTCACTCGAGGAACTGGATTAGATTGTCTCCATCATGTGCACCTGAGGAGTAATCTGTATGTCAATAGATGATCTTTGGTCGCGCTCGTGGGGACCTACTTTCATTCAGGAACGCAATGTCACGGGATAGATTTCAGGAGCTACTAAGATTTCCCCAACTTGAAGAGAAATCAATCTGAGATGAACATGACAGCGATCAGTGCATGTGTTATCTACAATGAGATAAAAAACAGAAAGATAAAACGGAAGAAGTTCATCCTTCAACTGGTGAATGAACTAGAAAGGAGGGGGAGCTCAAGAAGAAGAACAGCAAGAGGAAGAGGATCAAGGGCACAGGCTTTCCAAAAGCAAAAGAAATGCCAAATCTGCCTGGTAAAGGTAACAAAACAAGTAATTTTTGTGGGAAGTGTTGCAAAGCTGTGTGTGGAAAATGCACACAAAAAGTACAGATCATCTGTGAAAAATGTGTATAGGTGGTTCAGAAAAAGAATATTAATCCTTCAAATAAATTTACTTAACTGAGAAATACTAGGGAGTGTAATGCAGTCATGAACTGAAAAGCAAAAGCTAAATTTTCAGATTAGGATTAATATATCACTTTTTCAAGTAAAATATTCAAACATATTTTAATATCCACTTGTTTTATGGTTTAAAAGCATTTTTAATTTCAAATGATGCTATTAATAAATAAAATAATAAAGACTTGCATGTTTATATGTTGGGGGTCATAATGACCCCTTTCCACCATTTTATATATATATATATATATATATATATATATATGTGTGTGTGTCAGATTCTCTACTTTTCTAGTGTTAATACATGATATATAATTTGCCAATTATACAAAAAAAAAAAAATTAAGAATTTAACATACATGTTAACTGCATGGCTATTAGCAATTGTTATGCACTACAAGCTGATCTGTACATCTAAGAAGGATAATTAGTTATTTTTAATATTGCATGAATCGTGCCTACTTTAATTGTTTCTCTTTCTTTCATACATAATACTTTAATTACAATCATAACATGTAGCAGTCCTTAGAGCATTTTCATTATTTTAGTATGTATTGTGTCACCACTGGTATAATGTGGTGCTTACCTGTCATTTTGTGTAGGCATATATTTGGTAAAAGATGCCGTTTTTACCTTCCCTGTTTATTTTCTATTCTTTATCCCATTTCTTTAACATTAAATTTGAGATACTTCTGATTATATGCATCACTAGTTTTGTTTATTTAACCATCCTACTTGTTTTCAATTATTTACTGTTGTTATTAAGATGGCAACCCATATCTCTTGGACCATGGAAATTATTAATTTTTAATAAGAAATATATCACTTTAAGCAATGAGTTACATATATAAAGCATGTTTGCTTTTTTCTCATCTTGCTTGATTATGTAATATTGTCTGAATGGAGTTATGGCAATATTGCCATTGTCAGTCATTGATCCAAGGATTAATAATAAGTTTAGTTAATTTTATATTGGATTTCCCAAACATTGCTACATCTCTTTTACCAGAATTATTAGTTTCTACAGCATATTAAATTTTTTCTAAATTAATGACTTCATTAAAGCGATTTTAACTTGTTCTTATAGGCATGTGACTTGTCATTAATAGCAAGCTTGACTCATGCTAACTAGAAACTGAAAATTTTCCACCTTATACATCTCAGCAAATACTTGCATTGATATGTACAACAATTGAAGATACAATTTCAATTGAATTTACAGCACCATTACATATGCTATAAAAGTGTGTTTCTGATTGTTGCATCTGCGTTGGATTTGGATTCTATTATCAATTTACTTTGTTCGTGCAGAACTTATATCATCTACCATTTATATTCTCCGAAATGCTTCTTTTACTTACTTAATCAATAAATCAGAGACCATTAACTTTCTTTCAGTCTTGCTTATTCCCATTCTGCCAAAAGGTCTTTCATATTGTTTGTACTCCCAAATATTTACATTATTATAAATAACTTAGAAATTTATTTGAATGCTGTAAGTTTGTTTTATTTGAATGCTGTAAGTTTGTGCGATCACCTTAAGTGAAACTATTTATGGTGCACCATATCAAATATAGCTCACATTATTTTGGTACTGTAAAGTTTTGCCATGACCTTATGTGAAACTCTTTTTGTGCACTAAATCTATATAGCCTATATCTTACGTCTCAACCTGCTTGCTTAAATTTTCCCTGTCTCCAAATATATTTGTCCTAACCCTCCATTCTTCTATTAGAGCTCTTTATCAACAGATTTTTAAGTTACATTAGTAAGCCAGCAAATAATTCTAGACCAAATCAAATGTAGTAAAAATGTAACTCCTCATGACAAAGCAGCACTGAATATACATGTCAGTAATCCTAATCTAATTGTTTTTCAAGCTAATAAGGGCTCCTCAGTACTAGTACAAGGCATTTTCTCCTATAGGAGTGAAGTCCACCCACACTTAATGACTTGATGCATTTTGAACAACTTTCATGTTACCCCATACATGTTAATTAAGAGGTAGTGTCTTTTGTCACTTCTTCCGGCTTGAGAGAGGGACTTAGTCTCCAAGAATTTGCTCCTCTCACATACAAAATTCCCTGTACTATATATATTTTCTCCCTAAAATAACTATATATAGTGTACTGTGTGTGTGTGTGTGTGTGTGTGTGCGTGCGTGCGCGTGTGTGCGCGCGCGCGCGCGCACACACACACTTTTAAAAGGAATGTAAAAAGATCTTCTTAGGAAACCTGACACAACTTAAAATGCACAAAGGCGTACCACATTTAAAGAAAGGAACACATAAAGACACTATAAAACGCTGTTCGAGGCACTGTAAAACAATGTGGAACACTGTTGAGGTCACTGGAAATACTGTAGAACACTGCAGAAGTTACTGTATTTCGAACCTGCTATGGGCTCTTGATCGCGTAGATGAAGAACAAGGACTAAGTTTAGCATATCACATGGCTTGTGTACATTACAGTCTGCTGAGTTGGCGGGCAGAGAAACCAACTTTGAAAAAATTAAATTTCTGGTTGCTGGTTGGAATTTATTTTAAAGAGAGATGTTTAAGCCCAGAGGGGTACGTGCCTTATGTAGAGCAATAGCCGCCATCTCTCTGTCTCTGAGAGTACTGCTAGGAGAAGTAGGAAGTACAGCATATATGAGTATTAGAGAAAAATAAGTATCGAAAACAGAGTGATGAAGGTTGGCATGTTGGGCCACAAGCAAAGAGGAATAGGTTTTAACAGAGCGTCTGTGATTGTTCATTCTGAGTGAAACTGCTGTGGAGGTTAAACCAATATAGAAAGCAGGACAAAATTTACATTGGAGCATGTATATCACGTTAGTGGAGGCACAATTAGCAAAAATACGAATTTTGAATTCTGACTTAAGTGTCGGATTGAAGAAGTATCCCCTAGGCGTTATTAAGGCACAAGTTTTACATTTCGTTCTGTTGCAGGGATAAGACCCATGTGTAGGTTAAGAAACAAATGTAGAATTAAGTTTCTTGTGGAGAATGGTTTTTAGGTTATGTGGGGACCTGAAACTTAGGCGTGGCGGTTTGTGAAACAATGCTGATGTAGTAGGGTTCTGCTTTAGAATACTGAAACATTCCTTTAGGATGGGCTTAAGACGTTCTAGACCGGAGAAATAGGTGACTATAAAATTCAACTGATTATTATCAGTTTGTTCTAAGATCTGAGGCGTGTGGTATTGGCGGGAAAACAAAACTCTCGACTGAACCATGGCACGAGGATAACCGCGATCAGTCAATTTGTCAGTTAACTTGGTATTATAGTCATCTAGTGACTTAAGGTTGTTGCAGATGCGATGTCCCTGGAGTGATAAAGAAAAAGGAATAGCATTTTTAATATATTAAGGGTGGCAACTTTCAAAATGTAAATATTGCTGCAAATTGGTCGGTTTAATGTGAACCGACGTTAGGAAGCTTTTGTTAACCAACCGGATATCAATGTCTAGAAAGGTGGTTTGAGTTCGAGAGACTGTGGAGGTAAAAGTAACTGAGTAATTAGTATTTAACCTAGCAAAAAAAAGTATCAAAGTAGGCGATGCCGTGGGTCCAGATGATAAAAATTTCATCAATAAATCTACGCCAAACCAAAGGGGGTAGAGGTTCTGAATGAAGGAAGTTTTTTCTTCTAATCTAGCCATGAATAATTTGGCGCAGGAAGGGGCCATTCTGGTGTCCATCGCTGTCTCTTTAATTTGAAGGAAATGCTGACCTTCAAAGGCAAAACTGTCATGAGTAAGCACAAGATGTGCTAGTTGGCAGATAAACTCAGTGGAGAGAACATGGGGTGGTTACCCATGTCTAAGAAATGTGTCATCGCTTCTAGTCCTTCATGATGTGGAATATTTGTATACGAAAAGGACACATCCGCAGTGACCAATAAGATGTCTTCAAACTGATCTAGGGTCACTCCCTTTAAAATTTCTAGAAATTGGAAGGAATCTTTGATGTCAGAAGGCCTGGAGGAAGCTATTGGTTTGATGTAAAAGTCAACCAAGGCTGAAATTCTTCCGGTGGGGCTGCCATAACTAGCAACAATAGGGCGTCCAGGGCAGCCTGCCTTGTGGATTTTCGGGAGAAAGTAAATGGAAGGATTGCCGGCAGAAACGGGAGTTAAAAGTGCAATTTCAGTTTGAGTAAGACTCTCACTGGGGGCTCGTATAGTTACAAATTGATGACTTTTAAAATTGAAATCATTAATAGAATCTTGAGTTAATATAGAGTAATGCTCCCTGTTGTGCAGCTTGTTTGAAGGCTTCCTGAAGGTAAATAGATCGATCTATAACTAGAACTGATGAACTTTTATCAGCTGGTAAGATGATGATGTCCGGGTTAGATGATAACCTTCTTAACAAAATCCTTTGATTAGGAGAGAGGTTATCTTTTAAGTGAAGCATCATCAATAGTCTGGGATGACTGATTTCTTCTATAAATTTGTCTATAAACCGTTCAATCGGGTGTTAGGAAGCTAAGGCTGGTGATTCATTGGTAGATGGAGAACGAAATAGAAACCAGCAACCAGAAATTTAATTTTTTCTAAGTTGGTTTCTCTGCCCGCCAACTCAGCAGACTGTAAGGCACACAAGCCGTGTGATATGCTAAACTTAGTCTTTGTTCTCCAGCTACGCGATCAAGAGCCCATAGCAGGTTCGAAATATAGTAACTTCTGCAGTGTTCTAAAGTGTTTCCAGTGACCTCAACAGTGTTCCACATTGTCTTGCAGTGCCTCGAACAGAGTTTTATAGTGTCTTTATGTGTTCCTTACTTTAAATGTGGCATGCCTTTGTGCATTATATATATATTTATTCTCCTTAAAGTCCACTATTCAGACCCCCATATTGAAGATAATTTTGATTTCTCCACTGAGCATATTTTTCCTCTTGTGGACCTTGATTACAAATATTTCATACTTCCAGACTTCCTATATCAAAGGCAGCTACCATGTTTTGGATGATCTAAATACCATTTACCTTTCCACAGACCACAGTGTATTTCTGTACCAGTGTACTAGTCACATGGCATCAATGAAAGCTAATGTTCTCCACACAAAAGCAATTACATTCCTTAGGTATTTTTAGGCCTTTTATCAAAATGTCACATTTCATCCATTAACTATATCTGTTGCCAGGGGCGGTTTCTTAATACCGGCTACAGTCCTGTAGCACGGTCTAAAATTCCGTAAAATTTGAGACCTGATTCTATTCAACATTTTAGTTTATTTGCACAAATTATAATTAATAGCACATTGTGTTTGTTACAAACAGCGTTGATATTGTTGCAGTGGCGCGCAAACAATAATATCCGGCCGGCGTGCGAAAACGTTTAGGAGCCCGCAGTCAATGTTTCCATCTTCCCCTTTGCCCTCATGAGGTGCCCTGAACTTCCTTCCTAAGCGTGCGATCTACTTGGTTGCTCGGTAGCTTCCAATATGGAAATAGTCGGGTAAAAGAGTTAATATTCCGAGTATTTTCTGTACAAGGTTTTTCTAATGTGAATCATTCAGAGGTATATGTCAGATAATGTGATAGTGCTCTCAGTAAATAGTTGATTTTAAACATTTTCACATAGATTGTGTAGAAATTAGCATTTATGCTACAGAAGTGTGAAGTGCAATGATTGATAATGTTAAAGCCAATATGAATTCTTTGGAACAAACAAAACTTTTCCTATGAGAACTTTCGAAATAAAAATTAAAATTAAAAAATACAGGTGGACTAATTCCCTATTTAAATATTACTCAAATAGCTGCGAAGAAAAATAAAAGATCAACTATAAAAAAATATTTAAAAAATAAGGTTTATACAGAATATGCATGGATTATGGCTATAGCTTCAGAAACGCTTTATTTTGCTTTCCACGTTTTCTTTTCGAGAATTGAGCTATGTGGTGCAAGACAGTCACAACTATCAAAAAGTGACGGTGGAGCAGGACAAAACCAACGCTATCAATGCTTTAAATATAACAATTGTATCAATAAAATTTAAACAAATTATATTAAATATAAGTGTATTAACTACCAAAAATATGTATGAGTATATTATGTACAAGTCCCATATATTACAACAAAGCAAATCAAATTATCATTACAGACAATAGTTTGACTTTTGGGTCTCGTGATTCTCCGCGGGAAGAACAAAGGGAAAATAAAAGTAGTCCTACCCAAGATAAACTTGCTTTGCATTAAATCGGTTTTGACCAAACGCCATGATGATAAAACAAAATAAAATAAAACTATAGTTGAGTTATCAACATATATGCGCTTCCCCACTGCTTTTTTCTTTACCACGTTAACCAACACACTTTTAACGCCAACTCCGCTGTTTTGAAAAACCACACTAGCGTCATTTAGGTTAAAAGCTACACTAGCACCCTTGTGTAGAAAAGTGGCGTAACTTCAAGCGTCTGTGGGGGGGGGGTATCTGTGCTATCAACCTTTAACGAGGAAATTAGAGCAAAGTGGAGGAAAATTTAGTGTTATAAAGGAATATTGAAAGAAAACTCAGTGTTGTCAACCTATATCCATAAGGAGGGAAATTGTAGGAAACTCTTAGTGTTGAGGAGGGAAATTGGAAGGAAATTCAGTGTTGGCAATCTAACTACTTGAAAGGGGCTTCCACCGGAGTTTAGCTTGAGGAGGGATCTTTACTACTGACCTGGAGCTATTTCCTAGATACCTCTTCTTGTATACCTCGCGATGGTAAGTTTGAACTTGGTTGATTGTTGATTTGGTTTATTTACGGACACTCTTTAACATCTCAGGTCATCAGCGTCCCATTCAATTTAGGGTGTGAAACAGCCTACCAATTTTGCTCATTCTGCACATGCGCAGAACCTTCTTTTATATTAGCATTCTTTAGAATAAAATATTAATGATGAATTTGAGTGACAAAATTAAACTGGACGTTAACTCCTGTACAAATTCTCGGGCGGCACCCGAGCAATAGCGTAGAGAACCCAACAACTTAGCCTCGAACGGGAGATTGCGTGACCGCAGTTTAGATATTGCTTGTATTAATTTTTTGTTAAAAGTAATTAGCCTATACGTTGTCCAATAGTGGGGATGGGAGTAAAATATTGAAAGGGTTTCATATTTGCTCATTGGTATTCGCAATTAATTCATTTACACACACGCCAGCCTAACGTAACTCTAACCTCAGGCAAATCCTAAAAACCGGTAGAGCCAGTTGTTTAAATCAATATTGGGGATGCGAGTAAAATATTGTAATAACAGTAGCAAATCTCCTTCCGGTTAAATCCTAGAATCCGGTGGTTCCAGTGATTTAATACAATAGTGGGGATGCGGCAGAATAAAAATTCGTAAATATAAATTTATAGCGCATTATGTGCGTGGTATTATGTTAGAGGGTATGTGCTTGTAGTTTTGGCAAATCTCCTTTAACTCCGGCAGGAAAAAAAATCTCAGTATGTGAGTATTCCAACCCACTTCCTTCAGAACTATGGTACGACGCTGTTATCGTTTCAGCTATCATCTTGTTGTGCTTGTTATTGTCTTGCAATATTTGCAAAAGTTACACTGCTTTCGGCTTTCTCCTTTATAGCTCGGGAGTGGCTTGGGACTACTGCCCGAGAATTTTTACAGGGGTTAAGCAAAAGTGAAAATTATTCTCTTGGTGTAAGTGAAAATATTTGTATGCCATATTTAATTTATATGTTAGTTATTTTTAAGATAATGGGCATCCAAATAGTTAACCAGAATGCAATATCCAGTTTAGTTTGCATGATGTTCCAAGAGGTTAATGCCATCACAGAGGATAATAGAAAATCAGTCCCCTATGTGATGTGAGCAGAGATAACGTGTGTTTGGTCTACAACACGCCATCTTACTGTCCCTTCCCCCATTATTTGTTTTCTGCACAAAAAATAAAAACTGATCTTTCAAAGAACTTTCATGTATGGATCTGCGACTATATCAATTCTAACACTAGGATTATAAATAAACTAACACTATCAAAGTAAATAGTGAAGTTTTCATAGAGATCTTTATCTACTGTTCTTCTTTCCAGTTTCTTACAACAGGTGAACTCTTCTTCTCTCGGCGGCGGAAAAAGGCACATAAGTAAAAAAAAAAAAAATTTTTTTCTTGAGAACTCTTTTTTAATTTACTCTTATCTGGGTAATAGTACAATAATGAAATAATAATGTTTATTAAATTATGCTCTCTTTCAATATGAATTACCATAAATTTTCATGTTTTAAAAGCCAAAATAAATACCTGTGCTTCATCTAGTATAAAAATACCATAAAAAGACATTTTGTGACATAAGTTGCTTTTTCCCGTCGGCTAAAGATTCAATGTCTTCGCACTTATGTATAGAAAAGAGTAAGAAATAAGTTCACAGCCTGACCAGAAGTGAATATATTTCATGCATTTTGACTGATTCAAACTCCTGTTCTTTGGTAGTATTTAAGAGATCAAAATATTGTTTTCTGATAAAGGAATCTACTTCTATACTTGTTCAACTTAATTTCCAAACAGAAAAGAATCACAATTGCACTGAAAGTTGGAAGAACCAATATCCCTACAATGATGTAAGGATTTTTAGTTTGCACAATGATATCAACCACTAAATAAATGGAAGTAGTTATTGCATAAAAGCTCTTTTCAAAAATTGTGGTATTAAAACCATCTATATAGTAATGGTGATCTGCTTGTATTAATTTCAGCAAAACATACCGATATTACAATTTATTTAACCTTAAAATTTTACATATTGTACAAAGAGAGTTCTTATTATAATCCTTTTCTACAATAAGGACTCTTGTGAATTGTTGTTTTGTCAGAAAGATTACCAGATCAGATAAAGGACCATTCTTTTGTTTATTTAGTTTATTAGTGAATAGTCATTGTTAGGTGTTTTTAAATGGGGAATAAATCTAAAATCAACTCACAAAATGTTAAAAGCATTCAAAGAAGAAAGAAAATATTATTGAAGATATGAAGGTGATAGGAGAACAACATATTAAACTGCTGAGAAATCAGTAGAATAGAAAGATGTTGTAGATGACTGCAGGAAATTGCTTAATTATTCAACTGTTGGAAACATTGATATATATATATATATATATATATATATATATATATATATATAAATTAACACTAACAATAAAAGTAGATAAAGATAAAACACTGAGAAAGAGTCACACTTGAAATTGCTATATTTCGAACTACAGCACTTGCAGTTTATATATATATATATATATATATATATATATATATATATATATATAAACTTGTTTTACAGTTATTAATTTAAGATTTCTTATAACTTTAGATTATTATATATTATGTATTTTTCAATATATATATATTCACCACAAATATTATAGTGGCATACTTGCACAACAAACTGATAAAATCTTTATGGAGTTCTGAAGGATGCTAAACAAAAATGCCCAACGCATATACTTAATCAGTTTAATTATGGAAGCTATGCAGTACTGGAGTGGGAAGTACATTATTGGATCATAAAATAACACACAGTATTTTAAATATAATACAAAAAAATTAGATACTTTCTACCAGTGTCTGTGATGATGTGATTTCGAAGAAAGCAATCCCTGTATTTCTAAGAATGCTAAACAAAAGTGCCCAACGCATATACTTAATCAGTTTAATTATGGAGGCTATGCAGTACTGGAGTGGGAAGTACATTATTGGATCATAAAATAACACACAGTATTTTAAATATAATGCAAAAAAATTAGATACTTTCTACCAGTGTCTGTGATGATGTGATTTTGAAGAAAGCAATCCCTGTATTTCTGTGTATACAACCTCCTGGAATTAGTCCTATGCCTAGTAGCTACATATATGCACTTTTTGATCACTGCATGCACCAGCTTACTACAGAGTGTCAGTTGTAAATGGCACTTCTCATTTTTGTAGAAAAGGAATTAAAGATTCAGAAGTAAGGCTCAGTCATACTGCATCATTTTCTGCAGTGTAAGAGTGCAAGAAATAATATCTTCACAGATTTTCCTGTATGCAGAAATGTCTTTATAAGTATTTATGGGATTGCAATGCCTTATAACCAGCACACATAAAATCTGCTCTAATCTAAGGTAAACTATCACCTGAAAATCAGAGTTAGGCAGGCTAATAGATCAAGAAGTTCTCCTGAAGAAATATCAGAGATAATACAAATTGCAAGTAATCACCAGAAATCTGGAATGTTATAAAATGTAAATTTCCTTTATTTATACCAGATAAACATTCCATATAAGCTATATTAACTGCTTTTTCAGAAAAGTTTAAATTTGGAGTATGCAGATCTCATAATTGTACATTTTGTCACATAATGAAAGTAAAAATTTGGTCATCTTTTGTCCTGAATACAACATATGAAAATGAAAGAGAGTTGCATCTCTGGCAGGCATAAACATTTCATGAAAAGAAAAAAGCAATAAGCTCTATGCTCCTTGATGCTATTGGGTCATATATAGAATCTTCCTGTACCTAATAAGCTACAAACCAAATATTTTATGCATGCCAGTTTTGGCATTCTGTCATTGGTGCACATATTTACCATGATGACGGTACATCAATATATGTATATCATAAAGGAATGCAAAAAGATGCCAGAATGAAGTATCATAATACTTTTTCCATTATCTGAATAACTATGAAGATAAGAGAGTTTATATTGTTTTAATATCATATGGATGTCTTAGACTTTGCAGTGATTTATAAATTAAATGGCGTTAAAACTATTGTGGAGATCCATGATGAATGGAATTATATAATTGCAGTACAATGAAGAAATTTATATTCATTTAACGTAAAAAAAATGTTTTACAAGAAAATGTGTACAATATGAAGCAAGCTGTAGTGCTTCATTTTGTGAAAACTACAATTTTCCTCTTTAGCCGAAAAAGTTTAGAATGTGTACTATTGATAGATAACTAGTTTCTGGAGGTATGAATTACACTACTGCAATTCTTAAAGAAATTGAATTAAAATTAAGAAGAAAATACCTTCCAAACTTCTGATTTTTAAATGTATTAGAGCCCATTCCTATTAAGCCAAGGGGAATGACTTACATTTGTGTCTTATAATGATAGAGAAAGGACTCAATTTTGTTATCCTGTTAACACTAGAACTGCAGAAGGGGTCAGAATGACTGTGTTAAATTAATTGTTGAACAGTTCCCTCAGGTATTCATTATTTCCATCAAACATGACTTTTATTTGATTTTCTTCTTCTGTATGATGTTACATTTGGATATAAAAATATTTCATTTTTTCATTCATTTTGATATCCTATACCTAGAACGGCGAGAGTGGTCAATTTTACCCTTATAAATTTATAACTTAACTGTGCAGTAAAAATTTCGACAAATGACCACTGTTACAGTAATCAACAATGTGCAGAGAGAAATATCCACTCATTGCTGGGACTCGGCATTTGTGTACTATTAGTACAAACTGTAAATATTACATTTCCATTTAGATAGCGTTGTGTACCCAAAACAGTGGTTTTGAATTATCGTTAGATTGGTCATTTGGATGATGAGATTTTGCGCATTTTTATCAACAGTTCTGACGTTAAATCAGAAACTGATCTATCAAACTCGAGTAATGAATTTATGCCAAAACTAGTGACAGTGATGTAAATGTTAGCGAGTGAAAATATTCCTCAACCATCGCCTCAGTCCTCTCAGCTAGGTCAGGCTTCATCAGATTCCTTCCTGTAGATGATGATCTTTGGTTGCGTTCTGGGGACCTACATTCCTCAAGGACACAATGTCATGGGACAGATTTTAGGAGCTGCTCAGATTTCTCCGACTTGAAGAAAAATCACCCGAGCCGGACATGGCAGCAATCAATGCATGGATCATCTAAAATAAGGTAAAAATAATAATACATGAAAAATAAAAGAGAGAGAGAAAAAACAGAAAGATAAAAAGGCAGAAATTCATCCTTCAGCTGGTGAATGAACTAATGGGAGGGGGAAGCTGAAGAAGAAGAAGAGTAATAACAGGAAGAGGATGAAGGACATAGCCTTTCCAAAAAGTGAAAGAAATATCAATCTGGTTAAAGAAAATGAGACATGCGGTTTTTGTAAGAAATGCCATAAAGCTGTGTGTGGAAACTGTACACAAAAGGTACAAATCATCTGTTCAAAATGCATAAGGTGGTTCAGCAAAAAAAAAAAAAAAAAAAAAGTATAATCCTTCCAATAAATGTGTTTAACTGAGAAAAACTAGGAGGTATAATACAGTCATGAACTGAAAATCAAATGCTACATTTTCAGACTAAAAATAATATATAACTTTTCAAGTTAAATATTTAAGCATAATTTAATATCCACTTGTTTATTATTCTAAAAGCATATGCAAATTCAATGTGTTATTAATAAGTAAAATAATAAAGTTTTGCATGTTTATTTGTTGGGGATATTTCAGCTGTTCTAGGTATATCAGATTTTTAGCTGTTCTAATAATAATAAATCAGATAAGGCAGTGAAAAGAAGCCATAAGTATTAATTAAATATATACTGGCAGAAGGGAAAATAGGACTCAATTTCCTTTTCCTGAATAATTTGAAAAAATAGCAAAATATACACAGTTTGCTATAGGGATATAATTTACATAATTTACTTAATAATAACTACTACCTCTGCAATACTTTATTTGAGAATTTAATATAATATTTATCTGCAAAATTCCCTAATAATTCAGCACAATTGTACAACCTCTCCAGGAAATCAGAAAAATACATATAATATTGAGTATTTCAAGCTTTCTCGATGCTGATTCATGAGCAATCAGCTGAGTAAGAAACTCATTCAATCTTTCAGACATCGTGACTCTGTGGCATTCTTCAAGGAACTACTGTGATAAGACAGCTAAAACTGCATTTATATATATTATATTTGTGTGGCAATGGGTCCAGTTCAAAAGTGGCCCTAGAATCAATTGTATATCTGAGGCAGGGTTAGTGCATGTCTTATCGTTTGTCAAATTTATGTGTTGTCAATTGTTGATTGCCTGTGAAATCACCATTAACATATAATATTGCTATGTTTTTTATTGTAAAATATAGGTATAGTATCATTTCCTCCAAAAAGAGAAAATACCCTTCAGCTTTCATACAAGAACTCATGTTCCTACATGTGACTATGCATACTTTCAGTTTTTATATCCTTTATGTATGGTTATCAAACTTTTTGTATATTTTATTATGTGTTTTGAGGAGATTTTAATTAAACCTGTTCATTAGTTAACCTGTTCCTTTGATAATCCAGGTAATGTTTGATCCTAGGTGAATGTACATTTTCAGTTGCTGTAATTATTTTTTATTTCTTGAAAAATTTATGAAAATGGACAAAGCATGTTTTTGTAATAAACCCTCCAATTCCTTCTTCACCTTTTACTTTTTACTTCATAATAACAAACAAACTTTGTTGTTTCTATGCACTAATTAATTTCACATTGGAGGGATTTCTTATGGGGGGGGGTGTTAATTGATTTTATTTTAGATTAATTGGATCTCAGGGTTTTATCACCCTCAGGCTAGGAGAATGGAATGGACAAGGATGAGGAAATTTCTAAGGATGGGATAGTTGGTTTTATTGTTCCTCTGGCTGGTGTATCCTCATCCTCTGTCGCATCTTCTGACTGGTCCTATTTCTCCTGGCCTGTACCTACTCCAAGTGCACTATTGTTGTGACAGTCATCTCAACCTGTTGTCTAATAACTGCTCCACATAGTACAGGAGAACTTTGTTTACTTTGAGTTGATAATTAGAAATTAAATGTAATTTCAGTTTACTTGGACCAATCCATTCATTACTCATCTTATCTCTTAATTATAGCAAATTTCAGAAATGGGCTTTCTTATGACTGCATTAATAAGCTTCATAACAACCAGTTTCTCTGGATGCTTAAATGTTATTTTTGTCCTATTCTTTTCACTTTTGCCATATCTATTTTTCTATACTTGTTCTTCATGTTGGCAGTTGTGATTTATATATTATTTAAAGAAGATTCATTAAATTTAATTTTTCTAATTAAAAATGTATTAATTTTAGAAAAAAGCGCTGACCTTTTTGGATTATATATAATGACCACCCAACTGGAATAAATTACCTGTGCAAAGTAATTGCATAGGAACAATTGGCCTTTGCTTAAAAGTCACATATGGTATTGTTTGATAATGCTTCTTAAAATGATGCTGCTAAGCACATCTCTCTTTGTTTGAAAGTAAGTTACTAAAAATAAAATCAGAAACTACCGGGCTATCATCATTATTATTGTCACAACTTTAGTGTCATACCACCCGAGTTAAATGTCAAAATCCTAAATTTCACCTGGATAGACAATTGTTTAAAATTACAGAATATGCATAAGTTACTACTGTATAATTATGCAATCTACAGCTGAGATAATTCCCCCTCAGTTTTTTTTCTCAGTTCATTCTCATTAAATGAAATATAGGTGCATATATAATGGAGAGTGATAGGATGACTAAAATGTTGCAGCTGGCATGAACCATAACTGTGAATTACTATGTATGTTATCAAAAATGACTTTAAAAATTTTATAATAAACATGTTTTTATCCAGATGAGTAACTTAAAAATAATTTCTAATTTTTATAAGCATAATAAAATATTTTTGTGCATAAATTACTTTTGCTAACTAGTTTAATACATTTTACATTTTTCTAAACTGTTGGAGAGTTTAATGCTTAGTATTATAATATATTTTATGTGCTATAAAAGGAATATTACAATGCAATTATTGATTTTTAAAGTTATTATGATATTGTCTTTTAAAATGTTGATAGTATTAGGCTTGTTGCAGTTTATAGCATCAATGTATTATACAGTCATTTAACACTAGGGAAACCTATAGTGGCTGCACGTCTTCAATTTCCATGAGGGTCAGTGTGGCCCCTTGGTAACTATTGATGTTTAATGTTAACAGACTTTTAACTCAAAATGAGTACTATACAAGAAAAAATTTCCCTTACATGTATTCCATCATAAACTTGTTAAATAATAATTTATATTTTGAAAATTACTGTACCTGCATTAAGTCTATGGAAATAATCTGAGCACATTCCTTTAACTTAACATATCCATGGAAAAGTTCAACATTTCTATTACAAGCAGGCTATTTTCAATTTTATTCATACATAAACTGTTTTAATTAATAGCTTTATATAATACCTAGATTTTTTTCTAATTTTCACTGCACTTCTGACACCTAGTTCTTGTCCTTGCACTTTCCACAAACTGGTTGGTACACCCTGCACATATATTTGCAGTATTTTTTTTAATAGTGTCAAATGCCCGTTTTACTACTGAGGCACCATAGGTAGGCTTGCAGTATGATTGCCTTTACATGCATCATGAATCTTTTGTCTTTTGTTATTGGAAATTCCCAAATTATTTCCATTATGCTTTGGAGCACAGTCTTGAAGGATTTTAAGCTGCTTCTTGAAACCATATATTGGACATAGAGCTCTTCCCAATGTTGAAGAATAAATTCTTATGCGCTTATTTTACTTCCTGTAACCTCTTTGTATAGAATTCGTGTATTTATGACTTAAAATCAAGTATATTGAAAAATACATGCATTGGTTAGTGGCTGGATCCAGAATTAGTTGAACAGATGCATTACATCTGATCTACTACATCCAGAGTAATTTTACTTTGTTAAAAACTCAACTCATTCATATGCTTTTATTTTAATTATTGCATATCAGTATGGATTAGTGAAGTGTGCTAAGCAAATGTGATCTTGTTTGCCTTCCTTTGGTAATGTTTAAAGTGATATCGTTTACATTTTTGAACTGAAGAGTGGAATGTACAGTTTGGTTATTTATCTTTGCTGTTGGTGGTACTTCCCTTTGACTGACATTTAGTATGTCTACAATGCTGGTGGATCTTCTTTTCAGCTTGTTTGCCTGGCTCAAAGATGTAAAGTAATTGTCATTGGTAATATTCATTCCAATTAGGTATGGATGCATCAGATTGAGCTTCTTGACGACTTGGTTGAAAAGTATCTCCACCAGTATATGGAAAACTATTCATTATATGTTTATTTTACATACAAACTGGCAGCCAGAACTTGATTACAAATTTTTCTGGGCTATTCAAAATATATTGTATAAATGGACAACTAGCTTTTGATGGCAGAATTTATTCATCTACTAGGAGACAATGGAATAGTTTATAACGTGCAGCATTATTCTGTAGGGTCTTCCACATGGAAAATCAAGTGCAATTTTGTCTATATTCAGATCTTGTAGATTTCATATAAAACCAAATGAATTTCATTATTTCCTTCATTCCATTCCATGATATAGTTCCGTTAAAGGCCAGTGGACCTCATGTTGATGACCATAAATTATTGATTTGGAAGTTTTTAGCACCACAGACTACCATTGCATATAATATAGCAATAAATGCATCCAATTCTTCTAAGTTTATTGTCCATATGTCAACCTGTAGCTGGTAACATGCTTCAGCTTCAATTATATGTTGTCTTATTATACTATGATTGAAAGTGAGCAAATTCAATTCAATTTCAGTGTATTACACTATCCACAGACATTATAGGCACCTATTGGATATGGTCATTTTCTACAGTAGTAATTGGTACATAATTATAAATTTATATCTTGTCTTGCAGAGTTTTAGATATAAATCATTAAAATAATTTGGATTATCCTATGCATATTTTTTATAGTGTGAATATTCTTTCCTAGCACAACTTTCAACAGTCAGCAAATTTCAATACTATAAGACATTTGTGGTTGAATAACTCCATTATAAATCATTCTTATTACCTGTTTATCATATATGTCTTTGGAATATCTCAGCACATAACAATATACGCGAATAATCCCCTTATATTATTCTATAATTTAACAGCGAAAAGTTCGGGTGCCGGCATTATTCAAGTTAGTGTTGGTACCACACTTCTAACACCAGAAAATGGCAATATTCCGTCTCAAGCGAGAAACTTGCCCTTATCCACAGTACACATTCTCGCAGGTTGAGCTACAATCCCGAGCGACAGCGGAGAGAGCAGAACTCCTCAGTCCCGAACGGGAGATGTCTGTCTTTCTGTTAGTGTTCTCAAGACCCTGTGAAGGCAAACTATGGTGTACGAGATGGAAATGACTTTTTCTTTCTGGAGAGAATTGGTTGCAAAAGAGTTACTCTGAAAAGAAACTAGCAGCCACCTTTTTGCCTTTGCGGAACCGCATGTAAAATTGTAAATATTGCATTTATCAATTTTTTGTTAAAGATAATATAATGCGTGACCGCATGTAAAAGTGTAAAAATTGCATTTATTAGTTTTTTGTTAAGGGTAACATAACCTATGCATTGTCCAAAAGTGGGGGTGTAAAATATTGTAACGGTGGCAAATCTCCTCTCAATAGATTTCGCAAGTACTTCATTTACACACACACACACACACACACACACACACACACACACACACAAACCTAACGTAACGCTAACCTCGGGTAAATCCGCCACGGATGGCCGAGGACGTTAAGGCGCGGATTCGTGAGCGGGAGGTCTGGGGTTCGAATCCAAACGGAAGTTTTTTCCAGGTTTTCCTCACTCCTCATAAATGGAAAATGCCGGGGAAATACGCTAAACTTAGGCCTGGAACGATTCCTTCCTAAAATTAAATCCTTTCCCAATATAACACTTCATTTAATGTCTCATCAGTGTCCATCGCCTGTGATGCCTCTGTAGCAAAAACGGGCGTTAAATAACATTCATTTTCATTCGGGTAAATCCTACAAACCGGGGACTCAGTCAGTGGTAATGCGACAGTGAGTATGCGGGTAAAATATTGTAACGGTAGACGGCCTACGTTCGCCTCATTTTCGTAAACACAAGTTGATAGAAACGGGTAAATCCCTATATTGGTGGCAAATCTCCTTTTCTGAAGAAAACAATTCGTAAATATCTATTTATAGGGCATTATGTGCATGGTACTATGGTAGGGAGTAAACTAAGTAATTGTGGCAAATCTCCTTTAAATGCCGCAGAAAAAAAAAATAACACTAGTACATGAGTGTTCGTACTCACTACCTTCACAGCTATAACGCAATGTTTTAACCGTCTGAGTTATTATACCGTTGTGTGGAAGTACCTTAATATCCAGCTACATTAAGTTACACTACATTCGGGTTTCTCCGCTTCGCTTGGGAGTGGCTTAGGACTGCATCTTACTGTTCGAGAATTTGTATTGCGGGTCAGGAAAAGTAGCGAGAACCGATTGCGCAGAACTTGTCATAGGTCATTTGCGTACCGTCAGCTGAAATGAAAGCACGTTTTCAGGATGGCTATGAAAAACATCGTTATAGGTCGTTCACTGCAAAAGAAAATCTCCACATCATTGAAGAAGCAAATTTGGCAATGGCGCTGATGGATGAAAGTACGATGTGGATTAGAGCTGTGTTCGTGACTGGCGAAAAAATGAATCTCCTTTTCAGCAAGCGAACAGTAATCAGGGGGAATTTCGAAGACAAAAGCAAAGTTTCCAGAAGGAAAAAAAGATTATGAGATTATGTAACTGAAAAGAAACAGTTTGAATATACCGTTACCAATGAAATGTGGAATTGAAAGCTATAGCAATAGCAAGAGAATTAAACATAACCGTAATTGGTTTTAACACTTGAACGCCCCAGCTTTAAGTACCCCCTAAAACGCCCTTTAGTGGTCAATTAGCCGTTACTACTTTCTTATGCATTTTTAATGTTTTCTTACTGCAAACTATGGATTTTTTTCCTGTCACCTTCTAGCCTACCGTGATGTTATACAGAAAACGTTTTTGTTTCTAAATTGCAAGCCAGGTTCGCATCCAGTTTGCATTTAGCTTCCGGAGTGAGTTTGTATATACTTGTTGCTTGCTCAGTATCACATATTTACGTGCCGTTTTAACTTAGACCGATGAAATATATTACTTACCAGATGACCGTAGTGATGTAGAGGGAACAATATGGCTTTTGAGCAGTGAACCATGTTCGAATCCAGCTTGAATCAAACTTCTGGTTTCAGATAATTTAATGTTTCATTGTTTTTGCTCATGTATCACGTACGTTCAGCGCTTTATGTCCGCACGCTCCTTCACCTATTCGTTTAATTTATTGGTAATTCAATGATGCATTCACACATTTGTTCCTTCATTCTTTTTGTTAATCTTTTATAGGTAAATACCGGCCAAATGGTTATTGAAAAGAATTTATTTGTTTGCATTTCTAGTATTAGTGCATGATTTCTCTAAAAGAGGGGTTGCTCCTTGCTATGTAGTAACACTTTTTGTACCAAAAGACATAAGTTATACAAATATGGGCTATGTCTATACAGAAAGCTCTTACATTGAAACATTCTTAGAAATATTTGTATGACACTTAATGCAGAGTTTTTGATTATACAAGAACCACATGCAATTTATATTACGTACAGCTGTCTTTGGTTTTGTTTTTCTTACATAGCCCTATTTAACATGTCTTGCGTTTAGCGGCCTTAGTTCGTTCTAAGCCCAATATCGCGGGTTCGAACCCGGCCAGGACTGATGGATTTTTTCGGGTGTAAACATCCTAAGTATGGCTTCCATCGGAAGGGAAGTAAAGCCGTGTGTCCCGTGTCGTACATTTACGGCACGAAAAAGAACCTCAAGCCTGAAAGAAAGGCCTCTGAGAAAAATTTGTCGGCCGTTTCACGCCCTGAGTTGAATGGGACGCTGATGACCTGAGATGTTAAGGAGCGTCCATAAGTAAATCAATAAAAAAAAAGCGGCCTTAGATGTTCCTTCGTCCTTATTATCAGCCATGGTGAAAGTAGTCTATGAAAATGTAAAGCAAAGCAAAATTTTAGACACGGATATAAGAGCTGATAAACAATGATTCACGCACTACACTACAATTAGTTTGAAACAAGTTTGTTGTGCAGTGATGATTATTGTAGATTACAACTACGCAATAAACAACGTAAGAAACGTGAGTGAGAAAGCGGTAAATTGAGCGCATCCGGGAACCTATAGTAAATGTGCTACTGTTGAATTACACCTGTAATTCAATATATATATATATATATATATATATATATATATATATATATATATATATTGGTGTCATTGAAAATGATTAATAATCACGAAACCATAGAAAATAATTCTAAAAACAGTTAAAATATGAACGTTTGAAAATCAAAAGCGCCCAAATAACTGCCATTGGGCATTCCAGCATTAAGGCTAATCGTGGATGGCTCACAAGTGTATTCCAACGTAAAGGCTTCAGTTTCGTCGGTAAACGAGCATCGCTCAACGTCTCCATGCCCATTACGAAGAGCAGATAGTGAATTTTCATAGATTTATCATCAGATTGCGACAGAGAAATTTATCATCCTCAAATGAAAAACCATTCCTCAAATGAAATTTAAGGACGTCATCATAAGAGCTCATCCTAAAGGATGGATGGTTAATGAGTTTGCAGTCAATTCGGTGATGCGAATTTGGTAACATAGCCCAGGAGGGTTACTCAACTTAAAAATCATGCTTGTTCTGAATAGTTACTGCGGCCATACTACAGACAGTGTAAAAAGGATGCTACTACCTCTAGCTTCTGCGGCTAGCACCATCAGTGGTCTGTGTATCGCACACAGCAGCAAGCAAGAGTGGGACAGGCAGGGACTATTTTCTTGAATATTTTTTAATATAGTTTATCGCCCGTTTTAACTACTGAGACACCACAGGCAGTCTTTTATTATGTATATACACACATATGTATATTTACATTAATTACAACATGGCGTAATTTTATACATATAAATATACAAAGTATTAAATACAAAATGACGGGAATGTTATACATATATTATACAAAATATTAATTATAAAAGGTAAGATTTTTTTGTTAAACTCTTAGCCATTTTTCATTGAAGGTAGTTTCCTTATCGACTTTCAGGTAGTAGCCAATCCCACTATAAAGATATGTTAACTCGGGACCACTTTATTGATTATGCATATAACTACAACATAATATTAATTAAAATGTGAGGGCAAGCATATTTTCAGGGGTAAGCATACATTTAGTGGCAAGCATAATTTCAGGGCCAAGTGTACATTCATGTGGGTAAGCATACTTCTGGGGGCAAATATACTTTCAGGGTTATTAATCACTATAAGAAATGGCTATGTAGAGACCATTAATTTATTGATTATAGATATAATTACCCATAAAAGTGAAATTCTTAATAAGAACTAAAAATGTTACGTGGTAGCGTGATATATATTAACGATGAAATAAACAAAATAATTTACATTGAAATATTATTAATAATGTTGATACAAATAATAGTTACGCTTAAACAGAAATTATTAGTTGTGTAAATATTTGCTAATTTTCTTTATAAACAATAGATTTTGGTAAATGGTGGTAGTAAATATGTTTTAACTGCGCAAAGTAAGCCGTGAAAAATGATGGTGAAAATATAAAGTATCATTTACAAATAATATTACAACATACCTTAAACGTGCTGATGCAGATGTGGTTCCAGTACGGCTTCCTGTCGTCCACTGAGCAAAATGATCATGGATATCTAATAAAGAGTAGCACGGGTAAAGTCGAGTGACTAATGCAATCAATAGCACATGTGTAAGCCTCTAGGTCATACATCAAACACGTTAATACCTGCTCAAGATGTCTGGCGCCACTGTGGTGGACAAGGGTAGACCTGTGTAAACATGTAGAGGGAAATTACTATTGGAAATAAAATACGTCGCAAAACTATGCCAAGGTAGAAATAGATGGTGAATGTATACCGTCGTAAAGTAGTGAATATCATACCAACATGTTATAAATAAAATACAATTGTTTCCAAAAACTTGTATATAAGGTTAAACTTTGCACAAGAGAATTTATATTGTGTAAAATAGAATTTTTGTTGCAATCAAAGAATATTTTCACTTTGGGATTGATTAACATAAAACAACGAACAAAAAAACTGGTTAACCTTGCAAAACACATTTTTTGTTGCAAAAAAGATGTTATGGTGCAAAAAGATACCATATTGCCAAAAATATATTGTAAAAAGTGTAATGTTGCCAAAAAAGATATTATATAGCAATCAAATTATAATTTCACACAAAGATTTACCATTCGAATAAATGAATATTAGAAAAAAAAATTAATTTGCATAGAAGTTTTGTTGAAACAATATTTTCGCTGACTGAATATTAATAAATCATTTAAAGATAAGTTTTGACACAGAAATTAAATCTTTGAACCTTTCAAAAACTATATAATTAGAAAAAAACTGTCTTTTCGTAGAATTGTAAACAAATTTAATGATTTCTAGAGTCGTTCTGTGGTCTTCAATAAATATAAACTATGCTGTTATGTAATGGGGAGGTATTTTTATATAAAATAACGCAATGCATTTGTGAAAACAATTCTTTTTTCTCATTTTATTTTCGTTTATACTTGTGAAAATATTCTTCAATTACATCGGTTTTGCAAAGTTAAAACATTTTATGTCTAATATTATTTTTCGTTCGTAAATGTGAATCGTCTAGTGAAAATAATCTTTAATTACATATATTTTGCTAACTTAAAATACATTTGTGTCTCATATTGGTTTCAGTTCGCAATTTTGAATCGTTGAATGGAAAACTTTAAATTATTTCTGTTTTGCAAAGTTTTTTTTTTTTTTTTGTAATATTCGTTTTGCTTATAAAAACTGATGACACTGATTATGTGTTATGGAGCAAATCACCTTAGGGGTTAGAAGTTAAAAATGTATTTATCCCCTTACAGAAATAAACCTATTTAAAACCATAAGTATATTATCGTTCTGACAATAAAAACACGCGTGTAAAATCACCACACTTAGCAAACCATAGTGTGAGCTCCATAGTTGTAGAATGACTTTACTGTGTAATATACACAGCTCGGTTGAACGGCTATAGTTGCATAGTTATGGCTCTGTTTGATGTTCTAAGTGAATTAAATGAACCAATTAAATATACTCTGTTTTTTTTTAAAATGAGGTACCATTTTCACACACGTGGTGCGTTATTGTATACAAGAAACATCTCTCCATTGCGTAACAGCATGGTTTAGTTTTATTCTAGATCGCGTAATGACGGCACAGCTCATTCAATCTGTTTACAAATATGCAGAGAAACAAGAATAATTATCTAAGTTATGTGATTTTGTTTAATGATCCAAAAGCATTTAATTTCTCTTCCAAAGCGCGTCTTTGAATAAATTATTAATTTTCAGTCAGTGAAAATATTTTTTAACTAAATGCCTATACAAAGTTAAGCAGTTTTTCCAAATATTCATTTTTATAACCGTAAATCATATGATGAAATTATTTTCTAAATGCAAGATAACATTTCATGCAATATAATGTTTTTTGTAACATAACATATTTTATTGCAACATAGTTATTTTTAAAATGTAATATATTTATAATTTTTTTTGTAAATTTGAGCATATTTGTGTTTCTAATATTTGATTTTGTATTTTCAAGGTCAATTATAAAAGTTTAAAATATTATTTGAATGTAACATAAATTCTATTTTACACAAGCTAAATTCCTTTTTTTTTTAAGTTAATCATTCTATATGACACGTTTTCGCCAAAAGGTGTCTTTAGTATATAACAAGTTGTTGGGGGTGGTATTCAGTACTTCGTAATCATGTATATTCTACCATCACATAGATATGCAATGCACCTTATATCCAGCTATAATTTTATATGTACGATCTTGTTCGTGCTTGTACCGGCACTGTAGAGCACAGGTATCTTGTGCAACTTTCCCCGCCCCCTGATGACGTTACGAGTAAGTCCTAACAAGTTTATAACAGTCAGCCGCCATTTACTTGGTGGACGGCAGAAAGCATTTTTCGAAACACCTTTGGGCCAACTCGTTTGGTTATTACTCGTAATATTATTTTTAAATGTTACTTATTATTTTCACAATAATTTTTATCATAACCACTTATTTAATATTTATGCATATTACATCTTTTTTGCTAAGTTAAACAGCTTTTGTTTCTAATATTAGTTCTTGTTTATAAATGTATATCGTTCAGTTAAAATATCCCTTTAATACATCAGTTTTGCAAGTTTACTTTTTTGTATCTGATATTCGTTTTTCTTAATAAAGAATTAGTAACGCTGATTATCTTTTGCAGTGCAAATGGGCTTAGGGGTTTCAGGTTAAAAATGTATTTATAATACCCTTACAGAAATAAAAATATTAAAAACCATACTACGGTGCTATCGTTCTGGAAATAAAATACGCGGATAGAAAATTACATTCAGTGAACTAGTTTAAGACACTATAGATGTTCTAGAATTACTTTATTGTATAATATTCTCACCTCGGTTGAACGGTTAAATTGGACGGTTATAATTCTGTTTAATGTTCCACGTGAATATCATCGTCTTATTTTTTAGAAAAACGCTACCGCTTTCACATACGTGGTGAGTTATTTTATACAAGGAATATGTTTATATAACAACATAGTGTAGTTTTAACGCACACCACAGAACGACGGTGAAGGTAATTTAAAACTGTTTACAAATAAATTTTTTCCTAATCATATGGTTTTGTTAAATGGTTTAAAGCACTTAAAATCCATTCCAAACCGTATCTTAGCATGAATTATTAATTTCCAGTGAGACAGAATATTTTTCAACTAAAAGTCAATCGCTAAGTGAAAATATTCTTTGATAGCAACAATAATTCCATTTTGCATACCATAATTTATCTTTTGCCAAGATAAATGTTGTATACGACACATTTTTGCAAAAAGGCGTATTTGTTATCAAAATGTTATTGGGGGCATTAAGTACTTCGCGAAATGTGTATATTCATGTATTTCTACCATCACATAGATATGCAATATACCGTTTTTCCTGCAGTAACTTAACATTTTCGGTCTTGTTCATGCCGGTTGCGGCACCGTGGGGTACTGAAATCCTGTGCAAGATTCCCCTCTCCCTGATGACGTCACGAGCAGGTCCTAACCGATCTACAACAGCCAGTCACCGTTTATATTTCCACCAGTCACGTGACTTTCCCGTGCTACTTTTAATTGGATACACAAATTCATTTTACTTAGTGGACGGCAGAAAGCACTTCTCTAAGCATCTCCGCGTGAGCCGCGTGAATTAGTTTAAGGTATATCATAGTATTATTTGTAAAATTTGATTCATATTTTCACAATTATTTTTCATCATAACATCTTATTTCATTTTTATTGTAGAACATAAAATTTTATTTTCCAACATAACATCTTGTTTTCCAACTTTTGCTACTTTTTTGCGAAGTTAAAGTTTTGGTTGTAATAATATTAGTTTTTCTTTATTGTAAGTCGATCATAGAATGAAATTATTATTTAATTGCAGTATAACATTTTTTGCATTGTATACGGCACGTTTAAGCAAACAGGCATATTTTTGTCTGATGTTATCCGGATGATATTCAGTACTTCGCAATGGTGTATATTCATCTTTTATTTCTATCAACACATATTTATGCATACATCTTATTTCCAACAGTAGCTTTCGTGTACCAATAGTTTTGCAACAGCGCGGCACCTTGGCGCCAGAACATTTGTGCAAGTTCCCCCCTCCTGATGACGACACAGGGTTATGGACCCGTGAAGGTTAAGACAGCTTTACAACAGCGCTACACCGTGGCGCCAGGGCTTGTCTGGTGTACGCCTTCGAGTTATGTTTTCCCCCAATGTACAGGTAGAGACAAGTTTCCCCACCTCTTAGTGACGTCTTTACGTCCTTGAGGACCGCATCTGTGAGATTGTTTCCGCCAAACAAAGTGACTTTTCCCCTGCAACACTTTATTGGATACATAAATTGATTTTACTCAGTAGACGTCAGGAACCCGCGATTGAATCACCTCTGCGTCAGCTCGTTTAGGGTATGTGGTAATGTTATTTGTAAATGTTACTTTATATTTTCATATTATTTTGCAGAGTTAAAACAAGTTTTTTAACACCATCTGCCCAAAAATATTGTTTATAAGGTAAATTAACAAATATTTTTACAATTTAGCCTTTTGTTTTCAGCGTAACTATTATTTGTATCAACATTATTATTATTATTATTATTATTATTATTATTATTATTATTATTATTATTATTATAATATTTCAATGCATGTGAAAATTATTTTCACATTTGCTCATTCCATCGTTAATATATGTCACGCCACCACCTCACAACATGTCTACATCCTCATATTTTTAGTTCAAATCAAGAATTCCATCTTTTTGAATAATTAAAATAATTTTCGCTACTTAACCATTCCTAGTTGTCATAAGTAACCTAGAAAGTATACTTGCCCCCTCAATATATACTTTCCCCCAAAGTGTATGCGTCGGTCCTAGTGGTAACCACACTTGTGTCATAAACCCAAAATCGCGGTTTCAATCCCTGCTAGGGCCAGGGAAAATTTTCGGGAGTAAAAATCCTAAGTATGGTTCCTTCGGGAGGAAAGTAAAGTTGTGGGTTCCGTGTCGTAGATTTACGGTGCGAAAAAGAACTTCAACCTATAAAAGAAACCTCTGAGCAAGTTTGATAGGCCGTTCTACGCCATCAATTGAATGGGATGTTGATGATCTGGGATGTTAAAGAGCGTCTGTAAATAAACCAAATCAATCAACAAAACAGAAAGTATGTTCGTCCACTTGTCCCTGAAATTATGCCTGCCACTGAATGTATACTTACAATTGAAATTATGCTTGCCCATAATTTTTAATTATTATTTAGTTGTAGTTAAATGCATAAGCAATAAAATGCTCCCTGTTCAACATATCTTTATCGTGGAATTGCTTACCATATGAAAGTTGGTTAGCAAGCTACCTGCAATAAAAATAGGCTAAGAGTTTAATATAAAATCCTACCATTTTGTATTTAATATTTTGTATAAATATATGCATAACATAAACACCATTTTAAATTAATATTTATTAGTATAAATTCCCACCATGTTGTAATTAATGTAATTATATATATTCCATAAAATGGTCCCGGCCTGTGCCACTTTTGCTTGCTGCTGAGTGCGACTCTCAGAATAATGGTGGTGCTAGCTGCAGACGCTCGTAAGTGGTACAGGACGAGGCATACACCACTAACTACAGATATTTTGAAACGAGGGAAGAATTGACTTTGCAGTTATTCCTGGAAGACCTACATCCATTCTCCAACAATTGCATGTCTGCAACAATTGACCGTTTATAGTTGCATTAAAAACGTTATACGTGATGGATGGTCATACTTGCTTCCTACACCCAAGATCGCGGGTTCGAACCCGGCTAGGACCGATGGATGTTTTCGGACGTAAAAATCCTAAGTATGGCTTCCTTCGGAAGGGAAGTAAAGCCGTGGGTCCCGTGTCGTACATTTACGGCACGAAAAAGAACCTCGAGCCTGAAAGAGAGGCCTCTGAGCAAAATTTGTCGGCCGTTTCACGCCCTGAATTGAATGGGACGCTGATGACCTGAGATGTTAAAGAGCGTCCATAAACAAATAAATAAAAAAAAAACGTGATGGATGGTCAACGAAGAGTACCATCTCACTCCAAGCTGTAAAATCGAGCGACCGCATTTGATCCAAATCTGTGAATGGATGAAAAGTGCATGGGACTCGATATCTCTACCATTTGTGGAAATAAGCTTCAAGAAATGCGGGATTTCGAATTCCCTGGATGAAACGGAGGCAATATGCTGGGGAAGGATACAAATTGTAACGTTGATGGTGACACTACAACGACTCTCCTTTCGGTTATGAGGAAAGTGATGATGTATAGAGGCAAGGCAGGGTGTAAATATAAACATTTCAATATAGTTTCGTAACTATTTATGCTAAATAGAACAATAATTTATATTAGGCTGACATAGGTGTATACATTTTCCTCTAGTAGTTTTGCATCCGCGACACAATTATGAAAATTACCACGAAACGAATTTCTTATATGCTATAACATTTACATTTAAAATTAATAGGAGTCTTTATTGTTTTAAATGTAAATATTTAATACATCTGCACAAAATCTTTCTATTTTTCAAAGCTTTCTTCATAAATCCTAGTGATGAGATTATTCGGTATTATATAATTTAAATTGCTTTACCAATTTTATTACATGTATATTCAGTGTGATCTAATATAGAAAATGTGCTACAATCTCATATGTAGGTACATTTCTTAAAAAACATGTTTGTTTGAATCTGATAGGGAGTGGTTAATTATAGATATTTTGAGATAGATCTCTCTATGTTGAGCATGTATATAATAGTTTTGTTTTGTCCATATTACATTTGTGATTATTTTAACTGAAGTTCATATTATAGACCATTACCTTACTCAAATTTTGCAATAATATTTCATCGTTTCGCGCTGCATATAACTGTGCTGTTATCTGCATAGGTCATTTTTATAATATTTTGGTGTAGATGGAATGTCATTCTTACACACATAAAGTAACACCATATCTAAAACACTTCTTTGTAGGACTACACACTTAACATTTTTATAGTGCGATTTGATAGATAATAAATTGTTTTCTATTTGAACGAACACTTTTGGGATTGTTTTTTATCTTTCAAATAAGAAAAGACTTGATTTTTAGGTAGTCCACGATGTTCATATTTGTGGAGTTATAAGTTGTGATTTACACAGTCAAATGCTTTAGAAAAGTCGAAAAATAGCAGATATTTTTTTTCATGTCTTTCTAAATTTAGCAGAGATTCGTGTATTTATAATGTTGAAGTTCTTTGAACTGGCCTGAATATTCCTCCTGGCATAAGATGTAAGACCAGATGCCTCACATATTATGTTTTTAATAGCACAGTAACCTGTAAACAATAAAATCGAAAGTATTCTTTTAAAATTAATTTATAAATTTAAAAATAAAACTCGAGTGAGATGGGTTACACACCAGATGCATTATCTGTGGAATAAACATTCCATTTAGTTCCATCCTTTGACATCTCTTTGAGTCCTGCTGCCTTGAAATATTATCCATGCTGCAATTTTTCCAACTGATATCCATGACCCTTACCCCTTTTTATTGGAGATTAATCTAATTGCAAACTTTTTTAGCATGTTACTTGATTTGAGTTGAAATGAGATTGTATTACTTCGTTATAACATACTTCCTCTTTGAGGAAACTCCTGGAATCGCTTTATCATTAAAATTATATGATGCTTCATAACCTTCATCTCTACTATCATGAAAGAAGGTATTACTCTCTTTGCCTGAATGTCTTAAGTCAAAATTTAAGCTCTTGAAAAACCTGCTCATCAGTGAGCCCATACTTTATATTGGTAAACATGTAGTATTGTAAACTACTAACAATAATGGCCCTGAAAAGCAAGGATATCTGTTCATCACATATGACAATGGGCAATTTTCTGATGCAGATTAATCTTAAACGTTTGTTTATTTTTAAAATTTTGAATAACAGGCTATGAACAACAATGAAAACATATATATTATTATGTGCTTAGTATTATATGAGTAACTAGGCGCATTTTTGCAATATAATGCGTAAAAGATGCATGGGGGCCAAATATGCCCTTCGATCATTATAGTCAGTGATCCTTACATATCCTCTGCTAATATGATTATAATATTATAATATTTAGAATGTATTTATATATCATTAAAATATAATCAAATATTAAGTTTCATCAGAGTTTTATTAAAGGGAAACTAAAGCAAAATAAGCCTAAGCCTACATGGGCCAATTTGGTCCCTTGGACATATTGGTGCTAATTCTTCTAATTCTATGATGAATAAACATGTTCATGTTTTGCTTCCCAATAAGTACTTTGTTTTACATATTATACTGGATAATAACTAGCTATCCTATGTATATAATAACATTTATTATTCTGATATAATATTTGAGTGATCATAATTTGACATCTAAATGATAGCATCCTTTGTTGCAGCCTGATCCCAAGTGGGAGTTTCCTAGAACACGCCTCCTTGTTAAGGATAAAATTGGTGAAGGCGAGTTTGGCTATGTCCTAAAGGCTCATGCATTTGACTTGAGAGGATTACCAGGTGAGTCATGTGAAGCACAAAGCAAAAATAGCACGGTTTTACTTTTTTGTATATTTGTTTAAGGTGTAAACATTTTGCGTTAAAGGGCACAGCTGGTTATGATTTCAGCAAATATCTACCGTTTCCTATGCGTGTAAATGGGATAAGTGTTATTGATTATGGTGGTATCTAAATAGGACTTGCTTTGCAAGCAGGAGTTTCATACTGGGGATTAACAATAGAGTATATTACCTCCTACTTTTGCACCCATTGATGAACTACATTATGGTAATAATGATAAGAATGAAGATGATGAAGTAGATGGCTTAATGAGTGGCAGGGGAGATAAAATAAACTGAGAAATTCCCCATTTGCTGCTATTACTAACAAAATTCTATGAACAGCTACTGGATTTAAACCAAGTGAGTGACCCGACCTCTCGGTCCTAACATCAACAGTCTGTAGTTTTTCGTAGGTTATACCATATTCCTTACTATTTGTTAGAATTGATAGTTAACAATCAAAGGGAAAAGATAATTGTTATCTGTTGTTGGTAGAATACAAAGTGCAAAAAATTAATAAGGACAAAGGAAAATAATTTATAAAGAAACAAACTTTATTTTTAAATTATGAATATATTAACACTGTTATGTAATATGAACATTATATATACATTTGTTGCTTGTAGATCTCAAACAATTAATAAACTTCAAATTTAGTTTTGTACTCTTCATCTGAAATAATGCAATTTAAAAATACATATTGAAGGTTTATCAGAGACCAGAAGTAAAAAACATTTGTTGATATTGTCCATTTACTCCTCCTCTAATTTATTTTCCCCTATTTTGTTGGAATGAGACATATTAAAATGCTACCTTCAAACATTTTAAAATTAAGATTAATTATGGAAATAAGAATCACTTATCAGTATCCATATTTGCTAATAAGAATATGGTCACTTATCAATTGAATAAATTCTTTATAGAAAGCTTTTTGATTCATAAATTGAAATTAAATTTATATATCCCATAATTTTCTCATTTCTCTATTTTGTTCAGCATTAGAACTGGATATCCATAAGAATCCTTCTTTAAATTGGTTCATGCATTTGTAAAAAATTCAATGTAGTACTGTAATATGATAGCAGTACTCGACTTGAATGTAAATTACTTCCTTCGTGGTTTTTCTTTTTTGTTTCTTTTTGTGCAGGATTCAATAACAAGCTTTCTGCGTTTATTGAAAATATGTATTTATCTGGGTTTGACATTTCCTCATTGGCATTATTACCTACAATATTCATCTTGGAGTTTCTGCAAAGCATCTTTCTTCTTATTTTTTCTTATACTCTATCTTCCTTGTTTGTTTATAGTGTTCCACGTACTCAATGCATGGTTCTTTTGTGATTTCTAGGACAAAATTTCTCTGGATTATCCTGTTTCCTGTGTTTCCATTGAAAATAATCCACGAATTTATGGAAATTAAGCCAAGTAAATTGTATAAAACATGCCCTGGGTATCATCATGTCCCTGAATGAAGAAAATATTTTCTTGTCCTCTGGTCCTGGCGTTCCCTGGAATTTCTTATGTTATAGAAACTAATTGTTCCTCGAAGTAATTTTGTATAATTTTGTTTATCAACTTCAAAATGCATTGAATTGTGCATAATATTTTTGTTTCTATCAAGTTTCAAAATAGTAAAAGTACTATCCGTAGTAATATTTAATCTCTTATTATTATATGGTGATATGAGTACTAATTTCACCACTGTCATCTCAGAAAATATTTTATCATTTGCTCCCCATTCATCTTTTCCAAGAAAGGGAAACCTATTACAAAGATATTTTTGTCAACATCTACTACAAATTAGAATTAGATACCAAATTTTCCGGGTTTGTTTGGCATGTATTGTAGGCAAGAGCATCATGTTCTTCTTTATAATTTCGTCCTTTCCCGAATATTGACTCCGGTACAGGAGGTAAGTTCCTAGTTTAGTACATAAAGACCGTACTAATAAATGGTTAGGAAGAGTTGTACTTCCTTCAGAATAAAGAGCGTCCATAAATAAATCAGTCAAAATTCCTTCAGTATTGGCGACTAAGCTCATAAAAATATGATAAGTGCCACCTGGTACAAGCTCAGAATCTGTGTGATTAGGTATAAAATGGCAATTAAAATGTGTCATTTTATGTGGGATTAAATTAATAATAATAGTAATGATGATGATGATGATGATGATGATGATGATGATGCTAATATCAATGATAATGATACTTACCTACAATTTCTTGATTTTTATACGAAGCTACAGCAATGTTACTTTTATCATTCAAACTATTACCATTTGAAAAAATTGCAGAAGGGAAATCTTTGAATTATCATTATGTATCCCTATCATATATTCTCTCTGAAGCATCTTCCACGTGCAATATATCCTCGAGAATACCAATGAATATTCTTAATACATTTTCATCTATGAGAGGGTGAGGCGTGTGCCACACTGATCACTGAGACATGTTTACCTATCAGCTACCGCCAAAAACTGCAGTATTGCTACTAGTAGTATATATTACCGTATAGTCCGTTGTCAATCATCCCGGTCTCTTCACTATTGCTAAGTCTTTTGAAACACTCCCCTGATTGGTTAATTCCTAAGCCACGCCTCCATCTCCATTCTCGATTGGTAATTCCTGATTCCACCTTCATCAGTAAAGCTAATCCCAGCACCGCCACGGGTAGCCGAGGTCGTTAAGTCTCGGACTCGTGAGCGGGAGGTCTGGGTTCGAATACCGCCAGGACCGTCCTTCCTAACTGAGGATTTTTCCAGGTTTCCCTCAGTTCTCATAAATGGCAAATGCCGGGGAGGTACCCTAAACTTAGGCCTGGAATGATTCCTTCCTTAAAAAAATAAATCCTTTCCCAATATATCATTTCATCTCATGTATCATCAGTGTCCATCGCCTGTGGTGCCTCTGTAGCAAAAACGGGCGTTAAACACTATTCATTCATTCCCAATGCCAGCCCTTTCTTACCCTCGGGTAATTTCCCCTTTGGTGTTTCATCGCAGTCCAGGTTTTAAGCAAAACGAAAAAGTGTTATAATTTGCTTCTTAAAGCACCATTTTAATAGTTTAGCTTGTTATTTAATATAAAACTACAAGAGGAGCATTTGTCACAATGCCATTTTTGTGAGTTGGCTTGTTACCTGTGATGGGAGATATCTTATATCTTGAAGGTTCTTTGAGCGCACTATGATTGCGAGGAAAGGAAACAGTTAATGCAAAACATATTTTTCATTTTCATTTAATTATTTACTTCTTGAAGGATACAAGTATAGAGATCCACTCATTATAAATTACAGCATTAGAGCAAGAAAAGTGGAGTCTCTTTTGGAGATACAAAACTATTACTATATGAAGCACTGTTTACGTTATCTTTCGTTCCTAAAACATATTTTTCAGGTTGCTGCAATATATTTGCGTTACACAAGATGTACTTCTTCTGGTTCAAGGCTGAAATGAGCTGGGTAACTTGACACGCTTGGGACTACATTTTGTCGCACTTGTACGACTGGTTGTTGCATAAGTTTTCCGCAAACTTGGGTATGTCATTTAGCACAAACCCACTTTCTTTATAGGGCTGTTTTTTTAGTAGTGTTTAACGCCCGTTTTTACTACTGAGGCACCACAGGCGGTAAATTATAGGGCTGTAACAAATAAACTTCTGTGCCTATATTTTTTCTGCAGGACATCTGGCGTTAAATTTATGAAGTTTGTAATGCTCTAGCTATTTGACCATGGCATTTCGATTTGGTGTATTTACCGACGCCTTTTAACTCTCAGGTAATCAGATCCCATTCAAATCAGGGCGTGAAACGGCTGACAAATTTTGCTCAGAGGTCCCTTTTTCTAGATTGAAGATTTTTAAAGTGCCGTAAATATAGGAAACGAGATCCATGGCTTTAATTCCCCTCCGAAGGATGCCTTACTTAGGATTTTTTGGCCCGAAAATTCTATTTGTTCTAGCCGGGAAAAAAACCCGCGATTTTGGGTTTAGCAGGCAAGTATAGTTACAACTACACCACCACGACCGACAAGATGATAATGGCATGAAGGTGTTTGCATGCACATTAGTAATAGCAAATTATGTCAAGGGAAACCACAGTGGACCCGATGATATAGATCTTTCGAGTTTGGGCATTTAAGTTCCTTTTCTTGATTAATAATAGTTCTTTCATTTATTATTCAGAGTAGTGCACATTTTTCCTCTTTGAAGGCGTATAGCGGGATATGTCCGGCTACTACGTTCTGTGCCATTAATTTAAGCATGTAGTAAGTAATGCATGAATAATTGAAATGTATTCCATTCTGACTTTCTTTGCTGTATCCTTTAAAAATTTCATTCCAAGGTTTAAGGATTTTCACGATGGAATACCTGTACGAAATCTATGTCAGCAACAGGCAATTGCTTTATTATTATTTCATTGCTGTTGCTTCTGAGTACTTCAAAATCCACTTTTTGGTACAGAACGTCGCGACTCCGAGGCACCCTATCTGCTCTTACAGGTCTCAACATGTTTCCAGCCTATTTATTTTGATTTGTTTTCATTTTTATTGTTTCCATCTCCCTGTTCTTAATCTGATGGATGCTCTCGTGTTTGACGCGCTAAAAAGTGACTGGGTAATGGCGTGACTCTCAGCAATGGGTTATCATGTAGGAGACGGGAGGGTATCCCCTGGTAAAGGCTAGACCCGCATTTCAAGCTAGGACAAGTAACCTGGGTGGCACCCAGGAATCAGCCCGCCATCGAAGACATGTGCAATAGTGGTGGTTAACGCTATGGTATATGAAAATTGTCGCCTAAATGTTCAGAGAAAGAGAGTGGGAGTAAAAGGAGTAACCAAGAAGCGTTTACCTCGTTACTTGGTAATACGTTTAACGAAAGAAGGGCAGCCGTTTAGTCATCTAACTCATTTATTATTCAGAAGAGTATTGATTCCATCTCTGCCCCTAGAAAATCTTGTATTGAGGAATGGCTCTTTACTAATGGAGACTTTGGGAGAAGAGCATACCAATTTATTACTGAAGACGATAATTCCCCACAGATACCCGATCCGTGTCGAGCAGTCCCAAGTTCCTCTCGTGGGGTAATTCAATTAGTATAGTAAATCTTCAGTTAGCGCTGCTATGATTATTAAAAGAAATATTTTCAATGGATTCCGTATTGAACCCCAAAGTACTCGACGGCATCACGAATACCTAGATTCAGGAATATCTGAAGGAACAAAGCGTCACGTCTATTTATCGCGTGCAGGCATGCAAGGTAGCAGAAGTACAACCCACCCGTAATCTCTTCCTCACTTCGAATAAAGTTGATTTGCAACAGAGGATTAAGGCTCGTTATGAGGTAATTCAGGTGGGTCCGTACACTCCCAGCGCCATGCAATGTTTCAATGCCAACGTGTTGGCCACACTCGCATACATTGCAAGAGTGTTATTTCCGTTTGTGCCACCTGAGGCAAAGATAGTCACGAGGGAGCAAGTTCATCCTATCCAGTCTGCGTAAACCACCTCGGAGACCACCCACCTTCATCCTGCGACTGTCGGCGATATCGACAAGAGCGCTGTATGCAGGAGTTCCGGGTAAAAGAAAATATTTCCTTTTCTGAGGCCCGGAAACGCTTTCAAGCTCGCGTACTTGTAGTACCTAAGACTGGCACTTACAGCGCTGTAGCCTCTTCTAAAATTCAGAAGTTTGACAGCAGTACGCAAACATGTGACCTCGTTTTTACACAGCTCCTCACAGCTCCAAGCTCCGCCAAGCGTTCTACCGTAAAGTCCAAACCTGTAACATTTTTTGCTCCAGACGTTAAATTCAAGACGACTTGTACACGGACTTATTTTTTTTAAACTTACACTCCTGTTTCAAAGAAGAAGACTTCGTCTCGGAGGTCAAGCTCCCATGATGGGTCTGTCTGAGAGCAACCCTGCTAGGCGGTCACCGTCAACGCCTATTTCTATCGCCAATCAAATTCAGGTGTTGGAATCCAATCGGTTGATTTTTCTCAATATGGGAGTCCTCCCTCTCAGGATGTGATGGAGCAGGATGTGTTTGTTCTAGGTAAACCACCGAGTCGCACGCGCTTAAAGAAATGACGGTTAATTCATCCTGCGCATACGAAAAAGTAGGATAGTGATTAAGCTTATACCTTTCTTAATTCATAATGGCTATTTTGTGGAATATACCTGGAATTTATAGTCGAAAACTTGAACTGGAATTGCTTTTACGGTCGACCACCTCGCCGCTAATGTGTCTTCAGGAGACTAAATTTAGACCACATGACTCCTTCCATCTACGCGGTAACTCTTCGGTGAGATTCGACCTTCCTGCGCATGACGGAATCTTAATCTTAATCAGAAATAACGCGTACTTCTCCTCTACAGACTGCAGCAATTTACCGTTTATTTTTCTGACCTTAGTTTCACAGTCTGCAAAATTTACCTACCTCCATTTGTTCCTGTCGCAGCGGTTAATGCGGATCACACTCTATCCCAATTACTACCCCCATCCTGCTTTTGGAGCATTTTAATGCGTACCATCCCTTATGGGGTTCTGCCACGGAGTGTGCTAGGGGTAGCATGGTGACAGATTTTTTAGATCGCCACAATCTTACTCTGCAAAATACTGGTCAGTCCACCTTTCTTTCTGACAATACTCACAGATTTTTGCATTTGGACTTACCATCCTGTTCCGCCTCACTCTCTACATACTTTACCTGGAACGCTCTCTCTGATTTGTACTCCAGTGACCATTTTCCGTGTCACATCCGTATCCAATTCTCCCATGTACATTCTCATCGCACGCCAAAGTGACTTATAGACAAAGCGAATTGGAATCTCTTCCGTTTCCAGGTTGTTCTTTTCCATGAATTGACGCTATGATCGAGCACCTCGATATGGTCCTCATTTCAGCCGCAGATCAGGCTGATGCCCCGTCGTCCTCTCACCCCAGACACTTTCCGGTTCCTTGGTGGACCAGTGAATATCGGGACGTATTGCGTGGAGGCCGAGGTACTTTGCAAGTTTTTCATCGCCACTCTACTTTGGAGAACATGATCCGTTAAAAACTAATGCACGCCAAATGCCACTGAGTGATTAAGGGTACCAAAGAGCGTCTTGGTTTTGCTTTCACCTCACCTTTTACAGCACAAAGCCTTCATCTATTATTTGGAATAAGTTACGCCGCGTTGCAGACAAACCTTAGTTTGCGCCTATACACAATTTCATCACGGATGGCCGAGGTCGTTAAGGCGCATACTTGTTAGCGGGAGGTCGGGGGTTCGAATCGGGTATTCGGACCGCCATCCGTGACTGGGTTTTTTCTAGGTTTTCCTCAATCCTCATATATGGTAAATTCCGGGGAGGTACCCTAAATTGTGACCTTTTCTTCCTTCAAGATATTTTTCCGACATATCATTTCCTCTCATGTATCATCAGTGTCTGCCGTATGTGGTGCCTCAAGAGTATAAACGGGTGTTAAACATTCTTAAAAAAATGTACAATATGGAGTACTTGACTCTCCGATAGATATAGCCTCTATATTAGGGAGCGCTTTCGCTGATGTTTCCAGTTCCGCCAGTTATGCTCCTGCGTTTCGCATGATTAAAGAGCAGGTTGAATAGGGAGGATTCTGCTTTGCCTCCGCCAACCAGGAGTGTTATCCCTTTTACTGCCTGGGAAGTGGAGCATGCTTTTTCATTGCAAACCAACGCCTGACGGTATTTGTGTTACTATATAGCAGCATTTGTCAGCGGAAGGCAAGGCTATTTTGCTCCAGGCTTCCAGGCTATTTGGTGTAATTGCACTTTTCCGAGCGCTTGGAAAATGGCCAACAACATTGCTATTCCTAAACCGGAAAAGGATGCACACTTTCCTTCTATTTACCGTCCAAATTTCCTCACAAGTTGAGTTTGCAAGGTAATGGAACGCATGATTAACGGGAAGTTTATGTGGTGGTTAGAGTCGAGGCACCTATTGACGCACGTCCAGTGCGGTTTTCGTTGTTATCGCTCTTAAGGCGAACACCTTGTATCTCTTTCTACCCACATTATGGGCGGATTTGTACGGAAGTGCCAAACTATCACTGTATTCTTTAATCTGGAGAAAGCTTATGATACTTGTTTGGAGAAGCGGTATCCTTCGTACGCTTCATGATTGGCATTTATGTAGTCGGATGTCTGTTTTTATTCAGCAGTTTATGAAAAATAGGGCTTTTAATGTTCGCGTGGGTTCAGTTCTATCATATCATTTTATTGAAGAGAAAAAGGAAACCCAGGGCTCGGTACTTAGTGTCACGTTGTTTGCTGTTGCTATCAATGCCATCACAGAGTGTTTACCACAGTGATTAAATTCTCATTATTTGTCTACGATTTTGCTATTTTTCTTCCATGTCGGGGAACTTGTCTTTTGAAACGACGCATTCAATGCTGTCTAGACCGCTTTATGCTTGAAGTGAAACCACGAGTTCCGCTTCTATGCTGAGAAGACTGTTTGCATGAATTTCTGGCGCTATAAGGAGTATTCTCACCTTCTCTCCAGCTTGGCCCAGATGCTATCACTTTCGCAGAGGACGTTTGGTTCCTGGGCTGGTATTTGATAGAAAATTATACTACTCATCGCATATAGTTCAATTCAGAGGCACGTGTGAACATTCTCTTTGTCTTTTACGTGTTTTAAAACGCACTTCCGTGGAAAATCATAGGACGGTTCTTTTATGATTCTACCTTTCTCTAATCCGGTTCAAACCAGATTATGGCTGTGTAGTTTATGGGTCAACGCGACCTTCAGTTCTTCGTCGCCTAATTCCATTCGTCACCAGGGAATCCATATCGCCATTGGAGCATGTCCTACGAGTCCTGTGTCAAGCCTATATGCGGAGTTCGGAGAAACCTCCGCTTTCTTATCTAACGGACCTTTTACTTACTACTTATGGTTTTCGATTAGCCCCGCAACTTCGACATCCCACGCATGAGCCGTTTATTAAGGTGTCCCTCGCTCCATTTTACGCTGCTTGGTCATTTTCTCATAGGTCCGCTGGCTTTCGTTTTCGGGAGTTGTTAAGAACTTTGAACGTAGAGTTACCTGCTTTTTTTTAGGTGGGTAAACTCCTTCTCCCCCTTGGCTTTTAGCAGCGACCCCGTTCATCTTGAGCTTACGTCCTATCAAGAGTCTTTAACCGCAGCACCTATTATTCGTTGCCAAAAAAGCGAGAGAGTCTCCTTATTTTGTGAGATGGAATTTTATTTATACCAACGGCTCAAAAACAAAGGTGTTGGATGTGCCTTTGTTTTTTATAGAGATAGTTTTATGTTTGGTCTTGGAGCTGCGACATCTATTTTTAAGGTGGAACTTTATGCAATTTACCCGGCGGTTTTATTTGTTTCTGAACAGCAACTGGGAGAAAGTGCTACTTCATCTGATTCTTGAGTGCTCTTTTATCTTTTAAAAACTTGTACGACTACCATCCTCTTGTACAGAAGATCCAGGATGCATTCTTTACGCTTTTTGACGCTGAAGTCAGCGTCTGAGCATGTGAGACTTCCACGGAATGAGGCCGCAGATGTCGCAGGGAAAATCGTCCCTTTAGACCCCACTAAATTTGAGCAACGTTTTTACTCGGAGGACTTTAAACGCCTTTACGTCGAGATGTTCTCTCGTGTTGGCGCGAGGATTGGAGTTTATTCCAAGATAATTAGCTTGGACAATGTAAATCAGCCTACTTGATTTGGTCATCTCGCGCAGTAATTTTAGCACGTTTCAGAATTGGGCATTGCCGTTTTTGTCATCGTTACCTGTTTAAATGTCTAAAACATTACTTTATATCTTTAAATTTACTGTGATAAGTTTCTTTATTAAGACTTTACCCTTTTGGTTATAAGCCCCCCCAAAACTGCAATGTACTCGGCTGCCATTTGTAAGAAAATGCTGTAAATTACTCACCTTCTTGAAATTTAATACGCCAACGAAGTTAACGCTACTGCTTATGGAGCCGGTTCCCATGCTTGGTATTCATTTCAATGAAAATGGTTAAGTTCTGTAGAAAATGATGTATATGATTAAATATGTGATGGCTAGTGATGGAGTAAAATTGAATTATTCTTAAACAGTGAAAGTAGGAGTTACCAATTAGTTGCTGCCTTATGGGACTGCAGTATACCAACACCGGTTCCGTAACGAAAATTAACTGGAAATCTCTTATCCTGCCAGACCTGAAGAAACGCGTCTTCATGCCCTGGCTCGCTTCTAATGTGAGAATTATATTTTCAGTTGTATAACTTTCAAAATTTGGCATACAGTTCTTTAAGGTGTTCAACAGATCTCCCAGACGGTAATGTACTCTGGCCGGGAAGAAAACTTTCCGTCAAACAGTCTCTAATTTATTTTCCTTCTTTCTGGCAATTATCATATGCGTTCTATTGGCGTTTAAAGTATAATCGTCTTTCACGGATTATATAAGAACCCTTTACCTCTCAGTGTTTTCTATGTCATTTACCTTCTTTTTGTGAGCAACGAGATAGCCTGCAGCTCGGTTAAGAGAAATTATTGCAAGTTTTGTCTTTTCCTTACGCTTTACGATCTTTAATTTTTTTTCTTTCTAACACGATCCTGCCTACTCTGGTTATGATCAGCACATCCTCTACTATGGAGTCGTAACCGTAACCATAGGAGGGTTCTGTAAGACTAGCCAAACATGTGTCTCTTTGAAAGTTAACGGAAATGAAACATTATTTTCTGGATACATAAGTGCTAGAATCGCGTAACGGTGTTTGCTAAAATTTGTCCATTTTTAATGCTGGATGAATCAACCCAGCTGCCAAAGTCGCGACCGTATCTTTTCCAACGGATGAGGTGTTGTTTCTGCCTATTGGATTTTTAATCCCTGTCTGCAATATTTTATCTATTTTGAACGCGTGGATTTGATAATTTTCATGAGAGTCAGCTCATAACTGTAACACTTTCTTTCAGAGTCCCGTTTATATCTCCAGTTTGTAAATGGGTTGCGGTGAAAGTTTAAACACTTTTACGATTTTTAAAATTTGAGTGAAAAATTTTTGTTAGTAATCCTTGGAGAATTGGATCTTTTTCTTACTTGTTCTTACGGTCTGCCCCACCTGAAATAATACTGTCTGAATCTACTTTTACACTTTTGCTGCATGTTGTACCAAACCTGAAGCTCTTTTCGGCATTGATTCTACTAGATTCTCATTGTCCAATGCGCAGCATTGCTGTACGCGTAGCAAACTTCTCGAGCTCATCTAGGAGTTACTATTAGTAAAAAATTTATGCAGTTTGGACTTGAGCGTGCTGTTAAATCTTTTAACTATGGAGCACTTTACGTTGGCATTTCTACAAACCTGATGCTCGATGCTCTTTTCTTTTACGCACATTTGAGAGACTGAAATTCTTTATCCCTTACGGTTCTTACAGCTAAGGGAGGCTGTGTTTCTTTAATTAAAGATTTTAAAGCTCCTTCTGCTTAGACGCTATTTTTTTAGGTTTCACGTATGCATATTTGGAAAAATAATCAACTCAAGTCAAAATATAGTTGATTTCGTTGTTAGATTTTTCTAAACTTTGAAAATGGATAGACCGACCTCCCAAACATCGTTAATATTGTTCACTATGTAGAAATTCCTTTTCATTTTTTTTTTTCCTAGCAGGTTTCGTAAAGCATTCTGCTGCAAAAACCATATTTTTTGTTTCCACTATTCCCTACTGCAGCTGCGAGTTTTGGCAAGGTGGAAAAGGCTGATGGCTTTTGAGGATCGTAAAAGTATTTTGCACATCATTTGTGCAAGGTCCATCACTGTTGTTGCTCTGGCTCGATTGCCTTTGATGTAAACAATTTGTACTTTTTATACCGGTTGAACTTTTATATGATTGAAATGTTTGTTGTTTCTCAAACGACCATTGGGAAAGAGAAAAAAAGTGCTTATACTTGTTTTTATCCTAAGATATAACCTTAGAGAGGTAAACGTTCTTTCTGGTTAACAACTTCCAGAGTCTTCGCGTCCCCTTGAAATATACGTTTTTGGCATATAAATTATTATCTTCTATCTTAATTAAAGAACAACCTTTTTAAGCCTTCCACCTTTATCTTTGTATATACCCAAAATAGTGTCGGTGGCTATGGAGCTAAGTAAAGACTGCTAAGTAACCAAAATTCTGGCTTGTGAATGAATCTATTTCCTTTTTCTCGTCCTCTGGAAAAGTTGTACCTGTACTTTGCTATTTCTTTTCTTTTTCTTCTTCAGGCTTTTATTCTTGGCATTCCTCCTCCGAGATGTCTCCTTCATAGAACTTTACCTTGCCAGAAGATAAATCAAGAAAATCCTCTTGAATGATCATTGCGGCAATGGCGGCTGCTGCTGTGGCTGCTGCAGCAGCGTAAAAGATCGAAGACACTCGGGGCGCGCAATCTAAAAGTAAACAACTACTTGTAACAATCTTAACTGCTGGTTTTTCTTCTTGTTATATTTTTTTATTCTACAGTAAGAACCTAATTACTGCTACGAAACCAGTGATATTTTGCAGCATTTAGATTTTTATTAAAGTGGAGAGTCCTTTTAACACTGTCAAAAGCATCGGTAACATAAATGCACCACTTTGAATTTCTAGTTTTATTTTATTTTTTCTTTCTTTCTTTCTTTTTTGTTTTTTGTCAAGTCGCCTCAAAACGTTTCTTATACTTCTAAAACTTAAGCTTTATGTATTTGGTTTACTTGCAGTTACCATTTAAGAGTTAAGAGCGCAATCTATAATAGTCAGCACGAGCTCTTTCCCCAAAATGGCTCTTGTTTATTTAAATTTTGCCTTTTGCCATAGGTGGTAGTTTGATATTACCAGTTTGCTCATTTCCTGGAGCATAACAATCGTTGGAAGGTCAGTTGAATATATGTTTGTTCTGATTCGAAGCAAATCATTTGTCTCCCGCCAACGGTCAAACAGTAAGTAACCGTGAGGTTTGTTAGTGGCGTCTAGGTGTGCCTCGAAGATCGACTTCCAGTCTTCAGTATATTCCTTCCTGGCTAATTATGCTACCTGATTCTTATCTGCAACGTTTCTAAAATCCATTATATAGTGCATTTAAAGAAATATATCTACATTGTTTTCCTTGATGAAAAAATTTAGAGTGATCAAAATTATACTTAGGTTTCTATGATAGCTTCCTTTGGTAAACAAGTCATCCGCTTATCTCGAATAAGCAGAATTTAAAAATTCATCCAGCAAAATATTTTGTATTTGTCCTTCCTAGTAAATCTACATTAAATGTAACACAAAATATCTCTACTTTTTCTGGAATTACAGTTTTTTCGCTGTAACATCACAGTATGCCACTTAAATTGCTCATAGTGCATAAATATTGTAAGTTTCAATCTTACAATAAACATTGTCTTCCTTGATCCCATGCTACCACTAACTATAAGCGTGAAAGTGTGTTCAAACTTGATCGGAGGAAGTGTACTCATTACGCACCTTACAAAATTTTCTCAAATTTTTCCTTTGTTCATTGGATAATCTATATAACACGCGATCTACTTCAAAATGAGGAAACTTCCATCTGAATGAGAGTTAGCTCATTTGTGAGAATTCATAGTCTCTTTCTCATATTTCTGTATTGCTGCCTTCACCTCGAAATCCATAATGAGACTCGACAACAAGTCCGAAATGCACAGAATCGTGTGAACCGTCGATTAGTCGTAATCCTTATATGAAAGTATATCCTGTATTTGTCTTCTCCTTCGGAGACAACAATCATTCCAGACGTTCTTCGGTGTTTAATTTTACTTTTTATTCAAACCACGGTCACTTCCTCCTTTTCTGCTTTAAAATTGTGTTTTTTATGGACTCAAATTTAACTAATTGCTAAGAAGTGTAATTAAGAGTTATTACTCTCACTTAATTCACAGTTATAAAGCATTATATGCAATTGAATTTTACATACATAATCCTTGGGTTCACCAAATACAAACTTCGAATATAGAACTAGGTACGTATTCAGATAATTAGTCTGTCATTTCGCCTAGGATACCTCTACATTGTACGCTACACCGTTCTCCAATCTTACCTCTGAAAAATATTGAGTCTCCTACAGTATATTTCTGTTCAGTGATTATAGGTAACAGTATAGCTTAATTCCCTCGCCGGTAGTAACCTAGGTCCCGAGGCTTCAGTGAAGGAGTTTCCGCCTCTTCGAGGTAGTGCCAAGACAAAAACATAATCAACAACACACACACACACACATATGTGTGTGTGTGTGTGTGTGTGTGCGCGCGCGCGCGCGCGCGCCTGGTTTTGTCAAGACTTGTACAACACTTGCGGTTCTTTCATGTTCTTCGTGCGTTATCTGTTGCCTCATTCTCCGCAAAAACTGTTTAGAAACAGTTTTGTCAAGTATGCATTCTCTTTTTTACCTCTTTTCAGCACACGTGCTATAAAGATAAAACAATTTTTTTGACAGTGACAAAGCAGAACTGAATGCTATAGTTCTTTGTTCTTTGGTAAAACTTAACTCTTTCCTTTTCTAGCATCTCTGGGATATTAGAGCACTCATCACGACAGTAAATTGAAGGTTGTCCTACAGGGAACTTAAAATATTTGCAAATATATGGATTCAAAGACATGACATAATATTTAATGCGTTTTTCATTAGTTTGGCAAAAAGTTGTCATTTTAAGGTAATCTCTAAGGACAAGAGGCTCGCTTTTCACAACTGGGCCGTAATTCAGACTGTGGTATTTTTCCAAACTTTCTTTAAAATCACATTCCCACACAAAATGACAAGTATCTTGCCGCCAAAATTCTGTCTATAGGAGCCATTGTTTGTTCGTATCTATCGTCGAGCGTCTCCATTATAATTTCCATGATGAGAACGTCTCTGTTATCCATACAATGCTGCCGGGGTCAATAGCATTCGTTGAGGCAAACTCTTCGTTCGTCTCTTAGCAAAATTCGTCACATTTAAGACTGGGTAATTCCTGCAGCCGACCGCCACGGATGGCCTAGGCCGTTAAGACGCGGACTCGTGAGCGGAAGGTTTGGGGTTTGAATCCCACCTGGACCGTCCCCCCTGACTGAGGTTTTTTCCAGGTTTTCCTCAGTCCTCATAAATGACAAATGCCGGGGATGTGCCCTAAACTTAGGCCTGGAACGTTTCCTTCCTTAAAAAATATCCTTTCCCAATATATCATTTCATCTCATGTATCATCAGTGTCCACCGCCTATGGTGCCTCAGAAGTAAAAACGGGCGTTAAACACTATTAAAAAAACCTACAGCCGATGCTCTGTGCCGTTTCCGGCATATCTGATGTAAATGCTTCTTTTAATTTCTTCATATTTCAGTCACATAATATAGTTTTTCATGATTATCTGTCGCCTTTCCTATAGGTTCCACACAGAATGAGACCCATGCTTTTAGATTTTAAGAATTAATTTATAAATACCTTTTTGCAAGCAGAAGCAATTGTGGTAGATTCTGGAAATACATCAATGCTCCCAATGCTTAAGAACGTATTTCTAAAAGTACAGGAAGCTTCTCTCAGTACCACATCATCTGCTAAACAATACATGTAAAGTTCCTTTGTGTTATTAAAACGCCATCCTTTGTTTTTTTATATTAATTAAAATTCTTTCCGTTCTTTTTCTGTCATTCGGTCCACACCATAATAGACAGATTCTGAATATGAACCCACCGAGTGAGGTTTTTCGCAGTATTAAAAATGGGAAAAAGACTTTTATTAGAGAATTAATTTCGAAAGATTTTGGTAAGTTTCTCAATTTCATTGGTAAAAAGTTGGGCTAATCAGAATCGTTATTTCCATGCACAATATTTTGGCACCACTTTTCACCAAATTTGGCACCCGTTCTTGTCGTATAGCATAATCCAGAATAAATATAAGATCATAAGCCCAATAATCATGAGCAATGACAATAACTTTTATCGTAAAATTGCCTATTTCTAAATGTTCAACAAACTATCCAATGGATTCATTTCCCCAAAATGAATATATACGTTTACCATAATGAAAACAGTCGACGCTCGTTTTATTTCCACAATGGTGTCGATTCGTGTGAATTGTCTACATTCAATGTCATATAAAATAAAAAGAACATTTTTAGAATGAAATTTTGGTTCAAGCGTAGGCATGTAAGTGCCCAGGCACATTGTTTCTGGAATTTTACAAAATAGCACATGGCATTGATATTTAGAATTTAATCGTACGTTGTAATTGGGAGATTCCGCTTTCACTCGCAAACTTATCTTCCACTCACTGTATTTTTCCTATAATTATCATGCAAGCTTTACTTCTAAAATATCTCTTACAGTCATCTCCCCATACTTGGCTACCTTCAAACGAACAAGGAGACACTGAAATATCCTCAACTTGATATTTACATATGTTTTCGCTCCACCGTATGTTATTGCTTTGTTGCACCCTTTACCAACATATTGGGTACTCATGGCACTATTTAGATTAACAATTACGTGATAATGTTTTTTAACAGAGTCACACAAAATGTTCAATGTTTTTACTCCATTAATATTACCATAAAAATAACGTTTTACAACATAATTTAGAATAAACCACTATGCGATAATCATTAAGCTAGTCTTGAAACTTCTGCAATTCTAGATCTTTAGTATCTCAAGTACTAAAATCAACATTTGCAGAACCTAAAAACTGATCAACTTTAGAACAAATTTCCTGCCCTTTCTGTAAGCGGCATAGTTGTGGTCTATTAAGAAGTAAGTCAGAACAATTACCACAGTATGAGCTAAACAGTTCGATTTGGAAGTTACTTGAACATCACTTATTTTTAAATGTGATAATGTAGATAATACCTTTTGTTTTTATGCCCTGTTTCCTGAAGGCGTTTCAATAAGGTCAATTTTTTTTTACAAATAGGATGTCTGTAGCATTAAATGTCTGTAGCAAAACGAAGCCCTATAACTCGGCCCTATGACTTGACGGATTTTGTGGTAATTAGCCCAACCATATCATCTGGTTTGGTATCCAGTAATACAAAGTCTAAAAGCTACTACATGGTGCATCTAAATTGAAGGACAGGATTTTCATTTACAGCAGGATTTATTTCAATTTCATAATAATGACCATGTGTGTTAAACATAGCATATGCTCTTTCTGTCTTGCTCAGAATACTTATATTACCCCATTCTATAATGGGCAGACAAAAAATAATTTTTATACAAATATGAAGCTTTAATTTTAGAGATTATTGTTGTATTTGCTTTTCAGTGATGTAAATTATGAGCAAAAAACAAAAAAACAAAAAACAAAACAAAACACTCTACAGAAATACACTACATATGTATTACTAGAACTTCAGGGTGAGACTGGTAATAACAGTGACATTTTCCACTTCTTTTATGTTTTAACACCCGGATTCTGGTTGCTTGTACGTAGCAAGTACTACAATTTTTTTTTTTCCAAAATCACTTGTACGGTATGGCTACATTAGGAAATTTCTACATTAGGCATTTTTTAAAAACATATAATATCAAATTGCAAGTCGAGAAGATTTTCAAGTTAACATCATGATGCAAGTGCTTATATAAATGCGTTCAGTTGCACTTTTAATTACAAAGCCACCTTGGGAAATTTCTCGAAGATTGTAAATAAAGTTATTGAAGGTGGAGAAGGCCGTAAAGTATACAACATTATGCATTTGCATATATAATGCAGTGCTGTTTACAAAGTCACGTTGAATGATGTCACCTTGGGAGCTTTCTCGAAGGTTGTAAAAATAAATGGAGATGGGGAAGGTTGCTAGGATATACAAGTAAAGAACATGATGCAAGTGCTTACATAATTACATTAAGTTGCACTTTTGTTTACAAAGTCACGTTGGAAAGAAACTCCTGGAAAGTCGTTAGCAGTATACATGCAGGTACATGCCTCATGTTTTTTACTCTACACTGCACATTTTAAGATGTAAGTGGTGCAGTAGAGTTGCATATAAGGGCGTAATAAAGCTCAGGTTCACTTACTCAACGAATTTTCTACTGCTTGGAGTGAAATTTGTTCTCTACAAGTTATTTTGTGTTTAATTAATTTTTTTAGTTTATGTATAGTCTTGAAAATAAGACTATACATCATTCTGAATACTTTTTTGTTCTTTCCAGATGGATTTTGTTAGTAGATTCAATAAGATTTGAAGCACTTAAGTGTTGCGTATTTGCGATTTGGAGAAAAATAACCACTACAATTAGATTGGCGCAACAAGAGTGCTAACACAATATAGTCCATGTTTTGATTAAACTTGAAAAAGATTTAGGATATTCTATTCAGGTGTATTTCCCAAAAAAATAAACCGAAGCATTTAAAGAGTAAAATATATCAGATATTAACAGTAAAAACTTCGCCTATCATTTATGTTTTCATATTTTACTGACAAAAATGCTCATAATACCACAGTAAAAAGGCGCAACTTAAAATCATGAATAATGCAGTCAAATATGTACTTTAAATATTACCTTTAAATTGCAATGTGTGCTTATCCCCATCTTTGCACATGACGCTTCAAACAGTGTTACCTAATAAGCATGCAATAAAGCCTGCAAAGTATACTGAAGAATGGGCTGGATTAGACGTGTTTTCTCCAGAATCATATGTAATACAATCTCACACAGTTTTTATCCCTAAAGGAATTTCAGCCCCCCCACCCTCCCAAAAATAAAACACTTAGCTTTGCAGAGCAGAGTTTTAGGCTTACTCTGAATTAGTATTGGAGGGGACTGTGTAGTTAGGGACTTTATGAGAGAAATATGTGTAATTACTAACAAACAACTGGAATTGCAAATTAACAGTTTAAAAAATGACTCAAGTAATATGGCAAAAAATACTATTATCCAAAAATAAAACTGGTAAAATATAAAATAATACTCCTAGAGGAAATGAAGTTTTTGGCAAATATGAATGACTTATAATTCAAGGCTAAAACAGTTTAACCAAGCAACACGAGTATCTTGCCTTACGAATGCTAATAGGCAACATTAAGATTTTTAAAGAATTCACACCCACACCCTTTCCTACATTCAGGTTTACTCTTGTTTGCATTATTTATGTAGTGTGCAAAGATGGCCTTTTCTGTATTCTTGGTGACAAGTTTTTTTCTTTTTAGCTGGTGCATTACCTCATACACAGCCATGAAATGTACGAGTAAAGATGAATTTTATTTATTAACATAACACTGGTCTTTGTATTAATACATGTAGGTTTTAGCTTTATACACACTAAAAATTCAAGAAAATATTTTATTTAACATTCTGTACAATGTGCCAAGTAAAGGTTTAATGAAGAAAGTTTTGCGTTTAAAGAGGTATGTATCAATGTTGAAAAGAGTGTACCCTGGCAGAAAAACTGGCTAAATTTCATATATTTCATTTTCAAAACTTTAGATTTTACTATCAAAAATACGTAATAATTCGATCATTTAATATACAGTCAGTTGTATTAAAATGTCCTTGTGATCCTGCAGTAAATTCAAATGGGTAAAGTCAATTCTTGTGAAAAGTCCAATTCTAAGCTAAAGAAATACGTTAGTTTGTTGGATTGCAAATATGCAAATAAATGCAGGTGGCAAATTTGTAAAAAAAAAACTTCTGCTTCGCTAAAGGTTTATCATTCAACACTTTATTTCAAAACATAAATTATGGCAAATATACATTTATTTGTCAGCTTGGACACGCGTTTAATATTCCAATTGAAAGTATTTTTCCATTTGAATTTCCACCTAGACTTACAGAAAGTAAAAAGTATGTCATCTTTTGTGATACAGAAAGCATACACATAAAACACTTATGCACACTAAACCGTTTACAACCCAAGATTCGTTCATTTTTTTAAACGTAAAACTTAAATAGCTTTTGGTATTGTTTATATGTTCGAAACATTTGTTTGAGCTTGAACATGACATGTAAAACCAAACATGCTGTAAATATATGCTTAAAGTTCATAAATATTTGCCTCAAGCGCAAGCTATATAAAACTTACAGGATCCTCTTCCTTTTCCTTTTATAATTTTCACTATCCTTTCCTCGCCTTTGCACTATGCGCAAAGAAGAGTTACAGCTCTAAAGTTAGGCAATACCATTTCTCCTCACCTATTTGTAAAGTTATCGATCAAAGTCACACCTCGAAGGCTGTCTGCGTAAACCAGTTTTTACCTCTCTCAACGCAGCTAACACACCAGCCCGCAAAATAGGACTGCAAAATAACAAAATGGCGCCTAATTTGCTATGCAAATAGAGCTGATACGCTTTCTTTCCTTCTCTGATTTTCACTTTACCCTTTTAAGGTGTGGGATTATAGGTTTTTCTCTCCCACTTGTAAAGTCACGAGCAAATTTTATCTTGATGGCTGTCTACAATAACTAGTTTTTACATCTCCCATCACAGCCAACAAACTAACCCGCAAAATGGTACAGTAAAATATCAAAATGTTGTCTAACTCGCAATACAATAGCGTATGGAATGAATGAATAGTGTTTAACGCCCGTTTTTGCTACAGAGACACCACAGGCGATGGACACTAATGATACATGAAATGATAAAATTCAAGCGCAGCTCTGGAGATTCAAACGAGTGTAAAAATTATAAAAATTATTGGTTTTAAGAAACTCTCATGGTATATCTTGCCCTTCAAATGTCTCCTGAAATAAAAATCTAAACGATTGAGATCTGGAGAGCTTGCGGGCCAAGGTACCGGTCCAAATTGGTCTATCCACCGATCAGGAAACGTGCTATTTAAATGTTGTCGAACCACTGTACTAGTGTGAGGGTTGCCCCGTTATGCATAAACCACATGTTGTTCCTAGTTGGAAGAGGAATGTGTTTTTAACAAACTGCTTATAATTTGCTCCAGTCAATCTTGTGGGCAATGTAAAAGATCTATCAACTTATCCCCAATTATTCTCGTCCAGACATTCAGTGAAGACTGAGCTTACCTCAATGTGTGAGGATTTTTAAAAACCCACGGATAAGTATCGTGAAAGTTCAAAATACCACCATGCGTTAAACACGCTTCATCAGTCAATAGTCCCTGTGAAAAATTATGAAAATTACGCACACATTGTTCTTCCAACCATTGGCGGAATTCTACTCCAGACGTATAAACTTTTACTCCGAGGTGTTGCACTCTTTGAATATGATACGGACGAAATAACTGTTCTTTTATTGTGCTATGAACTGTCCAAATTGATAAACCAACAGTGCGTGCCATAATTCGGATACTTGCTCCTGGATCCTCCTCTATCGACTGCAAAATTACTTCTTCTGCCTGCAGTATCGCATCTGCGGGCTGCGGTCCTCGGTTTTCAGGGTGGGTTAACACACTTTCCCATTCTAATACTCGTTGAGCTACTGCAGTAAATGATCTTATCCCTATACAAAGGTTGGGCCTCACGCGCGTTCCATTCATCTTTGCCATAGGTAAGCAGCATACCCAAATACTCTTGATTTGAAAAGACTGGCAACGGCCTGAAAGCTCCATTTCAAATCCCATAGGCATTCAACACTTTTGAAATACTGATAGATCCGGCACTTGGGCAGGTGGCGAGGCAGGTACTGTGTCAACATGCCTGACCTTGCTCTCTAAGCCCACGTCAGTATTGCACAGTTGCCAAGCTTATCTCCACGAATTTATTCCAATGGACGCCCTAAAATCCAAAGGCGTAACATCAAATTATGATTGAAGGACTCCTTGTAGCAACAAATAGTAAAGATGTAAACATTTCATCTTTTAAAGCCCAGACAAATTATGTTAATTTCTGTAGTAAAAAATATAGAGGTGCTGATATAGTGGCAGTCAAACAGTCGAAACATTTTTAGTTACTCGTAATGCAAAACTGTTTACATGCGGAAATAAGTTTAATTAATATGTGTGTGTGTGTGTGTGTGTGTGTGTTTGTTTGTTTGTTTGTTTGTGTATATAATTCTCTGAAATGCAAGTTTTATAGAGTTGTGCATACTCTTTCCTACTCTGACATTCCCTTTCCTTTGTTAGCACTACATTCAAAGAACGGTTACACCTCTAATGCTTGGTAGGAACTTGTATTTTATTCTCTCATCACAGGTAAGAAGCCAGCTCACAAAATGGCGTCATTGTAAATCAGTTTGCAATTTTATATTAAAAAAAAATTCCACTTTCCTGTCCACTACGGAGGAAAAAAAAAGGTTGTGTTACTCGTAATGCCAAACTATTTACATGCGGAAATAAGTTTACTTTCAAAATGTTACATATATGGACACACACGCACGCACGCACGCACGCACACACACACACCCGTGTGTGTGTGTTTGAATAAATACACACGTGTTGGTTAACTTGTGTTACTCTCCCATGGTTAACTTGTGTTACTCTCCCATCACAGATAACGAGCCTGCTCACAAAATGGCGCAAACAAAATGATTTCATTGTAAATACACTTCCAATTTTACATCAAATAACAAGCCAAACTAATAAAATGGTGCAGTTGAAAGTAATTTCCTATACTTTTTCTTTATACTTAACATAACCGAAGCCGCTCCAAGGTGCCGCAGGGAAAAATACCAGTGACTCCAAAATGCACTGGGGGGAGGAGGGTTTTTCAAATGGGTTGGAGTCAGGAATAAACAATCATGAGAGGGGTGGGGGCACAGTTTACAGAATTAGCCAATCATGAGAGAGGTGAGGCTTTGTTTAATGTACTGCAAATCATGAGAGGCAGTAGGTTGGGAATGATTGAAAGTGAACTTCATGGTTAGATAATATACTACTGTTACTAACAGTCAAAAGCTTAAAACTATGGTTGCAACACTTTTCAAAAAACATAGCAATTATTGTTAAAAGAAATAAAAGTCAATAATATGACTGCTTGGCAGATTTGAGTGTAAATCTCACTAGTAAATAGCTAATTTGGAATAAATAAATGTTACAAATTTGGGAATAGTCAAAAAACTCCTAATATAAATAAAAAAATAATTTTTTGGCAGCAACAACAAGTTAAAAATTTAAAAGTTATAAAAATGACAGCTTGGAAGTTCTAGGGTTAAGACAATATAATAAAGGATGTAAAAAGTATTTGAATTCTTAAATTGTTTCATGCATTATTGTGATACTGCTTATAATGAGAGGATTTGAATTAAATCCTAGACTGGAAAATATTTCAGAAATATTGGGTGTGACTATGAACATTATGGAAAAAATGAAAGGGAAATTGAATAAGAAAATGAATGTGATTGCTGAAGAAAATATTGTAGGTATAAAGGAATTAAAGCAGGAAATGAGAAAAGGTATAGAGTCACGGAATTTAGTGGAAGAGAAAAATCAGGGATTTAACATTAGAAGAATGGGGGATAACTGTCTACATAGAAAGTCTAACCCATGATTTTGACAGGTGAAGTTTTAATTGCTTTTTTCAGATGTTGAACAAATGAGGATATAAAACATTTTTTGGTACTATTTCAATATATTATTTGGATATGGGTGAGCTTTATTATGAAACATATTATAACAGTTTTATGGCTTTTAACCTTCTGTAGCAATCCCTGAATAACATACATGGAATGGATAACTTTATTGTTTCTCTTAGAAAAATAGCTATTTAATACAAAATTATAAATCAGAACAAAATATAGTGCACATAACATTTAGAAGATAGCTTTTGCTAATACAAAGTCACCTACTGCATTATGGCACTTTACACATTTTAGCACTTCTAAAGCATAGTTCTTATACCACTTTACACATACATTTTTGTTTCTGTTCCTCCATCTGCATTCTCCAATTTTGCAAGTTTTGTGAATGTTACTAAGTTTGCTACTTTGTTGGGAAGTGTCACCTTGTGGCAAAATGACAGGTATCCTTGCATCTTTCAGATGGCTCCTAGAGGTGTTGGCCTACCCTTAAAGTACAAAAGATTCTGCAAGAAATAATGGATTTAAACATAAAGAGATGGAAAAATGAAAGCCTATTGGGTAGGGAATCAATTGGAAGGAGAATAATTATATTATGATTGGCTTCCATGAACTTCATTTATGAAGTTTATAGACAAAAAGAATGAAAGGAACAATTATTTTTATTATAAAGAAACTGTTTGTTAATCAAAGAGAGATGAAGAAACCATATCTTAAACATGAAAAAACTAGAGCATCCTGTTAAGTGATTTTGAGTGACACCTTCAGTTGCTGCTGCACTAAATTGTCAAAATGCTTCCATAATTAAAGAACAATAAATCTGTTTCTATTTTTCATCACCATACTCCACTGCACCTTTTCAGGCTAGATTATGTATGTCACTGTAGAGTTTTTTTTTTATTTGAATGAAAAGTGAACATATATTAGGAACTTTCCATTTTTAAAATTGATGATGAACAGTTTATGCTTTATAGAAGGAATGAACTAAACCTGAATTGAGGAGAAAAAGGAGAATATGACTCGGTATTCTTACTTCATGAAGGTAGAAACACTGTGTACACTTACAGTAGATGGATCAAGAAACAGAAAAAGGAAAAATGATAAAATGGCAATAGGAGAGGAAGGAGGGGACCATCAAGTGAAAGCCAAGTTGTTCATGTTAACAAAAACTCACCTCAAATAAAAAAAAAACTCTACAGTGACATACATAATCTAACCTGGAAAGGTGCAGTGGAGTATGGTGATGAAAAATATAAACAGATTTTTTTTTTTAATTGTGGAAGCATTTTAACAATTTAGTGCAGCAGCAACTGAAGGTGTCACTCAAAATTGTCATGAAAGATTAAATTGTGTAATCAGGGAAATGTAGTATATTGAAGTCAGAATTAAAAAGAAGTTATAGGCTTTTAGGCATTGAGTAGGCTCAGGATAGAAAATAGAAGAAAATGTATGGTAGTAAAATTAAACATTTGGAACTATAAAGACTTGAAACAAAGTTTATACTAAGGATTTTACAGATATTTCATTTTTTCAATCAATATGCCATTTCTGTGTTTTTTAACAAGTTTAAAAAATATAATATTATAATTTATAAAGTAGTTGATGAGGATAAAAGCAAACTCTATTATACTGGAACTGTTGGTGTAGCTCTAATGAGTCATTTATCTTTCAGGTCTCTCCATAGTGGCTGTAAAAACACTGAAGAAAAATTCAGGTTCAGCAGAGTTAGCAGCTTTACTATCAGAATATGATTTGTTGAAAGAAGTTAGACACCCTAATGTGATACGTTTACTCGGTGCTTGTACAATCCCATGTTTTGATCCTGTATACATTATTATTGAATTTGCTGAATATGGTTGCCTCAGGTGAGTGAAAACTATTTTTCAGGATTTTTTATTGGAATAATAATTTAAATATATTTAGTGCTATAAAATTATTTAAGCCTGTTTCAGATGTGTGGTTTTGTGACTAGAGATGTGAAAATGAGCTCATTTTCAAAATATCTGTTGTTCGCCATATAACAAAATCAGAATTATGTGTTACTGCATAATTTTTAACTTACTTTATGTATCTAATATCAGCATTTGTTCCATAACAACCTTTAAACACTAAAAACATGGTTAAAAGTGACTATTGGAAGCAAAATGTCTCTTTTTGGACCACCATATATCATGCTTCAATTTGATTGCATCAGTGCTAGAACCTTTGGTTTCAAAGTGTTTCTTGTCCAGCTATTAATTCATTTTATAATGATATTGAAATAGACATTATGCAATATGTTTCACCATAATTTTCTTTGAATGAATAGAAATTTTGAGAGTGACAATTTCAATAAACAGCTATAATGGCACTTTCTCATATTATTAACAGAAGTTTTAATTATGTGCTTCTCTTAATTTAGTATTCATTTATGGCAATTTTAGGTAGGTAGGTATATTTTACAAACAGTCCATTTGCTTCTTGGCCTAAAGGCTCCTATTGGAAAACCTTGCCTGTTAATAATTATAATAATAATAATAATAATAATAATAGGAAATTATAATCCAAACTTCTTAGAATACTAATGCCTGTAGCCTAACAATGCAATGATTTATGTCTGTTGTGCTATGAATTCAGCGATTGGTTATTAGGCTTTTGAAAATATAGATTTTCAGTTTTAATGTAAATGCTTTGTAGTTATTTGTCCTTATCCAACTCGTTAGCAGCCAGGAAGATGGAAGGTGAACAATCTAATGACGATTATGCTACAGTATCCCAGGTTATAACTTGTTATATGGGTGGAGAGCATAAGAAGTACAGAATGCTGAATAGGTACTTGGAAAAGTATTGTGGTGAATAAGAAATATTATTCCCCAAAGAGTTGCCAAAACTTCCCCAGTGCAAGCATGTTTCAGTATTACTTAAATGTTGTGAACTAACAATGCACAAACATTCGTAAGTTTCACAAATTCTTTTACTGTGAAACAAATAAACATTTGCAGAACAGTGTTATCCTTAAGTACAGCTACAGTGTTATCCCCAAGTATTCAAGACCTCATGGAAACTGAAAGCAAGTTTGATAAACAATGAACTCTTTCCTAATCCCAAAGCCTGCAAATGGACAAACAAAACTCATCTAGGTATGCAAGAAAAGCTTATGCTAGGTATAAGCAAGAAGTGAATGTAGCGAATGTACAGCAGATATGTTAAAACTGATTTGTTGCTCAATTAGAACAGAGGAGGAGACAACAAATCTAATTATTTTTTCAACAAAAGAGTTATAAAGGACTTCGATGAAAGTGAAGTCCCAATAGCGAAACACTAATAATGAGCATTAAGTAAAAGGAGGCAGGATTATCCCAGCTACCTATCAATTTCAAAATTCTGTGCAGCATAAAATTATAATGCTACAACCCATTTAAAAATAACATTATTACATCTATGATTTATTAGGAAATAAATCAAATTTAAGTTTTGGCACTTCTACTGATGATAAATGTTCAAAATGTATTCATTAGGAATTAGAAATGAAATTGGAGAAAATTCCCTCTTTACAGAGGTTAAGATATATAAAAAAGAAGCAAAATATCTTATTGAATACTTTGAGCAGTAAACGGTACTGAGATAAGTAATTTATTCGACTAAAATAAAATCCTTCCTAAAGCGCTGACCAGGCAACCTAGCATACGAGGTAAGCTAATGTACTTATATAATTTGGCAATATGTGAAGTTAATTCAACGGATAAGCGGCCCAAAAATAAGTATTTATTTATGTATAGTTGGAGACAATTGAAACTAATAGGTTATCACAAATTTCATCTGCTGTGTATCACAGACTAAGAAATCTGAGCTTTGAAAAATCCTCTACAGTCTGTTTGTTTACAAATGATTAAATAAATAAAATGCATTTATTTTAACTGACGAAGTTAAGATCGTACCGTCCTCTCTTTCACTTCACCAGGGACAATTGCAATAATATACAATACATATACAATTCAGTTAATCTCATTAACAATTGGAGCACAGTACTTATTATATACTGTATTCTCCAGATAAATAACCTTCAAACAATATTCTAAATTGTAATTGTGAACGGCATTCAATGATATGAGTCGGCAAAGAGTTCCAGAAATGAATAGCGACAACTGTGAAAAATAAAGAAGTTAGAGGTTCGGTGTGAGAGCATAGAGAGAACCAAACTGTTATTCGATTGGGTGTTAAATTGTTATGAGAAGATAAGAAGAGAAAACAGTTGCATACATAGCGAATGTAAGTATTGTGAACAAGTAGTTTTCTCCAAGACTGATGGTGATGTCATTTAAATGAATGTTGCAGTAATCAAAATGCAGCAAAATCAATGTTAACAGAATTGTTTTTAATTAAACGAGAAAATATTGTTAAGCCGTGTCAAGGAATGAAACATTGAAAATATATTTTACAAGTTTATTTTGTTGATTTTGCCAATTAAGATTACTGTCAATGTAGACACTGAGATATTTGGCAAACGATTTTATCAGCACTTTTGTTTCATTAAGTTTCACGGTAATGAGCACTCTTTGATTTAATTTTGTTTAATTATCAATTATGCACCATTATGATTGCCTGCAATTATCTCAAATTTTTGACATGGTAATTTTGTTTACTAGTAGCGTATGTTCATACTGAGCCTAAAACTATATATAGTATCTGCAATGCTTAATATGATTAGTGACGTCATTCATATGAATATAATATAATATTGGTCCAAGTATTGACTCTTGTGGCACTCCACTCTCTACTAACCTTCAAGGTGAAAATCGTTCTTCTATTGCAACACACTGTAGTCAACCGCCACGGGTGGCTGAGGTCGTTAAGGCACGAACTCGTGAGCGGGAGGTCTGCGGTTCGAATCCCGCCAGGACCGTCCTCCCTGACTGGGGTTTTTTCCAGGTTTTCCTCAGTCTTCATAACTGGCAAATGCCGGGGAGGTACCTAAACTTAGGCCTGGAACGCTTCCTTCCTTAAAAAAAAATATCCTTTCCCAATTTATCATTTCATCTCATGTATCATCAGTGTCCACCGCCCGTGGTGCCTCTGTAGTGAAAACGGGCGTTAAACACTACTCAAAAAAAAAAAAAACACACACACACACACACTGTAGTCGGACGGAGAAATAGGAGTGAAGCCATTGGGTCGATTTCTCATATAATTGCAGTGACTTCAGTTTAAGTAGTCTATTTATATTAACTAAGTGAAACTCTCTAGAAAAGTCACTAAGAATTAGGACAGTCAGTTCGCTCACATCCATAGGTTCACTGATGACCTAAATATAGTTAAGCAAAGCAGTTGCCTTATTGTAAATAGTCCGGAATCCTGTGTGGTAACTGTCTAGTATGTTGTGCTCGTTAAGATAGTGAGTTTCCCAACGATACTCTCCAGTGTTTCTGATGTTGCCGGTAGAATGCTAATAGGCCTGTAATTGTGTGGAGTGGAGGATGAAGTGACCTATGCTACGGGCAGCACAAATGTATTTTCCAGAGGGTAGGTATGATGCTGTTATTAAGGATGCATTAAATATATATGTTGGTAAAATAATGTCTATGATTTTATTTATGATAGTGGTGCTGATCTTATCTATCCCTGTCGTTTTTTTATTTAATCTCTCTTAGCGCATTTTAATGTCATTGAAAGTAATGTAAGTGAAGAAAATTTTGTTATGTGTAGGAGTCGGTTCTTTTGATGCATTTTCTAGCTGGCCCATGGTCTCTGAGATAACAGATCTGGAAGTGGAAATGTGTTCGTTAAATCTTTCAACAGCAACGCAAATTCTTTCTATCTGTTCTTTCTTTTGTCTTTAAAAGAACTATGTTCTTTAGATCTCTCCACATTTCTATGGATGGTATATTAGGATAATTGTTTCATATGTATGCCTCACCTGGGCATTTCTGATGTTTTGGTTTGCCTTGTTTCGTAATCGTTTGTGTTGATATAGATTTGTGTCACATTTGTTATTTATTTATTTGTGATTAGTCACGACATTTTCGATTATTAAGTTACGACTTGTGATTGTTGCCCAATTGTTGCCCAAACCTTTGAACATTAAATTTTTCTTCACTATTGCCCTTAAGTTCCAGATAGTATGCCATCCTGCTTGTAACGCGTGGTTAATTAGTGCCCCTTCGTTTATGATATTCATTTCTCTGAAGGAACTTATCTAACTGTTTTAAGACGGGATTATGATCAGCGCTTGTTGGTACGGATCCAACAATAATGTATAGAACGGTACAGAATGCAAGCTCCTATCGCACGATTTGAGGTGGTGTGTTATAGTTTGCATGCACTGACGTTTGTTTGTGACTGCTAACTTACGCATGTTGGGGTCACAAAGGAGTGAAATATTTTAAGGAAGAAAATTGTAAATAGACATATATCAATAAAACTACTTGCTTTGCGAGGGAGGATTCAAGAGCTGATCATATGTTTAATAATGAAGTTAAATAAACTGTGTCCATAAAGTCATGGTGCAATTTTGAACACCTTTAATGGCTAAACGAAACAAAACCAAAGAATGAAACCTGCGATACATTAAAGAGTATGTCCAAGAGTTTCTGAAGGATCAAGTTTCAATTTTGTGCGCGCGCAGGTAATGGGGGGAATGCTACAGCGAAGCGAATAACACCATTTATTCAAGACGTGGGTACGGTGCAAAGGAAAGCTCATTGCATCCTGTGACTTGCAAAATTTTAATCCGTAATACGCGTTCGTCGTGAATATCTCCGCGCGTATAATGAAGAGTCGCCACATAGGAATAACATTCACAGTTGGAATAAGCAGCTGAAGGAAACTGGCTTCTTGTTAGACCAAAAACGTTCAGATAGGCCTTCGGTTAGTGACGAGTTTGTTGAAGCCATACAGGACAGCTACCTAAGGAGTCCCATAGGAGTCGGTGTATACCTGTGTTTGAAACCTATGCCTGAAAAAGACTACAGCTCATTAAGTTTTAAAGAAATGTCTCTTAATATACGGATTACAAACCGCAGTTATTGTACGCTAACTGCCCAGCTGATGAACTAAAGCGATATGCTGTACAGATGCTTAATGAAATGAACAATAATGAACAATTCTTAAAGAAAATTATTTATCACTTATTATTATTTTTATTTATTATTATTTATTTTCGGAATTATTTACACACTACAAAATTTATTTCCATAAGGAAAAATTTTCGAACTATATATCTAAATGCAAACTGCATTGTCGTATTTAAGAACGATAGAGTTAAAATGCAAATTGACAGGGTTTTTCAACAGATCGAGCCAAAGAACTCTAGGTTTCTGCTAAAGGCATTTGAAACGGCTATTGAAAACCCCCACAGATATCTGGTGTTGGATTGCACTCAGTACACGCAAAATCAATACAGATATCGAAGCGGTGTCCTCCCGAGAGAAACGCCTTATTTTAAACCCAATTGTTCACCACATTCTGAAGGTAGAGAGTTAAAATAAACGAGCAACGAACACGGTTCAGTCATTTTAGCACGGACACAAGAAGGATGAGCATTGGCAGACTAAGTAGTCCGCTGATTGCAAGGCAGCACGCAAACTTGAACGGTGTTAGCTAAGACAAAACCGCTTTACGACAAATACTATTGAAAAGCGCTAACCCAGAGCTAATAAACGGCATTTCCGCATTTGAGTGTATACTCAACGTGTGCATAGGAAATGTCATTTTGCCTATAAATTGTTTGAAGCGTCCAAAGAAACATAGTACTTGCTGGAGAACATTAATCAATAAACGACTTTCCTTAAAGAATAAGAAAAAGATTCTTGTGCAGAAAGGAGGCTTTTTACCTGCTTTCCTACTCCCGATATTGGCTTCACTGTGTGGCGCGCTCGTGTCAAATATGAGTTAAAATGAAGTACGGTAAGCAAGTTATATTAGCTTTAAAGCCAAAATCTGTCGTAAAGCTTCATCTCATAGACAAATCACTTAATCAACTCATCAGAAAAATGAATGAACTGCAGCTTTCACATTTGGCGGCCATCGAAAAATGGCGGTTGATAAAATATAAATTGGAGAACTATCTCGATCTTAATTTACAAGTGAAAGAACCATGCCTTTAATTCGGCGACGTTGAAGTAAAGGAGGAAGAGAAGACGAAAGCAAATAAAAGCCGCTTACCAATAAAAGAGTCTATAACCTTCGCAGACACGTGTGGGAGCAACTATGAACGCGCTGAAGAAAATTTATTTCAATGCAGAACACTATGCTGAATTTGATACAGCATACAAACTTCACAAAGCCACAGGCATACCAAAATCTAAGATCGACTCCTTTCTACAAACATAGGATAGTTATACATTTCACAGGCCAACAAGGAAAATATTTCCCACCAAATATTATCACGTGACGAAGATGGACGACCTTTGAGAAACTGATCTAAATGTAATGAACAACGTAAAAGAACACAAGTAGGGTCGGAAATTACACAAGTGTTTAAAACTATATTCTCACACCGTGTTCCCAAGGTGTTGCGAACAGATAAAGGAACCGAGTTCACCAACAAAACCTTTCAAACAATTTTTAGTCAATCACGGTGTAAAGTATTGCACTACAAAAACCAATGTCAAAGCCAGCAGTGTGGACTGGGGGGGGGGGGACGAGTATTCTAATGGGAATGAATGGCAAAGCTCATTATCCTAAAAGACTGCCACCTTTGTTTGTATGTATGTTACTTGAAAAAAATGGTGACGTTACCTAATTTAATTTACTAAATAGTACAGTGATTATTAGCAATTAATTATAAAGCTAATGTTAATCCTGAACTTATTTCAACGCCAGTATTTAAATTACCTGAAATATTGAAAGTAATAACAAGAAATAGATCAATATTTTAACAGAAGAGAAATTAATATCAGATTAGAAGGGCGAATGAATATTATAATAAAAGCCAAGATTTATGTCCTCAAAGACTGCTACCTTTGTTTGTATGTATGTTATACAAAAAAAAAAATGGGTGACCTAACAATTGAAATTACTAAATATTATAGTGATTATTAGCAATTAGTTATAAAGCTTATGTTAATCCTGAACTCGGCTAAACGACAGTATTTAAATTCTCTGAAATACTGGCAGTAATAACAGAAAATAAATTAATATTTTAATTAAAGAAAAATTAATATCATAGCAGAAATGACAATGAATATTACAAGTAATGATTATTGTTGAAATAATACAATTTATAGTGTTAATGTATCTTATCGTTTATGACTTTAGATATCAAACAAGTAGTTAATTCGCCGTCTTACATTCCTTGCTTCACTACAACTGCACCGTCCTGGGTCCTCACATGAGGAACGCCGTATTTACTAATGGTTTCTGAAAGAAGTTGGTGTCTTGCACTGGTGAGGTCCTCATTAAAGTAATTTCATTACCTTTGAAATTGCGTTTGTTACGGAACACATCACTCAACTTGTGGCATGAAACAAATTTCACAGTAATAACTCTGGGGCGTACACCAACGGCTCTACTTACTGAATGACCCCTATAAATAGCAGTAAAGACCCATCACAATGAAAATAAATATAAGCTTAACGCACTACATTATCACGGAATTGAAGCTGTAGAATACGAAAACTTAAGTAATAACCTATCAAAAATTAGAACAATAGAACCAACAGCTGATTTAAAATGGCAGCAGCATTCAAGCAAACTACAGTAGTCAATTTACATGGTATTATATATTTAAAACCGGACACCTCGAGTCGACGTTGATGTATTCATCCTGTGAATCAAAGAAGAATTAAAGAAGCAGATTTCTATAATCTAAGTCAAATGAGAGATGATGACCCGGAACAGTTCCGAAAGTATACGAGAATTACTCCTGCCACAGAATATCTGTACAGTATGATGGCACATGAAACATAGGTGTGCCGTTATTAAAAAAAAAAAAGGAGCAACCGAACCCAAGTACCCAGTCATTCATCTTCTTTTTATTTTAATTTCTACATCTTAGTAGAATGCATTCTTTTTATCATACAGGCAGCAATACGCCTAATATAATCTTACTAACTTTTCGTCAAATAAGGCCATTTTTACAATTGATGCGTTCTTCGTTCTGATTGACTGTTTCGTTTGGTTTCGCATAAACTTAAACATAGAAAATTGGAGCTCTCAAGCTTTCACGTTTGTGTCTAATTTTATTTCTATGTTTATGCAATAATTGTAGACGGTCCCATTGAATAAACCGCCACAAGATTCTGTGTTTGTTATGTTTACGCCCAATTTTCACCGTGAATGAGCCTTAACTACGAGGGAAACGCCAATTGTTTTCCTTCACATTGCGATATTGCTAGTGCCTTGTTTCCTCGTCCATGGCACCAAAGATCGAAGACACTGACATACCTTGATGTTGTTCAAAATCGTCGATCCTTGGGATGCAGGAATTCTTCTTGTCAAGCTCTTGCAAAGCACTTTTATGGTCAATGACAACAGTCTTACATTGTTCAGTTGTAGAACTCAAATCCGCAACAGCAGCAAATCCACAACTGCAGTAGCTACTGATTCCTTGATGAGGTTAGCAACAGTCGAAGTATGCTCGTGTTTTGTAGTGTCTACTGCACTATGCTTTCACATTTTCTTTATTTTCCTTTCTAATTGCATGCGACTGATTTTAAAACTGAATTTTAAATAATCTTTGCAATTTCGATTATTGAACAGCTTGGGCGACATGGAATATAAACACACTTTCTTCAGTGAGGAATTAGGTCCTGAGCGATGCGCGACATGTGTAGCCACTTTCCGCCATTATCAGGCAAATACATGTTTGTGGAGGGCAGAATAAAAGCTCTTCCATGATATGCATACTCATATTTTGGCTTGAAAAGTGTGCACCCTAGATTACATTAGAGAATATGAATCTACTTATTCACCTTCTGCATTATAAAAATATATTGCTTTATCATATTAAATGTTAAGTCTACGGTGTATTCTGGGGTAAATACTAAATTAATACATTACAAGCAGATGTATTGATTTCAATGCTAAATTGTTTCGTTGCTCTGATTAAACTATACAATTAGAAACAAATTAGTTACTAAATAATCATTAAAGGAATATGTGCATTGCACAATGAGACAAAATGTAAACAGATGCTTAGACAATTTAATTTAAAGAGTATATTCATTTTTTACTAGCATTTTAATTATTTTTCGCCTAAACTTCTTATAACTTAAGTACATTAAATTAATACACCATTGGTTGTATAGCATAACACCTATATGCGCTATGCTTTTGAAGTTTTTAGAGGTATGTGTTGAAATGTTAAAACCCTTAATATTTTTATGAAATAAGCAAACGGTTTCAAGTAGCATATGAAAGAATTGGATATAATTTCTCCTGTGGCAGGACATTTCTACATACTGCCAGATAGTGTCTTTAGATGGTTTTAAAAGGAGCTACATGTCATTGGCACAATTTTATAGCCTGAAACATACTGGAAAGTACCAGAACCATGGAACAATTTTCACAGTGAGATAACTGAAAGCTCATGTCATAGCACAACATGAATAAACCTAGACAGTGGCATTCATATTTGCCACAATGAAGACAATATCACAAGTTGAAGATTGACTCTATCTGCATGTAATCTTATCACAGGTTAACCATGGTATCAGATAACATAGGAATGTTAAAAAAGGTATTGAAACCAAATGTGAAATTTTCATTATTACATATATAACATTAATTTCAGCTAGAGAGTCAATAAAAGGAATAAAAATTGCTGATGTAAAAAGGCTAATGCGACCTCACTTTGGTGAGCTATGGGAGAAAATCCCCAAACTGCACTTATACCGCAAGATAATTACAATGATAAAATGGATGAAGACAACTCTAAAGATCACCTGAAATGGGCTATGATGAAGGAAGCTGATGAACTCAGAGGAATGATTCATTCTTCATTCTGTTATCCAGCAATTTTTCTTTGATGTTGTTCTGAAACCGTCGAGTAAAAATAAGTGTGATAATTGTTTTCATACAACATACTGATTCAATAAAGAATACTCTTTCTTTGGAATATTTTTTAAATTATTTTTAACAATTTTGCTAAAAGTCCTATGTCCATCATTTTTGTCTTCAAAATGCCTCTATCTACAATTCCGTTCCAAAATGTCTATATTATTCGTATAAATTATGAAAAATCTACGCCTATGGTAGAAGCAATTACGATACATACTGTTACCAATGGCACAGTAGATGCCAACAGTATTTACTTATTCCAAAATCTTCTATAGTATCATGCAAACCTTTAAAAAATCACTTCTGTCAACATAAAATTCCATTATAAATATTAAAAACCAAGTTTCAACATTCAATATATGACTGGCAACATGTTTTAGAATATACATAGAGCTAATAAAAATGTACAACATTTTTAACCTCTTATAAATTTGCAATTATACTAAAAGGAAGAAAAGATAAAACCACCTTCTTTTTATAATAATGAAAAGAGCGTTTTGTGTACCAACAATTAATATAAATTCCCAACATAACTGACAGTTCTATTCATTATAAAAGCCTTTGTTCCAAAATGTTTCCAGATCTCACAGTGAAAACTTGAGAGAAATTATTGATTTGATTGGTAATTGATCACTTCAATTCTTCTATACTAGAAAAATAAATATTCACATTTTGTTTGTTGCAACTATTTTACTATTTATACAATATTTTGTAATATTTAATGAATTCTTGTCAATAACCTTTCCTCATCTTATAAGGAACATCATAATCAGTATAATTTCCAGTAGTTTTGACACAGTTAAAATTATATATGCTTATTTATTGAAAATGCTTTGATTAGCATTTTTAACTTATAATGGACCAGCTCAGATCATTGTTTTTAATTCTTTTGATACATAATTTTGCATATCCTTTTAAAAGTATTTAGTAATGTTTTCATAAATAAAGATAACAAATAAAAAATAAGAAATATGTTAAATACGATGGGTAGTTTTCATTATCACCTCGAAAAAATCGAGCTGCGACCATGAAACTTGGTGACAGTGTTAGTCCTTCTCAACATATTCACCCTTCAATGCGACATATTTTTTCCCCACTATGGATGACTTGGCGGAGTCCTTGGTTATAGGAGTTCACAATTTTGCTGTTCAGGAAAAGTCGTCATTCTGGAAATGCCTGCCATGGAATGACTTCTTCATCCGAGGAAAGAGGAACAAGTCACTGAATGCCATGTCAGGAGAATGTACGGGGAAGGAAAAATTTGATAGTCCAAAGAAGCAGCATGTGTGACTGTGTCCTTTGAAAAATGAGCTGGGGCGTTGTCGTGGAACAAAAAGACACCATTGAACAGCTTCCCGCGACGTTTCGTCTTGAGAGACTCCCGTGCTCCGATGATGGTTTGCCCCTTAAGAGCATAATCTATTACCACCATACCATGGCAATCAAAAAAAAAAAAAAAAAAAAAAAAACACTCAGCATCATCTTCTTCGCCATTTTTGGCGATAGTGAATCCACATGTTTCCACTGCTTGCTTTGTTCCTTTGTCTCGAGGTTATAGGGATACACCCAGCACTCGTCCATGGTGATTAGGCGGCTAAAGAAATTATCTGGGTTAGGCTTATACAGCTGCAACATTTCCTCTGCTGCCTCGGTTTCACGGAGTTTTGAGTGGGTGTGAGCAGTCGTGGAACCCAGTGGGCGGTGACCTATGTCATGTTCAAAAATGTTGCGCAAGATGTAGAAAATTTATCCATTATTAATTTTCCATTTTCTCCACTATTGCCTCTATTGTGAAAAGCCGGTCTTCGAACACTAGGGCCTCCACTTATCTTGTGATTCCCGGTTCTCCACAGAGAGATGGTTTGCCACTTCGTTCTTTGACACTCAGACTGGTTTGACCACACTGAAAGTGTTTGTGACATTTAATCACTGTGTCATATGATGATGCCATTATTCCACCAACTCGGCATGAATTGTGTCAGTGTTGTTCTCCTTAAAAAGCAGAAAACGAATAACCATACGATATTCCACTTTAAGAATGGGCTGCGCCATTTTGTTTTAGCCTCTCTAGCGGCATTCTGAACACTTCCAGAAGCATATAACATAAAAGAATTGAAAAGTAGAATTTTTATATTTTTGTTAAAAGTGTTACCAAGAACATTGGAAGAGCATAGCCTTTTCTATAATTACACGCACGCACGCACGCACGCACGCACGAGATCGCACAAAAGGGGAAAATCTCTCTCTTGGCTTTGGCGCTGTATATCTAGTATTCTGAGAAACCTTATTTCAAGGAAATGAAAAGAACAGCTTTTGATTATGTATATATAGAAGTTTATGAAAAATAAATCAAATTACTTTTTATATTGACCAAAAAATAGAAAGTGAAGTAAAAATAGTGCCTATTATCAATATTTTTAATTCACTAGTATGTTACATTGGTATTAAGTACCATTTGTCCATTAGATTTATTACTTCAGTTCTTTAAAGTTGCATATATTTAAAAATAAATAACACACTGCTAGCTAACTATTCTCTACATTTTTGTCTTTCTTATAAAGATTGCTCTCTGCACAATTTCCTTGTTTTGATATATGTAAAAAGTTTGAAACATTTTTTAATTGCAAGAAATATAAATCTTGTAATTCTGTTGCACAGCTTTTCAGCTACATGCACTTGTTCATAAACACATGCTTTTAACCACATAGACTTCACTCTTATTCATAAAGCAAAAGGTTAATATAATTATTTGTGGATTCAAAACATTTAATATAAGAAAACCACAGAATTTTACTAATCACTGTTATATATAACTACTAAATTCATACAGTATACACTGTCTGACTTTGTCGGGAAATTTGCTATATAAATTTAATTCTAAATATTTATGTCACATGGATGATTTATTTAAACATTTAAACACACACATATCTGAATGTTTTATTTAAACACACACATATGTATGCATTTTATTTCATGCTTCCCTATGGTTCCTTAAATAAATATATATATGCACATAATTTAGGTATGTACAAGGAAAAGTAAAAACTATGTTATTACTCTAAAATACGGGCATGCTGGTCACTGCAACAATTGTGTATTGTGTATTTGCTATCCTTGCTAGGTGGTATATAGCAAAATTGGCCTGTACAGTGGAACATGGATGCAGCAACAGTTCCCAAATGGCCAGGGAACTGAGTGATTGGTCTAGGGAGGAAGTGTGGACAGTTAGTTGATTTCTATGGGAAGAAATGACAGAAGCTTTAAATATCCACCAATGTATTATATCTGTGTATGGAATGGATATTATATCCATAAATAGGTTTGAAAATGGTGTTGTGATTTGTAAAAAGGCTCTACAATTACAAATGGCTTATTGGGTAATTGGTATTGGCAAAAGGTTCCCACCACCACTGATTTTAATTTTTGGGGAAACTGAAAAAAAAAAAACAAAACAAAAAAACATTGCAGTATGGACAGTTTCTGCTTTCTCAAAGATGAACAGTTTAATCACCCAACAACTAGGATGTCATTTTCTATTGTATGGAAAATTTAATTTGATACTGTTACAAATGCTTAAATAACACTGCTAATTATGTAGAAAAATAAAGGAGTAGGGTTGAAATGAAACAGTACTCTTCATCTTAACCTATCATTACCCATTCATCATCAAAATTTTAGGGAAACTTACTTTTAGACCTTCCTTAATAAAATAATTAAAATTTTTCTTAATTTAAATCAATCAGCAAGTATAGACTTTGGGCGCTAATGACCCTAGCTGTTTTGCGCCCCTTAAACTATAATCATCATCAAGTATAGACTTGGTAAGATAATCTTTCTTATTTTTTGAGAAGAAAAAGTTCTAGATTTTTTCTATTTGAATTGCATTAATAGTTTTCCTTTTTAATAAAGTTATAAATTTATTTATTTATTTATATACGAGGTGGTATCCACAATATTCGGGACTGGTACTGCCATCTCAACAGTAGTTGCAGTAGAGTTTTGTACCGGTAGGTGGCAACACTAGCACATGTGATGAGTGAGTGTTTAAAGTTTCATGCAGCTGGGAAGATATGTTGAGATTCTATAGTCTTTTCATGATACTCTGTGTGTAGTGTGTTGCGATTTTACGGTGGATCGAAGATTAGAACAGAGAGTATGCATTAAATTCTGTGCAAATCTCGGGGAAAATGTTATGGAGACCCTCGCAATGATTCAACAAGTATTTGGGGGGATAGAGCATGAGTCGCGCGCGTGTGTTTGAAAGGCATGCTTGATTCAGGGCCGGCCGTACAGCTATTGAATCTATGCTCACACCGTCGGCCCGTCTGCTGCACAACGCCTGACATTGTTACCATAGTTCAACATCTCGTTTGTGAAGATCGACGTTGAACCATTGAAGATTTTGCTCATGAAAAGGGAATTAGTTATAGGACATGCCAACGAATTTTAACTGCTGACCTGGGCATGCATCGTGTCGCCGCAAAATTTGTGCCAAGGATTCTGGCTGATGATCAGAAGGTGCAGCGTGTTGAAGTTTGCACGGAGCTTCGTCAGGCCGTATCTGATGACCCAACCCTCTTGTCCAGGGTCATCACCGGCAACAAGATTTGGATGTACGCTTATGAACATGAGACAAAACAACAATCTTCCCAGTGGAAGAGCCCGAACTCCCCAAGACCAAAAAAAGCGAGACAAGTGAAGAGCAAAGTTCAAAACCATGCTCGGTTTCTTTGATACCAAGGGGATTATGCACAAAGAATTCGTCACACCAAATCAAATAGTGAATTCCACGTGCTACTGTGACGTTTTGCGACGGCTCCGTGAAAATATGCGGAGACGACGGCCCGAACTTTGGCGACAAGGAAACTGGCTGTTGCTTCACGATAATGCGCCCTGTCACAATTCCTTGTTCATCCGGATGTTTTTGATGAAAAACAACATGGCGGTTGTCCCCCACCCTCCGTACCCGGGAAATCAAACCCGGGAAATCTCAATTGATAGATTAGCAGTCTAACCACTAGACCACATAGGCAGCCTATTAGTACTTATTTGGTTACTGAATTTTACAAAAATCGTTAAATTACGATCATAATTTGAACAACTGCTAATAGTTAAATTCTCAGTGCAGTTAATATAATTTAAATTAACTTTTTATTTTAATTTTAGTTTCTTCACTCGGTATCCTCCTCCGGTTTTTGAACGCCAGCTGATGTCGACGAGGCTGCAAAGCGCACTTATTGAGGACCACACAATAACTTATTCTCCTTGTTCACCCTTTCACGATAAATAGGGACCGTTCGGAGTTCTTCACACATTGTTGAGTCAAGGTTTGTAACTAGCGGAAAGTATTGAATGACTTCATCTTCAACATCTTTGTTATTCCATACTTCGTACTATGTTTGGCCTTCTGTGAGAATGTTATCGATGAATTACAATTCTTTGATCCCTTTTAAAATGATCATCGAAGAAAAGTGTTTTCATCGGTTGAGAATGAGGTACTATAAGAGAAAATGCGTTGTTATTGCCTGAGGGGAAAATTGCTTTATAAGCATGTGAAGGGAAGGAATATAGAACATCTGATAAGTTCTGAAATGTTCGACCGCCTCCTTTCTCTTATTCTCAGTGCTGCCGTCAGCAGTCATCTTACACACCGAGGAAATAAATTTGAATTCGCTGAAGAATGTTAGCCATAGGTTTCAACTGGGAAGAATAATTTGCAACAACATGAATTTGAGAAATACAGAATTTCAGGCTGAGCAAAATAGATCATTTGCACGCTGGGTACTTTATTATTTCCATTAAGTTACAGTGACTGGAGAACCTCAAAAATGGAAACAACTCTCTGAAAATAAGCGAATGGTTGTAGTCTACCTAGTTTCACATAATGAAAGTACATTTTGAATACATTTTCTAGAAGTTCACTTTCTTGGAAAACTGTTACTATTTCCTTTATCGTTCAAATGCTGTTTCCTATTTCCATCATTCTGTTGAGATCAATGATTACTAAATTAAGATTATGTTCACTTTAAAGGAAAAATATAGCTTTAAGATACTGATTTGAAATACGCTTTTGCATTCCATTTTCCTAATTCGTCATAAGTGAACAGCCGTCTTATCCCTAGTCAACAAGCTTGTTCGTTTCAACATCATCTTCTACACTGGAATAACTAAGGCAATTAAGTGGTGTAAATCTCAGAAATTCTTCTTAAATAATATGAGCAGTGCTATTGTCCACAAAGCGCACTTCTAATTTCTCTTTTCTTGCTATATCTGCTGACTCTTCAGCTAGCACTGAAAATGCAGTATTTTATTGAGTGATGAAATCAACATCTTCAGAACCATGTGCCTGCAGATTTTATCAGTTCATTTGAATTCGGACAAGTGTGTTTTGCATTTCCGCTACAGGTATCAAAATGACCTTTTAAGATGGATTCCTCTTCATCGAATCTACAATAAAACAGCTCATTGAGAACGATAAAAGATGAATTCTTACCTTGATGCGGTATGTCATGAGTTCCAAATGAAACATCTATAGGGTATATATTTTCTCTGGTTTATTCGATTTCTCTTTGGTAAGCATGATCTACCTGTTGCACCACACTGAATGACTTGTTTCTCACAGTAACATCCAAGAAGTTGCTCTATGTATTTACAACCTCACGATGCCAAGATGATTTCATATGTTCACGCGCTGACTCATAAAATTCTTATATTCAGTAAAAACACGCTTTCATAATGCACCTGGAATACCATTATGTAATTTGCTTGAAAAGTAATGCAATGCGATATAAAGCACCTTTCTGTTTAGCGGAGTATAGGAACAAAGATGAGTGATCAGTATGCATTGGCATCGGGATGACCAATTTCCTACTGCACATCTGATTTGAAGTTATACGTTGTGGAAGGCAACCAAGGAATGTTGATAAGTTCATATCTTAAGTCCTTGCTTATTTGCAGATTTCTGTTTAAACAACATTCTGCATCCAGAGTATTTAAAACACTACCTGCAGAGTAATTGTTATCTTTGTTCATTGAATTTGGGGAACATGCTGCTCCTTCTTGTGATACCGGGTTAACGTTTACTGAGTCGTCCTTAATTGTGGTGTCTGTAGCATTAAAAATGGCGGAAGCATCGTCTTAGCATATCTTCTTTCTTTTAAAAATGTCCCAATATTCATGACGATGGTCACGAAAAGTATAAATGAAACACTTTGGCGATTATCGTAAATATCGCGAAACAATTCGTGATTCTGCGTACAAAACATAAATGTGTTTTAAACTTAGCCGAATCGGCAAGGAAACAGTGGCTCAGGCCTAACCGATGATAAGCTGCTATACGATATTACTGGGACACATGTTTTATTGTTGTAATGCTATCTTGTTTATGAATCGGCAAAAGCATCATCGACTGTAGCGCCAGCATCCGCGTATGAATTGCAGAAAAAGTTGAGACTCGTGCACGGCTATTATTTCAAACTGTTTATGATAAACAATTGTGAAACGGGCTAGCAGAATGTATGCGTCAGACATGACTGAGCCCATGAGTGATTTTATGAATCACAAAATTACCAAATTCGAAGAACTCTCTAATAAACATTATTTTCGGAATTCTGACAGTAGTGCAAGTTTCAAATTCATTCATTTATATTTTTATTTGTCTGAAATTTAAGGTGTCCATTGTTGATTTTAAAGGAGAAGGGAAAATTTTAAGTTAACTGTACACTGCAGGTGGTCGTTATTTTAATTCCCTGCTGTACAAGGAGCTCTTCATTACTACGGATTCAACATAGCTTGCTTAGTTGCTTTGATAGAATTATTGTGTAAAATATCAAACTCTGTGATCCATTGCCTTGCCCTCCCTGCCAGCACCCTTGTCCAAACTCCAAGAATGAAACTAAGAGTAGCCTAATAAATAATTTCAAGAAGTATAGCATTATGAAATGAAACATGAAAAAAACCTTAAAATGTAACTTTTTCCACTCATTTTTGATAAATGTTTTGTATCGTGAGTCAAAAAATAACAGAGAATGGATGATGGGATTTAAACTGGTTCTGTGTACCCATAAATTTAGTGAACTTTAATGAAAAATACCTTCACCTTTAAAATGCTTTAATATGGAAACCTCTATTCAAAGTGGAGAAAGTGAATTAAAAAATTACCACCCAATATTCATACTGATTAGTTTTCCTCTACTGTATTAGAAAAAGTTGTGTATTCCAGTATAATTAACATATTTTCAAAATAGCTAATATGGTAAATAGCTATCACTTAGTATCAGAAAAATTCTTCATGAACCACATCTCTGATAGATCTGATGAATGTAAATGCAAAACGTTTTGATGAAGAAATTTTGACAGCTGCCCTTATATGCAACATTTCCCATTTTTTGATTAGAGATTAACGCTCGTTTTTGCTGTTAAGACACCACAGGCAGTTTCAAAGCCTTTATTGTGTATACCACAGCATATTAATATCTAAGTTGGAATATTAAGTCACAAAGTCTGTAAATCTAGAATAATTAATATATATTGGGGGTAAAAAATAAAAGAACAAGGAAAAAAACCCATCGATATTAAATTTAGCTTAATTTTTCAAAATGAAAGGGCATTAACATTGGTGTTTCTCTGAGGAGAATCCATAGCTGGTGCATGCGGGAGGGTCTATCTATCAATCCTAGCAAAATATTTGTCCCATTTACTAACAGGAAAAAATCTAAAAGGCCTAGGAAATCTTAAACTGGGCTGCCCAATCTTAGAATATTATGAGTCAATTAAATATCCAGGTCTTGAACTGGATATGGAACTAGCGTAGTACAAATATATTTCAAATATTCTCCGTAGAGGCAACTGGTCTCTTGTAACAATCCAACGCACTATTGGATCTACCTGGGGCCTAAACCCATATTTTAGTCACTTGGCTATATATTGTAATGGCCAGGCGCCAGATATCTTAGGGCGCCACCGTCTGGTGGGGGACAATTTTAAAATGTACTATAGCATGGAAGTTTACCAAATTTACAGAGACTAGCATGTTAAGTATTACGGGGCCTTCAGAAACACTCTAACTATTCTATTGGGGACCCTGTTGGGTCTCCCTCCCATAGACATCTATTTACAAGCTGAGGCTAGGCTTAACTGCATTTTTCTTGGTGCATTCAGGGAACTGCAGAAGCAGTTTCGCAGCAACTGAACGAATATTCATTTTAAATTACCTGGATATTCCGGTACTGAGAATGAGATCTGACCTATTGAACACTCAAAATTGGTCTTTCCCTTCATTTAAGGTAACTCTCGGATCTCGAGAAGACTGAATGGAAGGGTTATGCACACCAAAGGACGTAATCAACTCGTATGGTTTACCGATGCATCCTTTATAGGAATACAATCAGATGTAGCATATACAAAAGGACAAACCTCAGTATAAGCCTTGGTAGACACTGCACAGTTTTTCAGGCAGAAGTATTTGCTATCTTGAATTGTGCTTTTAGAGGACTGGAGAAGGGTACCACGGCAAACGAATTCTCATTCTCTCAGGTATTCAAAGTTTCTTAAAAGCACTTTTCTTCGACCAGGTAAAATCTAAACTGGCATAGGAAAACCTAAATGCCCCTGTCTGCTCCGGCATCTAACAAAAAGCTTAAACTGTGGTGAGTGCCGGGGACATTGGAGCGTTTATAGAAATGAAAAGGCAGATCAGTTGGCAAAAAAAGAGTACTATTACACTCTTTTTTTTTTTTTGGCCCCGAACCCGCGATTGGAATCAGTACACGTACTCCTAATACCGCTGTAAAAACATGGACTGTAGAAAAACACTAATTAAGGTGGCAAATCTATCCTACACAAAGACAATCTAGGAAATTGATTCTAGGTCCAAGGAGACAAAATTGTACAGAATAGGAATGAAGAAAGTAGTTTCATTAATTAATGAACATGGTCACTTCAGGAAATATCTACGAAAAGTGGTAATCTATAAAGATGAACCATTTGTGGAATGTGTTAACAGGACGAGGAATCCGCCTCGCATATCCTGTTTGACTGCCCATTCCTGTGGAGAAAGAGACGTGCTTTTTCTATAACCAGGGAAGACCTAGGAAACGGACATTAACATTGAAACCAAGTTACTGCAACTTGTTCAAAGAACCGATTTTGGGAAACATTGAAGGCGTCTCTTGCAAGTAGGGAGCACAATAAGCTTTATATGCTGAGTGCTTGAAGTCGTTTGAACTCCATAAACACCCCGTTATGTGTCTATCTATCTATTAGAAACACTGTTTCATATTATGGATATTCTATACTCAATGCAGATGATACAATAGTTATTTTTAATAGCACAACATTGAAAAAAAAATCTACAAATTTGCCATTAAAATTTTGGATGACCAGTTTACATTCAATGGTTTGAAATTAAATAAAAGCAAATCAAGTGATATACATTTCAAGATTGCGAGTGCAGTCAGTGAACATGAAAGTTCATTAATTGACTCAAGTATATATATTGCAAAAATGGTAGGAATATTTTATTGATGGGCAGCTTAAGTGACACAATTGTATAGATCTTTTAGAAAACAAATAAAATATACTGCTTTAATATGTTTTGTCTAGTGCATATAACTAATTTACAATGATCATTTTCATAAATTTTGACATATTGAATAATCATAAGGGAGAGCTTTAGGATGTGACCAAATCTTTTGAATACACAAAAAATAGGTAATTAGAATAATATATGAACTCCTGTAGACTAATATTCCCAAACGTAAGCATCATGACGACCCTGTCTGACATTTTTACATTCAAATTATGTATATTAGTAACGAAAATATCCCTTATGAGCACTGACTATGTTCGGAATAGAAGGTTTTAATAACAACTTTAATACATAAATGCATAACACCTTTGGAAACTTTCTTGAAAATCAACATAAATGCAACTATAAAACAAGATGTAAAAATAGCTATAAAATATATCTAGAAACAAGCCCCCAAAAAATGGAAATAGGGCTTATAAATTGCCACAATAATTAGGGGTAAAAAATCAAAATATTCTAAAAGAATAGTAAAAAACATAATAAATAATGCATATTACTCTGTTAAAGAATATTTTAACGATAATCTGTTAGCTTATGAATAATATTATTATTGTAGTAAATATTTATATTCATCCTCTTGCCTTTGTATATGTATATAATTATCTGTATTTATCGGTTTTATACTTAATTTTTCTTGTATAATGTAATAATTTAATCTATATTTTCATGCTGACGATTCATTTGATTATAAGCCTAAACTTATCCTGTAAATGTAATATGCCAATAAAGTTAAATATTGCTATACAGTTATTTTACATACTTATGGTTTAAATTAGTCAATTTAATTTCATTATCCACAGATCTTATCTAAGGAGGGCTCGAAATTTAGGCTCTACGGATGCACTTTTTGGTCCTGGTACCTCTACACAACCATTGGCTAACATTCCAGATGTCACTCCTCATGACGTTCTATCATTCGCTTGGCAAATTAGCAAAGGCATGGCTTACTTGTCTGAAATAAAGGTAATTTTGCCATTTAAATATCAGAATATTTTATACTTGTGTATAAGTTTAATATAAGGAAAGAAATAAAAATGAAATGTTGTTAAAAGTCATTTATTTTAGCAGTACTCATAAAATGTGCAAGATATTTCAAATAACATAGTATATAAAGTTATTGCCTGCACACACATTTTTAAAACTACAGTTTTACTGTCATATTTGCAAATAAAACAACCTATCTATAATGCCTTGGACATTTATCAGTGATGGTATGCATTTAATTACTTTTTATTATTTGCTATGTAATTTAATTAAACAATAACACTTGATCATTATAAATTTTACGCATGAATGTAAACTAAATTTATAATTTAATTTTTTTACTTTGTTGGTGAATACAAATGATCATACAATTGTTATTAAATGGCACATACTTTCCAAAGACTATAAAGCTAACAAATCATCTCATTATACTGTAAAATAATAAGCTTTTGCATCAAAGGGATATATCCATCTATCAACTCAATGGTACACTTTCCCTTTAATAGTGCATTGTATTTTTTTAAAGAATAAGATAAGATCATTTAAATACTGTAAGAAAAATTGCAGCAATTAAATAAATAAAATAAATAATATTTTATTACCATCAAACTTCTTACAGCAATACAAAAACAATTTGTATGTTCATATATACACAACATAATATAATGACAATACAAAATAAGATATACAAATAGAACAGACAAGAATAAAATGGAAGAAAATATGATGAAAATACACACACGGTAAGAGATAAAGTGCGAACTGCAAATCTACTTTATATTAAATAACAATTTATTGTCCTCAAAATACTCCTATACTAAATAATTATGAGTAACAACTAATCAGATGTGAAGTTTGTGTTTAAATTGATTTTAGATGACCACAAAATTTAATAGTGAATTATTTTACATTTTTAAGCTTACTATTTAATAATTTAGAATGTATATGATAATGTTATATTGATAAGGTCATTAATTTTTGCGTTACATTTAAGTATGTTTTGTACATATTATTGAAAAGAAAACTTGTTTTTTCACTTAGATATGTGCTGTATAAATTTATAAAACTCATTCTACATTTAACAAAGAATTACAGTGTTCAAGCCTACCCAAGTTTGAAATTATATGGATATTTTCTGCAATAAAAGAATATCAGTTACATGATTACTGCTTCCCCATAATAAGAAACCATATGTGATTATATTATGAAAAAATCAAAATATGCAGATTTTTTTCTGAATTGTGTTTAACGCCCGTTTTTACTGCTGAAGCACCAAAGGCAGTAAAATATGCAGATTGATTGTTTTATTTACGGACGTTCTTTAACAGCTCAGGTCATCAGCGTCCCATTCAATTCAGGGCGTGAAACGGCCGACAAATTTTGCTCAGAGGCCTCTCTTTCAAGCTTCTTTTTTGTGCCGTAAATGTACGACACGGGACTCATGGCTTTATTTCCCTTCCGAAGGAAGCCATACTTAGGATTTTGACGCCCGAAAAAATCCAACCGTCATGGCCGGGTTCGAACCCGCGATCTTGGGTTTAGGAAGCAAGCATGATAACCACTGCACCACCAGGACCGACAAAATATGCAGAACTTGCATATGTGTCGGATATGCAAGAATTTTAAAATTTCTTATTAAATATAATACTCTAGAGAGCTTTGCAGGGTTATAATTGATGTGTGGCGCTCATGAAAAATGTTTGACCATTACTAAATCTAAAATTTTTTACATTTACTGAACTTATATATAAGAGAATGTCTCTTAAACTAAATATAAGTTTTTGAGTTTTATATGTTAAGTGAAAAGTCACTGGCTCTAAACCATGTGTCAAACTGAGTCGGTGTATTTTCAGTTATTATTATAAGGTTATGAAAACTTAACTATTTTAAAAAAGGAAGTATTGGAAGTATCATTTCAATGTAGTATTATATGTATGGTTACAAAAGATGGTAAACCATCAATCATTAATGAAAATAACATGGGCCGAAGAATAGAACCATGAGGTACCCCATATTTTAAATCCGCCATTTTTTACTTCTAATCTCCTAGTCAAAGCTTTGCTTATGTCACAACAGCTTGCCTGAGCTAGATTCTTATTTCAAAAGTAATGGATACTTTTTAACAAGAGGGACTAAGGCATGCATGGTGAACTTACCCTTGCTATAACCAAACTGTAATCTACTGTGTTTCTTTATTTATTTAAATAGCTTTAGGTGTAAATTTATTACAATATGGCCTGGTTCTAACACAGGTTGTATTCCAGGTCAATATTTTAAATCACTCCAATAGAAAAATTTTAATGAACATAATAATTTTCACCATTCAACTATGTTTAACAATGTTTGTTAAGCTCCAGTCCTCAATTATTCGGAAGACTTTGGCACAGCCCTGTCTACTGAACAAAGAAGCACTATAATAACATACTAAAACGTTTTACACAATTTGATAATGACCCAAAATTAGCAATAAATTTGTTCTCATTTACAAAAATCCTGTCCTTAGCTAGATTACATCCATACACATTTGAATTTTTGATCTACTACACATATAATCACAATACTACTACCAGCCAGATACCCAAGGCAAACACAATCCAATTCATTTATTCTCTCTCCTCACTGACCATATCCATTTGTTCTTAACTCTATTACACTAGAGTCCTAATTTGTCTTTGGTCACTAAACATTTTCTTTGCTACAATTTTCTTATTAAACTTCAACCATTTGCCATATATTCCTTGTTGTCTGCATTCACTTGTTTCTGAGAATTCAAACAAAATATATTCCTTATTTTACAAATTTCCATATATAGGGCAAACTTTATGTTCACAATTACTTCTAAAACCCCTCAAACTCCAGATTCCTAATCTAAACCATGCTATCCCCTCTCTCTCCAGCTTATTACACTTATTAATGTATTTATCTCTTTTACATACCCTTTTATCTCCTGATAGAACATTGGTGACCTCTTCCCTCTCATTATAGAATCTAATACCTGTCCATTTATATCGTCAACCTTTACTCTAATCTGTTTCCAAAAACCTCCGTCCAAATCACTTCTCCTTTACCATACATCACTCATTCCATTCCTTAATAATCCTTTCCAACTTTTTTTCCTGCAATTTCTTTCCACTTCTAAGCTGGATCTCTCTTGTTGCCGTGTCTCGATGCTGCAAGGTAAACACATGTCTTTCCGCCTACGCTCATCATGCTGTTAAGTTCTAAAATATTTCCACGTGATGTTGACACAGTATTGGAATTCATTGCGACATCTTTCTCCTTCTTCCTCCTTCGATCTCCTTTGAATCTCTCGAGACAAATGCTGTCTGGTGACATCTTCTTGCGCGGTTACGTAGCCATGACTCCTCCTTCTTGACCTAGAAATTCCTCTTGTGTTGACATCCGCCCTCCCCTCTCCTCGCTTGACACGCACACTCAAACCGACACCTGCTCTTCCGTTTCCCGATCCGTTTACGACGAATTGTCAACTCAAGTCCTGTTGCAAACTTCTATCTTTACTTAACTCCCTTTTATTTAAAGTTACCATCTTTCCATCAATCCAAAGTTACATTTTCCGTATGTAAGCTTGCCTGCCATCTGTCGTGCAATGTTTAATTTTTGGTACAATCTTGTTCTTTATTTCCCTCTCTTCCTATTTGGAGAAGGCTTACGATACCTGTTGGAGAGGCGGTATCCTTCGTACGCTTTATGAATGGCGTATATGTGGTCGGAGGTTTGTTTTTATTCGGGAATTTATGAAAGACCGGGTTTTTAATGTTCGCGTGGGATCAGCTTTATCATCCAGTTTTATTCAAGAGAACGGTGTACCTCAGGGCTCGGTACTTAGTTGCACACTGTTTACAATTGCTATTAACTCTATCACTGAGTGTTTACCGCCAGGAATACAATCGTCATTGTTCGTTGACGATTTTGCCATCTTTCTTTCCTCTCGGAGAACTTGCCTCTTGGAACGCCGCCTCCAATGCTGTCTCGACCGCCTTTACTCTTGGAGTATGAATCACGGGTTCCGTTTCTCCGCAGAGAGGACCGTCTGCATGAACTTCTGGCGCTATAAGGAGTATCCATCTCCGTCTCTCCATCTTCGCCCAGATGCTCTTGCTTTCGCAGACGAAGTTCGGTTCCTTGGCTTAATATTTAATAGGAAATTATGCTGGTCATCGCATATAGCACAACTCAGAGGCAAGTGTGAGCGTTCTCTTTGCATTTTACGTGTTTTAATTTGCATATCTTGGGGAGCTGACCGGACTGTTCTTTTACGTTTTTACCGCTCTCTCATCCGGTCTAAACTGGATTATGGCTGTGTGGTTTATGACTTTGCGCGACTTTCTGTTCTTCGTCGCCTTAACCCCATTCATCATCGGGGTATCCGAGTTGCCATTGGATCTTTCCCAACCAGTCCTGTGTCAAGTTTATGTGCGGAGTCTGGAGAACCTCCGTTATATTATCGTCGGAATTTTTTACTTTCTGCTTATGGTTGTCGGCTAGCTACGCAACCCCGGCATCCCACGAACGAGCCGTTTTTTAATGAGTCTATCGCTCCGTTTTATGCTGCTAGGTCTTTTACTCCTGTACAAATAATGAAGGGATACAATGTAATTTTATAGTTCAATTAAGTTAAAAAATATTCATTATAATAATGAATATTAAATGATATTAATTAAATATTACTATAACTACTATTACAATATTAACAGCTGTTAGAAACCATATAATTATTTATTATAATTATATACTTTAGGATGAATTGTTAGAATCAATCTTTCAGTTGGTTATCTCCCAATCAGATACTTTGCTCAGAATATGTTTCTGCTGTGGCTATCAACCACTATCATTAAGTGTTACAAAATATTCTCCCTTTTGGTCCTCATTCTTTTTACTGAAAACTTTTAAGAAAGCCCAATTTTTCATTAGCAGATTAACTAATGTTAATAGTTTGAATTTTATTAATTAGTTTAAAATGTAAAAAACAATAAAATCAACACAGTGAAGTATGCATTATAATTAAAAAAAAGATTCCATATCTTATGAGTTTAGAAAACATTTACAGTGAAGCAAATGAAATATTTCAAGTTTAATGTTTTTGAATGTGGACTCAAACTTCACTTACAGGCTTTCTAACTAGGACATATTTTGGGAAGCATCTTTCTCATCTTCTGTGACTGTTGACTATGTTGACTGATTGCTTGGTAAGTTTTAATTGTTTGGTGTGGTCATGGCTGAATCTGAGCTGCTACCAGTTGACATATATTGGTTAGAATAGGAATTTGCTGTATTTGATCAGAGGTAAGATGTCAAAATTCATTCATTTTTCTTGATTTTTAAGCATTAATATTTTCCCCATTCGAATAGTTCTGTTGAACTATGTATTTTATTTAATAAAAGGCTTCTTGTTCAATTTCATAATTTTGTTCCCAAAATGGAGATGCTATCATAAATTTTTTCCTCAGTTTTAGCTAAACATTTTTAAAATCTTTATTCTTCCTGGTTTTCAAATTTCTATATATTTTAAATTGCAATATAAGCATTTTATTGCATATACGCTTGAATTTTTTTCTCTTGTGCTATGCTATCTTTCAAATAAGAACCCAATATGATTTTATTGCTGTATTTATTTTGTGGTGCTAATTTTATGCTATGTTCTTTGAAGATTTTCCCAATCTTTTGATGATATTCTGGATAATAAGTGAATCTGCTTATTTTTATAATTCTCTTTTATACTTTTAAGTACAGAAATATCTTTAATAGAAATTTTTCTTTTGAATTTGTTAATCATTTTAACTATTGCATTGGTGCTGTATCTATTTATTATTACTGTATTAAATATATGTTTTAATTGTGTTCTGTATTCTGTTTTTAACAGAAGCATAATAACTAATTCATGTATCAAACTATTAAAAATGGCATATATATGTGGAATTGGGTCATAGCTATTGTTTTACATTGTAACCTGCATGTGTGCTTTTTCTATAAATACCAAATTTGAGTTTTCCTGGATTTTAATGGTTTTAAGCTTGTAAATGAAGTTCTCAATTATCCTTAGCCTTTATAGTGAATTTGATTTTCTCTTGCAGTGCATAGGTACTTCATCTACCTATCTATACCTCATTTTAAAAATTAACACTAAGGCATTTATAATATATGTTTTAATACAAATTATAAATTTATTTGCCTCAATTTTCTATTTTCTTTGTTTGTAGATATATGTTTAAGCCATTTTCTTACAAGGTCTGTAATATTTTCTGTAGGAATGCTGAGGAATAAGATCTCCATATGAAAGGATACCATCAGGTATTCCATTTAAATTATATAGTGTTTTAATTTTTTTACTAAATCAAACAAATATTCAATACTACAACTTATAAACATTTGAAAGGAGTTGTGTTTACTATTTAATCATTTTGCTGATTGGTAGATATGTGAATTTATAATGTTTACTATTCGTCTGATGTTATGGTTTTGTTTGTGGATTTTTAGAACCACATAAGTTCTCATATTCAAACAAAAATTTGCCAACATGTACCAGGTCTAATCATGAGAAACATACTTTCTTCATTTTTGGCAGATTTTTTTTATAAGTTTTATCAAGACATACATCATAAATACTTTCTGTTAATTTTCAAAATGTGGTCAGATATGTGGAAGTTGTATTTGCCATAATACCAAAGAATTATTCATCAGTTGCTGTAAAACTCACTAATTAACAAGATAAAATAAAAATTTTCATAAAAGCTGAGGATAATGAAGAACTTCATTTTCATACTTAAGAATGATGAGAAACACAGGAAAACAACTTTGGTATTTATAGAAAAAGCACACATGCAGATTATTATGTTAACAATAGCTATGATCCAATTCCACATAAATATGCCATTTTTAATATTATTATACATGAATCAGTTAACATTCTTCTCTTAAAAATAGGATAAAAGACACAATTAAACCACATATTCAATATACAATAATAAATGCATATAGTACCAACACAATAGTTCAAAGGATTAACAAATTCAAAAGACTAATATCTATTAAAGTCATTTCTGAACTAAAAAGTATAAAACAGAATTGCAAAAATAAGCAGATTCACTTACGGTCCAGAACATCATCATGAGCTTGGGAAAAACTTCAAAGAACATAGCATAAAATTAGCAACAACATTAAAAGTTATCAGGTTCTTAATTAAAAAATAGCATAGCACCAGGGAAAAATCAGGCATATATGTTATAAAATGCTAATATTGCAATTTAAATTATATAGACATTTGAAAACCAGGAAAATATATTTTTAGAAATATTCAGCTAAAACTGCAGGAAAAATTGGTGATAGCAACCCCTTTTTGGGAACACAACCATGAAATTAAACAAGATGCCATTTTATTAAAAGATACATACACTCCAATAGAATTATCCAAACGCAAAAATATTTATGCTTAAAAATCAATAAAAATGAATAAATTTTGACATCCTACCTCTAGGCGAATTCAGCAAATTCCTATTCCTGTCAATAGATGTTGATGGAGTAAAAACTCAGATCCAGCCATAATTGCACAAAATGACATATTAATTATTTAAATTGCACTTATAAATCTATAGACAATGGATCTAATTTAATTTAATTTAACCTATTAGAATTTATTAAATATGTTCACACTAACTCCACTTACTTATACAACATTAGGATGTATTTTGGGGACAATCACTCACATCATCAGAGTATGAGTAGTCAGTCAACAGTTGATGATGGCAGAAATTATTCCTGAAACATGGCCTACTGTTGTATAAGTAAGTGGGGATAGTATGAAAAATTTAATAAAATCTAATAACCCATTACTTTCCAAGCAGTTAATCAACAGATGAAGATGGTAATGATGGTTTCTGAAACATGCCCTAATTGGAAGCCTTATAAGTGAAGTTTATGTCAACATTCAGTAATATTCAACTTGGAAAAAGAGAAAACTTATTTTAAAGCATTCTTTATTCCTTCACTTACTGAAAATTTTCAGGACATGTTTCAAGGACTGTTTTCTTACCCAACAGAAAAATATAAGTTGGAGCACACTTTGGAAATGGAAAACATGAAATTGAAAACAAAATGCATTTATTTCAGACAGTTCAATAACCAAGTGAATTTAAATATTTTGCCAAAAAATGCATATTAAAATACTTGATAAGTGTTAATTGAACTTTATATTCCAGAAGCAGACAAAATAATTTGGAGGGCCATCTAATTACCTCATACATATACAAATTTCAACTGAATTATTTCTAACAGATGACCTACAGCTGATGATAACAATGGTTTTCAAAACATACCCTGAATTATATCAGGCAGTGAGCAATAAACAGCATTTTTAAAATAAGTTGAACTTTTTGGTTTAATTCTTCACCGGTATATATTTTTATAAATTATAAAACTTTTCTGATTTATAGGACTTTCTAGTTCATAATGAAAAGTTAACTTATTTGGTACTTTGTAACTCTGTTACTATATCATGTATAATATTATGAAATAATATAAATCACACAAATTCAGTTAATGTCATAGTAGGATACAAATGAGTTGAAATATTAGACAGTTTGCAAAATTTAAACACTTCTTTCTGAAGGAAAATAGCTTTCAACAATGATTCTAAAGCTATTTTTACAATAACCTTGTGATACATGAATCTTCTTTCATAAGTTGGTTATTTTAAAAAATATGTTATAACTAATTCACAACAAAGTTTCTTGAAATGTAAGTAGTTGTAATTTTCCAAAGCATCTATTGAATAAAACATTTAAACTGTTTTAGCTAGTACACCGGGATCTTGCTGCTAGAAACATTTTATTAGCTACAGGAAAAATATGCAAGATATCTGACTTTGGGCTGACAAGGGATATATATGAAGATGATGCATATAGGAAGACAAGCAAAGGTCGTGGTAAGTTATTGGTTTTTTGTAACTAGTAGCATTAGTAAGTCAGTTCTATAGTAATTACTGAATGAATTTAGTTCAATATTGCATAAATCAGATTTAAGCATTAAACCAAATAATTTAAATAATGAGCTTCACAGAGCTCATTATTTAATAACACTAATACTATGCAAATCAACTATAGACCATGAAAACTTTCCATCCTACTCCATAGTAACTTTATTTTTATATATTATGGGACAAATAAATTACAGTTTTTAACATACTTATCTAAAGTGGAAATGTCAGATTTTGTTATATAAATTATTGACCTATATTTTGTATTCTTGTTTGTTAGTATTACTTTCATTTTTTTAAATTGGTCTGGTTACTTCATCAGTGCTTTGTAGATGTCTACAAATTTGATATACACATTATAGCTCTGTCCCTCTTGACAAAGACTTCACAAATATGTAAATGCCAGGTAACTATGTGTGCCCTAACACCACATTTTTCTTTCACAATTTTCTACTATTTTTCTTCATTACAGCATTTCATTTTAATGCCTGTTCATTTCTGAAGGCACCAGTAAGAGAGCCATTTGGTTTACAACCCACTTCCAACTCTCTGAAAAGTCACCTAACTCAAAATCATTTGGGTTAGGGCTTTAATTTTTAATTTAATTCACTTTCATTTCATCCATAGTAATTGGATATATCATTATAATATGGAACATATAATATTCCTTACATAATATCTTTCTTAAGGACTATGTGCAGTTATTTACAAAAATTTATGTTTACCTAAAGACTGACTCCAACATGTATCCCAAATATGACCAAGTAGTGCAGTGCAGTTTTTTGTACCATTTTCACTTATACCTAAAAAATGTGTGTCAGGTAGCTTTAGGTGCCTTCAAATCTAGATTCATTTACATAGCGATTAACTGAATTCGTTTAATTTCATTTCATTTGTCCCATAATTTCATCATATCTTATGAGAGCAATGCAAATTTAAAGCAGAAAGAGAAAGCTTAAAAAAAGAGAACATATGACAAAAATCAATATATTGTATTTAGCAAATACTTAAGAGTTAAGTACAAAAGCCATTGAATGCATTTTTATTCATTTTCAGCATAAACAAAAAACTGGTAATTGAATGACTGATTAATTTGCATTATCCGATCTGCTTCTCAGTTATAGATAGAAACATGGTGTTTTTGCAGCAACATGTGTTTAACATGATAGACCACTCCAACATTTCCAGTATTTATATGTACACGCGTCAAGTTTAAAAACATAAAAGCAAAATGAACTAAAAGTATACATGCATGTAAAATTGAATCATAATCAATGTTATCAAAAATTATTTTAGGTATGTCTTAAACTGCTTGGTATATTGAGAATCGCTGGGTATTTCTTCCTAAATCTCCTATTAAAAAGTGAAGATGAACGTACCAATATTTAAAACTGTTCTTATTGTATTACGGCTTATTATATTTGTATGATATGTAATGTGATTAAAATACTTTCTATTCAAGCATAAATAAATTGCGTTGCTAAAAGGATTAATGTGATAAATTTGATACCCACTCTTACACAAACCATTTACATATTGTTATAATTAGCGGCGGTTCCAAAATAAGTGCTACCGTGTTGTACCTCAATTCAAAATTCTGCTAACAATTTATTTATAAAGTTACGTTCACATCACATTAAGAAATTATACTACAATTTAAATCTAGCTCATAAATAACTAAATTGGCCAGCGCGCTGCAGCGATCTTGTTTGCAGGTACCTTTTACAGGCATAGTTGGTAGGTATACTCGATTGCAGGTTACGATCGGTACAAAGCAAAAGTGGCAGCTTGGGTAAGGGAACGGTACGGGTGAAAGAGGTACAGACCGTAACGTTGTCAGCTTTAGCCATGAACGTTTTACAATTTAGTTTGTTCTTGCATTCTGCAAATTGCGTTGCCAAAGGATATGATTAAAGTATGTACAGTTCTATTTGTAACATTAGATTCAACTCCATAGCTTATTTTTACCGTTTTAATTAATAGTTTAATTGATTTTCGTCTGCTACAGCACAACATGGCAACCATAAGCAGATCTCATGTTTGCCACCTATCTATTCATTTCTGTCACGTTCAAACTTGAATAGTTGGAAGTTAAAGAGTGATAAAGTGTGTTTGTGAATGTGTGTGTGTTTTATATGGTTGGGCTAAAATGGAACCTACGTCTGCAGTTGTTAAACGTGTGTGCAGACCATTAACTTCGGGTGAAAGTGCATTGTTCTGAATGTATATATTCAAAGTAATATTTTTATTTATTTTTATGTATGTTAATTTCATTCTGCTTTACATATATAGTTTGTGACAGAGAAATGCCTATCAAATGCAAGTGACACTTCAATCGGGCAATGACACTATTCACAAGGAAATGACAGCTGAGGCACATTATAAAATTGCCGCGCGAGCTTGTCACACAATATCGGTAGTGAATGTCTATTGTGTGATAAAGAAAATCCGTTAAACATGTTAGTGAGAGAAGTGTAATAATTAGTGAATATCCGTGTAAGTTCATTAGTGAGAGTAGTATGTAGTATATGTAAACGCTTATTATAATCATCAGTAAGTCCAATTAATTTTAAATTTTGTTTATAGATTCTTTATTGAATAAACCATTCTCATGTAGAGCATGCGAGGAAAGGGTTGAGGTTAAGAATTAAGATAGACCCAGGTAGACCTTTGGCATATTAAACTTCATTCAACACCTTATTGGTAATTAATCTTGTATTTTCAAAAGACATTTCAAAGAAGAAATTTATTTCGGGTACCTATTAATGAATGTATGTGAAAGTTGGAACGCCTTATTTTGTTTACCTTGTTTACTGTTTGAAAATACGGATTCTTGGTCGAAGAGTGATGGCACATTGTCACATTTATAAAAACATCAAGAAATTCACTAAGTAAGAAGCACATTTATAATGATGTAATTTTCAGCCCTTAAATATACCAGACATAACAGTTAGGCTTAGTAGCACATGTCGGAAATCTATAGAGATGCATACTGAACAGTTTACAACAGATGCATATTATCTAAAATTATATACTGCATAAAACTCAGAGGTGTTTTTGGATTACCAATACATGGTGGCCATAATGAAACATAAGAGTTCCCAAAATCCCGGCTTATTTTATAGTATTGTTTATTTTATAGTTAGCATTGATAATGTTGTGAAGGAACGATGGAGGGCAGCAACGTATTTAAATGGACTTCAAAAATCATACAGCACGAATTGTTGAAAGACATTAGAAGTATGTCGTGACAAAGGAGGAGTTGGATATATCGGATTTTATAGATGTCATGGCAAATGACTTCCGAGACTTTGATGAGCAATTTCAACTAGACTTAGCTACTTCACAATGTATTTGGAAAATTTTGTAGCTGCGTGACTTTCGGGATTGGAAAAAAAAAAAAAAAAAAATATGAACACGAGCGATTTTGGAGGGTTTTTATTTTTCTTTATTCCCGAAGGTTAGGCAGCTACAAACATTTCCAAATGTGAAATAACTAAATGATTTTGACGCAGATAATGCTGGGCCACGAAACAAATCGATATGAGTATTTTTTGTAATCTCTCAGAATTCTAATATTTTTTTCCCACGCTCACCTCAAAGTATAACTGCATTAGGAAATGTGAATCGCAACACGTACGAAGGAGTTCGGCCACTATGGGGAATTTCAAGTCGAGAACCATCAATTCTGTATATGAGAATTTGCAATCAGTGAAAGAGTGTTTTTCTGAGATGGAAAAATTTTATTCCAAGCATATTGATCATAGATTTCAAACTATTTGTCGTAATTTGGAACATGTTGAAAGTTTGTTCTGGTTACAATTCTTTCACAAAGCTATGCCATATGATATTCTCAACAGAAGGCAGATTGACGCCATAGAGACAAAGAAACAAGTTATGAATTTTACCAATTTAGTGGAACAAATTTGTAATTATGTGAAAAAGATCACGACAGTAGAAACGAAAAGTGGGAGTAAGAGTCGACGAATTGCATTAAGCAGGATAACGCATGAAATTGAATAATATATGACCGCATAACTGAAGAAGCGCACGATCTTTTTGAGAAAACTAGTCACTTTCATTTTGACATACTTCTAGATTCTGCAAATTTTTAGAATTTTCTAAGAAATTTTCACAAGATATCCTTGAACTGGAAGTTGAAAACTAGCCCTGTGTAAAATAAACAAGAACTTCAAGCTGAACACTCTTATGTTTTGTGAATAATCATACTTTAGGAATATTTACGACGCCATCCCTCTTCTACAGCTTAATTATGGGATCTATGACAACAGCCGAACCCGAAAGATGTTTTCCATATCTAAAAAGAATTAAAAGTTTCTTCAGGAACTCTATGTACCATAAACGATTAACTACTTTTGCTATATTCTTAATAGAAAAATAATACAATGGGAGATCTCATCACTAAAGTGACTGAGAAGTTTAATTAAAAAAAACTGAAGAATGGGCTTATACTTCCTCCTTTAATGGGTAAGTCAGTAACTTCAATACTCACAGAGCTCTGTTTATTAACTCCACGAGGCCGCCACAGCAGCTTATACTCGTTTTGAATGTTACTGCATTTCCCAAAATCACCAAAAATATTGAACCAAACCTTACCATACTGTGATTATAACACATGAATTAAATTTTTAATGCTAAAGTTTTTTAATTTATCATAAAATTCAGAAGTTATGGGCTTACATAACTTATGTAGCCGTTCTGTGTGAGCATATGTGCAGCTATTAATTTTGCAGAAACTGTATATAATCATAGTCATAGCAATTAAAATGTAACAGAGTACTCAATTGAGCAGCTGAAAATTGAGTGGGAAATGAAATTTACAGCTGAATGAATCCAGCGTTTATATAAAACGCAATATCCGGATATTGGTCTTTTATCCCCAATTTAATAGTGGGAAGGATGTAAAATACCTGAATGTAGGAAACTCAATAATATCATTGAACTAGGAGGGAATTTAGCTCATTACTTTTTACAATCACAAAAGTGGTTTAAATAGGTTTCATCATCTTGAATGGTTGCAGTAAAACTGAGATAATCTTGCTCCTTCTCATGTTAGTTTTCTGGCGGTTTTGTAATTAATTTTGTATTTAAGATGAATTAAAATCCATTAAATATGAAAAATAAATTGAGTACCTAAAAATATTGGCCACCCAGAAAAATAAAATATAATATGATAATATTTTTAGACATTGAGATAGTGAATTAGTTTATAATATATTTCCAACACCTTACATCACTACATGAACTGTAAAAAAGGTTTTAACAGATTGAGAACCATGCCCAAAAATTACACTGGTGTTGTATGGTGTCAAAAAATTCTGTCTGGTATTAAGAACATAATTCTCGCCTGGTTTCTATTATCATTACGAATGAAGAAACTTTGGTTTACCAGTACATCCCTGGAACAAATCAGCGGTTAGTATTCTCCCAAATGACAATTGACCACCAAAATTAACGCAACCATGCTTTTTTCTGCAAATATGTCCATTTGGTAATTTAAAACAGGAGATGAGGGTAGTCACTGCTAAGTGCTATGCCTCATTTTATCTCCTATATCTCTTCCCAAAACTGCAAAAAATAAATCTGGTTTGAGTGGAAATTCTATTGCTCCAAAAAATTGCAGCAGATCTCACGAACGAAAGAATATCTTTCTCAAGGGGACAAAATTTAAGCTCACTACCGATTCTGTCTACAGTCTCCAACTATAAATAAACATTTTTTACAATATTTAAATAAATAGTAGAAAGCAATTTCCTATTACTGAAAATATTTCGTTCTCTATAAAAAAAAAAAAAAAAAAACGTTTTAGTATGATCATTTTAATAACCCTCAATGGGCTAGTAGCCTGTATAGAATACATTAGAAATTGAAGAAGTTATTATTAAAAAAAACATTTCTTTCTGTTACATTTATAATTACTTTCTAGTTATCATTATACTCTTTAGTAATATAAATTGGGTCACATTAGCAAAATTATCTCTTTAAGTAACGCACGAATAAATAGGGCACTCTTTGATGATACTGAACTTAGCTATTTATTCCTATTAGAATCCACATCCCCTCCCAGTTTTCACCGGACCACTACTATCCCAAAATCCATTCCCTCACCCCAAACCAATGTTTCACACATTGTTCATGAGAATACTCAGAGCCTGTGGTCCTGTCCTATTTTGTCGAGATTTATGACCTTTTCTCTCCTCTATAGGTACATTGTGTACTTATTATAGAAACTTGGTTGAAACCCTATCTATTTTAGACACTTACCCTGTTTCTGGTTATTCTCTTCTTCGAGTTGATCACGCCTCATGACGAACACTGCAGACTTAGCTGAGGTATTGACGCTGTTCCAGTGTTGCTATATGACAATCCATCCCCTGCATTGTACCCCTGCTACTGAAACTCTTTTAAACTGATTATAACATTTGTGACTCAGTAATGACTCATGGCCAGATACCTATGTTAGTCTTGTCTGTTCATGATGCCACCTAGGTAGCTTATTCTCTACAGTCGCTTAAATTGCCGCCTAAGCTGTTACCTAAGAAGATATAGAAGAAGTGGCACTAATTAATGAGTTACAAGCAGAATGGTATACTATTTGGAACTTAAAAAAATTAAATGATAAAATTTAAATATTCAATAAGATCATCTTACAACTTGACCGACATGCTGTCATAAAAACAAAGGGAACAAAACGGTCCTACCCGCCCGCATCTTGGAGGACAATCGAAATTTGCAACGAGTGAAACAGCCCTGGTACATCGCAAATACCTAAATTACAAAAGCTATGATAACCTACAAGAATACAAACGTTTCGAAATAAGACAACCCAAACAATCAGAAATGTCAAATTGAATACTGAACTGGTAGATCGCAACATACCATCCTAAAAATCCGGAGAAATGTAAAGGACCTGGGTGGTGGAAAAACAAAATAATAGATAAAAAGAAATTGCGTCCCTCTTGAAAGACTCAACAAACACTTTAACACTAGACTTTTATCTCAGAGACCATGAACCAGAAAATGATTTTAATGAATGGATCCCTAATCGACTCCAAATTTTCATCACTTACATTACTTCCGGTGACCTAAAAATGAGCTAAGACAGATTAAACCTAAAGTTACAGGATATACAACATCATCATTCTCATAAACAAAACCATTAAGATTATTTTACCAACTTTGACGCATTCTTAATAGTGTATCCAACATGTAACACATCTTGTTCTCTGTACAAAAAATAAAATGTACGGCTAGTAGCAAAAGTCATTGCATCCTTTACTCCTCGCGATTACATACCTCTCAGCATCCTACCTGGCATGCTTAAAACACTGGAGCTGCTTTCAGGTAAACCACTTATGCCTACTTTAACGAGAATAGCCTATTTGACACGAGTTAAGATTCTGTACAACTACTTTGCTTAACGTTACTGTAGGCATCCATGAGGTTATGGATGTGTGTGAACTGACTGTCCTGATTGTTATTGACTTTTCTAGAGCGTTTGACTCAGTTATTATAAGTAAACTACTTAACTTAAGTCACTGCATTTATCTGAGAACTCGATCTAGTGGCATCACTTCTATCTTTCGGCCAATTACAGTGTGTTGTATTGGGAGGTCGCTTTCTGCCTTGAATGTCAGTAGAGTGTAGAGTGTCACAAGGGTTAATACTTGGAACAATATTATTTTATATTTATATGAATGACGTCTCTAACCACATTAAACATTGCAGATACCATATATACACTGACGACCTACTACTGTGTATGGACTCATGACCAAACTTACTCATTAACATCATAACTGAACTTAACGAAATAGATTCAATACCAACATGAGCTAAACAAAATGAGCTAAATCCGTGAAAATCGCAGGCAATCATAAGGCGGTATAATCGATAACTGAACAATATTAATCAAACAGTACTCATTCCCTGATTAAACATTTTAGTAACCCATATAGATTTATTTACTCATATAAAATTTAATTTTAAATACAAAAAGTTCATGAATAGTGATTTGCAAATTTATGTTATATTGATGTTCCATAAAGGAACAATGATAAAGTAAACAACTTAAAATTAATTTATGTTTCCCATGATGTTTGAGAAAATTTCTCTTGTTTATCTTGCTAGTATCACAATAAATATAAAATAGAAAAACCACAATGTATATTCTGCGTCCCAGTCAGCCATCTACCTAACATGTTCCTAGGAGTGGGTCGATAAGCGCATCCCGGCCTTATCATTAGCAATTTCCTTAAAAACTGGTACAATTCTAAATAAAAGCATGCGCATTATCGTATGTAAATGTTATAATGGGTACTAATTCATGTTATGGAAGGTGTTTAAGCTGTCCGTCTGCATTCGGGCATCTCAGGCATCTTCGATAAAATTAGCATTTACAAACTAAAATACAGTTCTTATACTGTCTTTCAGTCCGTTTATAGTGGGAGAGTATTTATTTAGACGCAATTCTTAGTACTTCCAACAAATAATGGTCACACGTCGTAAGAGATGGGGAATGTGGAGGCAATAAACTCTAGAAATAATTCTATCAGAAACCTAAATTAGGGCCCACCAAAGAATCACGTCCAGTGAGGACTGTAGCTGTGAATCTTATGAAATCATTGCCTCTCATTATGGGCAATTATATTTGAAATAAATAAATAATAATAATAATAATAATAATAATAATAATAATAATAATAATAATAATAATAATAATAATAATAATAATACACCTCATAGAAACAAATTTATTTTTGGTTCAGCAAAAGTTTGCAAACCCAATAACAGTATTTCCCAAGGTTTACTTTTTCAAGTGACTGAATTTAGGACTGCAACATTGTAAAGTTTCATTTTTATCAATTTGGTTACTGTTAGCTGAACTTTCTGAAATACCTTTTCCCTGTTGCAGTACATGTAGAGGTTTCTTCGGAGAATGCTCTAAATTTCTCTAATGTCACCAATTTTTCTTCCGTTACGACATGTCATTTTTGGCTAGAAATTCTACCGCATATTGACCATATTTCCCTAAGAAAAACAGAACAAATTTTCTTACGATATCTTGTGGAATCCGAACACCAGGAATTTTCTATATAGCTGCTCTTTAATATAAGTGTCATACACAAACATTTTTTGTTCTAGTGCTAAGCTCTTAGGTGGCATTACAATACATTAAATTTAATTCATATAAAATAAGTTCATTTGCAGATTAAGAGTATCATTGTAAAGAAATCACCGACTGAATTTATGATATTGCTGACTTGGCGTCTGAAATAAGATCTTGAGCGGGAAGTTATTAATCGATAATACCGGAGATCTGGCGTCGGCCACCCTTTACGGTTTTTTTTTTTTTTGAGTAGTGTTTAACGCCCGTTTTTACTACTGAGGCACCACAGGCGGTGGACACTGATGATACATGAAATGAAATGAAATGATAAATTGGGAAAGGATGTTTTTTTTTTAAGGAAGGAAGCGTTCCAGGCCTAAGTTTAGGTACCCCCCCCCGGCATTTGCCAGTTATGAAGACTGAGGAAAACCTGGGAAAAAAAAAAAGCCAGTCAGGGAGGACGGTCCTGGCGGGATTCGAACCGCAGACCTCCCGCTCACGAGTCCGTGCCTTAACGACCTCGGCCACCCGTGGCGGTCCCTTTACGGTCCTCGCATGTGATCGGCAGATGACTTACTGGGGCGTAGCATCCCAAAATATATCGAAGCCATACCATGCCTTTGTGTATACTTATTAACTTGTAAAGGCAAGAGAGTTTGCGTGCAATTACACAATTACTTGTATTTTCCCCATGTACTGGTTTTTGAATGCAAGTCAGGAAGTGTCATATACGTTACATAGCAGCTTAAAAAGAATGCTGACTACATTACGGAGAATCAGATTTCCAGAACCTTCATAGTCAGTCGTTATATTTACATCTTCCAATAATTGAGAATATTTGGCTCTACAACACACACAGAGAAGCAATTTTATACTCTATTTATCTTTAGGCTGCTTACAAATACTTCTGCTGTAGAACTTTTCTATTTTCAGCTGCCATCTTCATAGTCCTGTCTAGTTTTTTGCATGACTGTAAATTACATTCCCACAATGACTGCTTCCCTAAACTGCAACTATCTGGTCATCTACACACATACACGTGTGTGTGTGCGCGTGTGTGTGTGCGCGCGCGTGTAAAGTTTACATTTAGGCCAACGTGCTCAATCAAGAAACTCAGCATTCCGTCATTTCTATGTTTCAATTTTAGTGTTATAGAAATTATTATCTCTCACCCAAATTTCATCTTCCAGTCTTCCAATTTTCATAGCAATAATAAATAGAAGCTGAATTCCTGTGCTGCTTACAGAAGAATTCAAAGTTATTTATTATTACCGGACAATGACATTGTTCCATTGGTTAACTTGACAAAGGAATCAGCACTCTTTACAACCTGATAATTAAACTAATTTTCTGGTATTCCACTCATCTGATGACCTACGTAATGATGGGGACTGCATCGGCCGATAAGCCATCATTCACGACTAACCAGGTCTACACCATATGGCGGGCATTAAAAGAGTCGGTGGTAGAAACACTAGAGTAACGGTCTAAGAAATTCTAATGCACTCATAAAGTGATAAATTCACTCACGTTACGCAAAAATACGCTGAATCTGCCTGTCTTCATTTTCCAGACACTTCTGCCATTTACGAGTAATCACTCGTTACTTATCTTAATTGTCTTTGAGAAATTAGTTGATCTCTTCATCGATGCTGTGCTTTATTAGTTAATAAGTCGCGTTACGACTTGAAATTCGATCACCTGAGAACTTATCTTCAAATAATCTACTGAAAGCAGAGTGGTTTTGCTAAGGAATTACAAATCAGAAATAAACACTCGTGAAAAGGAATAATTTGACCTAGTATTTACCATTAATATTCTTAACACACTGTGCTATAGGATTGGACAGTTGTTTCTTTTATTGTCCAAACAACTCTGACTAAGAGGCGAGAGATAAACTGTCAACGTAGCAGTTCGATAAATATCGCTCGTACCAACTCATGTTGTCCTCCTGACCTCGAGACTCATCGGCCGATGCAGTTTACCCCATCCAAATTGGTCATCAGATAATTTGATAAATTTTAATACCTTACTCTTACATCCTAATAACTATGAATTTAATGTGTAACATTGTCCATATATTTAAAATGTATTAAAATAAACTTCCAGGTTTAAAAAATGTTTACATATTAAAATAAAGCAAAAACAACAATAGTGCAGCAGATGCTCAAGACATGGCACAGGAATGCACTCCAATTGAATAATATGTTTGGCCATAGAGACAATGTGAAGACTGATAGCATAACTAGCATGGAAATGTAGTTGACTATGAAAAGAAATAGTCAGGCAACTAAGAATATTTGGGAAAGGAGGGTAAAAAAATGAAAGAAAATGCAAAAATAATAGAAAAGGTCATCAAAGTTGAAGCTGCAATTGTTTCAAGGATGATGGATATAAGATTTATCTCCTACTACCAGTTCCTGACAATACAGAAACTAGACATAGGAAATAGTTGTAGAACTCAGGCTCTCCAATCTTCTGGGAAAAGTTGTAGCTTGTGCTATTAGCTCAACTATATACAAGGTAAAATGTGTCAACAAAATTCTAATGCATAAAAAGAGAATACTGGAAACTGAACTTCTTGATGCTTTAGATTGCATTAAATGACATTAAATATTGTCTGAATTATCTATTTATACAAAAATATACATTAAAATGTTTCTTAAAGTCTCTGGATAAGTATAGGTAAAATAACTGTGGAAATGCCTACATACACAGAAAACTATCCATCTCCTCTAGTACATCAGTGCAATGGTATGTGAGGGTATTTACCATTTCATGTTTAGTGAGCAGCTATGAATTCTGAATATTTTCACTGTTATACATCTTAAAGAGTTTCAGGAGAATAATCTAAATGTATTTGCAATATTTTAAATATGCTTATACCTTCCTTCCTTGCTTCTTCTTTTTTTTTTTCATTCTTTCTTTCTGAATTTTTTTTTATTACAGTGCCAGTGAAATGGATGGCTCTTGAATCTTTAGCAGATCATATGTATACATGTAAATCAGATGTATGGAGCTTTGGAATTTTGCTCTGGGAATTGGTGACTCTGGGTACTTCTCCATATCCAGGAGTAGAGGTCCAAAATCTTTTCAACCTACTAAATGGAGGCTACAGAATGGGTAGACCAGATAACTGTTCTGATGAATTGTAAGCAATTTACTAATAAGTAAATATAATTAGAGCATGTCTTTGGTTTATAGGTACTTGCTTTAGAATTTATTAATTATAATTACTTATCTGATGATTAAACTTTTACTAATTTAAGCTCCCTTAAACAACTAATTTTTAAACCAATTTAGAAAAAAATATAGTGTATTTTACAGTAAAGTCATCCCATGATTGTTTTCTGCAGTTTCTAACTCATTATATGACCATGTACATTGTACAGCTTACTATATACTTTACACTAAAAATTGAAAATAAAGTATTTCATAAAGATAATATATCTAAAATAATAAGCACAGAGAAGCAGAAATAAATAAAACATCAAAATGTCTCACAAATAGCACAACATTTCCAAGCACTTGTGTTTTTTCAAAAGCAAAAGACAAATGAAGGTGGTAAAAGGAAACATTGTATATCTAAGGTAATGTAATGAGTGGAAACAGCCAAAACAAGTCATAAGTGGAAAATGATGGGGCAGCAAAATAAGTAAGTATTATATAAACAGATTAAAAAGGAATAGAAGATAAGAGTGCAGGAATGTATTAAGTTATACTTTTCTTAAAATTTATTTGTTCACACCTGTCATATGGCATCACTGAAAAATATTGTAATATCAGTGATATTCAAGCAACTGAGTAACTGAAGATGTTTTTTATGCCAAAAACTATTATTTGCAAGTAGAAGGAAGTTTTAAGGGTAGATAACATGGATTTTCTTGTGGATGTGTCATTGTTGATACATTTATGAAGTGGAAGTATGTTCTATTATTTGTATGACACTTTCATCAATGGCAGTCTTATATTACCTCAGTTGATAATCAATGAAACTCTTCATTGCATGCACATTGATTACAGTACTTATAATAGTTATTGTTATTTATGCATAAGTAACAGCAAATAAAGTATTGGCAAAAGAACATTCACAAATTATGTCTATGAATATACTTGAAAAATGTTGAATTTATGCCAACAAAGATTCTAAACTGAAAATGCTAGATGTAGATAATACATATGCAGGTAAGTTGGAAACAAAGGATTTTAATTATATTCATATACAAATTATATTTACATAATATTATTTTGAAAAATAGAGATCATCAGATTATATGCAAAAGCTGATACCTTATTTCGACATCCTAATAACTATGGCTCCTATGTGTGAAATGTTACACATACTAAATATGCATTACAAATAAACATAAGAGTTTGTGCCATAACAATATTGGGAAATAATTTCCAAAACATCACATAAGCATAAAATCATTCATATGACTCAATATTGTACAAAAATTGACAAATTACCACACAAACATTTTATATATAAGGCTTATACCATTCTTTAAAGTAATATGTGATAAAGATATTGTTTTTAGAAAATAATGAATCATTATGAAAATCAAGAAAAATGTAAATAGAATCAAAAATGTAAACTTTTCAAGATTCCATGAGAAATATGGAAAAATTTCAGAGGAAAAATTGGCCAACATAAGGGATTAGCCAAGTACATTGAGTCAGAAAAGCATTACTGTCATGTAATAACCTCTCTATAATCTGGCATTGTGTACTTACTTAAGTTAAACTTGGTAGTTTTACTTTCATTCATAGTAGAAGATGGAGTTATATAACCATCTTTTCAATAAATATATGTCATTTATTATAAATTTCAAGTTAAATCTTTAAAAGAATAAAAGGCTTATAGTTATCTGCACCTAAATCTTGCATCATTTCAGTAATCCCCCAAAAAGGGAAAAAGTTCTAGCTAATAATCTTTGGACTGGATTTATTCTAAACTTTAATTTTGTCACATAGCACCTACTTCAGTGGGTGCTAGCAAGGGTATGAGCCTATAACTAGAATGGCAATAGATTGTACAAAATATACTGTAATTTTGGGTGTGTTCTAAATGCAAAACAAGATATACATTTAGAAAAATCACTCAAAAAAATGAATGCATTAATATAGTGTCACAGGTTGGTTTAGTTTAGGTATAATAATAATAATAATAATAATAATAATAATAATAATAATAATAATAATAGAACTCCATACTAACAGTGTGTCTAACTCTCACTGCCGTTCTGGCGGAATTCAGCTTTCTCCGCTACCGTTCGGTACTTCGGCCGCTGGACCGCAGGAAAGGATCGGTTTATGACGTCAAATCTCAGTTGCAAGATATTTGCGGATACGCAATTAACTTCATAGCATTACTGAACTTTTATCCGTGCCGTGCATACCCTCGCCGAACGATCAATTTTACCAAAGTAGCAAAGCAAATAATTTTCAACTTCCTGTGTGCATTCTGAAAGAAAATCTAATTCACACACTTACGTCATATTGAAGTATCAGCTTGGATATCCAATTTCGAAAAAGCATCATAACCTTGAAAATTTACAAAAGGGATCATAAGTTCCCTCTCTCAAATTGCTTATCTAGAACCCCTCCATAATCCTTGCAATTTTTGTGATTGAAGTCTAGGACCCCTTGTATAAGTTAACCCCTACATATTTGGCGGTTAAACTGGAAGCCTAGGTCAAAAGTACTTGCAGCACTACAAATCACCTCTTAAGGAATAAATCTCTTACAATAGAGAAATACTTAAAGAGCTCCCCAGGATATATAAAATCTGATCAGGGAAGTTCATTGTTCCTTGCTTGGAGGACATTGTGGAGCTCAGTGGTCAGAGCATTAGCACAGAAAGTAGAACATCCATGGTTCAAATCCCAGCCATAATCCAAAATTTTAAAACCTGATTCTTCCTTTCCAACCTTGATTCTGGCAGTTCCAGAGGTATAATATGTTATATGGTTAATGAATTTGAGAATGAAAGTTCTGTATTACATTGAAATTGATTTTGTGCTGATAGATATGGGATTTGAAATGCAGGGGGAACATTTTTTGCCTTGCTCCTTTTGGGCTAAGTTTCTAAAATATGTACAAAGAGATGAAAAATAGTAATATATGGTGGCCATGAGTTGAAAGAGGAAAAATGATAGATTTTTAAGTATGCAGGGGATGACAGCTATCAAAATGTTTGTATGTACATATTTATGTATATCAATCCTTATAAATTGTACAATGCACAAATGTGCAAGATATACATGATGGGTTAGAAATCATTAGAATAAGATTTCAAATTACATAAACTTATTAATAATATGCAAAGCTATCATTTGATATGTTGCAATATAAAATATATCTTGATAACTAGAATGTTATAAAATGCAGTGACCTTTTGGAAAAATAAATACATATATAAATAAGGAAACAAATAAGTAAATAAAAGTTCCATAACTTTACAATGAAATCAACTGTTGTGACAGAAATTTTACTTCATAGACTATATCTCTGTTACTTAAAAACACATTTCATGAGTAAAAACAGTGATCAAATAACATGATACTACTGCTCTTTTAAATAAAATTAACTGTTCAATTGTTTAATTTGGTGAAAATTTGTTTCATAATTTGATGGAATTTGAGTTGCACTTTTTTGGTATGCTTTAGTTTTGGTTCTTATTACATAAACATCTGCTTTTCTGCTGAGGAGTGCTGAGGAGTTGCAATATTTTCACTTTTAAGAAAACTGGTTTCCAGCAAGACTTACAATTTGTACCAGCTATTCATCTGATGATTTTTCTGCATTAAAGCAAAATAAACACTTTTAAGTATATGAGTATTTACATGGTTACTAAATTCTTAAATAGATACTGAATAACGCTCAGTGTTTTCAGTGTGCTTGTCTCATTTTGGTTCATCTTCCATCAAAATTATTAATAGCATTTTTAATGTAGTTATTATTAAAGATTACTATAAATTTTGGTATCTCCCTTTTTTACCTAAGTGAAAATGAACTGTGTCTTTTCTGTATGTACTTTCAGTTGGTTACTTATACATAATCCAATCACCTGTTTCTGATAAAATTTGAACTATAAGAGCTTGGAGTTTCTCAAATCCCATACATTCCAGAATAATGCTTGTATGATCAGCATATTGAATTGCAGTTTGGGAAGAAAGATTTCTGAGGGTCTCATTTTGTAAGATGTAAAAAATGAACCTTTGCATAAGGAAATGTCAATTTGTAGGAAAGTTGCTGCAATGGGGGAGACAGTTTAACTGAACATTTGATTTAAAGGTAGAAAGAAACTTATACATAGTCCAATCACCTGTTTCTGATAAAATTTGAACTATAAGTGCTTGGAGTATTTCATATCCCATACATTCCGAAATAATGCTTGTATGATCAGCATATTGAATTACAGTTTGGGAAGAAAGATTTCTGAGGGTCTCATTTAGGAAGATGTAAAAATTAACCTTTGCATAAGGAGATGTCAATTTGTACGAAAGTTGCTTCAATGGGCGAGACAGTTTAACTGAACATTTGATTTAAAAGTAGAAAGAAACTTAATGAGGGATTCTGAGCCATGAGTCAGAAACACAAATATACAATTATTATATTTCACACATTAGTAATGTATGGTAAAGTGGTTCTGATCTTAGAAACTTTTCCTCTAAGTGATGAGTAATATCTGAAAACAATGTTAGGTACTTCATCTACATCTGTTCCTCATTGCCCATGGCTACTGATTGCCCAGTGTCTCCTTCACCATGATCCCCTCCTCCCGGAGGTGCCCCTACCAGAGGCATAGACACAACTATTGAGCAAGGCTGAAATCCAAAATATCCTCCTCCAACCCTAACAATGCAATACAATCCAATCCAAGTGAATCGTGAAAAGACAAGCATGTGACGTTGCCTTTCTGGCACCCATTGAAGAATCTTTAATTAGTAGATGTATGTATTATAAAACTAAACACATTATGAGTGAGAACCAGATAAGTTAAGAGACAAATAAAATATGTGAATGGGTAATGGGAATGTGCTTAAGAGTCAAAGAAATGTCTAATACCTGTTATTCCTTGATAGTAGAGGGTGTTAGTATAAGTACCGTCATATCTATAGTGGACAGAAGTATATTAAAATGTACTCTAATTATATTAGAATATAAGTATATTAGAAAACGAGAGGAATATCTTATATACAATGGCCTGGGGCTGTAACCAAAAATACTGAACGATCAGTCCCCAGCGGCTCAGGGATTTTACTAAGAGCTAATTCCCACTCGTCTGCCGCGCCGTGCAGAGGGTATCAAGCCTGCTTGCTTACTTATTGACCTTGCTGACTGTCGCAGCCGTAGCGCAGCTGTTCCCTGGTGTGTGGCATGTGTTGTGTTGTTCGTTTATTAATTTGACAATATACATAAAGTGCTTCATGTATTTACAACGACTCGGCTTTTATGTACGATTCATATGTGTCAACTCAGTGGCGAAAAAATCATAGGACTAATTTTTTACCACAGATTTGGTTCTGTAACTTATATGAATACCATGCCAACCCCTTTTTTCACAGGATTACCCGACACGAAGCGTGATAATGTATTTTTTCAACAGGACTCTACCACTGCTCGCACTGCAAATAATTTTATTAGAGCAAATCACAATGCTTTTCAACAAGACATAATTATTAGTAGGGATTTGGGGCCCCCCGGTTCCCCCAATGTAACAGCCTGCGATTATTATCTCTGGGGCATATTAAAAATGCCATATACAAGACGAATCCGCACACCATACAAGAACTCAAAGATAATATTAGTCAGGAAATTGCCAGGTTTTCTCAAAATGAATTACAGCAAGTGATGAATAATTTTCTAAAGAGATGCCAAAAAATATGTGGAGAATGAAGGTGGGCAGCTTCAATACCTCATTTGATAATTTAGTAAGTAATGAGCCTCTTAAATTGGTTTTTGTGTTGTAGTCTGATTTATTTTACTGCTTTACCTTCCCGCTAATCACCGAGACCCGGCTGGCCGGCTAACCGGTTAACGAGTGGGGCGCTCGCCCATAGGCAAAACACTCTAGGGAAAATAACAGATCTTTTTATGAATATTTGAAATAAAATATATGGTTACATTAGGATGGGCATTAGGATTAAGGAGAGCGATGTTTTGGGGACTAGTTTTCTTCAGGGATGAAAGAAACAATCTTTTGCTTAAACCTGAGCATAGGTTCCGGAGAAATTAGTTTGTAATAAGTGACGGCATTTTGCTCCCCGTAAGCTTCAGGCTTATAAGAATAAATATTGTATAATACTATCGAGAACCTTTATTCAACTTTTTTTAATAGTGTTTCACGCCCGTTTTTACTACCCAGGCACCACAGGCGGTGGACACTGGTGATACACGAGATGAAATGATATATTAGAAAAGGATATTTTTTAAGGAAGGAAAATCTCCAGGCCTACGTTTAGGATACCTCCCCGGCATTTGCCATTTATGAGGAATGAGGAAAACCTGGAAAAAACCTCATTCAGGGAGGGCGGTCCCGGTGGGATTCGAACCCCAAACCTTCCGCTCATCAGTCCGCGCCTGAACGACCAGGGCCACCTGTTGTAGTTTTATCAATCTTAAGAAATAACCGAACAGTATTATTCACCAGACATTTTGGAGCTGATTTTTTGCGCAAATTTAAGCACATTTTTACGCTTACTTTATCTAGGAATTTAAAATCACTAATCACACTTAAAATAGATAATGAAATTTTCTAAATAATAACTAGAAGGCAATGAAAATTTCCGTGCTCTGGAGGGTAAACAACATTTGATATTGTACATATACTAGTTAAAAGCAGTTTGTCAATGATAATGCCATCTAAAATTCCGGGAACGCTTACACCATCGTAAACTAATTTAAGATGATTAAATTTTGGATTTCGGACACACAGTCCTTTTCATAAAAGCTACGTATCAGCTCCGGCTCGTGGGGTAGAAGATACATAACAAACTCAGTTTTAATGAGTGGACAAATGCAAGGGGTACCCTGGTCTTGGAATGTAAGTATACGGTAATGGAGTAGACTTTTGAGATGAAGTAATAGAGAATCGAAGTGAAATCAGGAACTAAAACTAAGACCGGTGGTGCAATAAGGGAGAAGTATATGGCAAACTTAGTAGAAATACCTACTCTCATAGGTTACAATAATACACTGTGATCTCAGTTATCTCCAAACTTGCTCCCGGTCTCTGGAAGGCAAACTCATCGCAAACCTGGCCTCACTCTACACCGCAGCCGCCTCTCTTCGAGAGCAAATCCTTCAACTTCACCAGCCAAGTACCACCTCAAACGCCGAGAATTTCAAGGAATAGGCTACCCTCACACGACACAGTAGTGACGTCTTCACCACACACCTGAACAGCATAGAGGAAGCTCTCAGCCCAATTAATTATCCCGTCAGCGCAGCTCAAACTCCTCGTGATCTTGTAGCCGACTTAGCACAGAAGATTCAACAACATCACGACAACATTCAGCAGTAACTCCTCACTTCCCTTAAAATAGTCTCCGTACGCCTCAGTCGCTTGGGAGAGACAAACGCCAGACATCTAGCCACAAGCACTTAAAAACTGTCAACAAGCTACTCCAGAACGTCAAGACCTCCACACGCACCAAAACCCACCGCCAGCAGTACTCAGCTTCCAAATCTCAGCCACATAACTTCATGGACAATAGACCAGCACCATGAACATACTCAAGCAATGACTCAACGATTAAAGCAGCGCCAACAACACTGACTCAACGTTCGTATAAACGCTCACTTAAGCAGATGATTAAAACTTGTCAACACCTGCCACTCTCCTTTCAACCCCTTTATCCTACTCCCTTGATGCACTGGTAAGCCATCAGGGCCTGATCATAGTGCTGCCAGAACTCACTATGATGCGCTCCCGGCCATCGGTCGGCAGCAATGAAGTACCGCTTTCTACTAACGGGGGTGTTCATGCGGAACCCCATTATCTTAATGTCTTTATTTCTCTCTACTTCCACCATTGATCCATTCCCTAGTTTCTTCCCTTCCTCGTTTTCCCCCAAAATTAAAATCTATCTCCCAGCACCTTAGGTAGCTAATCAGAGACAAAAATGCCTTACGGAAGTTATGGCAGAGATTCCGCCACCCCAGGTTAAGAGTAATCCACCTTAGATTCAAGACACTGTTGAGACGCCTCCTACGGGCACACTGAATTGAAGCCTGCGAAAACGCGTCAAGGCATGCTAATCTCCAAGAGAGGAAACCCTGGCGGGATTGTCCGAGACCTTCGAAGAGACGAGGCCCAACATGAACACCCCCTGCATAGCCGTTTTCTTGGACACTTGGTGTTAGAGGCACAAGAAAAGGCAGAGGCCTTCGCAGACTATCTGGAGACCCAATGCCAACGCTGAAAATAGCCCCTGGACGATGATCACACTGACCATGTGAATAATAAGTTTACATCACAGGAATCAAGTACAGACTTAAAAACAATTAATATGGCAAAGTAGCAAATGATTGTTTATTTAAATAGAAATTGAAATGGAAAATGGCTCATTAAATAAGAATTGTTGAAGTTTGGAATTCCACCATGACACTTTCTGACAACCTGTTACATCTCCCGGTAGCTTGTTCCAATTCTTAGTATCTCAGATGATATATGATAAAGATCACTAAAAGACTTATGGCGAAGTATACGGTAACAGATTATTGCGGACAAACTCGGTGCCTATTGATGAAGTGCAGATAAATTTTGATCAAACTAAGTAGGTTAGTGATTCGGAATGCAGAATTTATAAAAGAAAATTAAAAAAATGCATTGTCATTAATCGATTAGTCTTAACCAGCACGCAGTATCGAAAGAGGGGAAACCCAATGGTATTTGCGAATATTGCATATATAATGAACTCTCATTTTTGTGTAAGTTGAATTCTGTTGCTCAGATTTACGTTAAGGTTGTTTTACAGAACATCTAAATTGTAGTATTACCAGTGTTGGTACCAGGATTAATTTTACTTTGTCTGAAAGAAGTTACTCCAATCACTTCAATTAGTGGATAATAAAAATATTTTTTGCAAGTATGATTCACCTGCTCATACCATTCTAGGTGACTGTCCATAATCCTAGCTTTTTCACGACTTGTATATAATGGCAGTATCATTTACAAGTATCAGATGGTAGTTAGGATTGTCACACCTCAATGGTTAATGTTGTAATAGGATGACTCGAGACTTACTGACTTTCAAGTTAAAACCTTACTTTATTGACCATAAAGAAACTGGGTTTAACTTATCTTTGGGCATTTAGATGTTTACTTAGAGCAGGAAAGTGATAAGTGATAAGTTCTTTTTCATCGCTGAAAAAGAACGAATGTGGTGGGCATTCCTGGACAGTTTTGGTTCTATTGTGACAGGAGGGTGGTTGTGGGTAGCTGGGGACTCGCTTAGATTTTTCGGCAGTATATTTAGTCATTCAGGAAGGCAATGTTGTAGATTTAGAAGTTAATGAAAGTAACAAAGGTACTTACTAATTAAAATTCATGTATGTAAACTGTAGACAAATTGACATTCTTAGAACTAACAACACTCATCAACCAATGTGTGCCGCAGATGTAATGCAGCATTTAGGAGTCAATTTTTTTATAATGATTGAAGAAGGGGCGCCCTACAGATGCTCCAGGCACGGGCTCTGCAGACCCTGAGTGCCCGTGGTACCTCTGACGTTACTAGAGGAAGCCGGGCCCGACTTGAGACGAGCCCCTCCCGCAAGGGAGTTGTCCGGATTGGGTTGGACTCGGCGTCGCAGTGGTACCCGGAACTCACGGGCAATTGAGTACTCGCAAGAGCGGTGTGTCCCAGGGGAGTGCCAAAGGCGTGTACCCTGGGGGCCAGTGCGCCGGAATCACCGTATTGTGAGGCGGTGGTGGCTTCCTTAATGCTGGGGTCACTCACCCCTATAAAGGAGTAGGTCTAAGCTAGTACGATCTATCGACCAGTGAAATTCTGGAAGCTGGATGCGCTCGGCTCTTGGAGCTGCAGTTCACTCGGTGCGTCTGGGCGACGTAATCGCCTGCGGCCGTTAACCGACGGGTTGGTTTAGGAAACTAGGTGCCGACCTAAATGCAAAACCCATGCTGTCGACACAGACCTCTGTGTTTACCCTGGATCCACATATACATGTCCATTGGCGGTCCAAATTTTGCGTAAGCCGTATCAAGTGATACACTCCTGCAGAAGTTTGTGTCACATCTGTGTGAAAAAATTCGTGATTGTTATTTAAAAAAAAACTGAAGTTCTTCATTTTTTATTATATTTCGTGCGTTTTCGAACTCTTAAGATTATGACAATCATTGCAACTGTCCTTCACCTCGCCAATATGGCTCATACGTTCACCTTCTGTCTCTTCGACCCCGGAATGCAAAGGAACACCCTTTTTTGATATTGCTCGAGGACCTTGATCTTGCGTATTAATATATTTTTCAGCATTTTTATTTTTGCCACTCTCTCTGCTAGGAAATTTTACAGCTTCTGAAATATAGCAATGCTCAGTTCCTCCGTCTTTTTGAACTCTTCGGGGATTCATTTGCATATTAGTTTGGTGAGAACTAACATCATGGCTTCCTCTTTCTAAGCCTCCATCACAACACGCTTCACCACTTCCTCGAGAGTTTCTTCACTTTTGTTTCTATTTGTAAAATTTATAATTCTAGAGTTGGCCAGCAATATATCCGGAAAGAGAGGAGCTTTACCTGTCAAGTAAAACATACACTGCATGATGTATATCATCTACTCCAATACTAACGGCTGAACGTTCTCGTTGTGTTAATAAAAGCAGAACATTAATAGTGAACAGTTCGATGTTTTAAATTGCATGCTTTAGTTATGTGTTAGTTTATAGTGATAGATATATTTTGATCTACATATATGTATATAAATGTACTAAGTTCTTTTATTGCTACTTCTGGTACTGCTGAAGGACTTATTTCCCAAGTCCTTACTTACTCCTCATATCTCCCGTACTCCCACCATATATTTTCTCCCTAAAATTCATAAAAAGAACTGTCCAGGCCGCGCGACAGTAGCAAGCTTCGATTCCCCTACTAAACGTATTTCCGCTCTAACAGATTGCTGGTTACAGTCATTTATTACGTCTTAGCCATCCTATATCAAAGTTTCCTTCAATTTTTAAGTTTACTAAGAAAGTTGACCCTTAGGCACATTCTATTATACTTCTGGCCACTATCGATGTGACGTCACTCTATACTAACTTTCCCCATTATGAGGGACTAACTGCTGTTAGACATTTCTTGGACTCTCGAGCACCTCCTCATACCCCATCCACTTATTTCATTTGCCATCTTGCTTATCTGGTCCTCACTTGCAATGCGTTTAATTTTGATAATAAATATTATCTACAATTAAAGGTGCTGCGATACGCACCAGAATGCCAGTCTTATGCCATTCATTTTATGCCTTGCTCAGAGGAGGAATTTCTTAAGTCAGAACCTTTGGTACCATTATTATGGCTGAGCTATATTGATGATATATTCCTGCTTTGAACTTATGGCTCAGAATTTCTCGAGCATTTCCTTGCTAATTTCAACTCCAAAATTTCAGTTAAGTTTACTTCTTCTGTATCTCCCAATGCTGCTACGTTCCTAGATATTGATATTTCTTTATGCAATGGCTCTTTTCTTATGTCTGCGCACATTAAGCCTACCAATTTACAACAGTATCTTCATTTTGATGGCTGTCATCCCTAGCATATCAAAAGATCTATTTCTTTTTCTCTTTCAATGCGTGGTCATCGTCTTTATAACAACTTTTCATCTCTTGACAAGTATATTAAAAACCTAGCTCTAAAGTTCCCAAGACCAAAGTTATCCTTCCTCTCTTTTAAAATCCCGTATAATCCCAGCACACAAACCTTTCCAATGCAAACCTAAAACTTCTAATAAGAACTTCATTAACCTTGTTACTAATTACGTACCTGGAATTGAAAACATCAGGCCTATTTTGAAAGAATGTCACGATACTTTGTTAATGCATACATCTTTAAGTGATTTTTCTAAATTTGTACCCTGCCTTACTTTTAGGTCACCCCTAACCTTAAAAGTATATTTCGCCGAAACCTATCTCCTCCGAATTTACCTCGTCCCGTTGCTGGCTCATATTCCTTGCCAATGCCCTAAATGTAAAACCTGCGCGCTAATTATGTCGTGCCATTCATTTCTCAGGCCTAATTTATCCAGAGAATTTAACATTATTTCATTTGCTACCTGTTTTTCTAAGAACGTCGTATATACGTCGTATGTTATCTCACAAGCTTTGCAAAGCATTTTATATTGGTTTTAACTTCTACTGTTATTTCGCTACGTATGAACAAATCATAGACGTAGCCAACAAAATACGCTTTTAAAATATAATATATAATATTTTATTACATACAATACACGAGTATACCACAGAGTTGCCAACATATTTAGTGCCTACTGCACTCTTTAACGTGAGTTATTCGTGAGTAATGCACTGCTCTGACACATTGCGTTATCACACATTGCTTTGACTAGCCATCTCTCCTGCTCCCAGCAGTACACAGGCACAAAAATAATTTATTAAAGCACTTGTTGGTACATTATTTATTCAGTAACTGTTCACTGCCATCTTACTAAACATTAAAAAAAAGGTTCATTTGTATTTCAGATGTAAATTGTAATGGACTGACAAATGCTCCCTTAAATCAATTACTTTTTTTATTCGGACAAGAAAAGCAGCAGTCAGTCATTGCAAGGGATCACAATGGGGAACAAAGCTTATAGAGCACGGAACATTTTAAATCAATCATATTTGCTCACTACTTCCCGGCGGTTAATTCTTGCTCTGTTGCAGTAGGTACAACTAAGCATCTGATATATGTTTCGGGGAAGTATTTGTTTTAATATATACAGTATTTTTAATATAATTTTAGTGTATGCCTCTTATACTAATAATATCAATACTATTAACTTATTTATTTATAATTTTCATAGGACCACGAGACTTTCCCTTGCCTAATCCACTCAGACAGGAATATGTTCCTCGCTGGCGACGAAGAGATGGTTTCAAAAATAAAGAAGTCTTTAGATAGCAAGAAGGATTTGCTTACAATTTGTAACTAAATATATTCAGCAGGTCGTTACGCACCTGCCGTTCTAGTAAAAACTCAAAATGTTTCATTTTATCAAGAAATCTATCTTTTAGGTTGTGTATTTTTGGACCTCAAATAACGAGAATTGTTCTCAGACAGTCCTCAAAACGCCAGGCACATTTTCAGTTGACTACGTAAACGTGAAATATTTTTAACATATTTTTCTCCCTACATTCCTAAATGTTTAAATATTGTTTGTACAGATTGGTCCAGCTTCCCTACCTTTGTCTCCTTGAGCTCTATATTTTTAATACATGAAACTGGATTTTTTTTTCTTTAGAGCTTTTTTTGCATATTCTCTTTCTCTTTTCACATCATTTTGTTGGCATATAAAAATGATATAGTTGGTGTCTATGAATTATGCATATACAACTATTGACATTATAATTACTTAAGTTTTATCCCCTCTCTATAAATACAAAACAAATGCTTTAGAATGATATTATTGAGCACTGCAGTCTTAATGTGAAATATACATTAAGTACACCAGTTAATCTCCCCTTGATAATTTAATCAAGACTGTGCTACTTTCCATTCTCATGTAAAATGAGTAAGGATATAACTTTAAGGAAGTTATATCAAAAACACTAAAATTTCAATATACACCATAAATCAAATAAAACAAAAAAGAATTTGGAGTTGACATAAATGATTCTTTAATATTCATTTGAGAGAATATTAAGAATACCTATATTCTATATTTTTTGAATAAGCTATTGAAGGCTTTGAATATAAATAAAGTAATCCAATAGTTAATCATGATAAAACTCAATTCCTGCATGCTATAAACTGTAAGGAATACCAAAAAATAGGCAGTTCATTGCTTATTCTGGTGATAAAAGTTTGCATTTCTTGCCTCACTTGAAATAGATGACATTAAAGTTCTCTTGTGTTGTCCAGAAGTCACCTCTTATAGCTTTCTGCAGCCACTCTTCTTAAAACACTTACTGAAACAATATTCACATTACCTCCTGGCATATGTCCTTTAATCTTCTCATACTCTGTGTCTCCTTCAAGGAGAAGTATATTTTACATTATTTAAAAACTTCTATTTTCTACAGTAATGCATTAGTAGACCTAGCATTTAGTTAGATGGATAAAGAAGAAAGACGTCACATTTTTGGAAATAACTTCCTTTCATAATTTCTGTTTGAGATCTAGAGAGCAGAAAAAAAAGGCTGCTTCAATGAGCTTGTGTTTGCTGGTGTAGAGATCAATGAATGTTTTGATATTGTTTTTTTTTATATTTAACTCCAATATTTTTACATAAGATTCTTATATATGTAATATAATCTAATGTATCAAAATTTATGGAATCATTTTAGCAATTCTTGGCTCATTCCACCAAATATCAATGTCCCTTGCAAGAGAGAGAATGTTTCAACATATAAATTTCATCAAATATTGGTCTGTTGCTTCTTTTGTTTGATACAATGATTGTTGCATCACATACTTTCAGAAATATACTTTTTTTTTTGGTATTTTGACTTGTAAATGGAAAATTGCATAACTTTTATGTAAAATAAAACTCATGTAGCATATAAATTTCAAATATCATTTTCCAAAAATAACACAACTTTGATTCCATTTTTCTTTCAAACTTCAACTGCTACTGTTGGTGAAGGTGCTGCTGAGATATCAAGTGATTTAAGTGTCAAGAAAAACATTTTGTAAAAAAAGTATGAACTTTTTCTCTTTATCACCAGCAAATGATGTCATCAACTTTCCTACAAATGAATATATGGATAAATATATCCCTAATGATGTGATTGAAAAGTTATGAATGTATATATCAGAGCTATTAGACTGACACATGTAACATCTCAAACTCTACAATGAAAACGTGCAACATTTTATTTGCATTCAATAACCATATTATTAGTATATATAAAATTTCCAAGAATATGCATGGACTATGCCCAGGAGACATGAGTGAAAGCAATTACATTACAGAAAGCATATCAAGAAATATACCTTTCATCAGAAAAATGTTTCAATATCATAGATTGCTGTAACAAATGAATAAATAAGAGAATTTTGCAAGTTCAATCCCTTATTCAGAGTGGCAAGAATTAATACCACCTTAACCACAAAACACCAGCTATATCTACTGATATTGATGAGCAGATAATTCCATTTTGAAGCCATGTTTCAGCCTGACAATTCATCAAGGGCAGACCAAATTTCTTCTGCATGAAATTAATTGGAATAGCAACAGATGGTCTACCTCTAGATTTTTCTCGTTTCAAACAGGAATGACTTTTATGTCTGACAAAAACATTCTCATTGGTGTTAACAATTTACATTGTCTGGTATTTTACACCTTTATTACTTCTGAACACATTGCACATCACAACAGAAGTCCAAGAATCTGGAAGCATTAATATTCCTACTAAATGTGGTCTGAAAGGTTACAGTGCAATAAAAATGAGGAAAAAGGATTCTTCACCAATCTGTCAGAAGTGATGGTCAAATTGGTATTGTCAAATAGTTTGACAACAAACTTGTGATTTTGATTTAAGTTAATATGGATCCATGCCAACTAATAAATGACATTGCAAGTATAAAGAAATTCACCAGTACGTCATGGTAAAAAGGGCCTACAATTGTAAAATCTTCTAATAATTACACTGGTGGTACTGAATTTTAGACCATTATATATCACATCAGTTCACAAACAAATAAAAAATGAATAGTTTATCTCATTATGCATATAATTTTTTTTTTTCAAATGCAGCAGCATGAATTGAGTACTATTGGGATCAAGTACCTATGAGAACATCCAGAAAAGATATCCTGAGTAAGTTCAAATTCCTAGTCAAATGTAAAGAATATCTTACGGTAATTTACTATTCCTACATTGAATAATTAACCTGAGGAAGATGCAAAAATGGCATGAAAACATTACTGAACCTCCATTTTTTCATCATCAGATGAACTAAGAAAAAACAAAGATCTGCTCATGCTTGAGTATTCCATTATGGAAATAAAGAGTAGCCTGGATGTTATGCCAACAAAGCTATGTTAGAATCCATTGCTCCACCTAAAAAATGTTCTAGTGCTTGCAGGATGAAACATTGTTTAAAGTTTATCATTAGTTGTGAATTAGTAGTCCATTACTGTAAACTCTGAAAAGTAACCAAGGACTGTTGTCTGAAATTTTTAAGAAATCACATACTTTGGGTAATTATTTTAAAATTAATTGTGAAATAGTTATCCAAAAATAATAAGCACTACCAACTAACCAATGAATTTTGCCTGAAGACAAGAAATTATCCAAATTAAATATGAATTATAAGATTAAATATGGATTTAATGAGAAAAAAGGTAATTCTAATCTTTTCATAATATGCATAAAATGCATTTCTGTATATCTTTATAGGCTACATATATTTTTACCATTTTCCCATTGGTTTTAGTTATATCTGCAGCTTAAATTATTATATATTTCATACAATTAAGAAAAAATGTCCTGAGCCTGATCAGGTTAAAGTGATTCTCAAACCATTAAAGGTGAATTCTTTTCATTTCAATTCATCTAATTCTAATGTGAAGAAAGCTTTTTCCAAAGCTCCAACAAGAATGTTATGATTCAAGGGAAAATTTCCAGAAATTCCCTTCTTTCCTCAGTCCATAGTTACACAATGTAGATTCTGGAATGAGTTTGTAGTTTTTTATTCTAAATTGTTAAAGGGTGTTGCCACCATAATAGGAAAATTCCCTGTTACATCTTTTTCAGTTGACAGATATTCCTTTGTACTTAAAATTATACTAACTAAAGATATAGTTTACAAAGCGCAATTTATATAAAATGGTGGCAATGTATTGAGCAGCTAATTATCATCAGAATACATATTGTTTATTTCATTTAATTTATTTAAGGTTAGCATAGAGAAGGCCGTGACCTAATGCAATCAGTGCTTTAATGGTGAAGGTATATATAACTGACTTTTATGTTTTAATGACTTTTTATTTATCAGATATTTTGAAATCCGTTTCTCTCATGATTTAGAACTATCACATATATACTGCTTGTGATCTATTAAAAGTCATATATAGTTGTATTCATGGAAAACATTAATATGTTCATATGGTCTTCAAGGGAGAATTGAAGAATATCTGTGAAATATGAACTAACATCGACTGTTATTTAATATTAACGTGAGTTTAATACATAACTTCGGCATGATCAACACACCACTATAAGTCAGTTCTATTTCATAAATCCTTGTTTCTAAAAAAAAAAAAAAAAAAAAAAAAAAAAAAAAAAAAAAAAAGCCTATTTAACAGTGTCGTACATCTTATATTCGTAAAACTCAAAAGAATATATTTTCGCATAAAAATGTACGGTTGTTTGTTAAACTTTTTAAAGGCAGTTTGTATACTATCTATGATTAATTCATGTCACAAACGAATCCTATCTCAGCTATTGTTTCTAGTCAGGAGTGTCGCAGGTAATGCTAGTGCTGTGGACATTTTGTCAAAGTGAACGAGTTATTAGTATCTGCACAAGTCCTTCATATTCAGACATTCATAGTTCTAGGATTTCAGCAAGATACAGTTCGAATAAAATACAAAATAATTCAAGAGATACAACTATCAATAGCCAGGCATTTCAACACACAAAAACATCTTTGAGTGATACAAAATTAGACTGTCTCAAAAATTATAGCTCTTAAAATTTAGCATAAATTTACGAAATAGATAGCCGAGGACGTTTTTGACTCCTATGTTTCCCCGACGTTTTAAGAGCTAGTATTCCAGGGCGTAAATATCCGGCCACAAAGTATTACGAAACTCGGAAGAAAATGAAACATCCAATAAACGCAGAGATCATAAAAATAGTAATAATCCAATAAGAGCTTATCATCGAGATCTTGCAACTATGAGCTATGAGATTACTTAATTTATATTTTATAATCAGCGGTGGAAATCCGTACGATGGGTTCTCGAAAGTAAAAAATGAAATATGTGAGATAGAAAATAAGACATATACATTTTTTTTACAACAATGCTTTATTCCCTCAACAAAGTCGAGAAAGAAGTACACCCTTCTATAATAGCCAATGTCGATCGGGATATGCTACTAGGATAGGTCCGTAAGTTTCCGGCCTAACTATTTTCTAGGTATGATAAAGACAAAATTATATTTCACTTTTCATTATAGTTACCTTTTATTGCAATACCTTCCCACATCTTTGAATTAACATTTCAACCCCCCCCCCCACCAAATATAGTGAGAAGTTTTGTCGGGAAAATGGGCATAAACAGCATCCATCACTTCTTTGTTACCGATAAATTTCCTTCATCGAAGGTTTTTCTTGAGTTTTGAGAAGAGAAAATAGTCAATGGGAGCTATATCTGGGCTGTAGAGTGGATGGTCGATATCCTTGAAGCCACATTTCCTCTCGGCTTTTTTACAACAAGGGTGTGTGAACAGGCACGTTATCGTGAAGAAGGCGCACACCACCACTCAGTTATTCTCGTCTTTTCTATTTGATGGAAGCACGTAGTCTGAGCATTAGGCCAGCATAGTACTCCCCATTTACTGTGGTGTCCTTGAAGTCAATGAAGAGTATTCCTTCACAGTTCCAAAATATTGTGGCCATGATCTTTTTGATTGACTGAGTGACCTTGGCCTTTAGAGGTGATGCTTTGCCAGGTTTACGCAACTCCATTGGTTCTCTTTTACACAAGGGATCATAGTACAGGATCATAGTTTCATCTCCAGTAACAATGGTTCGCAGAACTTCTCTCTCTTTGCCACGGGCAGAACTGCAAAATGCCTGACAACAGATGACTCGTTGCTGCTTTTGGACTGAGGAAAGAAGTCTGAGCACCCACCTTGCACTAACCTTATTCATGTTTAAAAGTTCATGAATAATTCGAAGGGTTGTTAGTTTAGATCCTTGCTGTCATTTCTGTAACTTTGAGCCGCCGGTCTTCCATAATTTCTCCTTCCACAAGAGCGATGTTTTCAGTAGTGAGCACCTCCAAGGGGTGACCTGAACGCTCTTCGTCTTCAATGCTTTCTTGAGCCATTCGAAAAAGTTAGGCCATTATTTTACGGTAGAATATGAGGGGGGTGCTTCCCCATAAACACCGCTCAAACGCTGTTAAATTTCATTTGGAATAAATCCTTCTTTTGTGAAGAACTTAATAACAGCTCGACACTCCATTTAGAACATGCCACAATCTTCTACATATAGTCTTCTTTATGCAACTACCTATATCAAAACAAATGAACACAGCGGAGAGGAAGTTACGGCTGCAATAATTTACTTAACAGATAAGGTATGGCACCAGATTTTATTTTTGTGAAGGCGATAACCTTGATTGGCGAGGCCGGAAACTTATGGACCTACCCTGGTACATGACACTTTTAATTCTGTATTCTCCAAATCTCTAAGAAAGCATTTTTGCATACCACTTGCCAGAGAGCCGTTGATACATCTCCTGTACCGGACCGAATACCAGTAAGGGATATCAAAGATGACACAATTAGTGACTAATGTAAAAAATTGCCACGCTAATGTTGCAGATGGGTAAAGTACCTAAATGTTTTCGAAGAGCAAGGACCATTCTATTATTTGATTCTTTTTACAGTAAGATATTTTCGGCCATTGACAAATGTGTTCTGAAAGTTAAACAGTACAAACAAAAATATCCTATTTGGTTTAATGGTAAAATAATTCAAAATAAAAAAATAAAATAAAAAGTTAGAAAGAAAAAAAAACATGTAAGCATTGGTTACAAAGATATAAAGAATTCAGAGAGAAAGTGAAAAGGGATATTAAACAAGGTTTTGGTGTTTATTGGACATCAATGGAAGCTGACATAACCAGTAATAGTAGGACTTTTTGGAAGTTTATAAAGGCTAAAAGAAAACACAATATTTATGAATCTGAAAGAGTTTACCAAAGTGAAACTCTTTGTAAATCACAGGATATCGCCAATTGTTTTGTAGATTACTTTAGATCAGTATATTCACCAACACCTTCAATGTATGACGTTCAATCAAACAATTTTGCTTTTCCAATATCCGACTTATTTCATATGGAAGATATCACCTATAATGATATCAGAACTGCTATAAGAAAGCTGAGACCCAAAAAATCAATTAAGTTTAAAGGCTCTTTGACTTTCCAAATACGGATGAGAAATTTAACTACGACATTTTAACACGTGTAAAGCTCTCTTTCAACTAGCCAATTCCTGTGTCTTAGGTTGTAGACACTTAATAGGTAAAACGTCGAGTGTCTCAACTCAATTAAACTAAAAGCAAGAAGATACCAAAGACACTCGAACAAATATGTATGACGCTCGACGAATAAGAAAGCATTTACTAAAGAATGAAGTGGATACTTGGGCTAAACTCCCATATAAAAAGACTTGCTATTGTCCTTTACCAAGAACACATTCCAGCAAACTCATGAAATTGACACCGTGAAAGTCCCACTTCGAGTGAATGATGGGAAGCTCTGTAAATGGCATCAAACGACTCTGCTATACGATCTCTACTAAGCAGGACTTAGGACAACCATCTCTGTCAACTCTGCCACAGAGAGACAGAAACGCTTGCATACTTAAAGATTCCTTTCTTTTGGAGAAACACTACATAATTCTTGCCATCACAGGATTAGTTCAATGATAGCAGAAGAACTCTGATCTAATAACTTCGAGGTCTACGAAGAAGTTCACTGTCTGGCAACTAACGGAAACTCAAGAAGAATCGATATGATCGACCCCCATTAAACAACAATATGCGTTATATAATAGATCTTACCATTAGATTCGAAAAAAAGGGTCAACCTGAGAAGGTGAACAAAGAAAAAATTAATATATTTATAACACTACACTTTATAACACTTTAAGAAATAATATAAACTTCAGAGCGAAGTGGTGGGAACCTGTGGTACTATTCCTCTGCACATTTTGCACATTTCCATCACCTGGAATAGGTTTCATTTACGCAGAGAGAGAGAGAGAGAGAGAGAGAGAGAGAGAGAGATCGTGATAACTTCTCTTTGGATCTTTATATTTACTTCGCCACCACCTTTACAGTAATCAAGAATGCTTATAGAACAATTTTATATAAGCTTTCCTTTTCCTATTCACACTCATTTTATACAAAATTGTTTTCTGTATTTCTTTGCTTCCATTTATCATCTTTTTTATTTACATTTTGGTTACTAAGCTTATTCATATCTATTGATATGCTACCCATTATGGCAGCCCTTAATTGCGGAGAACCGTTATTATTGTTATTGTTTTGTCAATAAATATATAGGGTGATCAGTTTGGATACGTATAATATTAAATATTGCTATAAAATTAATATGATAATAGGAAACTTATCTTATTGGTAATATTTTGCTTAAAAGATAGGAGTTTCCATACATAGGTTGGTAGAAGAGATGTGTCGCTGTGGTTGGTTGTGTTCATGGAAAATGTAAGTTCTTTTTGGTGGACCGGCCACCCCTCCAGCGTCCGACCAAGATCACGGTGGTTTAACCTGGGCCTGGGCCACAGGTTTGGATTCCGTGAGCTTCTAATCTACCTCTGGCTGCTCAGGTATGTTGAAAACGCCGTTTTCAGGGGAGATGGTATTTCCCATGGTTAAGCTCTGGAAGTATTCTTCTTTGTTTGTTGGGTTCGGTCGTTTTTTTAATGATATTTAACGCCCGTTTTTACTACCGTAGCACCATAGGCAGTAAACACTGGTGGTGGAATGATAAATCGGGAAAGGATGTTTTAAAGGAAGGAAACGTTCGAGGCCTAAGTTTAGGACTGAGGACTGAGCAAAACCTGGAAAAACCGCAGTCTGGTAGAACGGCCCTGGCGGGGTTCGAACTCCAGATCTCCCGCTCACGAGTCCGCCCCTTAACGACTCGGCCACCCGTGGCGGTGGTTCGGTTGTATAGAGTGGAAGAAATAAAACCTTGCAGCTCGTTGATCCTGCATAGGAGGTTTTCAGTATTGGGGTTTAGTGCTTCCTAAATGTTAGAAAGCACAAGTTGTAGGTCGTCCTGCCTAGAGTGAATGTGTGTGAGGTAGGAGCCTATCTCCGATTGGTGTTCGGAGAAATTCCTCTCCACTGAGGTCTGGCTCTGTTGTATGTGCTGGGCAGCCTCTGCTAGTCGCCCAGTGGTGGTGGCGAGACTCTAAACAGCAGCGTTAAGTGTCTGGATGGAGTCGGCAATTACCACTGCTAGAGTTCTCGTTTCCGAGGATGCTGGCTTCCGGTTTCGGCCCTTGGTTTTCTTGTGTTGCTGGTCCTGTTCGTTTCCTACTGGGAGAGAGGAAGTCTCGGGAGTTGCAGCCGATTTGTAGTTCGGGTGCTGCGGACAATGAACATGTCCTGTATAATGGTCTGTGCCGCCGCAGGTGACGTAGAGTAGACTGCGGTGTAACGGGTCGTGCCTTTGGTATTTGAAAGTTAGTTCCTCGGCACCACAGTTGTGGCACCTTGGTTCTGTTGGGCAGCTGTTCTCCTCGTGTCCGTATCCGTAGCTCCGCCGACATGATGACACGCGTATATTTCTGCTGGCCTCGACTTTTAGCAGCTTGCCCGCAAGGAGCAGACCAGAGGCGATGGCGGTGGCGCTGTCTTTGCTGTCGAGAAGCACTATGCGCATCAGCGCAGTTGGGCCCCTCGAGAATCGGATTCTTACTGCTCTAACCGCGGAGGGCCAGAGGCCCTGTGCGGCTTTGAGCACATGGGTGGGCCAAAATCCACTCGGGACCCCCACGGCGACGACGCTGCAGGAAGGGATGGGGAGCTTGTTCTGTATTGGTATTGTTGGTTGTTCAGGGTTTGTTGAGAGGGTGCAGGGAGTTTCGAATTCACGGCTTGTGTTGATACTCGGCTCAGGAAGTGAAGCAGTATTGGTTGGTTGGTCTGGTTGAGGGGAAGGAGGGGTTCATGGGTAGAAAAATCTGTCCCATTTGTCCAATAGGGCGCGCGAGGATTCGAGCCGCTCATTTGCCGCCCTTTCGACCTCGAGGCTAGCGTTTTGAAGAGCAGTGTTGCCAGCGATGCTGTTTAGGCTGTTTTGCGGTGTGCTGAGAGGCAAGTAGGACGATCGGGTCTTCTTCGCTGGAGGTGAAGTGCTGGGAAGTCCGGTGTCTGCGGCCGAGGTGCCGGAGCTGGCCACTGGCGAGCCGGCGGAGTTTGCCTTCTTCTTCTTTTCCATCTTGGTGGTTCTACGCCGAGTTCAAGGGAGAGAACCAACACCCGCCAGCCAATTACAAATGAAAACTACAGATTATTGAAATCGTACTACAAATCAACAGAGAGCTCAATGAGTTCTTGGATATGCTAAGTTTGAGAATGTTAAATATTTTAACATGAGTATGGCGTGAATAATGTACTTAAATAAGACTCAATAATGTTGCGCTATCGAATATTTGTAGAAACAATTCTTGTGTTATAAAACATGGATGAGATCGCAGGTGAAACCCATTACGGGAAGCAGTTATCTCTGAAGCCCTACGAAAGCTAAAGACGACTGTCAGCAGAGATGAATGCACCAAATACGTACTGTCAGACTATATTTCAAAAGTACCTGAAACTGTTCCCATATCACTTACAACGTATACAAGCCTTACGCGATGAGGATCATAAAGCGCATTTTAATTTGCATCCATGACATGCCAATGGATTGAAGATGATAGGGATTCTTAAACAAATGACTTTTTACAGACATGTTAGCGTGAGGGTAGACACAACTGCATTATTTGGACAAAGGAAAATCCACAGTCTCCTACGAGCTTGAAAGGTCAAGTCCAAAAGTTAACGTGTGGAGTGAGCCGCATTGTATGGAGCATTCTTGGCATGTGTTGAATTGCATCACCGTTATGAGTTGTGCAGAGTGCGCAATAGGGGCCATGTAGCATTCTTATAAAGTTCAGTAGTAAATGCTTTACGTTGTTCTATATACAAACGGATCATCCTATATATAGGATATATATGATGTTTATATATGTGCTCTGACATGGCTTAATTGTACACACACAAACACACACACATAATATATATATATTGATTTATTTATGGACGCTCTTTAACATCTCAGGTCATCAGCGCCCCATTCAACTCAGGGCGTGAAACGGCCAACAAATTTTGCTCAGAGGCCTCTCTTTCAGGCTTGAGATTCTTTTTCGTGCCGTAAATGTACGACACGGGACCCACGGCTTTACTTCCCTTCCGAAGGAAGCCATACTTAGGATTTTTACGCGCGAGAAAATCCATCGGTCCTGGCCGGGTTCGAACCCGCGTTCTTGGGTTTAGGAGGCAAATATGGTAACCACTACACCACCAGAACCGACATATATATATAAGTCATTGAGACTGATCATTATAATACAATGAAAAATAAAAAGAGCTAGAGAGAACAGAGAAGTAGGAATATTTGGATTAGCCAAATGAAAGTAAATTTATGTAGGATTGCTAATATATTCCTTAATAGTGTAATAGTCCATCTTTGTTAAGAAGTCAAATAAGTGCTTTTTTTAATTTATTGTAAGTTTTGCAGATTTTAATGTAGTTTGAGAACTTATTATAATATTGTATTCCCATATAACCGGGCATCTTCTCATACATCTACAATCTGTGTCTGGGAAGTGCATAGTTATTTATTCACTCTTCTGTTATAATTATGCAAAGCCGAGTTATTCATTGACGAGGATTGAAACTTGATCAAATGTAAAATTGACCTGTAAACGTATAAACTGGAAGTGTTAATACATTTGCGGGCTAATGTTGCTCTACAAGAGGTGGTTTAAATTATCTTAATTCCAAATGTTATTTCTGTAATACGATTTTTTTTAAATTACTTTAGGAAATATTTCCATATATTTCAATGTCATAAATAAGTGAATAAATAAGGGAAATTTTTAAAATTCTAAATGTTACACATGGTATATATCAATTATAGTTTCTCAGAATGAGTTGGTTGTTACTAATATTTATTGCCAATTTTTCAACATGAATTATAAAAGAAAATGTCTTATTAATATTTAGACTTTGTAACTTTATATAATCAGCATTTTTACAAGTGTTGTTTTCAATCATTAAACAAAGCTGCATATTAGTTTTCTTATATTTTAAAGTAATTATTTCATATTTTAAAGGATTTGCAAATAGATTTAATTTCCTGAAATACGTAACTACAGAGTGGACAATGTTATTAATTTTACGAGAAATAAGTCATGGCAAATATTTTTTTCTTGCGAATAAGGGACAACACGGAGAAATGCTATTTTCACATATGCACGTTGTTCACTCCAAGTGACCTTCATTCCTGACCTCGTCCCTTACCAACTGAAATTCGGGGCATGCTAAGACATGCAGCTGTGCTTACATACACAATCTAGTGGCTTCGTTTGAAAGTACATTCCATACACTTTCAGCCGTATATACCTTAGAATTTTTATGTTATCCCTTTTTTGTAAGGGAAAAAATAGCTGCCATGACTTACGAATTATCCCTTGTATGCCCTAGAAGAGTGACATCTTTATTATTACAGTTGTTATTCAATCATCAGCAAAGTGAATTATGTTAGCATTTTGAGAACAATCCTTTAAATTATGTGTATAAAGAATAAAAAGTAATGGACCAAGAATGGATCCTTGAGGAACACAATGTGTTGGATTTTACAATTGAGACACATTTATGCCTACATTTATTTTTAGTTAGAATTTTTTTCCTATTAGTCATATAAAATGCTATCAATCTATATCCTAATCTCCTAAAACATAAACTTGATAGTTCATTGATTAAAATTTGTACACCAACGCAATCAAAGTCTTTAATCAAATCAAGTAAAATACAAACAGTAAAATTACGAGTATCAATATAATTTATTATGTTTTCATTACAGGGTGATATTGCTGTTATTGTAGATCAATTACTCACAAAGTCATTTTGATGCTTCAGTATTAGACTGAATTTATTTAGATATTTTATTATATATTTCTAATAAAAAAATCTTAGAAAGAGCTGGTGTTATAGATATAGGCTAATACTTATTTATGTTATCCTTGTTACCTTTTTGATCACTGGAATCACTTTTGCAACTTTGTTTATGTGAAAAAATGCCACTTTGTAGACAAGAGTTACTATTGATTCTAAAGATTTCCCTACTTCACCACTACATTATTTAATAATTGACATGGGAACATTATCACATTTCAGACTGTTATTTCATTTAAAATATTTTTATTACTTTCACTATTTCAACACTATCAGTAAGATAGGAATAAATACTTGAAGAATTCCTAGACTTACATTCTATAGTTAAGCACATTTTATATCTGTAAGGACTTAATGTTGATTCAAATGGAAACAAAATATTTATTCAAATTTCAGCCAAAATATTGGCTTTATTAATAGATTTACTATTAATCATTAATTTAATACAGTCATAACTGGAGATGTTATAGAATTTATTAATTATTTTTCATTTGGATTTATTTATGTTTTGTTGGCTCATTATTTTATTACTAAAATAATTTGCTTTGGCAGCCATTATCAAGTTAATACATGTTCTTTATAAGGCTTTCAGATGTATGTGGCCAGAATTTATGCTATTGATCTTTATTTTACTGTTAGCTAACTTAAGAAATATGCAAAACTTTTTTATTTGGGGAGTGATCTAACAATCCAATTTTACGAATTGTGGTCTGTTGAGACAATAATAGGACAATGGCTATTTATATAATAAGTTAGCATATTACAAAATTTATTTACTTTCTTATCAGGGTCCTGTTCATGGTATACTATTTTCTATTTCTCATCTGTAAGAGCCCTTTTTTTTAGTGTATTTAAATTATGTGTGGTATATTTTAAACTATTCCTAGATTAAGATTCCTAGTGCATGTTTCTTGTCCCTCTTTCATTCCATATAAGGTTATATTCTCAGTAATATGTTTAGATAAACATGATTATAGTGCACTTACAGTATAGGATATGTTATCAATATTAATGATGATAATGTCAATGGAAGTTCAGATGTAGGAGTGATTTGAATAGATTGATTTATTGTATATCTTAAGTTATACTCATTTAAAAAAATATTAATCTCGCCTTTTTAGTTATGTTCTGCAAAAATTCAATATATAAATCCCTAATTATATAATGTTATACATATAGATGTATAGAATATGACTAAGTAACACACCCATTTTTCAAACAGATATTAAAATTGCCATTGGGTGAACTATAAATATAAATTACTGTTATACTTATTTTATATATGTACATGAACATTTATACCAGCTAATTCAATGTGGTTTTTTATACACCAGTTATCAATATCAATTGTACTCAAATGTGTGACTAAAGTACATTTAGTAAAAATACCAATGACTCCCCTTGCTTTTATTTTCCAGAAATATTTTGCCATTTAGTTCATATTCAAAAAGAAGTTTATACATACTTCAAAGGGCCCATTTTTTTTTGTTCAAGTGCATTCCATGCTTTGTGTACAAAAGTCACCTTGCATTGAAATATTTTATTAATTTTACATGTTTCTACTTTACACACATTGAGATTATGCCATTTACTTAAATCATTTGCAAATTTTCCCAAGAATTAGGAAACTGATCATGTCTCTGGGGAAATTTCAACACAACAATAGTTTTATTTAATGAACTGTTTACTGTACTTTCTAGGTACAGAACCATATTTTCAGGTTCACCTAAGGTAACATTGTTGCTGTTCTGAATAATCATTACACAATCATCTTTTGTGAATTTTGGGCTAATTACTTTTATGTTTTAACACTGAGCAAATTATTGCACCTGGTTTTGCAATAACACTAGCCTGTGTGGTTTGCTTCCATATAGCTAATTTGTTTAGCCAAGTCTCACCCATGGCTATCTGTATACAGTTGACTCTAAGGTCAACTTCTGATGGCTGGATCTCCATTCCTTTTTATTGTTATTGATCAGGGAGTTTAAAAGTTTGGTATATAATTTCATTTCTTCCAGATGTTTCAGCATTTCATTCCTAATATGTATGGAAATATACAATTAAGAACAACAATTAATCAGGAATCTTAAATGGATATATTTGAATATTCTATTGCGTATATGACTTACATTTATTTGTGATGTTTTCATTGCATTTAAATATCTAGTTTTACTCAATTCATATCTGTTTTAATATTCCTTAAGAATATTTTCATGCATTACTACAGCTTTGGTGTCTGAATTGATTTACTTAAAGCTAAATTGATTAACTTTTATTCCAATTATAAGGGCATAAAACTGCATTTTTAATGCAATATTTCAAGTAGTGGTAGAATACATTATATATTGTAGTCTTAAATGACAACAATTGTTAATATTTTATGTAATGTTCCAGATATGAAATCATGTGCCAATGTTGGAAGGCAGATGCAAATGAGCGGCCCACCTTCAAAGAGCTTGAGGAAGTTTTGGGTGATATGCTTGCAGATGGTGTAGAATATCTTGACTTGAAGCACATTATTGTTCAAAACAGATTATACTTTGATGATAAAGAAAAGGAAGATAATGGTAAGTATTTAGAAAAAAGTATTTTATTTTAAAGAATACTATCAACGATAAAATATATTGAACCTCAGAAACATTAGAAATCCCTGTCATATCAAGATATTACATGTATAAATCTTATTTTTATTAACAAAATTAATAAAGCCAATAATAAGAAACTTATCATTATAAACCACAATGCTCATAATTATCATGCATTTGTATAGATAGAATTCCTTAATCAATAATAATAATAATAATAATAATAATAATAATAATAATAATATCTTTTTACCAGTTGCATTATAGATAACAAACATGTGACTTATCATGGTTGCTTCTAAATCCAGGCTTACATCAAGATGAAAAATAAATGTTCTCTTAAGTTACATGATAAAGTAATATAATTATGCTCTTACAATATTACTATCATATTTCCATTATATATATATATATATATATATATATATACACACACACAAGATAACTTATGATCTGCCTCTGACTGTCCCTTATAATTTTTAAACAAATGTAATTCAGTGGCATTTGACACAGATTTGAGTGCTCACAAGATTATTTATGCCATTACTGAAATCAGCAGTAGTGTATTGAGTGCATAGTTCACTCATATGAAAGTGTAATTATTTAGAAACAGGGGATCAACAGTTTGAACTTTGCTTTAAGTTTTCATTAAGATACTGCAACTATAAATATAAATGATAAATTGCTATGTATTATATATGATCATTTACTTTCATTAAAAGGAAATAAAACTTTGATCCAAAAATCATAAGCCATATTAATATTTTTGTTTAACGTTACCTACAATGGCTTGTTAGTACTCTAATAGTATGTTTGCCTCCATTGTGTTCCTTACTTCCTTTTTCTTCATCTTTAAGAATATTATCATATACAACTTTCTGTCAGACAGCTTTAGCATTATGCATCCTTGAGTTTGTTTGCTCAGTCTTAATATTAGTTTAATTCATTATCCAAAGTGACTGAAGATGCTGGAAGATGTTATAAATGCACAATAAATAAATAAAAAATACTGCTTTGGTGCAAAATAAAATAAAATAAAATCCAAAATGCTAATATACCACTACATAATAAGTCAGGATGCTTATGAAAATCAAATCACACCTATGATAAAGATAAGACACACATTTGAGTTCTATGCAACCTATTGATTTTCCATCCACTATTTACCTGAGAGAATAAATAAGGCATGCATCTTCATTCTTAGATAACTATCTAATCCAGCATGATGATACCATGTTTTTTTAATTACCATTTGGGCTCTACATATTGTACATTTATGCTAGGTTTGATATGAGCAACAACATCTATATCTTTCTTCAGTATTTTTTTAAACAACCTGTATGTGTGGTAAAAAATCAACTACATGTTCACATTTTCAAGAAATTCATATGCAAATAAGCAAAAAGTTGAATTAGAGCATTGCCCATGGCCAACCCATTCTTTTGCAAATAAAAACTACCTCTGAAAGAAGTATATTTGGTTGATGCAAGATAATATTATTTGGACACCACTAAATAAAATTCAACTTAACCTAAAATCTATATAATGAATGAAATTTCTTCTGGCAAAGAAGCAGATATGTATATAAACAGCTGTAATTACTGCAACAAGAAATATATTGGTAAAGCCCAAAAAAAACAAAAACAAAAAAAAAAAACATTATTCTTCATTTCAAGAAGCACATGAGAAATGACAAATATAAATATACTGAAAAAACAAGCAATAGCACATAAGTTTTGATTAAAAACTATTCATATAAAAAGAACCAAAATTTTAAATAGTGGTTCAAAAATCAATAGAATGGGCACTCTGGAAAAGTTTATTCACATTCAAGAATATAGAAGAATTAGTTAATATTGACCTCATTTCCAAATTTATAAAATCTATAGAAAAATTCTGCACACCTTGTGGGAAATTTGATAATGAATTCATGATCAGAAATAAGGCAACTTTCTATTAAACACGTCCAAGTAAGTTGGTGAAAATTAATGAAATTTGAATGATGTATACATAAAATTATACTTTGTTTTATGTTTACTGATAAAAATTCTCACATATTAAAATTTTTAATATTATATTAAATACAGAGTATGGCAAAATTGTGCACACTTCAAGCAAAGAAAAAACTGTGTTAACATAACTAAACTGATTTCACACAAAAAGAAAATGATGAGCACTAATTATCTTAGACTTTTACAGTTACACCAACTGCTCAAAATGCCCACCATCGGCGTCGATAAACTTCTGAATACGGTGAACTACTGATGGAACAACTTTTGCGAAAGTGTCCTCAACGATTGCAGCACATGCCGTTTCAATTTCTTTCCGAAGTGCTGCTAGTGTAGCTGGTTTTCAACGGTATACCTCATCCTTGAGAGTTCCCCATAGGTAGAAGTCCAACGGAGTTAGATCCGGAGAACGCGGTGGAAACTCAATCGGACATTTTCGTCCTTTCCAGTGCCTTGGAAGATTGCAATCAAGGTACACACGTACAACTCGGTGGTAATGTGGTGGTGCACTATCCTGTCGCCAGTAAAGTTCCTCATTTCCATAGAGTGTATGAATGACTGGTAAGATAGATGTGCGTATCATGTTCAGGTTAATTGGGCCAGTTTCTGTTCCTTCAAAAAAGAATGGTCCAATTAGACCCCTAGATGATAACCCACACCAAACATTAATTTCAGGTAAATTAACAGCCTTTTCCAAAATACCATTTGATTGTTTGCACACCAGTAGACACAGTTATGCCGGTTAACAGTTCCGTTCAACTTAAATTGTGCCTCATCGGACCAAACAACTTTCTCTACGAAGGCTTCATCCTCTTGCACCATGTTCCGAAACCATTCACAGTACTGTATTCTCAGATCAGGAACTTCTTCATTTAATGCATGCAAAAGTATTGGGATGAAAACTTTCAACTTTTCTGTTTTAATAATACGACGTGCGCTGGTTCTGCTAATCCCATTCTCACGTATACATTGCTTTGTAGATTTCTGCGGTGAGTGCTCAAAAGTTCCAAAACTATGGCCGAGGACGTGGGACTTGTTGCTGTGCGTTCTCTCAGATGTGCCCATGTGAACATCGCATACGGTACCACGAGTCTCAAATAGGTCTCGAATGCGTGCAATTGTTACTCGCATTGGAGGTTCTGTACTGTACACACGTCTCCATTGCCTTTGAACTTCAACAACATTCTAGATTTTCCAATACCACTTGAAAATTGCTTTCCGCTGTTCGAACGATAATCTTGGCTCCACTTTGTTGCAGCAACGCTATCATAATGTATGTGAGTCACACCTGTTCAGAGAACACCACACTACATCTTACTGTTGTTTTTAGGTACAACTTTGAAATATATTAAATAGATATCCACTGTGAAAGTAATTATGCTTTTCTGGTTTCCTCGGTATGTTAATAACATTTATAATCATATAATAGAATAGAATATTAATAACCTTCAACTTCAAGATAAATCATTTTCATACAAATCAAATATTTATTATTTCTAAATTACGTTCTTATTATACAGAGTATTACAATTTAAATTACAAATAACGAAGTATCAATTTAATTTTATGTTCATTGTAGCTGATATAAGCTACTCAAAATAATCACTCTTTTAATAAGTATCAAGAAACAAACAAAATTCTCTTACAATTCTTTCCCTTATAACCAAAGCATTGTGGAAGAATTTTTTAAGCAATAGCTCCCATAGGGAACATATCAAGGGTAGTCCAGGCCAAAAGCTTACACATAATTACAACAAAAACTTTTCTGCAAGATGGTGAAATAATAATGTAAAATCTTATACTTGCATGCATGCATACATACACACACACACACACATACATACATACATACATACATACATACATACATACATACATACATACATTTACATAGTTTGTCAGATCACTGCTCTCATCAATAAATATAAATCTGGCTCCAATTAATCATATTTGAAAGAAAATAGTTTGGGGTAAGCCACACAATTATTGTAGAATGATGGAAAATGAATTCTCACCCAGCTAACGCCTGTAGTGCCTCAGTAGTAAAAACGAGTGTAAAAACAATATTAACTTTTTTTTAAAAAAAAATCCCTCACCTAGACAATGTCCTTAAGCAAGCTAAGACTGTATTCAATATGTAGTTACTTATACCAAAGATAAGAGTTAATTGTCATGTACCAACAAGTAGAGTGATAGAGAGAAGGGTTAGGAAAGAATGGCACTATGTAGCAGTAAGAAAAGGAAGGAAGACCTCAAAGATTTGAAAAGGTAAGGTTTCTAACACAACAAGAACACACACGAACTTGCCCAAGTGGTGAATGCCTATAAATACACACAATATATAAATAATTGTTTTTACTTTAATGAATAAACCTAATTACTTGTGTTAGAATAATTTAACATTGTAACACAAAGGACAAAATATACAGGGTGCAGCATTTAACATTTCCCATTTCCAAAACCCCATCACTTATTTATTTTACAAGTAAATTACAAGAATTTATAATTATAATCTTTGAATTACAGTACACCTTATGTTTTGAAGATAACGTCTTTCAGATGTTCTCTCTTGGCGTCAATGCATTGTTGCAATATTTGTTGTACACCGAACATTACGCGCCGCAATGTTTGTGATGTAACATCAGCAATCTCTCTACGAATTGCGGTTTTGAGGCTGTTGATGTCACTAAGGATATGACTGTAGATCTTACCCTTAAGGTACCCCCACAAAAAGAAGTTTGGTGCAGCGAGCAGGAGGTAAAGAATGAATGTCACAAAATCTGGGGATAAGTCGCCCAGGGAAAGCAGTGCGGAATGTGTTCATTGAAACATGTGTTGTGTGGGATGTGGCTCCATCCTGTTGAAACCACAGACGCTTAATGTTCTAGTTATGACGTCTCGACTCAGACAGGAAAAAAAGTTTGTAATATTCTGTTGTAACTCTCAGGGTTCACAGTCACCGCAACACCATTGTCGTCTTCGAAAAAGGAAGGACCAACGATACCCTCTATTGCAACAGCACACCAGACTACGACCTTGAGAATGTGTAGTGGCCGTTCAAAGATTTCGCTTGGATTTTGCGAAGCCCAATATCAAAATTTTGCTTATTTACAGAACCAATGTGGCAGAAATTCGGTTCGTCACTTGTTAACAGGCAGCTGTGAAAGTCATAGTGAGTGTTCCAGTCCGCTGCAGAGTGACTTGGAGTACAGAAGTAACAGTTGACTGCGTTTCGTTTTGTGCTATTAGGTTTTTGTCAGTTTTTTCTAAGTTGAAATTTTTCTTTACATTTCTTTTGTGGACTAATTCATAGTTATCTAGCAAATTGTCATTATGAACAAGGTCACACGAGTGAACACTTTGAAAGCTACCTTCGATAAAAAGTGAGCCTCGGTCTACGCAATTAGATATACATCTCTGGTTGGATACTACCCTACATATAGCCGAGGATCAATTGGGCACACTTCAAATAATTGGTAAGCAAAATGTAGCATTTATCAAGTTACACAGTAGAGTGGTTTTCGAACAGTTATTAAATGTACATCAGGGCACAACTCCCTTTGTAACTGAAGACGGATCTGTGACTTCCGTAACGATTAGTGATACCAGTGGGGAATACACCCATGCCCTTGTGTTTAATTTACCCCCGGAATTATCAAATGATAAAATACGCCAAGGTTTACAGGTAATTAAAATTGAAAATGAACATTGGTCTCTCGGCTATAAGTATAGGGTGCAAAATGGAATTCGTTCTACTCAAATTGATTTGGAAAAACCTATTCCATCTAATTTGATGATTGCTGGTCACGAGGTTTACATTAGTTATGCAGGGCAACCACCCACGTGGAATACATGAGGTGAAACCACTCATTTCCATGATCGTTGTCCTTATAAGAAATTTACTTCTAAGATCCCACAAGTAACTCATCCAACATTAATAAGTGATCTATTCTATGAGAAAATTATTGTTACTTCTCAGGAAACTTCTGCTTCCAGCCCCATTCAACCTGACCAGCAGGCAGACGCTCTCCCCCCCCCCTCCCGAGCCCTCTCAACAGGCCGCGTCTCCCTTGGAACCTATGAACCCGACCTTACTGTTATCGCAACGGCATAACATACCTCCCTTATCCCCACCTACTAGTAACACTAACAAGGTTAAAATTTATTGTTTATACGACGTGCGCTGGTTCTGCTAATTCCCTTTGCTGCACCATCGCATGAAGAGGAGATAAATATATGACCCAATGCTAAGAAACAAAAAGTACGCGACTAAGATCCCAATCTACGGTGACACCTTTGAATGACTTTGATACTCAGACTCTACTCAATAATAAACCAGCGATTTCACCCCGAGATCCGCGATTACAGGGTGGCTGGTCTTCTAAACGTCATGTTGACAATGACAAAGCTGGGAAATCTCTGCCGTTATCTGAAAGACCAACTGAGCCTATGTTGGAAGACACGTCTCATGAAACCTTAGAGCTCACGATTGGAGAATAATTTCTTATTACTCTCCTCTAGCTGTTTATTTCTTTTTAATTGTTCTTGGATTCACTTGTTTCTCTTTATGACGCACACATATAAAATTCTTACACTGAATATTAGTAATACTGAAAATTTTCGTCTTCTTGCAATAACTTTTCATTCCCTGGATGTCGACATTGCTCTTCTTCAAGAGGTAAATTCTCCATTTATAACTCGTTTATATGGATATAATGCTGAAATCAATGCTGATTTTGTTACCCATGGTATTGCCACATTGCTTAAAGATCACTTGCAATATACGGATGTGTATATAACTGCAAATTTTAGAGGCATCAGCCGTATCCTAGGGAATCTCAATATTATTAATGTATATGGTCCTCCTGGCACCCATATGCAGAAGGAAAGACAAATTTTTTGCTGAAGAACTAACTTATTTGTTTTCTAATTCTCCACATGTGTTATTAGGTGGCGAATTTAATACTGTTTTCTCTCCTAAAGATTGCACAGAGATTTAGTTCATCAACTTCAGCTACGGAATACATGGGAAGTCATGAATCGTGATCGTCCGCTTTACTCATTTCAACGCAATCTCTCGGGAGCACGACTCGATCGCATTTATGTTGATTGCGATCTTTGTATTAGCACTGTGGATATATGTCTCACAGAACTCTCTGATCATTGTGGATACCTTACCTCTATTGCGCTACCTGCATCCTCTTTATCATATAGTCGTGGTTACTGGAAACTGAATGTGCAGATTCTTTCTGACAAGATGTTCAGGAACTCTTTGCCGAGCGATGGTCATGTTGGGCTTATTAGCAACGATTTTACTCTACTAAACTGGAATGTTGGATTGTCATCAAAACCAAGATAAAACGGTTTCTTCAATATATGTCTGGTGATAAATATCGCAGTAAACAGCATTATGGACTGTTTCTTTATGGGGTGTTGCGAAATTTGTACAGTTACCCTGTGGTTGATACACAATGTAATTTTGAGATAAAAAGAATTAAAGCTCGGATTCTTAAACTTCAACTGGACGATCTGAGGGGCACTCAGGTGCGTTCCCGAGCTACCTTAATTAATATGGAATCTCCGTCCGTATATCATGTCCGTAAACAACCAAGCGTAAATATATTCATAGCATTCAAAATAGCTCCCATGTTTCTGTAAGTAGCCAAGTAGATATTCGTTCTGTTATGTATGAATATCTTCAAAAGATATATTCCGATATCAAACCTGAATCTCCGCCTTTGCGAGGCGGTGGTGGCTTCCTTAATGCTGGGGTCACTCACCCCTATAAAGGAGTAGGTCTAAGCTAGTACGACCTATCAGCCAGTGAAACTCTGGTAACTGGGTGCGCTCGGCTTTTGCAGCTGCAGTTCACTCGGTGCGCTTGGGCGACGCAATCACCTGCAGCCGAAAGGCGGGGCGTTTTTGGAAACTAGGTATCGTCCTAATGCAAAAAAACCACTGGGTGGCACAGACCTCTGTGTTACGACCCCTGGTCCTAGAGCCTGGTAGTACTCGAAATCACATATCAAACCTGAAGAACTCCTTACTGCAGAGAAGTTACGGTTTTAACCTCTTCTAGCCCAGGTGATAATAGTCCTCCTTTTACCGTGGCTGAACTGCAAGCAACTTTAGCTGTCTGTCGTCGAAATAAATCACCTGAAGTAGATGGACTCCCTGCAGAACTTTACTGTGCATTTTGGCCGTTGCTGAAGGATGCACTTCTCGCAATTTTCAATGAGCTCCTGTGTATCACATTGATTCCCTCTGCATTTGTCCATGGTATACTGGTCCTGTGCCTAAATGATCCCAATACTGCACAAAACTTTCATCCTTTAACAATGCTCAATATCGATTTTAAAACGTTTATGCGTTGTATTAAACACCGCTTATCACCAATAATAGCCGATGTTCTTGCACCGGTGCAATAGTCGATACGATGTGGAGAGAACATACTGTATGTGCCCTTTGTGACGCTTTTAGTGACGCCTATATTTCGCGGGTTGGGAAACTTTTGATGTCCTTGGACTCTGACCATGCATTTGACCGGGTGAAACATAGTTATTTAATTAAAACTATGATGTACTTAGGAATCCCTGATACATACTGCTACCTCATTTGCAATGTATTAAAACCAGCTACTTCGAAAATTTTAGTGAACGGCTATTTCACTCACTCCTTTCCTGTGAGAGCGTCTGTAAGACAGGGCTATCCGATGACTCTGCAATTGTTTGTATTATCAATAGAACCTCTCCTAAGAAAATTACAACAGTGCCTTCGTTCTGATGGTCACTCTCTTATTAGAGCATTTGCTGATGATGTCACTTTGATGATCTCTTCTTTTTCATATTCAAGAGATTCTGCATAATTATTGTAGAGATTCTGGAGCGATCCTCAATGTGAATAAATCAATATCTATGCTCGTTGGCTCCACTTCTATGGTCCCAGCCTTATGGTTATCTATGGCTTCAGCCATTAAAATATTGGGTATTACGTTTTTATCCACGCTATCAGCGATGATTCATTATAATTGGAACTGTGTTGTTAACAGTATTCGTAAAGTTCTTCAAGAGCATCAATTTCTTTCCCTTAATTTATTACACTGTGTTCATTTTGTTAATATATTTTCGCTATGCAAAGTATGGTTTGTAAGCCAGGTTCTGGCCTTACCACCCAATTTTGGCGTTAAGTTGAAATTAGCTACAGGATGGTTTATTTGGAAAGTTTTTTTTGTTACGAGTCCCTAAAAATCGATTCATACCTCCAACCTCTGAAGGAGGTCTAAATGCCATTGATCCACAGGCGAAAGCTGATTGTCTATTTCTCTGGACAAACTGGTCACACCTAGGAGAATGTAGCGGTTCTTACAGTCATCAGTTTCTCACCCAGTGGTTGTCGGAACACCGCCACCTCCAGAATCCACCACATCCTCGAGGGTTGCCGATTCAGGCGCCCCAGGTTAAGAAGATACTTTAGTTAATACCATACTGTCCTGTCGACCTACATAGCCAACCACAGAAGACCAGAGACTTGTATACTGCCTGGTTATTTCAATTGCCAGCTCCTAAGGTAGTTCTTTAACATCCAGTATACAACTGGTGCCGAATCTGGTCCAACATTCGACATCCTGCACTCAACACTTACCTACGGAGTGTCTGGTACCAACTGGTGAATAATATCTTCCGTACAAATGAGCTCCTACATCGTATTGGTATGAAGATATCTCCCAACTGTGATAATTGTGGCCTTCAAGATACCATACTCCATCGTTTAGAATGTGGCGCTGCTGTATCAGCATGGTGGAGGGTGCAGACCAAGATCCTCCAGATCCTGGATGTCTCTGAAAAATATTTTGAATCCCAATATTTGACATTTCCAGTATTTAGTTGGTCCTCAATAGCTGAACGAATGGCAGTGTTGCAATATATTGAACAATATTTACTTGAATTTGGGGATTCAATATTAAAAAGTTAAAAAAAAACTACACACGCACAATTAACTTCTAATAAATATAATATTAAAAGAGTGGGTTGTATAATATATAAAACAGAATGGAAGACATGAACTGTATATTATTAGTGATGAAAACATTGAAATTATATTATGTAATCTGTAATTCCATGTGAATAAAAAAATAATAAAAATAGCTACAGAATGGAAAAAAAAAGCTCTCCCTGGGCTGTAGCACCGGAGAGGGAGAAGGAGAAGAAGGAGAAGGAGAAGGAGGAGGAGGAGGTTATGATAGCAAAGGTTCAGTTCATAAATGTAGTTACATTTAAAAAGTTTAAAAATACTCACCGAGTGTAGCTTTGTCTATCAGTGTTCAATTATTTAATTTAAGGTAGTAAATTTTTGTGGATTCATTTCAAAATGCTAAATTGATTATAAATAATAAAAAAAAAGTGTTCAACAACTGCAGCTTTCTCTGACAACAACAGACATGCAGGGCTTTACTTTCTACTGTTAATTTCTATGTGATCTGCAATTTATATGAATTTTTTCCTATTTAACATTTTTAATGTACATTTAGTTATATTTATTAAATGCACAAGAATGCAGCCAAAATTGCTCTTTAGAGAGGCCAAACATTTTTTAAGTCACAAAATGCAGTATTGAAGCCCATCATGCCCAGGTGTTCCTTTGCAGATGCCCATTGGCACAGACATTCTTGTTGTATGAGAAATTTTATGATCTTATAGCAAATGTTGCAAGTGGTGCTACAATTTAGAAATTATACTATCTTCAAAGAAGGACACAATTTTATTCATGCTGATATTGGAGGTATGCAGATTGTATCATTCTGCTAAAAATAGCCAGTACAGAGTTCTTCATAATCCAATTAGTTCATTAGCACATGGAAGACTCCCAAGTAGACTGCAGTATTCAGCGTTGCATGGAGAAAGAAGAATAATGCTGCACTGTAACAGAGCTCACCATACCCCAATATTTTCATCATGCAAAGATTCTCATGCATCATGTGAGGATTCACTCTAGCCCAAATATGGATATTCTGAGAATTGACATGTCCACTTAGATGGAACCATGTATCATCAGAGAATCTTAAGTAGACCCATATTCCCTGTTGTGCACTGAAAAAATGTTTGAATCAATTACAGTAATTCAGTTTCTGTTCATCATGAACTTTCAATAATGGCATAGCAGTAACATAATATGCATGCAACTATACTTTTGGATTGTTCAAATATGATTGTGAAATATCTCCTGTTCAATTGGTGATGAGGCTTGCCGTCTATCTTCACCTCCTGCAGTGTTCCTTCAGGTAGTTTCAAACATCCTCCTTTATTGACATCCATCAATGTTCTCATGATTTCCAATTTTTTTAATAGAAACTAATTAGAGGTTTGCTACAGGTATCCAAACCCAAAACGGTGTAATAATTTGTAATTGGTGCTCCTTTAATGACATAGTTTTTCAGTATACTGAAGCAATAAGCATGTACATTCTTCTGTGTATCTTTTTATGCTGTACTGTACATACTATATTGCTTGTAACATAAAAGTATTATAACTGTTGATAATTGCTTAAAAGCAGCACAGTAAAATGCATCAAAATACTAAGGAAGACACAGCAAACATGCAATTAACTTTATGAGCTTGAGTAGCACATGGGCTGGAATGTACTGCAGTCACTCGTGTCCAACTGTAACAATCTATCTCAGACACCAAGGTATTTCTGAGTAAAATTTCACTGAATTATATCTTTTAGTTTAAAAGTTTTAAGGAAAAATCTATGGCTGAGAACAAATGAAACATCTTACATATGAGGAAACACAGGCAAATTATTAATTTTTGTTTTATGAAATATTTCAATAATTCTTCTTTGATATTGTTACACCATGCAGACCTAAATGGATGTAAAACTTAAATATTTACAGTATCAAATGAATAAATATAAACTTTAAGTTGCAATTCAGGAATATGGTGATAATATAGAACTGTTCTATGTTAACATGGTGCAACTATTTTAGGAATAAAGCTGCTAGTTAATACAAAATTAACAATTATATGGACCACTGAATAATTAGGACTAGCTTATACTGTTTAATTTAATCTTTTTAATGTTTATATTTAATAATACCATAAGTTATAAACCTAAATTTACTTATACATTACAAATATTTGCTCTTTGGCAGTATTGCATCACATTTTATGTAATGTTGTAGTGCTTCTTATGGCTTTAATGCACACTAATTTTGTTGAATGCACCAATAAGATCTACAACTGCTGAGCTTATGTTTAAAACAAAGGTGAAACTCCCCATTAAACTATAAACAACATAGCCTGCTGTTGCTGTCAAATATTCTAGATTTTGTACTTTCATATTAAGGAAAGCAATAGAGAGAGATATCTTGAGAGAGTCGAACTTATTTGAGGGAAATTTAAACAGTGTGAATCATTGATACTCAATGTAATTATTACTGCATAAGCAAAGCTCCATATAGTTTTGGCACTTTTTAGCTGAAGTGTTTGGAATTAAGCACTTGCATTCTGAATCTTATTTTCTTGGCTACAAACCCAGCATGTTATAATAATCATGAAAGATTTTTATATAAGACACAAAATCACTTTTAAAATGTTCATTCTAATTATACATTATTCCAAGAGAAAGTAAAATTACAAGAAATGCATTCTGACCAGTAAAAATGAACTGGAAAGTTAAAAAAAGCTCTAATTATTTATCCCAAACACTGATCTCTGAAAGTTAACTTCTACTTCATTTTTTTTTGAGTGGTGTTTAATGCCTGTTGAAAATGAAAATGAAAATAAACTTAACCAGAAACCACTGAGCATCTTTTGCTCATTTGCCACCACTAAAAAATACATTTGTACAATTAATAACAGTAAAACAAATAATATATCAAATTCAAGTCCCTTAATCATAAATGCATCTTAAAGATTTGATGTTTAAAATCTCATTTTCTCAAAAGCTATAAAAAAGGGTATTCCCTTTTTATTCCCACTTATAACAAGTTCTAAACAACATAATGGAACAGATATTGCCCTAAACCCTTCCTTATTCCCTCTTATTACCGCTTCTATTAGGTTCAAAACAACAAATACAGGATTAGACTTTAGCTTTTCATTTCATTTTATTGTGTCCTGTGATCCTATTCAAGATATGAGGCATGTGATTTATAAAGAATTAAATAAATTTAAATGCTACATAATACAAAAACAGCGTCTTATAAATAATTCTGCACCAATACAATAGCTACTTGCTTTGTCATCAATATAAAAAGCAATAAAAGATGTACATTACTGACATGTAATATATATGCATAAAAATTTACATATAACAAATGGGATAAAATATAATTAAAATTATTTTATAAAATATCAGTATACATAAGACATAATTAATTTATTGCTGTTTAAAAAAATTTATTGGCACAATAAAAAACATTTTTTTTTACAGTACTTCCAAGAGTTCACTTTTAATTTATGCAATACAGATATCTCTTTCAACAAGGTGGATAAGTGATTGTATACTTTAAACAAGTATAAATAAAAGTATTTTTTAAAAGATGTATTTAATTCAGAAACAAAGATATTATTTTTCTTCCTTTTGCCTAAGGATGTACCTCAGAGTTTATAGAAAATCAATTTATATTTGATTATATGAATACTAAAGTTTTACATATAGGTCAGTAATGGCAGTTTCCTTAAATTTTTCAAGGATTGCCTGCTACTAGTAGTTCTCTTTACTTGTACCATTTTTCTGACTGCCCTCTTTTGCAGTTTATGGATCATTTTCACTTCTGCTGCATTTCCCCAAAATATTAAGCATGCATCAATAGCAAATGAAAGCATGCAAAATAGAGAGCACAGACTTTCCTGTGATGTCACATTTGTAAATTTGTCTTATGCCAAATTACAGCTCCTAATTTCAGCAATAATTTATGTATATGTGTAGTCCATTTTAACTGTTAATCAAACAATATTCATAAAAATTACATTGACCATAAATAATTAATAATTTTGTTTTCAATTTTTATTTTTGGATACATAGAATTTTTGTTTTATACATAGCCATAAGTGATAGCTACTGTTTTATCCTTATTGGCTATTAACCTATTACTCAAAAACCAGTGAGGCAAACAGGTTATTGTATTCTTTTGTATATAGTTGAATATTTTGTACATTTTGATCAGTTATTGTTACATTGGTATTATGTCCCAAAAAAAGTTGGTTAAAACTTTAAAAACTTCGAGGTGTTTCCATATTTTATTTACTGCTAAGAAACTCTAATATTTTACTGCATTCTTTTATCTGTGGTATAAAGATCTTGTTTCTTTCATGGTTTAATTTTATTTTTTATAGGGGCATTGCTGTTCGTAACATCATTCAAATATTTGTATAAAACACTATATGTATCATTTACAGAGCTTTATTTAAGTGTTGTCTCACATGTTTCTCTTTAAAGCAGATAGTTTAGATAATCTATGTTACTTTCTGAACAAAACTTAAATTGTTCAAAATGTTCCTAATTCCCATGCTATCCTTTCTTTGTATATACAGTATTAATATCTGTGCAGAGTTATCAGAAAAGCCAGTGTCTATCATATTATAATTATGACTTCATAATCTATATTTAATATTATTTGGTCTATGGCAGATTTATTGGTAGCAATGGCAGATTTTACAACACCATGCATACCATCAGAGTTTAACACTATTGGCAATTTGAGATTTATTGGTTTATGTAGCAAGTATATGTTTACGTCACCAATCATAATAGCACCACAGGTGGCTGAGGTGGTTAAGGCATGGACTTCTGAGTAGGAGGTCTGTGGTTCAAATCCCGCCAGGACCGTCCTCCCTGACTGGAGTTTTTTCCAGGTTTTCCTCAATCTTCATAACTGGTAAATGCCGGGGAGGTACCTAAACTTGGGCCTGAAACGCTTTCTTCCTTAAAAAAAAATATTCTTTCCCAGTATATCATTTCATTTCATGTATCATCAGTGTCCACCGCCTGTGGTGCCTCAGTAGTAAAAACGGGCATTAAACACTACTTAAAAAAAACAACCATAATGATATTCTTATCTTTTTTTAATATACTATTAATTATTAATCTAGGTGTTCTATAAATAATTCTATACTGTTTATTGTACCTCTGTATATACACATTACTATTAATTTAACTGTGGGAGTTCAACATGCTAGATTTCAAAGTATTATTTGCTATATACATCTGTATTCATTATACTTGAATGGTTATGCTTCTAAATGAGACTTGGTATTAATGCATGTGCCTCCATGTCTTATTTTTTATACAATATTTAGATAATAGATAAATATATCTAAATTTTGATATTTAATCTGATCATTTGCTAGCCAGTGTTCTGTAAAACACATTTACATCATATGTCTTAATTGAGTGCACATCTCCTATGTGTGCTTTTTTATTCCCTAGGCTATGAATTTTTTTGGGAAAAACCCTTCACATTATTATTATCAACATTACAAATACATGTGTTTTTGCTAGTTAAATTATTGAGTTTCTATGGCTATCTCCTTGACCTCTGCAACATTCTTCTTCATAGTTAATTTCTGTTGCCCCAATCTTAACCACCAGATTTTCTTCTTTCTTTCCTTCTTCATGATCATCAATTTTTATTTCATCAGTCTTGTCCATTCGGTTTTCTTCTTTCTTCCTTTCCTTAAGCATATTCATTTCTGCTACACAAATTTTGACCCTCTGATCTTCTTCATTTTTCCATAACTCATGGCTACATGTTTCTGCTGTGCCAATATTTGACATCAAATTTTAGTTTTTGTTCCATGTTAAAATGCTCGATGCTAATGCTCAGTAAGTGATGTACTTAACTTCTCATTAATTACTTTCATAAATAATACTTTTACCTACATTATTTTATGCACTCTATGCATGTAAATTTGTACCTACTCTGGTTCATGTCCAGCGCACATACATTTTCAAATGTTTTTATAATTTTTTTCATCCTTCTATTTAAATACTGTACTTATGTTTATACATGATGAATCCACTAATTTGTATCTATGAGGTGCACTAATTACTAAAATATCTGTATTTTCATATTTGCTGGTGAAATTGTTATATTCTTAAACTTTTCTTTTGCCTTATTTCTTCCTATATTGTTTCTTCCTGCCCATACAACAATGTTAATGAAATTTATAATATCCTGCCTAGCACTTTTAATTATTTCACAGCTTTCTACTCCTGATTTCACAAATCCTGTAACATCAAAAAATTAATTTACCCTAGACTTTAGGTTTACTGCACACCTTTTCTGTGGCTATCCACAGTTACCATAATCTTTGTTCTATTCATCACAAATTTAGGGCTACTATTACTGCATTGCTTTGTTTTGTTTTTTACTATTTGATTTTCCCACAGTTTTCCTTCTTTAAATACCAAATATAAATTTGTTATTATGGAAATTTGTCTAATATCAGAATTTTCCATCTTCTTTATATGCTGATCATTTCCCTCTCTGTTGATCAATTCCTTCCATGCCTTTCCCTCTTGATTATTTTGTGTGACCTAATCTCTGTTTGTATAGTCATATTTAATGCTAACTCATCGTGCAGCATTTGTATAATTTATCTTGTATATAAAAATTTATCCATAAGATCACAACCTTTTTATATAATGAATTATATTTATTTCACTGAAAATTATGTTGTATTCTATTTTTAAAATGTTATTGTATGCATTCCCAAGAATTTAGTATAAACTATTCATTCAAATTCCTAATTATATTATTTTATTTTAAAGTTTCTTTCTCAGTCATGTTAAACTTGAAACCGAATATACCTAGTTTTCTCAATATTTAGTTTAAGGTGAGTAGATGAGTAATCATTTTTAAATTTTAGATGAGTAATCTAGATGTAATTTAGATGAGTAATCACATAAAAAATTTAAATTTTCTTAAACAACAGTGTCCCATCCATCCATCTGCTAGCATTGTGCACTATGGATGGGATGCTTAGTTTAAGATTTCTGGACAGCTGTACAATGCTATTTGCTAAGTTATTAATAAGTGAAAGAAGAAATATAGATTTATCTGAAAAAATTATTTTAAAGATTATTGTTTAATGTTCATATATTCTCCTTATCCTTCAGAAAAGTCTTTTAATTCTGGAGCTGCCAGAAACAATTATATACTTAGTACTGCCAATATGGTAATTTAGACTGCCATGGTTAAGTAGATGTTACTAACTCTATACTAAATGAAGCATTGATGTAGTGAATATGGAGAAAAATAGTGCAATAAATCTTGATAATGTGCCTATGAACAGCATTTATTAAGATATTGTCAAAGATTATTTGTAGTTTTGTAGGTAATTTTTATTATATTTAATAGTGCTAACAAAAAAATTACAATAATACAATAAATGACAAGAATGTTCTATTTACATTCATAGTAGTTACTGTTTTATTGTTGCTTTTTCACAGGGTCTGCAAATGTGCTTTCTGCATTTATTACAATTTATATTTGTTTTGTTTAGACTCTCTTCAATTGGCACTGTTTCCTGTGATTAAGTATATACTGGACTGCTCCAAGAACTCATCTTCCTCTATCCTTCTTGATTGATTTCTAATTTCCATTAATTTTGTAATAGCAATTCTGTGAGCTTTAGGATATGATTTTTGCTATCTATTCTCCTTCTGTTGTTGTCTTGAAAATAACCAATAAATTAATGGCAGCTAAATCAAGGACATAGCAAAAAATATGCACTGTCCATCATCATGTTCTAAAATGAACAGAATATTTTCTCACATTCTGGTCAATAATGTTATCAACATGGTCATTATCTGTTTTGTTGCAGAAGCAAATTTGGAAGTGGTTTTCCATTATCCTGAATGGCAGCTTCTGAATGCATTGAATTGTTTAGAAGGATGTTTTTGTTTCTTTTCCTTTGGTAAACAATCAGGGTGGTGTCTAAAGTTTTAAGAAAATTTATAGATAGATAGGTGTTTTCTTGCATTTTGTTATATCAGTCATTTTGCTATATTTTAGTCATTTCCTAAGACCTGATATAATAATAACTGTAATAGCAGTAATGTCAATAATGATAATTTTTTTTCTGAATGGTGTTTAACTCTCATTTTTACTACTGAGGCACCACAGGCGGTAAACACTGGTGATACACAAAATAAAATGATATATTAGGAAAGGATTTTTTAAGGAAGGAAACATTCCAGGCCTAAAGTTAGGGTACCTCCCCGGCATTTGCCAGTTATAAAGACTGAGGAAAACCTGGAAAAAACCTCAGTCAGGGAGGAGGTTCTGGCAGGATTCCAACTCTGGACCTCCCACCCGTCGCGGTGATGATGATGATGATGATGATGATGATGATGATGATGATGATGATGGTGGTGGTGGTGGTGGTGGTGGTGGTGGTGGTGGGGGGGGTGATACATTGCTGAGAATCACAACAGTTAAGTTAAAGCAAAGCAATTATTATTAGAAAAACACACAGCAGTTAATATGATCACTTGAAGGTTTTAAGTACAAACTCCTGGTAAGTCTGCAACTAATTCAGTATAAAAAAAATTATAGTGTCTAATTGATTTATCAAAAACTTAGGAAAAGTCATAAACAATAATTAAATAAAAAAAACAATTATGACAGCAAGAGCCATTTAAAAATGTAAAAGTACTCAAAATGACTACTTGGCACAGCAGTTATTTGTTAAATACTTACACTATGAAATCTCTGATTCATTTTACTAATCTGTTACAAGAAAAAACAATCTGGAAATGAATATAGTTTAGTGAACTATAACTGAAATACTTCATATTATGACTTGGAATTCTTTAATTAGCTTAATATATTACTATAATGTTTCATATTGTTTCCTTTCTTGTTTCCTTGTCTTCCTTTTTTATGCTTTTTTGTTCCTTTTATTCCTCGTGCTTTTATTTTTTGTACTTATATAAATATTCTATATACAAGCATGCAGAGTATTAAATTTTAAATAATATCAAAATGTCAACAGATATTTTATGCAACTCTAATAAATTGCATAGAATACTACCAGTCACCAGCTTAATACAGTATCAGCCTAATAATATATTCATTTGGAAAATATATGCTATCAAATTAATTATATTTGTATTTAGAACCAGCATAGTTCACTTTAGGTTGATTTAGATCAAAGTTTCTGATGAGAACATATGTTTTTTATTCTTAATCTATAAAATGTTATAATGTTTAATGAAATTAATTTTTAAATATAAGGTTTTTAAAACTATTTACTATTTGTTATTTATTTATTTTTAAATCATTCACACAGGAAACAACTTTGAGCCAAAATGTTCAACATATTCTTACCTAAAATAGTGCTCTTCAGACAAATATGAAAATTGTAATTTCTTCGGATTCAAAATATTTAGAACACTCTTTATGGTTTCACTTACATGAGATTTACTCATGCTGGAATATTTTCTACATCATCAGATATTCAACCACTTCTGGATCATTCTTAGAAGTTGGATGAGTATGTAGGTATCTGGGTTGACTCTTGTGATAAACTTGAATAAAGTGCTACGTGTTTACGGGATGTTGAAATTCATAAGGTTTATTCTCATGTTTTTCTTATATAAATGCTTACCCATATGTTTCATTCTTTTGGTTGTTGAACAATTTTTAATAAAGGATGCCTTTTTCTATTTTATGGTTTTCATTCCATAAAGGTGCTGCTACAGTGAGTTTTTCTATTTGTTTGAAACAGATGTTTCTCTAATGTTCCTTCAACCTAACGTCTATATTACTCTTTGTCTTTCTATGTATATTTTTTCACAAGCATTACAATTAATCTGGTAAATACCAGATTTTTTCTCTTTGGGCCTGGAATTCATTTTGTTTAATTTCAATAAAAATTTTACAGTGTTACAGTTTTGAGGTGCTAAGATGATATTGTACTGCTTGAATTTTTTTAAATATTTTATTGGGTGACGGGTGGTAAGGGAACTGGTGGATAAGCAAAACATTATTCTCAAATCTAACCTCAATTTCATCAACCTCTCTAACGATAGTTTTAACTCGGAAGAAATGGAATTCCTTAACAAAGGCATTAACACATGTGTAGGTTTCTCAGGTCATCTGAATGAGTATATAACAGATAAAGAGCTATCAGTAGAGAATTTAAACATAACAGATAAAATTTTGTTAGAAAATATCGGAAAAAATATTACAGGAAATTAAAAAAAATAACATTGCCTCAAGATATTAATAATAAAGACATAATTTATACAAAGTCTGATAAGGGACACAAAATCGTTATTTTAGATAAAGAAGATTACAAGCAAAGAAAGCAAGATTTATTAAAAAGTGACAAATTTGTCAAAGTCAAAACAGATTCATTGAATAAATGCATTAAATCTATGGAAGCAGTCTTGGAAAATAGTACCCTGATTCCAAAAACAGGTCGATATAAAGTTGAAATCTACACCCTAAAATTAGCCAGGACATATGGCTTTCCGAAGATCCACAAACCTGGGAGAAGTATGAGGTCAATTATTAACAATGTAAATACTCCGATCTACTGTTTAGCAAACTGGTTATCATTAAATTTTCATTCACTACCTATATTTGATAGCTTAAGTTTAAAAAACTCCATGGACCCAACAAATTTAAAGATAAAAAATTATCACCAAACGGCACTCTGGTTTTTCTTGGTGTCAAATATGGACACCTGTTTTCCAGCAAACCACAGAATAAATTATAGTTTTTTTTAAGAAAGTGAATACAATTAACCAATCTAACATAAGAATACATCAAATTAACTAGTTATACATAAATCAAGAATTTTTATATTTGAGGACAAATTCTTTAAACAGAAAGCAGGACTACTAATAGGCAGTCCATTATCACCTTTCTTATCTGACTTATTCAGTGCTATTTTGAGATCCACATCACTAAGGCTTTCCCCCACATTTTTAACATTTGGTGCAAATATGTAGATGATGTATTCGCCATTATAAATAAGAAGCATGTGGAAGATGCTCTAAAACTTTTAAACCTGCAAGATCTTACGATTAAGTTCACTGCCAAAACAGAAAATGATAATATGTTGCAATTTTTGAACCTGAAGATAATAAAATGTGATAATAAACTAGAATTTGGCATCTGCATAATGGACAAACATGCAGACAATTATGTCAAAGCCTATGGCTTTGATCCAAGATCACATAAGGAAGCAGCATGTAACAGCATGACATACAGACTAATAAATATACCACTGAACAAAGAAGAATACAATGATGAATAATGAAAGTAAACAAACAAATAATTAAGCAAAAAATTAAAAGATTCCAGAAACAAAAAAGAATTAAACTAATCACAATTTTGAGTAATTTATCAAGAGATAAAACATTTAAAAAATTAACTTACCACCCATCAGCCAATAAGAAAGTTCAAAGAATTTTCAAGCAGTATACATCATCTTAGCACCTCAAAATTGATACAGCATAAATAATTTATTGGAATTAAACAAAACAGATTGCAGGCCCAAAGAAAAAAAATAGGTATTTACCAGATTAATTGTAATGATTGTGAAAAAATATACATAGGAAAGGTAAAAAGAAAATACAGACATTGGGTTGTAGGAACATTGGGAAACATCTGTTACATACAAGTAAATTAATCAGCTCAACACCTTTTTGGAATTAAAACCATTAAATAGAAAAAGGCATCAATTTATTAAAAACTGGTCAACAACCAAAGGAACCAAACATATGGGAAAGGATTTATATTATAAAAAATACATGCAAAAAACTTTATGAATTTCAACATCCCATAAGCAGAGAGCACTTTATTCAAGTTTATCACAAAACCACGATAGTCAACCCAGATACCTACCTACCTACCTACCTACCTACCTACCTTCCTACCTTCCTACCTTCCTACCTTCCTACCTTCCTACCTTCCTACCTACCTTCCTTCCTTCCTTCCTTCCTTCCTTCCTTCCTTCCTTCCTTCTACAAATGATCCAATAGTCATTTAATATCCGATGATGTGGACAAATTTTCCATGAAACATATCGTGAATAAATATTATATAAGTGAAACCATAAAGAGTTTTCTAAATATTTCAACTCAGAAGAGCTTATTAATGCATGTTTCACTATGTCCAATTCCAAATTGAATTAAATTGAAATGAAAGTTTTCTTTTACATCATAAGAGGTTTTCATAATATTGCTCTATTAATTTTTAATTTAAAAAAAAGTAATATCATATTGTTGTTTGGAAGTTGCCAAAACAATATTCAAAATAATTTAATTCTTCTTGGTTCCACTATCCACTAAAATACTAAGCATAGTTTCTTTAATCATTATTTTGAGTTCCAGTTTGCTGCTAAAGTTAAAACTTATATTTTGTATTTTTTTTTATATACGGGTTTTCTGTAACTGTAAAGTATGGCTCTCCATACCCACTTTTTACTTCTATTAAGTAATTTACTATTTTTCAATCAGTTGTAACAGTTTTCCATTAATAAATTTTTTCTTAGGAACTTTAAAACAACATAAATATAAATTAAACTCTTCGGAATTTGCTAAATAATTTTTTTTTTACTCCTCTATTTTTCAATTCTTTTAGTTTTCAAATCAAAATTATTATTGAGATGCTGAAAAATTTTCCCCTGAATACGTCAGAATGAATAAGGATGCTATTAGCCTTTCATTGAAAATGAACATTTTCCTTTCATTTGAATAGTCAGTTTGGAAATGTTTCCATTTTTATAAAATATAATCATTGTAAATGCACAGTAAAACTCTCACTGATTCCTAGCAAACAGAAATGCTAAAGCTAACATTGTAGTGTTTTCCATGGCTTTAAAACATAACAAGAATTTGTTGATAAATGATTTATATTCTTTCAACACTCTTCCAACATGCATAATGAAATTTATTGCTGTATTTGTACTATTAAAAATAATTTAGATATCATAGGCATTTAAATGATATATCTTTACTTTTTCCTGGTATTATTCTTATTATTTTTTTAAAATTTGAGAATATAGCTAAAACCCTTCCATTTACAACTTCATTCACTAAGGCAATTTCTATCATACAACACAGATCTATTATGCAGAATCAAGCATTAGGAAATCAGCACCTTTTAGCTGTCTTATAGTGAAATCTATATTAATCAGAATTATTATTATTTTCAGATAAAAAGGAGGAAGAGGATGTTGTTCAAAATGGTTTAAATGATCACTCATCAGAGTCATTTGCTCCCTTAATAGAACCTAAGTTTGAAAAAACTGAACTTCAGCCTAATGCCATTCCAGAGGATGAACAGCAACTGTTAAATGATCAGCCCTCTTGTAGCTCAGCTTCAGCAACAGAAGAAAATCGCTTACACAAATATAAAACAAATTCAAAGACTGAAGAAGAAATCGACTTCTTGGCACCTAATCATTCTCTTTCACAATTTTATGTAAACATGAATAAAAGCAAGGATAAAAAAAAAGATTTACTTACTGTCATAGTGGATCCAAAACTCACCACTTCTAGAGTTACAGTGTAAGAAATAATGTTAACATTCTGCATGGCAAATGGAAAGCATTTAAACTTTGTTTGGGTAAAGCAGAAATGAACAGCAATTTTTTTTCAAAGTATCACATTAAGAAAAGGGCTACCAATTATAAATTTTGAACACGAGTACAACAAAAGAAACCAAAAAGAGGGGGAAAAAAGGGGGAAACAAAGGATAAAATAACTTGCAAACTTTAATTTTGATTACTGCTATTATAAATTTATAGTTTTTAATAACCTGTGAAAAACTGGTAATTATAATTTGAAATAAATGATAACCTAATTTATCTCTGTTCAGCATATATTTAGCATATTAATTTGATATGATATCACATTTTATGAATAATTCATCACATTTATTAGTGTGTAGAATATTTATTTTAAATAAATTAAGAAAGTTCAATATGCATAAGAAGGAAAATTTATTTGCTAACATTATTTAAAACTTTATTTCATCACATAATAAGACCATTTTTTCATTCAAGTCTCCATAATTTGTGTACCAGAAAGGGGAGCTAACAGCTTTATGCATAACTTCATATCAAAGGAAAGAATTATACAGTAAAATGTTATAAAGTGAAAGATCGTAAGTTTTATAATCAGCTCTTCCCCTTTGCCAACCTGACATTTTCTTTTGTTGTACTTAATCTATAAAACCTTGAACATTTCTTATTGGAAACATATCCTCACAAAGAAACAACAGGCTATAGATACAGGTTTTGGAGAGGTCTATATTGCATTAGTATTGGTAGTAAACAAATATTGAACATCCACAGTAATACAGATTGTGGTTCTCTCTATTCTTGTATTGTAAAGTGACTCTGCTATGTGACTGAAACATTCACTAAACAACTGTGAACAACTTTACAAGAATTTCTTCTGTAATGCTACGTTCACTGTTTACAGTGATAGGACTTATGTTAAAAACCAAATGCAACTACAAAGAGAATATAAATGGAGAATGGGAAAGGAGATATGAGGGAGAGGGAGAGAAAGTTAGGGTTTGAGAGAGTAAAGATTGCTAATTTAATATTATAATAATAATAATAATAATAATAATAATAATAATAATAATAATAATAATAAAGTAATAACAATAACAATAATAATAACAGCAGCAAAAATCATTGCCAGTTTCTCTGCATAAACTAAACAAGGAAACTGCTCACTCTTATCCAAAATTTCTAGTTATATCTATGCCCTGCAAATTCTAATTAGCTGGATTCCCCAGAATGAATTGATTAATCATGAAAATTATAAATATTTATCTAAATATTAACATTTTTTTCTACTTGCAACATACAGAGCAAGAACATTAATATTTTATTTACTTTAGTTAATAAATTAGTTCAGTTATTTTCCTTTAGATTAGCAATGCCATATTCTGAAATACTGAAATGAGGAATACCTTTGTTAACAATGAATGAGCCGTTATGCAAAATTTTAAGGATATCAGTAATATTAAGGATATCAGTACCATTATATATAATTAATTATGCCCATATTTAGTAACTCATTACAAGAAATTGTGTGTTTTATATGTAAAACATGCTGCAAATTTCTTATATTACATTATAAATATAAATTAAATCAAAATATTTTGGAAACCAAATTTATATTTCAATCATGAGAATAAAACCTCACAATTACAGTTATACTTAATATGACATATTTTTCAAACCAGTTGATTTTATTAATACTGTATTTCCTTTACATCAAATATGGGTCAAATTTGCTAAATATGAAAAGTTTGAAATAATTTTCGCTAGTACAATTGATCTTACTGAACCAATACTTAGTCTGCACTTTTCATTAGTCCTCTCAGTTTTAATTAAAGGAAAATGTCTTTTAACAGCAACATAGCAAGCTTAACAAAAAAAAAAAAATCACTGAGCAATCTCCAGTATTTCTGAATATTGTTGCTCACTTTTATAGTTCTCATAAAATATTTTTTTGTGGCACTTGATTCTTGTAGACTACTGCAAATTTCTCCAAATTAGAATACTGATCAAAACATTTTTAATCATTTATCACATACTTTAATCGGTCAAAAACTTGATGGAAACTTCCACAATTTCCCAAGATATATTCTCAAATTCCAGTGACTCACAGTATGAAAACTCACTCACTGGTTGAGGTACTTCAAACATCCTTCTTAAAGTGTTTCAAAATTTTAAATTTCATCCTTATGATCATTATTAAACAATTGCTTAATCATGTTTTTCATTTTCAATAAGATGAAGGTTTTGTTTTTTCTCTCCTCTAACAATCATACCAAAGAAAAAAGTCTAATCACATCAATCAAGGAAATGCTTTTTTTATTAATTCATTCAAGTGAAAATGAAACATACCACAGACTGCATGTGGCACAATGCACAACACTTAATGAATCTTTGAAAAACTTCTTCAAAGCAACAGGAGTTTGTGTTTTGATCATTAAGCTGAAAACAATTGGTTATATCCCTGAACTGTTGCGAACAAAGATGGCCAGCAGATTTTACTATGATAAAGTAGCTGTTGGTATTCCACATATGAAGTCACAAAATACCTTAAAAAATCCTACACAAATATTGTAAATTCAGAAATGGTTGTCAATTTCAAAATTAGTGACACAAAACTATATGCAACAAATCTGTTTCATGCTGAATATAGTTATTAAGAATAAGGGCTGGACAACCTACCACCACTTAAAGATGGGTTGTTCTGTCTCCTCAAATTTGAATAAATATCACTTCCATCCCTTCTGTTAACACTTCCAGCATATAATGCATATAATAGGAAAAAAAGTGGTAATCACCATCATTACTTATGTCTTCGATATGCTTATGAACTGAGTATTTTGAAAGGACTCTTATTACTTTTTTCAAAAGAACAAGGAAACATTTCAAAATTAACTATCACTTTAGTCTTTATTCTTTCAGGTCATCACTTTAGTAGCTACTTTTGAATTAGAAAAATATCTTTCAAAAACCCAAATGTACAATTCAAAGAATTTTAGTTATTATTGTGTAAGACAACAGGGAAGATAACAGCTTTCTTTGCCCCACATGCCAAATAATCTATTCTTTGTTCATTAGCAAAATAATTTTTCACCTTACCTGAGAAATTTTTTCTCCTTCACTGAATGTGAATTTGCAAATTTACAATACTCTAGCATGATAGTTAGCTACTAAAATATCAACACCTTGCTTATAGGACATACTTTCTGCTTCCCATCCAGTTTACCAGAACAAAGAGATGAAAATCTCTCCTGAACTTTGTTTTTTGGCATTTCAATAGAGATCTGAACAATGACAAAAGATAATGACAGTCTATAAACATCAGTTATTGTCATGCATTACATTTTCACAGTATAAATATTTGTTTTTACAACAAAATATATAATTACCTTTCAACTGATTTAATTGATATCTGTCAGTGTTCTATGTTATTTCCATTACAGTTGACTTAAAATGATATAGAGCATCAGATGTACTTCATCAATTAGCTCCCTACATGCATATTACATTATGCAGTACATCAACATGTTTCAATAAGTTTTACAAATAAGATATAAAAAACAAAAAATTCACTTCTATTTAATAAATTTTTTAATCCAAAAACTTCTCTAGCTGCAAGATCATCTCATTCATTTCTCTCCAATTAATTCAAAGCATTCCATTAGCTCAGCTTGGTTATCCTTAGCAGAGGTAAAACCCAGATTGAAAGTTCCATCGAGTTACTGAAACTATGCTCTTATTACACGTATATTGCAATAACTCACTACATTTAGATGAAGTAGAGAAGAATGTTTTTAACCTAGTTATGTTAGCAATAAAACAGCTTCACTTGTTTAATGTGCTTAAAACTTAATAATATTATAATATTATATGCCCATATTTAGTAACTCATTACAAGAAATTGTGTGCTTTATATATGTGCATAAAACAGGTATTGAAATTAAACTGGTGAACATAGTAGTGGACAAACTACTGGTGATGAAATATTTCCTGCAAAAAGTGTGGATACCATCCTGATTTCTGCTCATAACTGCAGTGCCACCATCAGTTTGCACTATACGTTTATTTCCTAGATTGAAATGTTGTGGGCTTTCTTTCAGAACCTGACTCAGACCATTAGCTGTGCGACCATTTACCTCCTTAAAAGAAACAAATGTTTGAACAAGTTTATAATCCTTTATTTACCACAAAATAACAACAAATTGGTTTTGTAAGTTATGCCTATTGTTTCGTTAGCTTGGACAGCAACAAAATTGGTAGAATTAATTCTCTTTTCAGATCTTCAAGGAATTTCATTTCATTTATTTCAGCAATATATAAAATAACAAAATTTATAATGAAAGTGACAATCTATAAACTACTCAGTTTCCCCAAATATAAAAAAATACATTATTCAGTAGTATAATACATAGTGTGTAGCATAACTGTGAATTATCACTCACATATTCTCCAATATCACAGCAAACCTTATATATATATAAGGAGATAAAACAGCTTTTTCTTGAATTTATTGTATCCATTACAATTTTTAATATCATCAGGAAGTTTATTATATGTTTATTCCTGAATAGTTAGGCATTTTCTATACAGCTGTAATTTATGTCTGGGGAGTGCAAGGCTATCTTTACTTCTACTATTGTGATTGTGGACCATAGAGTTTGTATTCATGGGAATTGTATTTTTGAATAAATGTAAATAAACTATATATATGCAAACAGGATAGAGTAAATATTTTTAGTAGCCTTAACAGACTTCTACAAGATTAAATTTGTTTCAAATTGCCCAAATATTGCACAAACCTTTTTCAAGATGAATATTGCATTTTGATTAAGTTTAGAAGTATTACCCATTATTTCAATTCTATACACAATGAGAGAATGGATAAGGGCAAAGTAACCATGGGTATTATAAGTACATGTCTTATCAATATGTAATCTTAATAATTTAGCATCAATATTTTTATTACTATATTCCTTATTTTTAACTGCAAATGTTTATGAAGGTTCTTTAGGCCAAAGCTGATTACATAACACTTCACAGGATTTACACTTAAGTTTAATACATTAAATATTATTCAACTGAGTTTAAAACTGTCTTTGCATTCCTTTCCAAATCACCAAAATTTGAATCACTAATGGTAATTGTAGTATCATCTGCAACTGTGTGATGTTAGCAGTTTGTATTTTGTAACTGATGTCATGCATATGTTATATAAATAATATCGGTTCAAGAATGTATCCTTGTTATATTTTGTGTTTGGGATAGATATTCATCATTACTTATTTTTAACTGCACCAACTGTTTTCTATTTGTCATTTATGATTTTACCAATCTATACCCCAATCTCCTAATACCTAAAATAGATAATTAAGACATAAGTAAGTCTATGTCTACTCAGTCAAAAGCCTTTGTAAGATCTAATAGCATGCCAACATTATAATTTCCAGAGTCAATACAATTTATCATACTTTCCTTGCAATCAGATATTGAACTTACAGTGGATCTGTTAGTTACAAATCCATTTTGTATTTTGGGTGATAAGTTACATTTACTTAGATATTGTCATTCAGTTGTGTAAGATATGTTCAAAGAATTTAGAGATTGCTAACAATACCAATATTGGTTGATGATTATATACATAATGTTTATCACCTTTTTTAAAAACTGGTGTTATTCCTGAAATTTTTAATTCATTTAGGAACACTCCCATCTCAAGATAATAGTTAATTATTGATTCTAAAGGATTTGCAATTTTGGTACTGTAGGATTTTATGCCATCTGTTCCAACCATACTTTTTGATTTCAATTATTTAATTGTTTATATATTTGAGTACTCTTAGTGGGATAAAGGTAGATGCTAAAGAATATTTTTTACTTTTATTTTATGTTTTGACATGCATTAAATCTATTTGGACTTAATTTTTTACCTATAGAGACAAAAAGTTGTTAAATGCTTCAGAAACTTGCTTAGGTTGTATAATTATATTATTATTTTACTTGAATATAAATATTAGTTATGTTAGGGAAATTTTTAACATTTTGAAAATTATTTATCACTTGCCAGCTTGAGTTACTTATGTTTTTAGAATTTATAATCTTATTACTGATGGCATTGCTTTTTGCTCCCTTTACTGCCCGATCATATTCTTTTTTAATGCATTAAATTAAGACCACTAAGGTTAGAGTTTCTTTCATCTTTGCTGTTGCTAGCTTTAGGAGAATACAAAGCTGTTTTATCTTGAAATTAATCCAGTGATTCAATATTTTTGATTTCAGATTTTGACCCTTAGATTTGACAGGACAGTGTAGATTAATGTGCAGTAATATAATACGTTATAAATATATTTAATTTTTTATTTGGATTCTGTTCAATGTAAACTTTTCCCATGAGTCATTGGCCAAAGCTAATTTTATATTTTTAGGGCTATTGTATTCAATAAAGTTTGGACATTATTATTCTTGAAACTGGGTACTTGTGGCAGTTTTAAATTATATAGGCCAATACTTTAAGCAATATGGTCAGATACATTAACTGATAATTGTAAATGTTGTTAATGATGATGTCATTTGCTGTTCTTGATGTATAATTCGTGTTGCTACAATAATGGTACATATAAAATTATATTTATTTTGAAGATGTGTAAACTTTATATATTAAAATATTTAACATGTCTACATTTATGTATGACATTACTATTGTTGTTATTGTTGATATTATTATTATTATTATTATTATTATTATTATTATTATTATTATTATTATTATTATTATTATTATTATTTAGGATGTGTTCGAGTAATGATCTCAAATCTCAAATTATCTAAAAATATGTTTAAATTTCCTTTCGGAGATCTATATATACCTATAACTACTACATGCTTTTTAATTAGGTATTGTCGGTCCTGGTTGTGTAGTGGTAACCATACTTGCCTTCTAAACACAAGATTGCGGGTTCAAACCCGGCCAGGATCGATGGATTTTTTCGCGCGTAAAAAAACCTAAGTATGGCTTCCTTCGGAAGGGAAGTAAAGTCATGGGTCCCGTGTCGTACATTTACGGCACGAAAAAGAACCTCTAGCCTGAAAGAAAAGGCTTCTGAGCAAAATTTGTCGGCCGTTTCACGCCCTGAATTAAATGGGACGCTGGTGACTTGAGCTGTTAAAGGGCTTCCATAAATAAATCAAAATCAAATTAGGTGTATATTTATATTTGTTAATTCAACATGGTTTTCCGCACACAAATGTTTTATATCAATTTCACTCACATTTACTGACATAGCAGAAGCAATAAGGATACCTAAACTCTCTATGCTTTTATTTTCTAACAAAATGTTGTTTTTAGTTACATATTGCACATTAAATTATAAGCAATATTATTTTTATTCAATCCCCTATTCTGTTATAATTTAAATATCAAATTGTTCTTCCACTACAATTACATTTAATATAATTACAGTAATGATCTATTTTGTTTGAAAGCATTTGTATATTCTGAGGTATAAACTTTAACAACTTACTATTATAGTGCTGTGATGAGAAGATTCCTAATATTCCTCTTATATGCATTATAATGACTCATTTAAAATTACTCTTTCTGCCTTGCAACATTCAAAGCAAAATATTAAAAAAAAAAAAAAAAAACTTTCTTTGATATTGTAATATCAAGAGTTAAGCCTAAAATATTTATCATAATTATTTCTTCTGTTATAACAAACAATCATATAGTATCTATTTATAAGTTCTATAACAGTTTTTATAAAGTTTGGAACAAAAGGTAATATTTGGAGTTTGTTAGTATACTGAGTTAAATGTCCACACTTTCATTAAGGATCATGAGAGAGTTTTTCATCAAAAATGCATTATATCTTTTGATTATTCTGAACTGTGTCTGACAATAGACGTACCCAATGTTCAAAAAAGAAAAGAATAAAGAATTTTGTGCTGACCAAATTACTTTTTACTAGTACACTATATGTAACATAAATATTTGCATTACATTACTTTCTAAGAGAATGTCATCACCATGCGAGTAAAATGCCTATAACAGTATACAGATATCTGTAAATTATTATTAAACATTTTCTCTAACCATTAATTAAAAGCACATCTATTGAATAAACCCAGAACCCCTATAAAACGGAAAATATAATCCTAATAATACTTTTATGTAGTGTACTTTCAATAATGAATCACATAGTAGTGCTCGACATTCCAGATTTTTTGTTTGTATTGTTTTCAATTTGTTATTTTAGTAAACATCTTCAATAATTGTGCATGCTGGTGGTGGCTGGTTGATCAAATTCCTTTTCTATTAATCTGGGTCTTTCAGCTGCTCTCAATCCAGCAAAAGTTTCCATTAGGATCTTCTTAAGTATTTGTTCTGTCTTCATTCTTGGTATAAGTCTAGTTTTATATATATTCTTAATTATGTAGTCAGTTGATTTGATACTCTTATGCTCTATTTACTGTTGAATTATGCAAAACCAATATATTAGTCACTTCACTGTATTGGTTCCTACAGGAAATTAATTATATTTACTAATTTTTAATATCAATCAATGTTTCTAAAACTACTCCTTAGGATAGCATAGCTTGTGTACTGTTTTAATAAAATTTATTTTTAGTTAACTATTTTCTTTTATAGATCTCTATGCTCATCTCCAAAGGTTGTTTATCACATTATGCAAACTTTCAAAAAGAGCTATTTAATATCCAACATCTCACTTTTCATCATCTCTAAATGTCTTCACTTTTATCAATTTGTATATTTATGAATGCTTTTAACATCTCAGGTCGTCAGCTCTTTTATTAATTGTAATTAGCAAGATTCTCATAAATGTATTCAGATTTCGACTTGTTTGTGTGCAGTAAACATCACTTAACTAGTTGTTTATTGTAATTTACATACAATTATATTCTTTAACTTACATGCATCATAATAATCAAAGGATGTTTAATAATTAATTATTATGGTACTTACATTTTGGATTTTTTTCTGAAAGCATAGTCTTTGAAACCCAGTGTCAGAATGCCTTGAATTTCTTACTTAATGATGATGATGATGATGATGATGATAACAACAACACCAACAATTTTCTCTCAATAAACCTGCTACAAGTGTCTGAAATCCTCAAAAAAAATTACAGGGTACATATATTTACATAATACATACAAAAATAGTCCCCTATTACCATCACACAGTTCCTATTACTATAGTTTGTCTAACTTATGTATACATCTATATTACATAATCCCATTATTAAATTACTATTTATCGTTCATTTAATCTATATATGCACCTATATATTAGGTACTTTTTAACGCACATTTAAATTTATTGCCTATATGCACCTTAATTTGTATTGATAATTTTATTAATACATTTTTATAAGTTGTTTAAAATTTATGTAAGTTCTATGGAAGTTATTCTTAGCTTCAGTATTATAATTATACATATCACTATTTATTATGTTAACTATTCCCGTCTTCAAGGCCACTAAATCTACCCTATATAGATAAAATCCAACCACTATAAGAAAACCCTTTTCTCTAAAAACATTTGTGCATTACTACCTGCAACCTAATCCACATATAAATTGTAGGCATTACTTTAGTAAAACTAAAATTCTACTGATACTGGTATACCAATACTTCCTCATATTTCTATAACATATGATAAAAGTGGATAAATGATGTCATTATATACCATTAATAGCACATTATTGTCTAGATTCAAAGACAGATATTTCAACACATATAAACTTGAGATAATTTTTTTACATACACACTCAACATGGGAATCGCACATTTAGTCAGTCATCTAAGCATAATCCTAAGAAATTGTAAATAGCTATTTTTTCCTTTTTTGAATCATTTAGGTATGCTACAGAGTATGTCTGCTTATATAAATGAGAATGTTCAAACAGAATTAATTAATTTTTTAAGGTTAAATTTAAGTTTAAATCGTTTAAGATAATTGACCATTTTTCCAGGGCAATCTTAAATTGTTTTCCACAAATTTTTCAGAAATAAATTAGAACAAATCATTGAGATGTCATTACCATTTTAAGAGTATTTGTTATGTCATATGGCAAGTTGTTTACATATATTCCAAACAACAGAGTTAGTGACATGGAACCCCATGGTGAACCCATAGTACAACCTGTTGATTAGAGATAAGTTTTCCTATTTTAGTATATACCTATGTTACACTTGTCCCATTACTAAGTTAAGAATGGATGCAAAAATATGCTATGATAAAACTAGCAGATTGATCATCCTGCATCTGTGAACCAAAGCTCATTGAATGAGAGAAAAAACATTTGCAACCAGTACTACGAGCTAATTGGGTACAGAGCCAAATGAGAAGAGCCTTACATTCCAGAATCCACACAAAACAGATGAATACACTAATTAAGAAGGGCACAGCTTATCTTCTGTTTCTAAAAATGCCACAGATCACAACTCCAAACTACCTAGACAATTTAGCATAGAAGCAATTTTTAAACCAATAAAGCAGATAAGAAACACTCAACCCCACAAAATACCCTAAGGGATATTAAGTTTGGTCCCATTTTTCCAAAAGCTGACAGTTTTCCATCTGGTAAAACAATCATCACTTTTGGTGTTTATATTCACATTACATAAATTAGCATATAAGTTGGTTAGGCAGATACTTGATTTGGAAGTGTATGAAAAATGCAACAAGATTCACATTTATATTTGCATACTTATATACTAGAATAAAAATTGGTTTAAAATGAACATTTTACCAATATTGACACAACATTTCTTATAATGTACAATAAACATTAATGACTACCATTAACTTATAAAGAGCATAAATATGATTTGTATCAAACATTGATTTATTGTTCATATTTTACAAAACTTTCTTAGAATAGTGTGTCTTGCTGTAGAGATTTAAACTGTGATAGAACATGAGATGTACATAGTGAAATTAGCTTTAAAAATCTTTATAAACTTATAACAATGTAATTTCTGTACAATCTTAGGTCAATCTTTATGTGGTTTTCAATATTAATTTTTCTATAAGGAAATTCTAAGAGGCTAATTTCAAATTATGAGCACAATTTTCTATCACAAGTTTTAGAAAGCTAGAAAAATATGAAATGATGAAAGTCAGGCTGATATAGAATGTGCATTGCACATCTAATTTAATTGTTTCCCCCAAGGTATACATAGAATACTGTGCAGTTAATGTATGAACATGTTTGACAAAATATTACCACCTTAAATGCTATTATCACAATATTATGGATGCCAATGTTTTACATAAAGTTGTAACTAAACAAGCAGTATTATGAGCTGTTATACTAATGTGTTTCTCACAATTGTAATGGAGAACCCACATATGTACTCTAAATGTATTTATGTTTGTTTCAATGCATAGCAGAATCTCAATAATATATGTATATTATATAAAATATATTGTATATAACATATAGCATATAAATTATAATGAAAATTAAAAATAAAGTTACTCATGTAGTTACATACAAATGTGTGTGTGTATGTGTGTATATATATATGTATGTGTATATATATATATATACATATCACATATAAAATGGTGATAGAACTATACACAGTTCAATAAAATGTAGCATACATTTCTCAATATTATTTGTTTTGAAATATGGTAATGAACGTTGTCTATTAATATGTATGCTGTACAATAATCCTCAATAAAAAGACATCTATGTAAGCATTCCACTGTATATGTTTATTTAATTCTACACCGGAAACTTTTATTCATTTGTATTATTAACGCAATATCAAAGTAAATTGTAATGAAACTGATATTCCATTTTGAATTATGATAAATGTACATGGAAACACCCTTATTTTTTAAAAAATATTAATTTTTACATTTTAAAACAATTTAGAATCTATAACATGGTGCTACCTATATGACCACCTATTAATCGTAAATATTTTCCTCTGATTAGTGTGCCAGTGTTTTATATATTTTGTATAATTTATAAATAAATAATAATAGATCTTCAGTCATTTATGTCAAAAGAAAACACTAAAAGATCAAGAATGAAATCCTGTAAAATGCACACGTACTTACTTTTTATTTACTCCATAATTAACTCATAACTTTTTCTCCTTGTTTAAACTTAATCCTTTATTCTCTGCAAATAAAAATTGAAACAATTAATATTAAACTTCCCTCTCATATTCCAAAAAAACTCTTTTTGTAAAATAAAAACGTGCAATTAAAAATGAAATGCCTTTGTTAAGTCCACATATCAACAACTATCATATATTTCCTATTCCCATACTATTTAAGGAATGTTTAGATTATTATTTTATGATTATTTTGAGACTTTTTCCTTTCCAAATTCATACCAAATATAAACTATTATATTAAGTCATATTCCCCTTCAAGCTTTTATACAGGCTTCATAAATATAACCTGAGGGTTACAAAATATTTCAACATTGGTCCAGTTTTATATGTCATGGTCAAAACCTCTTTATATAGCAACAGTTTCAGCTTAGTTAGCTTCAGGAAGCAGTTATTTTTGTTTAAATATTTTCTGTGTTATATTTAAGAATTTTATCAAGATACATTTCTTTGATACAAATTCATAAATTTTATACAAACTAGTACGGGACATTAATTTTTATCATGAGTATAAAATGTACATAGGAATCAATAGAATATATTCTTTATTTACAATATAGTACTAAATGCAAATTTTATGTACATTAAAACTGTGATAAAATAAAAAGAAACACAATTTATATGGTGAATATGATGTACATTTAATACTCCAGAAAATGTTAGATAAAAGGTCATGCACTATTTTTTATTAGTTATATGTACCTAATGCATTTGTTAACATCACTAGTTTCATAAACAGTTAACTTTTTATTAATTTATGATTAAAAGCTTATTCCTCTTGATAACGGCTTAATAAATTTCTCTTGTGAAAGCACTCTGTGGACAGAATCCATGATCCACTTCCAGAGATATGTTGAAGATGGTCATGAAATAAGGCAACCTATAGCTCAACATGAAATTATTACATGGGATTACAGTATATCTCTCATGAAAAGCTATGGTGACCTAATCATAATGAAATCATTGATTGGTGCCATTTAATTCTGCACCAGAGCTATTTAGTAGCTGTGAACTTTCAGAATTGCAGTAATAAAAGTATTTACTTTCTGTTTACCTATTTTATTTATAAGAGCAGTAAATATGTCTTTAATGTAGCATAGAAATATATTTCATAAAATACATTATATTCCTATTTTATGTGTTACTTTGCCATGCTTTAAGATATAGTTTCTAGCTAATTTGAAATATATGAAAATTGAATGATTATAATAATAAATTCATTCTATTTTATATTTCCTTTCATATTTCTTTTGGTGTATATAGGAAGACATTGGGGTACAAGAAGAGCCTTGTACCTTTCACATTTAACTATGTTGTTCATGAACAAATTTGGAATCATAGTTTATCTGCATGCATTATCAGATTTGTCAACAGATGTGCTTCTAACTTTTAAAGCTAATTTGAGATTAATCGTTCTATTTATTCATTGATTTATTATTATGTTCAAACATTCTTTCAAGATAAATAAATCAGTTCAATTATCATAGTAAAAAATGAACAGTCTGGTAGATATAAAGCCACAGTATTGTCACTCTAGACGCAGACATGTCCTGTTGCACATTTTCTTCCATCTTGGTCCTGTTTCATCAAAATGATATAGCTTCAAAAACTTATAAATGGAATTGAAACATTCATGCCCAAACATGCAGTTTGATAAAATGCAGGAGCAGCTGATATATTGCTGTTGGTTTTTGTCTAATTATTCTAATTGTCAATGTTAGTTTACATTTTTTATTCATTTATTTGTTTTTCACATAATATGCATAAATGAATGAAGAATTCATCCCATGTCTTATCTGAGAATACTTACATTTTCTCCTAATAAAGCATCAGAACTTTTATATTAAAATACACATGACGCGTAGGTATATGTATTCTTACTAACCCCATGAACTGCAGTATTTACGCGAATAACCCCTGCACTCAAAATTTAGGAACCGCAAATAAATAAAATGTTTGTAAAGCTGTATTAAATATTTATATTGAAAACATTAAATACCAAAATAAATAATAAGCTAAAATGTTTGTAAAGCTGTATTAAATATTTATATTGAAAACATTAAATACCAAAATAAATAATAAGCTAAAATGTTATTGCACTTAAGAAATTCGTTGCGTCGTTATCTTCATAATCATCAACGAAACCAACCAGTAGTCTGCAACAAAAAAATGTAGTCATCATCTCCGACGGTTTTGTTCTATTTAGTATAAATATGTTACAAAGTAGCTACTTCCACAACTATGTGCCGCTTTACCTCTATTTATCATCACTGTAAGGAGAATCGTCGTCTTTGGTACAGAGTTTCCGAAACGGATCTTGGAGTGTCACGGCAAAAATATATATCAGTGGTATAGGCCCCTCCTCCGACAAATAACATTCCATATCTAATTTACACATGTATTATTATGCTGAGTGTTTCAATTTTACAGGATATTTTGTTTTAAATTTACAAAATAATTACATTAATTTTACAGGATGTTTTACATTAATTTTATTAGATGTTTTATTCACTTCATTTGAAATAAGTATACAAATGTCTTATCCAGCAAGTACATGCGCATTACAAAGTATTGTTATATATAGTTCCTACTTTTACAAGGAAACCACTATGGGTGACCGAGGTCGTTAAGGCACGGATTCGTGAGCAGGAGATCTGAGTTCGAATACCGCCAGGACGGTCCTCCCTGGCTTAGGTTTTTTCCAGGTTTTCCACAATCCTCATAAATGGAAAATGCCGGGGGGTATCCTAGACTTAAGCCTGGAACGATTCCTTCCTTAAAAATAAACCCTTTCCTAATTTATCATTTCATCTTATGTATCATCAGTGTTCATCGTCTGTGGTGCCTCTGTAGCAAAAAAACGGGCGTTTAACACCAATCATTCAATTTACAAGGTGATTTATTTTAATTTTACATGTTGTTTCATTTTAATTTTCAGGGTGTTTCATTTTAAATTGTCAGATGTTTTTATATTTTATTATTTCAAATGCACTTACGTGTTCTATTTAGAAATTATATACATGTTATAATTATTTAGTTATATTACAAGTACAAGCACGCTGCTATACAAGTAGAATAATGTTATTTATTTTATTTTATTTTATTTTATTTTATTTTATTGTGTAATAGTACATTATTTTAATTTCCAGCTCGTTTCATTTTAATTTACAGTGTGTTACTTTTTAATGTTATAGGATATCTCATTTTAAATTTGTAGTGCCTTTTTGTGTTTTATTTTCTCAAAAGTACTTATATGTTTCATTTAGCAAGTATATACATGCTGCAATTATTAACAAATATATTTCAACTACAAGCATGCTCTTATGCAAGTGGAATAATTTTCTTTTATAGTATACATATTACAAGGACAAACATGTTTTGATTATGCACAATGAAGCAGTGTTATATGCTAACAATAAAGTGAAACTGGTATAAGGTAATGTTTTCCACCCAAAATATATGCTTGACATCTTAATTTTATCTTGTCAGCATCCTGTGTGGGTCAGTGAGCTCAAGGAGGAAGTTGAACGGACAGGGTCCAAAGTCCGGCGCCTCAAGGCCGCACGGGTAGGCAAGAGCATAAGTTCAAATATGGTTTTGATTCTTTTTTGTTATCTTTTCTCAATTACACATATTTACAAATTTATGTATGTATACAAGTACAAGCATTGTACGTATATGTCCATAGTTAGGCAATCATCCACCTTGTGAAAAAAAAAAACCTTTTCAAGTAGTTCAATTTGAGTAATTCGAAGTAAGAGCCCCTCCTCCGGCAAGGAGTCCGCCCCTGATCAATACCAATTCTGCCACTAATCACTTAGGTCAGATGAAATTCACGCCAATGTTCACTTCACTTCATGGTGGTGGTGGAGGGAGATGGGGTGGTACGATACTTATCATCCAAGTCAACCCCCAATCCAACTTCCAAGCCCAAACCCACGGGGCCGAGTACACTGTCCCATGGCGCCGTCGCTTCGAACGTGCGATACTTTGTCTAATTGACATAGAGTGTAATAGTACCTGTTCCGCGTTTATATACACTGAAGAGCATAAGACGTTACCAAGAAGATTGCCCGCGCAAATCGAGACCTGTCTGGCGCCTAAGGTGTCGGGTCGTAGTAAACCTGTTGTGACAAGTACTCCAAGTCATCAGGCAAGTCGAGACATTTCTGGAGAAGACAAAATTGAACCGTTTATGTCACAAGTAAGCCACGCTTATCTGGACAGGATGTAACATCTTACGTTTTTCGGGAAGTGGTCACCTTATTGTTTTGGAGTATATGTTTAAAGTCAAAGATGGTTTCTGATGGTCGTGTATGATTTTATTCTCATTCACAAGTGCATCAAAAATTTGGTTGAATTGGATCTTTTGTTTATCGTTTAATGGAAATTTGTAATAATTTTTATGTTTAGTGTTGGTCTGAGATGACGGCCTATCTGCGTAAAACTCGTGAACGGACGGTGTCCAGTGGGCTTCGTCTGGCGTACGCTGTTCGTCTTTCCGAGGTGGTGCTGGGTGCGTATAAGGTTGTGTTTGGAAATGTGAATTAAAGATTTAGCAAAAGAAAAAAGAAGGATGTTACTTTCCAATAAAAATTTATATTATAAAACAATTTTAGCATTAAAAAAAAAACAAACTTGTAAAAAATATTACTTTGAAAGTATAAAAGAACTGCTTTATAAAAATAAGAAACAGCTATTTTATAAACAAAATATTAACTATGAAAATAAGAAAGAGCTATTTTATAAACAAAATATATACTATGAAAACAAGAAAGTACAAAACATTAACTTAGGAAAACAAAAAAAAAACTTTTATAAATAAAAGTTCATGTTGAAACACAAAATATTAACTTTCAAATCAAATAAAACAAATTTATGTCAAATTATTAACTTTGTAAGCTATAAACAACAAAATATTAACTTTTGAATACATAGAACTCAATTTTATGATTAAAAGTGAATGTTGAGAAACAAAATATACATTTTGAAAACTAAAAGAATGACTATGTAAACAAAAGCACATGGTGATAATAAAAGATTAACTTTGAAACCAAAAAAAAAAAAAAATTGAAAAAAAACAAAGGCAATTAAAATCACAGTACACGTTTAGAAACAAAATTATAACTTTGAAAATGAAAAGAACTGTTTTATAATTAAAAAATAATTTTAAAGACATAAAAGAACAATTCTATAAACAAAAGTTCTTGTTGAGAAATAAAATATAAACTTTGAAAACAAAATTACAAAATTATAACTTTTAATAACAAAAAGTACAAATTTATAAACAAAAGTACATGTTGGGAAATAAAATATTAATTTTAAAAACGAAAAAATTAACTTTTGAAAACAAAACAAAAGAAATTTTAAAAAGAAAAGTACATGTTGAGAAAAAAATATTAACTTCAAAAATAAAACCACTATTTTATAAACAAATTTTTAATATTGAAAAAAGAGTTTTATAAACAAACTGCATATCTTGAGAAACAAAATATCAAATTTGAAAACAAAAAAAAACTTTTTTTTACAAACGAAATATTAACTTTGTAAACAAAAAAGAGCAATTTCATAATTAAAACTTTATGTTGGGAAACAAAATATTACCTTTGAAATTAGTATTTTTTGCAACGCAGGTGGAACTCTAGACTACTTGACGTCACCCAAACACATTATTTGCAAAGGAGTTGGTTATGCTACAGAACGCAGATATGACTCAATGGTATGTAACGTCATCAAATAATAAAAAAACTGCAACGAGGAGTCTGACGAAAACAGGCGAAAACATGCTAACCGCAAAGGATTCGGTGCTTCGCAAAGAAAGTTTGTACATACTCAAGGCTGTATGACGTCACAAAGCAGGATAAAACCTGCAATAGGATGTCCGGCGCGGGCCGGGACTTCATCATGGGACGCCGTGGAGCCAAGAACTCAACAAGCCAACGCAGCAGACATACCGCCGCTTCTAAGCCATCGCAAGCCGCCGCGCCTCTCAACGCCTGATTCGTCGCCTGCCTCCGCCGATACCCAGACAGCCGCAGTCAGCTCACCGACAACTCCAGGCCCTGCACCCAACATATCACTTAAGGGTAAACATGTGATGCAGGATGCCTCGGAGGAGTTTATGGAAATAAACACGGACGATCCCACCACCGAACTAGACACCACGCCACCACAGCCATCACTACCACCACCACAACAACAACGCGACAGAACCGGAACAGATACAGGAACAGACGCCACTGCTGAGCGCTGTGATCCGAGGAGTGCCCCGGAACATAGCCTCAGCCTACATTCTCCGATTCGCCCAGCGGCAGTGGGCATCAGCACACCTTGCAGTCCGCATATATTCGTCCAGAGGCGCGACACCGCTAGTGCGTCTTAATTTTCTGGAGACTGAAGAGTGTGAGGCAGCCATCTCATCTGGAATCAACATTGGACCACAACGCCTCACACTCGAATCCACCCAACGCCGTCTTAACGCCCCGTGCAGGCGCTGCTGCACCTACGGGCACGACGAATAGGTCTGCACCGAGAAACTGCGCTGCCGCTATTGTGGCGCAGCTTCACTCACATCTGAATGCACATTACATGACCTGGCACGCCGACGCAGATTTTGTGCCTGCTGCGGAGGCACAAATCACTATACTGGCCAGGCAGCCTGCCCTCTCCGGCGCAGCCCCCACGCTCATCACAGCAAACCAACCACAGCCACCGCACTGCCAGCCGCTGTACAGAGCGCACCAACCACAGCCATAACAGACGACAACAGAGAAGCAGTACTCAACATATTGACCACAATCATGCAAGCAGTGACACAACTCGCAGGACTCGTCGACACTCTACAGAGCACCATCTTGCAACATACCAGCTTAATTACTCAACAACTTGCAGAACAGGACGTCACCACAACTAGACTTAAACAATTAGAAGAGGCCTTTACCACCCTCCAGGCTACGAATACTCGGACATCAGATAACCTCAAGAAACGCATCCAAGACGTCAAATCTACCACCGAAACTGGATTAAAAACCTTACAGGACACTCAGAACAACAACTCCGCGACCATAACCAAACTACTGCACCAAACCATGACACATCTTCAAGAATTGAAGCAACAACACCTACCTGCTGATAACCAATATCATCCAAGGGAAGAAGAAATGCCCACCCACTAGACGGCACCACCTCAAAGCCCACATACCCGCTACCTAACAGAATTGAATGAAATATTTAGAAGATCACCAAGAGCACATCATCCAAATATGATGAAACCCCCATACCACTGACCCAGGTTCACGTCAGGGCTCTGTCATGGCGTGATCCTGACCCACCTCCACCAACTGGTTCCTTTATAACCAGCTAGGTGTTTTTTTAGTGATCACCCACAATTTCCTGGTTGCTTAAGGCGGTACCAGGCGCAATGATCCCCCCCACTGTCCTTATTATAAATTAAACAGAATAACCATAGTATAACTTACTAGATAGTTAAAAAAAAAAACCGGCGAGGGCAGGTGAATACAGCCAGGAACGTGTTACGTTTTCGCGAAGCAGCAAGGTTATTGTTTTGGGGTATGTGTTTGAAGCATAGAATGGTTTGGTTTATTTACGGTTGCTCTTTAACATCTAAGATCATCAGCGTATGAATGGTTTGGAATAGGCATAATTAATAAGTATACAGGATAAATTGATTAAAACGATCAATAATACGACAATTTCTTTCAAAACTGAAAAAAGCAATAATAAAGGGAACAGAGTAAAGTTAGATTAATTAAGCAAAAATAAGCATAATTACTAAAGAAAGCGAAATCACATTTAGCCTGTAAAGAAGTTCAATGTGTCTGTTCCAGGTTGTACACGCTCAAGGCCACGGACAGGATTAACACGCTCAAAGTAATGTGACGTCATCAAAGAGGTGGAAAGGAGGAAATGTTATCAGTAAAGCAGTCGGTGATTTGCAAAGCAAGTTTTTACACACTGAAAACCATAGGGCGTAACCACACAGGATACAACTTAGAACAGGATGTCTGGCGCGGTCGGGCTGGCACATGCTACGTTTCCGGGAAGTAGTCAAAGTTGTTTTAGCATAAAGTCAAAAGATGATTTGCAATAGGTAGAATTATTAAGGATTGACTAAAATAGGTAAATATAAGCATTTTATAAAAAACAGAAAAAAATCAATAATAGGTGGAATAGAGCTAAATTTGGTTAGTTAATCAAAAATAAGCATAAATAAAGTAAGTGAACTCACGTTTTCGTGCCTGCTCAGTTTTTATGAACGCTCTAGTCTATATGCTTTAACTAAACAATTCGAGAAGATATGATTGATAAAGTTAACAGGTTTGAAAAACGCTATAATGGATTAAAATTATTAAAATTTACTGAGAAAGCATGGTAAAACCATCAAAATATTCATATATATAAGGAATTTAATTGGGTAACCGTGAAAGGCCTGTAATTGGTAAATATGAAGGAACAATTAAATAAGTAGAAGTACAAGTTGAGTAACAAAATATTAACTTCCACAACTAAGAATAACTATATATATGTTATTTTTAGTTGTTTAGTTGTGGAAGTTAATGTATGTATAAATTATTAACTCTGCAAACAAAAAAGAATAATCAAAAGTATGTTGAGAAACAAAATATTAACTACGAAATTAAAAAGGAACTATTATCTTTCTAAACAGAAAAGTACAGAATGCTTCATAACTTTAAGACCGCACAACTCTTAAACCGTTATAATTTACAAAAGTTAGTATAGTTCCTTTGTTTTAGAATTTAACGTTGTTTCTCAACATGTACTTTATTTATAAAACTGTTCTTTTTTTGTTTTCAAAGTTGTTATAATTTTAGAATATGGTATATTTTGTTTTTTAAAATTTATTTTATATTTTCTATAAAATAAATCTTTCTTGCTTTTATAATTAATATTTTTCCAATTTTTTTGTTTATTTTCATTGTTAACATTTTTTATAATATAACTTTTTTAATAAAAAGTAACATCTTACTTTTTTCTTTTGCTAAATATTTAATTCACATTTCCAAACATAACTTTTTACGCACCCCGCACCACCTCGGAAAGACGAACAGCGTACGCCAGACGAAGCCCACTGGATACCGTCCGTTCACGAGTTTTACGCAGATAGGCCGTTATCTCGGATCAACACTAAACATAAAAATTATAACAAATTTCCATTAAACGATAAACAAACGCTCCAATTCAACGAAGTTCTTGATACACTTGAGATGAAAATAAAATCATACACGACCATGAGAAACCATCTTTGACTTTAAACATATACTCCAAAACAATAAGGTGACCACTTCCCGAAAAACGTAAGATGTTACATCCTGTCCACATAAGCGTGGCTTACTTGTGACATAAACGGTTCAATTCTGTCTTCTCCGGAAATGTCTCGATCTGCCTGATGACTTGGAGTACTTGTCACAACAGGTTTACTACGACCCGACCCTTAGGCGTCAGACAGGTCTCGATTTGCGCGCGCAATCATCTTGGTAACGTCTTATGCTCTTCAGTGTATATAAACGCGGAACAGGTACTATTACACTCTATGTCAATTAGATAAAGTATCGCACGTTCGAAGTGACGGCGCCATGGGACTGCGTACTCGGCCCCGTAGTTTGGGCTTGGAAGTTGGATTGGGGGTTGACTTGGATGATAAGCATCGTACCCACCCCATCTCCCTCCACCGCCACCACCACCATGAATCTTTACCCGGCGGAAGTGAACAGTGGCGTGAATTTTATCTTACCTAAGTGATCAGTGGGGGAGCCCTTGCCGGAGGAGGAATTTTTACTTTGAATTACTCAATATATTCAACACTACTTTCCGCTTTTTCATTCTCTGTAATATGTATGTACTGTAATTTATGTAACACTATGTCCCACTTTATTGTAGATATGTTGTAGATTAAAATCGAAGTGAACTTAATTTTGAAGTGGGAAATTCAATGTTGCCAACCTTACTACTTTATACGGGTTTTTCATACGCAATTATGAACATATACAGATAATGCTTGTATTTTTATGATTATATAAATTTGTAATTATATGTAATTGAGAAAAATAACAAAAAATTAAGAAGACCATGTTTGTACTTACACCCTTCCCTATCTCGCGCCTGGGCGCTAATGACCTTAGATGTTGTGTGCCCCTTAAACAATAATCATCCCTATCCCGCGCCATCTCGGGGAGCTGAACGCCTGCCCCTGTCCGTTGAACCTCCTCCACTAGCTCGCCGACCCATACTGACAACACGAGATTAAGATGTCAAGCACATATTTTGAGCGGAAAATTTTTTCACATTCTGCGTTTCGCTTTATTGTTAGTACACAGCACTATCTCATTATACATAATTAAAATGTGTTTGTATTTATAATATACATGGAATAAAGGAAAATGAATCGACTTTATAATGCCATGTTTGTACTTATAATATATTTCTAAATGATTACAACATGTATGTGCTTGCTAAATAAAACATGTAAGTACTTTTGAAAAAATAAAATAAACAACATATAAACTAAAATAATGTAATATGTTTATAATAAAATGCTTCCACTTGTATAATAACACGTTTGAGCTTGTTAAATATTTGTAAATAATTACAGCATGTATATACATGCTAAATAAAACATGTAAGTACTTTTGAATACATAAAGTATAAAAACAGTCTGTAAATTTAAAATGAAGCAACTTGTGAAATTAAAATGCAACATACTGTTAATTAAAATGAAACAACTTGTAAAATTAAAAAAAACCTTAAAAACAAGATTACCCTTTTAAATTAGATACTATATATAACAATACTTTGTAATATATGTACTTGCTGGATGTAACATTTATGTACGTTTTTAAAAAAATATATAAAATACCCTGTAAAATTGATGTATATACATTTTTAAAAATTTAAACATCCTGTATAATGAGACAACTGGTAAATTAGATTTTTGTGTTATTCGTAGGAGGAACCTATACTACTGATGTCACACCAAATGCTGAAAATCTTAGTTAATAAGAAATAATGCATGATCTTTTATCTAATGTTTTCTAGGGTATTAAGTGCAGATCAAATTAATTGTCACAGTCAAGATGTCTATCCCCCCACGGTATTCTCCCCTCCTTTCCATTGAGGGAATTCCACATTCCGCACTTTTTGAAGCTACTTTGTTCCAATGTTTTCTAGGGTATTAAGTGCAGATCAAATTAATTGTCACAGTCAAGATGTCTATCCCCCCACGGTATTCTCCCCTCCTTTCCATTGAGGGAATTCCACATTCCGCACTTTTTGAAGCTACTTTGTTCCAATGGTAGAGAAATCGAATTCTATTCAATTTTCTCATTCGCAGATAAGGATCACTTCCGGGCGCTGGAGTGAGTTGGTGGTCTTCCTCGGTCATCCATATAGTATAATGCAACCTTAAACGATCGATTGATGGAGACATTCAGTGGTTGGAGAATCGACAAACAGGATGGTCCGAAAGTTTATCACTCCTCATTATTTCAAAATAACTAGTTAAAAACAATAAATATTAACTTTATTGTAATAGTGTCTTAAAATACAACTATTGATTATCGACTAAGATAATGTTAGATATGTGTACCTAATTCATTTGTTAACCATCAGTTGTTTCATAAACAGTTAACTTTTTTTTTATAAATTTATGAATAAAGGCTTATTTCCCTTAATGAGGAATAAATCCATTTTGAAGATTTGTCTTATCACCTGATTGTTGTCACGCCCACTTTCTTATTTCGGTTTAGAAAGTAATACGAAAAGTTAAATTTCTTCTTGTTCCTGCTGCCTGATTCACACACAAATACTTACATCTGTCCTTAGTTTTATGAGTAATATTTTTTGGTTTACGACGTCTTTCCTTGGCCATTTTCTGACTGTACTTCCGTCAACTTTCAAAATTCAACGGGTCTCATATATTCACATGTCGGACTGATCAAAACATTGAACATTAGACTTTACGTGTTATCTTTTTGTCGGTGACATATGCAGCAATCAATAAATAGGGCTAAGGGATACTGATTGTTGCTGTAAGTAATGATTAAACAATGTATTATGTGATCTGTAATATAGACCTGAACTTTCTCACTCCGGCAAGAAATTTTTGATTTAAACTAAACCTATGCCAAAGGATTTTAAATTCATACAATTCTTTTCACGTGTCCTGAGTTCGAAACATTAAACCCTGGAGATTAAGAAATTAACTTATTTTAAAGTCTAGCTGGCCTTTTAATGATGTGTACTAATGGAGTAAAGAGAAAGAAAAACGACCCGGTTTCAAACACCACTTCTTTAGGTGTATGCTGCTAACGCAACACAATAATGCCGAGAAGGAGAGCTGTTCCGCCTGCTGACTTGACAAATGTACCACCACGGGTGGTTGAGGTCGTTAAATCGCGGTTTCGTGAGAGAGAGGTGTGGGGTTCGAATCCCGCCAGGACCGTCCTCCCTGACTGAGGTTTTTTCCAGGTTTTTCTCAGTCCTCATAAATGGCAAATGCTGGGGAGGCACCCTAAACTTAGGCGTGGAACGTTTCCTTCCTTAAAAATAAATCCTTTCCCAATATATCATTTCATCTCATGTATCACCAGTGTCCATCGCCTGTGGTGCCTCAGTAGTAAAAACGGGCGTTAAACACCATTCATTCATTCATTGACAAATGTTACCAACTTTTTAATAACAGACCAGCATAAAAGTGCACGTATTTAAAATTACTTATATATAATTTTCATTCCGACAAAATGCAGTAGGCGTGAGAAATTTTCGGACCAACGTGTAGGTTCTCCAGGACTGACAACGAAGTCAGTTCTTCCCTCCTTCAAAACTGTCTGTACCTTGCCCGTAGTATGGCCGCGGTATCTATCCAGAATAACCATGCTCTTTAAGTTAAGTAGCGCTCCTGGGCGACATTGTCAGTCGACTGCAAGCTCATTGGCCATCCATAAGCTCTATAATGACGCCCTTAATATTCACTTTAGAAATGGTTTTTCGTTTGAATATGATCTGCAGTCACACAGAACATAACAGTGCATCTTTGTTTCTAACTTCCTCTAATTCCACATTAGACTCGCCGTTTTTATTTATTGTGTATTCTTGCGGCATTTCAAAATACACAGGCGTCTGGTCTGCAAATCGGTAAATTTGCGACAGTAAATAATGATTTCTAGGCCTTAATCTTACGATAAATCTGTGAAACTTTACTATCTTTTCTTTATATTTACTGTGTAGTCTTTCGGATTTTCAAAGTACACAATCGTTTGGTCTGCTTACTAATTTGCGACAGTAAATATTTATTTCTCGGGCGCAATCAGACGATAAATCTGTGGAACTTCACCATTTTCTCTTCGTAATCGGGAGGGAGACGTTGAGCGATGTTCGTTTTCCTATGAAAGCAGAAGTCATTGCGTTGGAAAACTCGCGTGAGCCATCCACGACTAGTGTTAAAACCAGTATCGGTTATGTTTATTTCTCTTGCTACTGCTATAACTATCAATTGACACATTTCACTCGTAACGGCACATTCAAGATGTCTGTCTTCAGCCACATACTCACATAATTTGTTTTCCAGTTCTGGAAACTTTGCTTTTCGTCTGCGAAATGCCCGTAGGTTCGTTTGCTCAAGATGATTTTTATTTTTTCGCCAATTACGAATACAGCTCTCATCCAAGTAGTATTTTTGTCTATTAGTAAAATTGCCAAGGCATTCTGCTTCTTCAATGAGGTGGAGCTTTTCTTTCGCCGTGAACAATATTTCACACTAACCATTCTGAACGCGTGCTTTCACTTCAACTGACGTTACGCAAATGACCTATGACGTGGTCTGTGCCCACGATTCTCGCTTTTGAAGGAAGATTGCCAACTTCCGGATTTTGGTGTCGCAAAAGTATGGTTCCAACCCTAAAGTGAATAACACCCGCACCCGAACTATTTGTTGTTAAATTTTGGAAAGATGTATGCGGATAATATTCGCATATTTACGTTAATTATTGTAAATAAAATATTATGGGTCATTCAATTCTGGATATAAATTCAAATAATATCCAGAGTGAACATGTGCTTTTATATCAGACTAACGGTTTGCTGTTATTTTCAGTTATTCATGTAGGGCATTTTTCAAATTTGTGAAAACTAATAAATCTATATACCAAAAGGCAAGATCTGTTTATAAGTATAACCATTAAACTAATAAAGTACTGAATAATGACATATGCAATGATCTAAACTCTTTTGCTGTAAATGAGTTTCATTATAATCCTTGATTAAAATATTAATATTTTATATTAATTGTATAAATTGCATAGCAAATAAATATTGCAATCGTTTGGATCCTATAAATCATATTATCGTAAATGTTGATTAAGCCTTAAAATGTCACCTTCACTTCTTAACTCCCCCCCTTTTTTGTGAAATTTAACAACCCTAATATCAGTCTACTTCAGATCGACAACTTCAAACTAAGACGAAAGCACCATTGGTTCAGCAACAATCACTGCCTTTCTTGTTCAGTCACGATTTTATAATAAGCATAGTAGTTTTATGGGTAGAAAGCACATGCATTTTTGTGAGTGAATTTACTAAAGTTATAGATGAATCTGCAAATTTTGAAATATCTGAAGAGTTGGATATAAAAAAGTATAAATCGAGTACACGAGTTTAAGAATAAGAGAAACACAGTGATACCCTAAAATGAAGACATGATTATAAATTGAAACCATACTGACAATCAAAAGAATCAACATGCAATCTTTGTGCTTAACTCTTCAGGTTAGATGTTTGTTATGCTTTTTTTTCAACAATTATAGAGTTTAGTGTTTACTGACCTAAGGTTTTCATGTGATCTGGTTTGTGCTTCACATTTCCACCAACATTACAATTCAAACTCAGATAACTATTGTTTGAAGCCAGATGAAAAATAGTGAACAGGGAGAATGGTTGCGATCATTTAACGTAAAAGTACAGAATACAACTTATCGTTTTGAGGTTCACGTGAACGTACAGAACATAACTTAATGGTCGCGGCTTCGTTCCAGTATTCTCACTCCCCTGTGGGCGCCGAAAGCCTGTGAAATTGTTTTTAATCGTTGATTTTTTTTCCTTCATTTTTAACAAACACTCATATTGCTATTGTTCGGTGCATAGTGGTGCGAATTGTCCGATAGAGCAAATCTTTTTCAGTTCTCCGTAGCATATATCCTGCTAATTTCATTGGATTTGGTCCCTTTCCGTTAATTTACGCACTGAAGACGTTACAGTTCTAAGTTCTAATGTTTTCTTAGGTCCAAGATGTTTACATATTTTATATTCCATTCATATTTTCTACAGACAACTATGTAACAAGTCGTAACGCTGCTATGTACGAAAGGAGAAAGAGAATGATTGTTCAAGCACGCTATTAAAGTTTCGTTGACTTGGGGCAGATGATATTCCGTATAAAAACTTCATAAAGTTTTGTTTGCGCTGGTTTAAAGATGAAGATTATAACCCACGTGTGTTAGGCTTTGTGAGCTTCCATTTCGATATTTGGTCACTTCTGATGTCATTTACTTCAAGACATAACAATCTTTTATTTCTTTTTTCTCATAATGGTAAATTATTGGTGAAAAATATTATTTATTTGCAAAATAACTTGATATCAAAGTCTAAAATCAGATTTTTCTCTAACAACGATACTTATAATTCATTGCATTTTAATTTTTTAGTCAGGGGTGCGCTTTTTTCCGTGTAAAAACCACAAACTTTCTATTCACTACTAGATAACCGATCAGTATCCAGTGTTTTTTTTTAAAAAAAATAATCTATCGTTTATTAAAAAAATAAGTGCCTTATGTTGCAGGAGTTAAGTGCTGTCATAAATTTTTATCATTTCGTTCGCTGTAATAATAGTAAGGCATTGTGAAAAAATAATTTTTGTTTATTAAAAGGCATTTTCTCTAAATTAAAATTAGATTTTTACCGTACAATTCAATGTTTTTATCATTTTATGGATTGTATGCATCTTTTTGCCTTTTAAAAGCCTTACTTTCAACTTTCGCCATCAGATAACCGGTCTGTAAGGCAAATAATGGTTTCTTTTGAAAATGAATCTCGTTTCTCATTCCATTCGCCGTAGTAATTGTGTAAAATATTTTTGCTTGCGAAAAAGAAAGAAAGAAAAAGAAAGAAAGAAAAGTTTCTGAAAGTAAATTCCGTATGCTTCAAATTTTTTTAGCTTTTATGATTAGTATGCATTAGTATACATATTTTCTCACTCCATTCACCTTAGTAATTACGTCAAAAAAAAAAAAAAAAACATCGCTTGCCAGAAGAACAGCTTCTGAAAGTTTTTTACGTACAATTGATTATTTTTAATTTTTATGGACTGGAGTGCGTGTTTTCGTCCCTGTAAAAATCCTAAATTTCACCTTCGCAAAAAAAGAAAAAAAAAAGAAAGAAAAGAAAAGAAAAGAAAAACAATACAGTAACACGGATATTTGTAAGTTGGATAAGTAATGCATGTATGTGAATTAAGGTTTTCCCATTTTATCAAAGCAGAATGCATTTTATGTTGTTGCGTTATCTGTGATATATATGCGAGAATTCGTAGCAACGCTTCAGTTGAAAATATATAATGGCATCCGTTCAACAACGTGTTATCGAATCTTTAGTGTGCTAGGCTAATCAGGTGTATAGAATGCATAAAATGATTGATATCGATATGATATCTCCCAGGATTCGTCAGTGCATGGAGCGCTCGGGGGTCGTCCTGGATATATGTATAGTGTCTAAATAATGGTTCGATGCCAGCCGAAGCACTGTCAAGGGTGGAATCGTTCTTCTTACCAAATTGTATGGCGATACTAACGGAGAAGGTGGTAAGTAAATTAAATAAACAAAATGCAATTTAATTTTGTGACCTTTTATTTATTTGTTATTTTATTTAAGAATGCTGCATTGACCTGGTCCTTTGACGAAGATAATGGGAAAACATGAAGAGATGGTCGTTCTGTTGTGGGTGTATGTATCAGTGTTATGTTAATAAAAATATTTAAAAATCCGTACTATGGAGATAACATTAATGTAAAAACAGTGAAACGTATTATTTTGTGTGAACACCAGTGGGTAGTTTCATTCTGTAATATTCAGTTTAACTTGTATATAGAATAATATCATTAAAATGACCCCTTTTCGTAAATGGGGTACAGAAAATACCTACCTTTAAAATCCTAATTTTTTATTGCAAGACACAGAAGCGCATCAGAGATCGATAAATACTGAAATATTTCTATTCCAAATTGTATCTTTGAAGGTATTATTAATTTACAAACATTGAAAGTATAATTGAATTAATTTTTTTTTGCAGTTTTCAGTTCTCTAATATTCGATAACGTAGGCTATTTGGAGAAAATAGATGAAAAACCAGTTTAGTAACTTCAGAGATCATTAAATACAACAAAACTTTGAATGTTTACTTTGACAAGACTGATGTGGTTGCCAGAACAAAAGGTTATTTCAATCTGTCCAGAAGAGAAAGTGTGGAAATACTACAGCATCCTCACAATATACATAGAGATAGTGGTTTTTGCCTTAGCAACATGTGGAAATCTGTCCTTTATAACAAAATGCTTCCGCTTCCCCTTCCCCCTCCATCTCACCCTACGTCTGTGTCGATATCGATCGGTCCGTGTTTGGCTAGCCACGACACTACATGACCACATACTTCACATTACACTGATGATTCCGGTCATAGTCACCCGGCGAAAACTTTCTTTTAGTTTTTAAAAACAAAGACCACGGCACAACAACCCGGAAATTTGTAATTTTGACGCTATGAATATCGGCCGTGAGTGTTTGAGATGTGTTACAGTACATTTTTTGTGTTTACTAGGTCAATAGCACAAAATTCTAAGCAGTTACCTTTCCCTTAAAGGTGGCAAATTAGATACTAACATGGCAAACTGTTGCTACAGTTATTTTCTATAGGTGATTACTGGTAAAGAAATTGGGAAAGTGATCATAAAAATGGACAATAAAAAATCAGCCAGTCTGTATGCAGTACCATATTTCGTTATAAAGAAATGTTCCCAAATTATTGCATATCTGTAGCACTATATAATGAATTGTTCATTTTCAGCAGCCAATTTTCCAGGTAGTTATGAAAGAGCTACTGTGCAAGAGGAGACTTGAAATGGAGGTCATGAATGAAGACTAGATTCCCTAAATCCTACTTTTGCTTAAAAAAAGTATTTTAAAGCAGCCCTTAATATTTTAAGAACAATATAAGTTTATAAGAGATAACCAATATGAATTAGGCATGGAAAAGTGACTCATGTACAGCAATCATGAACTTCATTAAACATGCTCACATCACCTTGACAGAAAGACATAGATATTAGGATATTTCTTCATTTAACTACTGTTTTTTTATTTAGTTGATCTTGTTGTATTATTGCAAAAATTGTAAATTATTGTAATAGGGAAAATAGTAAAAATTGGTTCCGGTTGCATTTGAGAAACAAGAGCACAAAAACAGAAATTATCTATTGAAATAATAATAGTATATTTACATAATGTTAATCACAAAATAAACACATAAATTATAGTATTTTATAGGAGCTGTTCTCAAATAATTGCATTTATTATATATTGCTTACCTATAACACAGCATTACTCAGGAAATATGTAAAATAACAGAAAACAGGAAACCATATATTTTACAGATGAAATAAACCTCTGAACACCTTATCAATAGTCAGTTATTATTCGTTTTAAACCAGAAGAAACAGCAAATAAAATTTTAATTGTTTTAAAGTAAACAGACTATTCATTAATATAGAAAAATTGTAGCAATCTCTTTCCATCAACCACAGAATAAAAATGTCCATTGTCCCCCCCATCAAATTTTGAAAGAATTTTAAGGTGACACTTATGATATTTATCTTATATATTTTATTGTAACTTTTTTATTATTATTATTATTATTATTTAATTGTGTATTTAATTATGTAAATATTAAATGAATATTTCAATGTGAAATGTAGAAATAAGGATATTTTTATATATGCAACGTAGGCTTCTCGTGGTTTATATTGGAGTATCCTAGGTTGCGCAAATATCTTGGGTAACTAAAAGAGTAAGAAGAAAACCAGTAGTACATGTATTATTAATGACTTTACTGCAGCTGTGCGAAGTACTATCTGTACGTTAGTTGCTTCTTGATGCACAATTTTCGCCCTACATCAGGCCATTTAGTTGTAAGCGAGCCAGTAACTTTCTGGTATTTGAAATGTCGCAGGGAGCTTGAACTTTCTTTTGAACCCCGTAGGTTTTGGGAGTCCACTTGGGCCCAAGCTAGTTAATGGCATATAAATAGGCAATTCGCCCAGTTCGAAACAATTCTTCTGAAGTTACTGCGTAAGGGTGTACGTGGATGATCGAGAATCATGCAGAATACTGCGTAGAGGTACAGGAAAAATTATTCTTCTGAGGGTATTGATGAAGGTTTATGTGGAGATTACGACATAAGGGAGAACGTGTTTAGGTGATAACAAGCTGATAAGTATGGTTTATTTGAATAGGGGCGATTCTCGTCTTAAAGTAAGTTAGCTCATCGCCAAGCACACTTGATATTTCATTTCGAGAGCGCAAATCATGTGACGCGTTCCTAATTAGTTAATTTATCGACGGCTCGCTTATAGTAAAAGCAATACTTTTTCGTGTGTCAGGGGAAGCATCCGTAAGGTGTTTTCCTAACACAGAAGTTCGTTGACATCAAAGCAGATTTTAATCTTCCCTTTATCGAGAAGTAACACTGTAATTTATTCTAGGTCGTTTTGTAACCACATTTTTCTTAACAAACGCCAGTTGCAATATAGAGATAGCAGAAATAACCCCCAAAGTATATATTATGTCCCTCCAAATATTTATTTAAAACGAATATGCTCTCGAAGTCCCATCAGTAAAATAGCGGAAGTGCCCTGGGTTGTTGATTGTTGATGAGGCATAGAAAATAACAAGATAATCATAGACTACGCCTACAGCTAGTTGTACCACGCACATTCGCCAATCGACTTTCCTTTACCCTTTCCTTGTACCTATGAGGTAAGCTTCTTCCCTGACTTCAAGTGATGTCTCCCTATACCTGCAATCTTCACAATAACTGTTAGTTAATAAAACATAATCAAAATAACCATGCCATGACGAATTGGCTAGCCTTCCACAAACCCCAGAGAATTCAAAGAATATCATCTAAAACTACAGAAGAACTGCTTGGCGCCAAATCAAATATATCTGCTCTAATAAAACATCCAAATGGGATAATAGCTGCCCCCGTCATTCTCTCAGTTCTTGCACTTGAAATTAGATGAACAAAATTTATTCAGCACACGTGATTTAAAGGCTTAAAAAACTGAAAACGATGTTAATTCTGGGGGGAACTACGAAGTTTTCCAAACCATCTATATTAAGCGTTCCTCTGTTATTAAGTTAATATCACAAATATTGTATAGCTTGAATAGCAATGAGCTATTTTTAGCAAGCATGCCGAATAACCTTTCGTGTAACTTCAATAACAATTAGGTATTTTTAGCAACCAGGCCGAAAACCCTTTCCTTTCACAGAATAAACAAATTCCAAACTAGTCAGAAATGAAAATGCATTCTTTCAAAATGTTAGATGACCTAATGTTAAAGATAAGCAATATCGCAATAGACACTGAGGAGGAGCAGGTGTTCTGGATCTATTAGGACTGTTAAAATGATAATTCATAAATAAAAAATGAAGCTCTATCTGCAGGACCAGAAGATATAAGCGGGTATTTTATATTCATTTAGATTATTAATGGACACTCTTTAACATCTCAAGATAACTCACGACACTTCTAGGATATACTTCAGAGCGAGTAATAAGTCACGGCGTAACTATAAAACTATTAGTAGTCAGCAGACCGTGAATGGAATGCGTGCTCATGCTGAGATATAGGAACGTTATGTGAGCTGAAAAACAGAAGGGCAAACTGGAGCAAAATGTAATTACTTCAGAACCTGATATCAGCATGCCTAACTGCGTACCTAAGCGAGCATATTAGGATTTCTTTCCCAACATTCTCATGAGTTCCAGAAGCATCTTACTCCAGGTTGCTCCTCAGCTAATGAACCTGGATTTCCTATGCAGGTAGAGAGCGGCAATCTGGAAGGCGTCACTCCCTCATACTGTGGGGATATTTCAACTGAGTACCGAACAGTATTCTTCTCAAATAAAGGCAAGTTGCTTGAGGTTTATGCACAATGGAGGACACGCCGGTAGCAAAAGTTGCGTCTAATTATACGAGGATTAAAGCAGTATTATTCATTGATTTTTAGTATTGTATGATATTATATGATATTTTTAGAACTCTAAGTTAAATCACCTACTTTCCAGAAATATAACTGCAGTATTAGACTAGCAAGTGCATTACGGTGCCAAGCGGTGGGCCTCGGTAACTTCACTGGTTTCTGTGCTTTTAAATTACCATGACATAAACGTTCCAGTCTTTCCGTTGTATACAAACATATAAGTCGTTCTTTTACTGGATATCCTCCCCCACCCCAAAACAAGATGAGTGGTAGGTTGTGAATCTTTAAATAAACTATTTTGCAGGCGATGCCTGCCGTTTACAACAAATATGTTTATTTGTCTACAGGTGGTTTCAATGATCTCAATAATTAATGTAAGGTTATGAGTAAACCCAATAAAACAAAAAATCATAGAGCTTGTTTCTTTCATTTGAAACCATTTGGAGACTTCGTCTTTAAAATTCGTCTGCATTTTGATCATCAGCGAGTCCTAGAAATATTTCAACACAACGAGCAGGCAAGGAATATACATATATATATGTATATATATATGTATATATATGTATGTATATATATGTGTATATATATACACACAGAGGGTGTCAAAAATGTATACAAGCTTCAAGCAAAGAAAAAACTGTATTAACATAACAAAATTGAATTAACACAAACAGAAAATAATGAGCACTAATCACCTTAGACCTTTAAGTTACAACAGTTGCTCAAAATGCCTATCATTGGCGTCGATACACTTCTGAGTACGTTGAACTACTGATTGAGTAACGTTTGCGAAAGTGTCGTTTCAATTTCTTCCCAAAGTGCTACCAGGTAGCTCATTTTCTACGGCATACAACATTCTTAAGAGTTACCCATAAGTAGAAGTCCACCAGAGTTACATCCGGAAAACGCGTGGAAACCTCTTGTCCTATTGCCTTTGAAACATTTTTGGTTTTCCAATACCACTTCAAAATTGCTCTCCGCTCTTCAATCGATAGTCTTGGTTCCACTTTGTTGTAGCGAAGCTATCATAACGTAATGTGAGTCACATCTGTTTTCAAAACATCATTCGATAATCTTGGTTTCATTTGTTCATTGTTGATTTACCTGTCACGTAGCAACGTTATCATAATGTATGTGAGTCACGTCTGTTTACAGAACATCACACTACAGATTACTGTTGTTTTTCGGTCCAGCTTTTAAGTACAGATATCTATTGTGAGAATGTGTATATAGTTTTGGCTCCCTCGGTATAATATAGTAATTATTAGTTGAATCATTCTGCTTTATAGCGAAGCAAGAACTAGCTCTCCGTGGAGACAATGAGGCAAAGTGTTCTCTGAATAGGTGGGATTATATTGAATTATTAGAGTATGCAGCCAAATGTGATATTCCGTTGCAAGAACTCTTAAAAATATTAACTGTTTTTCCAGTCACATTCCCACGAATACAAAATTACCTGATTATCGCCACCAACAAGTTTTGAACATCAATATAAAAGACGAGATCAATAAAACAAAAGGCGTATCTGTTTTACTTGATATGGCTAATACTTATGGTCGATGTGTTAATGAAGGTGAGATAGAGATTTCTAAAATGCGATGATATCGGTTCTGATAAAATAGCGGGAGCACGTTTTCAGCTTGTAGATCGGGATATATAATTTCGGGCTAGTTAACAAAATTGTGGCTCAAAGCTATAATGGAACTCCTGTGATGTCCGATGGCGTTGGCGTTTTCTTTAAGTCTTGCTTAAAGAAAAAACTACTTATTCATTATTTGTCCACTGTTATACCCATGCTTTGTATTTACTGTGTGTTGTTTGACCGTAATTAGCACACCCTCCGCTGAAACATCTCAAGTAGCACCAAAATGATCATGTTTCAGCTTACACCAAACAGCCTGTAGCTCTGCAACAGTCAAACAGTAGCATAAGAGTGTGTAACTTTCTTCATTGCTTTATCAGGAATATGCTCCTTTTTTCAAAGTCGCCTAGGCGGACAAATAGTCTTAATCAGTTTATTCTCTCGCCTAGTAAATAAAGTCATTCTAAGAGAAAAAATTATATTTTATATTTTAAGTGGATTACACGTAATGCATAAAATTACTGGAATTGCGAAACAGTATTATAAGCTAGGGGATCCGTTCTGTTCTTGAACACTTTTGAAAGCTATTTCATTTTGCAAGTTTGTGCTTCTGTTTTTTCACACACTGAATTTTAGTTTCATGCTTTGCAAACAAAGTCTTCGGATATAACATATTTTTGCAAGAGAATCAAATAAATTAAAAATATAACGGATACACGCCAGTTAGGCTTCGCTGGTCTGTGTCAGCTTGTGAATAAAAATCATTTTATGGGCCAAGAAAGCGAGAAATAAAGATAAGCAAATTGCTCACATAACACTGTTTGAAGAAACTTTGGACAATTTCCACATGTAGCTGGCAGATGAATTTTGGAAGTACCTAAATCTTTAATTCACAGTCCTTTTACATATTCATTGATTTCCAGAGATGAAAGACAAATTTCCCGAAGCAGCATTTACTTCCGTATTACAAAATTTAACCAGTATTTTGACTCAGCGAGACTTAAAAAATAACTAATTATCTTGTACTCAATTACTGATAAAGAAATGTGTAACAAGTTTATACATGATGTATTGAAATATATTATGAAAAATGCTACTTTTGTTGTTTAAGAAATCCACAAGCTCATAATGCTAATCTTCAATATGCCAGCAGCAACAGAGTAAGCAGAACGTTCATTCTCAACCCCTGAAAAGGATTAAAACATACGCAAGATCCACCAAAGGAAATAAAGATTGGCAAGGCTTCTCATGTTCTCCATAAAAAGGAAATTTTACAAAAGCTCAGAGATAATATAAAATTGAAGTTCATCGGAAAAGTTATAGAGATTTTTTTTTTTACAAATTCGAAGGATGAATTTAATGTTTAAGCAGCGATGAACCATCATTTAAATTTTAATAGTATTTTAATAACTGTCATAGTAAATTAAAATATAGTGAAATTCTTTATAAATAAATGTCTGATGTAATGTTACGTGTAACTATCTTTTGATCATAAGTATACTTTCAGTAAACATATTAGATTGAATTATATTAGATTAAATGGTGAGAAATAACTGTAAACAAATATCTATACATCTTAGATACTTGATGAGAAATAGTAAATTCATCATTATACATCTGGTTAAAAGCTTATTCAGAAGTAGAAGTATAAGACATAAATATTTATTTACATTAGATGACTTCATCAGATGTTAAATACCGTGTGGCTAGGTGTGGAGAAGAGCTTTGGGATTACCCAAGCTCCGAAATCCCGCTAGCTACTGTTTTATACTGAATTACTAAACTTCATATTCATTAGCAGGCAAAGGCGTAACGTCATCCAACATCTGCTGCTGTATGTCGCCGTATTAGTGAGACAGGATCTGTTGCACCACAAACTATGGATCGAGGAAGACCAAGAGTAGTTCGTAAGCCTAACCAGAGAGAATGCATATTAGAGGTTGTTGCAGAAGATCTGGGTATCAACACACGACAAGTGGCCAGAGTATGTGCTGCGTCTTCTACAGTCCCATGGAGGGTACTTCACGATCAGCTCATATATGCGTACCATCAGCAGGGTCTTTGGCCTGCCCCAAGATCGCGGGTTCGAACCCGGCCAGGACCGATGGATTTTTTCGGGCGTAAAAATCCTAAGTATGGCTTCCTTCGGAACGGAAGTAAAGCCGTAGGTCCCGTGTGGTACATTTGCGGCACGAAAAAGAACCTCAAGCCTGAAAGAGAGGCCTCTGAGCAACATTTGTCGGCCGTTTCACGCCCTTAGTTGAATGGGACGCTAATGACCTGAGATGTTAAAGAGCATCCATAAATAAATTAATCCAAAAAAAAAAAATCTTTTGCCTGCCGATTACCCATCCCCATTTTTGCCACTGGTTTGTTGCAGAAACTATTAATCCGTCGTTTATCGCTTCTGTTTTGTTTACAGATGAGGCAACATTTGGAAAAGATAGAATAACTAATTTTCACAACCAACATTTATGGGCGGATGAAAATCCTCGTGCAAAGTTCAGGCTAGACACCAGCATCAGTTTAAGATTAATGTGTGGGCTGGAATTGTTGGTAACTGTCTAGTAGGTCCATGTGATCTCCCAGAACATCTTACAGGCATTGTCTACAAGGATCATGTTCAGCACAATCTTCCAGCCTTGCTACAGGATGTACCGTTGCTAATAAGAAGAAACACGTGGTTTATTCAAATAGACTCCAGCACATAGTCACATTGTTCGAGATGCACTGACTGATATCTACCATGAGATATGGATAGGCTGGGAAGGACAGGTTTCATGGCCTGCACGTTCCCCCGACCTCAATCCTTTAGATTTTATCTGTGGGGCTACCTTAAACAATTGGTTTATGCAACAGATATTCCTAATGCAGCCACACCTCATCAACGTGTGGTGGAAACCTACGAAACCGTTCGACACCATGTGAGAGTAATTGAAAGGATGCGACAGACCATGTTCTGGCGAGTGCATGCGTGTGTGGAAGCAAGAGGAGGATATTTTGAATATTTGTTGTGAGTTTCTGATTTGGCATTGTGTTTATTGTGTTTTGTTTCTTTTTTGATAAACTTTCATTAATAGCTCAAAAACTAAAGATTTTCAAATATGTGTTTAAATGAACTATTATTTTCTTGTTTTTGTAAAACTTTCATAAAAAACTCATAAATTAATAATGTGTGGATATATATTAAATGGATATTTTTTCGGTTTTGGCAAACCTTTATTAATAACTCAAAAATTAAGGATTTCTGGACATATGTTTATATGAATTTTCTTTCTTTCTTTCCTTTTTTCTCCTTAATTTGGTTTGAGAAACCCATTACCAAAGTATGTAATAGTATGTGCAAAACGCCCTATATAGGGCTTGTTTCTTTTCAAAATACCAACTATGGACAATCACAAGTCATCAGCAGCCTTAATAATGACAAAGTTGTGGAAAATATTGTCGGCAACTGTTACCTTTGAAATGATAACACATATCTCACTTCCCTTTCTCCTTAATTAGTTTCTCTTTCAGGAGCAGATTTTCCTCTGTAAATTTGACCAGTTAGTGGATAAGTATTTCACAAGTCACAAATCCACCAAAACTTCAAGCCATATTTGGCTGGCTTTGAGGGCATTAAATGAGTAACCCTTGTCTTTCCTTTGTAAAGACACAGCTGTTCTTCAACAGTAGGAGAATATGAAGGCACATAGTTTTTTTCAAAGATTTGAATTTAACATTTCAAATTTGTTAGATATTGCAGCAGACTTGTCACTTTTTAAATGCTGAACCCTAGTGTTCATATTGTTTAATCTTATAAATCTGCTTATCTGCCAAAACTTGTTGAGGAATAAGTTTGCATGGTATAATGGGAATATATTTGTTTTCCACATTTCATTTGTGTGCTTGCTGTTAGAAAATCTTACTCCTGCTGTAATCAATGTACCAAGATATTGATCCCGTCCTTGGCATCCCATCAATCGTGAGGAATTAGTTAGAATATATGTAACATTTTATTTCAGATAGTTGTAAGTGAAGGGTTCTATAAGTGTCTAAAAATGTCACGAAAAGCAGTAATTCTTGCTCGGACAGCGAAGGAACTGTTTTGGCAGACAATAGAGTAGATGCTTTATTTTGTTCATTGGAAGGGGGTTGCTTACCCCCGGGCAGGTATGTTGACAAAGAAGCACGCTATTAATGCATGTGCTACCGTTAAGGTACGTTGAACTCTTACGTACGGCAGAAGTTGATATTGAACAGTGAACGAATCTCCAAGTTGTTACGTTCAGATAATCTAACTAGCCAATAATATCAGAGTTGCATTACATCACCAATAGTCTATAAGGATGTCTCAAACCATAGTGGCGGGAAAATACAGCGTTCCTGTATCACGTGGTCAAGCGAGTCTTATTGAGTATTTAAGGACATGAATTCACCTTTTTCAAATGGTCAGCTCAATTGGTATCAAAACCAAGTAATACTAGGTGGAAGAGCATTTCAGAAATAGTGGCATCATATTCACATAATTTACCACTGAAGTTTAAATAATACTATGATCTATATCTTATTAGAATTTATTAAATATGTTAACACTAACTCCACTTACTAATACAATAGGATCTGTTTCATGGACAATCACTCCCATCCCATCATTGTTGACTGGCCAATCAGTTAGTTAACAGCTGATGATAAAATGGGAGCTATTGCCCCCAAATCATATCCTAATATTGTATAAGTAAGTGGAGCATATATGAATATATTTAATTAATCCGATAGGATTGTTTATTGCTACCTAATTACAATTTAAATAATACTAGGGTCATTTGAGGAAATGTATGCAAAGTGTTTTAGCTTCTAGAAACTTATAATTAATGAAATACATTTATTCAATTGCATAGAAAAAATACATTTACCAATGAATACAAAACTGTAATATTTTCATATTGTTAACATGCCTTTGTTGGTCTAATGCATAATGTTGCTCAAAAAAATGTAATGGCTTCTATACATTGCAAGCAACCATTTTACTCTGTTTATAATATCAATGATTTTCCTAAATATCTAATTGCTGGCTTAAAATTTCATCATTTTGATAGTGACAGTTCAGCCTCATTCTACTTTTATAAAGTTGCTGAAATTCAAATAGAATATTTTATAAGTTTTTTAAGTTAATAGTTAATTGAGATTCAATATATATCATCAATTCAAAATATTTTACAAAGATAATATTGAGAAATGTACAAGAAAGTAATAATTTCATTGAATTGTCTTTATTGTTGAGTTAGATCTAGAACAACTGCCTTAATTGCAGCCCATGTTTCTTGTCCAACAGGTTCAATTTCACGTGCTGGAAGTACAAAACCATAACTTCCTGTGTCCGGCAGTTCTATAGTATAGGAATATTTTATTCCTGCTGCACCTTTCGCCCAATCATCTGAACCACCTGTAATGGAAAAATTGCTTTAATTGGATAGTGGTCTTTATAGTAATAATTAAAGTGCCATTGCATGAGTTATATAAATATGTGTATTTAAGGAAGGTAAATTAGTAATGTTGCTTAGCCGAATAACAGACAGTTTTCTAGATATAACCAACACGTTAAATTTAAATTGTGAAAGATGAATTATAAGAAAGAATGAATGCTTCTGGCATAACTTTATTAATATATAAATCATTTATGTTATATGGAAGCCTTTTTCATAGACAGAATGTGTTTTATCATTTTAGCTGTCATGTAAAGGATATGGGCAATCAGATCACACCAGATGAACAGTGTAATATTCATTAAAAAAAATTAAGAATAATTATTGATTTAAAGAGATTGCAATTGGAAAGGCAATAATGAATGAGATATCTTTATTCATACAGGATCTTAAATTTTGTTACATTAGGATTATAGTGATATGATGAAAAATTCTTCATGAAGGAATACATATACAAATGTTAATATCAACTATGTATGTTAATTAAATGAATACCATTTATTTAATTTACAGAATATAAATGCCTCACTTACCACTGTACTAATTTCAGAAAACAAAGGAACTTAAAACTCTAACACATGAATTATTATAATGCAGTTTTTATTTTCCGAAAGTTAATTCTTATAGTTAAAATATTTGAGAATTTTTTCCCACAACCATAAGTATGTCTATACTATTAAAAAAATAGTGGTCACTTTCATTTTGTTATAGTTTCTGCCAATCTGAAAACATTTCAACACTGAGTTCTATATAATTGCATTAAATATCACAAAATAAATTAATATACTTTAATCCTAAATAGATTGCTAGGCAAAAAAAATCCATGATCAAACATACAATTTTACTGATGGAACATTTTTATTTATTTTTCCAGCTGTTGTTTTAATTTTTAGAAAATAATACTTCTGCATTTTTCTTAGGCATACTAAGTGGATTTTATCCTTTGATATGAGCTTGCTATAACAGTAAGAATTTGTAAAATATTAGAAAATGGTTGAACTTACTTTCATTTTGTTGCAGTGCTAATTTTAACTAATAGTCTTCCTCTTCTAGAATCATTTCTTATGTGAAAATGATTCTAATAGAGGAATACAAGTAACAAGTCACTGAATTCTTTTCACTAGTTAGAAATTATTTTTAATAGGTGATCAATGTTTTGACAAATGGTATACATGCGCTATACAAAAAAAGTAAATTTGGAGGTTAAAAGAAGGCTTTGGAGTGCAATGAACTTTAAAGAAAAGAACAACTTTCAGTTAATGGATATCCATTTTTGTAATCTGCAACTCCAGAAAAATTCCTATGCAGTTGGTTGCATATTTTGTATAAGGCTTCAAAATAATCTAAGAGGAAAGTGCTAATATAGTGACCACTCACAGGTTTTGGTGCATAAAGTACCTACTGTACCTATGAAAAGTATGACAGATAAATTTCCAAATTTACATAGAAAGGGAAATATAAATTAAATGAAGTGTTTATTTTTGGAAATGAGTTGAAAATTTGTGTACCTAAGCTAATAAAGCCTCTTAAAGATAAATTATTTAATTTTCATTATATTACACAATATAAAATTTTTCCTCTTTGTAGATCAGTTCAAATATCAACAGAGTTATGAGATAGTTATAGTTTAGTAATAATAATTATATGGATAAGACTAACCAGAAGAAGTGTACAGTAGTTCTGCAGCAGTGCCCAAAAGATAATCTGTACCTCTAATAGCTTCCAGGACTTCCACACCCTTCTCAGCCAAAATGTACATATCATAATAATCAGTTGGTTTTTTATGCTGATATCCCCAAGGTATTAGCCACATTTGTGAGTATGAATGCAGAGTAAGATAAAGCTTAATTTTATCTTTCCTGGCTAAAATAAAGTTTGCCATAGCTCTTGTTTCAGGCTCTGAAAAAGCATGAGGGCCTCTGAAATCATCTCTGCATGAGTCAGAACTTGAAGAAACTCCTTCACCCCAGTGGTAGTCCCAGTTACGATTAGGATCCACTCCATAGCAAACTTTGTTATGTCTGTTCTGTCGTTGATCACCAGCAGCTCCTGATCTTGTTTTGCGCCACAGTCTATCCTAAAATTATAATTAATTAGTCAATAAATTTAATTATGTAAAGGTACATAAAACTATTCTATCACCCTTGAGCAGTTGTGACCTGGTACCTAAAGAATGATGCATCTGAGCCTCTAGATTAGCACATGTTCTCAATTTTAAAATGTCCTGATTGAAAACATCCAACAGTTCCTTCTATTAGTATTTCAACTACAAAGAAAGTATTAAATCCCTCCCTTGGACAGAGAAAGCAGAAATTGAAACACATTCAAACTTCATTTAAGAACTTTAGAAAGATAAGAATTTTTAAAAAATTCTTTTGGAATTCACATAATGAAGCTTGTTAAATGTAAAGTCAAGTTGGTTGAAGATGGAGAGGATGTCTCTTCAAAACCGGTCCCACCATATATAAAAGTGAGTGAAGCATAAGAGTGTGTTAGACAACAGATTAGATATAATTTACATTCAAATTTGGCGATTTGAGAGCAATTAAGTATAATACTACAAGCTGAAAATGTTGCTCCTGAAGCAAAGTATATAATTTCCTCTTGGTAAAAATAAAGAAGAAGCAAAATAAACATAACAGTACAATATTTCAAATGCTGTATGAATGTACAGATTCTGTGGCATCATTTTTGTTATTAAATCATGGAAGACAAAGAGGCATGCAACTTTTAAAGAATACAGTTTTAATTGAAGTATAGAGGACAAATAAAGCACATAGTTTTCAAAGTAGTTTTGCCGGTTTTACAAGTGTTCCATTCTTGGAAAGCAGTTATAATTGCTTGATTGATTAAAATTTTTAAGCTTTAAATGTCCTACTAACTTCCCAAGATGCTTTCAGATAATTGAGTGATGGAAATAGTAGCATAGATATATCTATAATACATGGTACTTTAAATTACCCAGATCAAGAGAGAGTTAATTTTGAGTGCACAAACATAAACTTTTTGTACAGATTTGAGTTGGAATTTGATTAAGTATTCAATTAAAGAATCAATCACAAAATTTCTCTTTAAAACAGATATTAATACTATAAATATTACTTTGAATATCAGTGCAGAGTAGAACATTTAAGAATAGAGCATTTAAGAATTGAAGAGCTGCAAAACAAACATTTCCAGTTAAATAGTTTTAATTAACAGTTGCACACTAATGGGGTGAATCAGCTATTGACCCCAAAGAAGATTTTTCATGATATATCTTTTATTTCTGGGAATTTGCTTTCTGCTTTCATAAATTTTATTGCTGTTATTAATAACAAACTTCATAGTGAATTTAAATTATTATCATTATTAGGAAAGAAAAAATAAAAACAGACTTACATTTATTTTTATCCCAGTCATTTATATAATAATTTTATACATTTATTCCCTCATATTTTCACTAGTTCTAGACACTTAGTCATAACCCATATTGTCTTAAGAAATCAACTTTAAGCTGAGTTTAATTGTTGTTGCTACTTATGCACACTTGACTGGATGTGTTGATATTCATCACATTCAAATCAGTAATAATTTCATTTAGAACTGATTGCAAATACACTATGCTATGAAAATGAGTGATAATAAGCCAGATATTATCCTGTATTGCAGTCCACTAGAGTAGTAGTGGAAGCTCTTGACAAGTGCATAAGAACATATGCTTATCATTGAGGAACTAGCAATGCCCAATGGTAGTGCAGCATATAAGTCATGTCATAAATTGTTTTATTAAACAAAGGATAGTGGGATAAACAGCACATAAAGAGGGATTCAGGAAGAAAAGATTATTTGAAGGAACTGGCTTGAGAACTTTGCAACATAAATCTAAAGAGATATGCTGAAAATTGCGTTGGTCTTCATCCAAAGTATATAAATGCTTTATTAATTTTGGGGTATGATTGCAATCAGTGTCAAGGTGCAGTGAGTAGCAGAACCATATTCACAGAGCCACAAGGAAAAAGTAGTTCATTATGCAGTTAAAAATAATCCAAAGAAAGGTCACTGCTATTTATCTATACCCAAGAGGCAAGAACCAAAAGCATATGAAAGTGTGTATTTTGTGCCATAAGTACATGTTCCCTGCTCAAACAGCAATAAAGGGTGCATTTCCATTTGAATGTTTTTGCAGTGCAAATTTAAATGATTATTCTTATTTATATGGTTCCTTATGTATATTCAATTGATCAATTCCAATGAATGTAATTATTTTATGTATATTCAACCTATATAGTGCAAATTTATGTAAATGTTTTATTATATTATGACAACTATAATGCAAATGATGTTCACAACCATCTGTACATATAATATTTTTATCATAAGTAATATTCATGTTTGTGTGCATTTTTTTCAACAGAAGTGCAATAATTACTCATAGAAATGAGGAGAAATTTTGACATGTTCATAATAATTCTAAAAAAGTATTACTTCATAGTCTTAGATATTTAACCTATAGTTCAAAAAGTAAGATATAATTCAAGACCCTTTTTTTTTAATTGTGTTTAATGTCTATTTTAACTACTGATGTATCACAGATGGTAGACAATGATGATATCTGAGATGAAATAATAAATTAGGAAAGGAATTTTTTTAAGGAAGGAAGCATTCTAGGCTCAAGTTTAGGGTACCTCCCAGCATTTGCCATTTATGAGAACTGAGCAACGCTTGGAAACAAACCTCAGTCAGGAAGGATAGTCCTGGTGAAAATCAATCCTCAGATCTTTTGCTCACAAGTCCGTGCCTTAATGACCTCAACCACCCATAGTGATGGGTCAAGACTCTATGATAATTGATTCATCAATTTAAATATTCTGCTAGAGAACTTTTAATGGGTAAGTTGAACATAGAGGCCTCTTCATTAAATATGCATTCTAGCACTTTATTCTTAGAACATAATACTCCTATTTTAATAGTACTAATCACTTATAAAAGAATGCATGTGCTTGCATGAATAAGTTTAATTTTTATATGATTTAAATAACTTTTTTAAACTAAGATGAAGAAACTAGTGTGCAGGAGATATTAGAGTGAAAAGACTGGTCAAGCTGTGAGATAATATAGGAAAAACAATTAAAATATAATTGTTTTTTCCTTTATCATCATCACCATCATTATGAAAAAGTAATATATTTTATGAAAGAATCTTACCTTTGAATGTGAATATTCATAACCATCAGGATTTGCCACTGGTAGGAAATACCAATCTGCAGAATCCAATAGTTCAGGATGCAAATCACGGAATTCCACCAACTGCAGCATTAAGTAAGTGACAGTGGCTGGAGATATCCATTCTCTTGCATGTAAGCCTGCCCATGACAGACAAATGTTTTTTATAAAATTAAGGTATAGGAATGAATGTTCTCTGTGCTTAATAATTCCTGTTAATTTTCAGATCACAATTTAAAAATTTATTGCTTTGATTATATGTTAAAGTTCAGCCTATTCCAAAATTTTAAATGAATAACATAGATTTAATAGGACATGAATATATGCATAGTGTTTACAGCACTTTACCTCCATCAATCCAGATGGCAACTTTATTTCTTTCACCTGGAGTAGACACTTTCAGCAATTTAAGATCACGTCCTTGAGATGATTTTCCAATAACCTCAGTCTTACAGATATCTGGGTAAGTAATGGCTAAATATTCCATATAGCTGTCGATATCTATAATAAAAAATAATGTTGAATAGAAATTTTATAGACATATTAAAAAATATTTACAAACATTTCTAATATGTTATTATAAATGAAAGCATTTAGATATAAAATGAATTATAAGCATTAAGAAATAATTCAAATTTAAAAATGTACAGAATCATATCATATCATAAGGCTGACTGACTTTACCATGAAAAAATAAAAAGTTTTGGGGAAAAAAGTAAACAAAAAACACAGTACTGAGGATAAGAATGAAATTAACTAAACTACTGTTTCCTCTAGAAATAAAAACATATTAAATGTATCTGCAAGGAAAACTCAATGTATTTTACAGGACAATTTGGTATAAATTAGTGTCAAAGAAAAAATCCCTTAAATTAAAATATATAATGATAAATGGCTTTGAATGATATTAACCAGATGGTGCTGGAACAATTTTGGTAATAGTACTATGAGAAAATTAATGAACCTGCTAAGCAATCTACAGGACAAAAGTTAACATAACTACAAAGTGGTATGTGGTTATTAATGTGTTGAGCCAGAGTGATCCTTGGGGCCCACTGTTGGTAATTTTTGTCAGGCTTTGGAGGCAATATGATCTACTCAACCTTAAGTTTCCTACAGGCCAGCACTCCATTACAAAATTAAATTCTACCAATGGATTGAACTTCTGTGGCCCCTATCTAAACATTTCTACCAATGGGTTAAGCAGTTGATGCATCATGAACCTGCAAATCCAAATAATGTTAGTGAAGCTGTTTTATGGCTTTTTAAATTGGTTTATATGAAGCCATTCTTCTGTTTACATTATAATGAAAATAAGTTACACACTTATTATGGTTGAGAGCTTCACATGTTATAAGAAATATATGTTCATTTTTAACATACTTGAATACACAAAGCACACACTTCTGTAGATTATAATTCTACTCTACATAAAGGTTTTTGTCAGTATAGCATGTCCTATTTATGCAAAAATGAAACTATACCTCAAGTCTTATATGCAACAGAAGTACTATAAATTAAATAAAATGGATAATTCTGCATGTAATAACCTTGAAGCTATAGGGTGAACATGATCCATCAAAAAAAGATTTAAGTTATAACTCAAAGAGTTATAACTTAAGCAACTTAAAAATTAATCTTAAAGTGTGCTGTATTAAATAAGTGCACACTGAAACACACAGTCAAAGTACAAATGAGAACAGCAAACTTTAGATGAAAGAATAACTCTGTGAAAAACATATTGAAGAATGACCAATACAATTTGAGACTTGAGAATTCAGATTTAAGATTATAGAAAAAGAAATAAATAGATATTATTTCTGCAATATAAAAAACTGATTTATGGCATATTAATTACCTCAATCTTTTAAACAAATTGCCTAAGGTATTTATATAATAAATATTAATATGGGTTAACATAATTCTTTTACCAATAATTACAGAATACATTATTTTATATTTTATTATCATAAGGGTTAGTTTCTTTGTAATATAAATCATAAAAGTTGTTCCAATACATTAATCTGGGGAAAAAAAGTTCAGCATTTTTAACAGTGACTAACATGAAATACATCTTTATTATAGAATTCAGCTATGTAAGATGTAAAAAAACTCAGTGCTATAATTTGGTGAGGTATTTCATGCTGTAAATGGAACAAAATTTTCCTATATCATTTTGGTTATTGGTAATGTTTAGACAAAATTATTAATTGTTGCATTATCTTTCACATGTGTAATATATTAATGCATCAGAATTCATATAGTCTAATAATAGATAGAAAAATGAAAATAGAACAGACATTCTTAGTAATTTTTGTAACTTTGAGCATTTTTAAGCAAATTTGCCTCATATGCTTTTATGTAAACCACTTGCACTTGTACCTGAGTTGTTAAAGAGCATCCGTAAATAAACAAACAAAAACTTGCATTTGCAAAATTAGATTTGGCACTAAGTTTAATTTGTCATAGTGTTGATGTAAATAAAGATATATATAAAAGTGAACAACACTAGTTATGAAATAAATGAAAATTTTAAAAAGTGGGCAATGCTAAATGTGCAGTAAACACAGATTTTAAAAATGAGCAACAGTGTAATGAACTGGTTCTTGCAATAAGGTTATGCAAATAAACACCTAATGAGTATCTGCCATCAGTGCATTAAAAATTTAAGAGTTAACCATAGGAAAGTTCACTAGTCATTCCCTGTGTTTGCATGTTTTACTAACAACTTTATATATTGATTGCCTATAATGTATATTTGTTTGGTTTCTCCAAATTATCTAGATCCCTGGAAGTAAATTGAATAAAGTTGAGGATCATTCCAAATATTAATAATGTAAAAATTGTATAATTTTCTACATTATAGTGCAATTTTTAATAATTTTTATATAGGTATGTGGTGTGTGTTCTGTGTGCATAGTTTTATTGCCTTAAGCATTAGAGACTAAACATAAGACAAAGAAAATGAAGTCATGATCTAAACATAGATATACTTAATGATTGTTTGAACTTGTGAAGGGTAAGAGGTAAAAGTATATAAAGTGGCATTTTTGAGTATTCATGTACTCCAAAAATCATAGAGATTGTGTTAAAAATATCGCAGCAGGGCTAAAGAAAGGTAGTGTAACTTCATTGACTGATAAGAGAGGAAAATATCAAAACTATGGAGAAGATGAAATTGCAAGTTATCTATTGATGCACTTTGAAATTCACGATATTTTTGGTACTGAGCTCCTTGCTATTTCAGACAACTGCAGTGATCAGATTAAAAATTGGGCCATAATTGAAGCTTGGTTAAGGTTACTTGCAAGGAGCACATTTAAAAAATGGTGTATTGTCCCCTCAAGTGGGGCACAGCATATTTCCATCTGACAAAAACTTTTGAATTACAGAAAAATATGTATAAAACATAACAATTTGTCTATTCTCCCAGTGATTGTTTGGATGTTCTTAAAACATACCAAAAGAAAATCCCATTCATTGTGCATACCATGATCAATGTCAAGTGTCTCTGAATTGAGGGATCAATTTAGCCAGAAAAGAGGGTCAGATGATTTTGGATTACTAAATATTCTAAGGCTAAAATTTTCTGCAGAAAGTGCAACATTGTTTTAGCATATGAATTATCTCCAAACTATATTTTCTCTGTAATAAAGGGTATTCCATAAAATTTCTCGGGAAATTTTAGCATACTTTGAGTGTGAAATATGATGGACCCCAATCTTATTGTAGCCTGAAAATTGGCAGATATTATGCTGTATGCAATGGGTACCAGAGAACTACCAGGACTCTTACATGGCCTTGAAAACACAAAATTAATTGCATTTGAACATGTAGTCCACACCAATGTCTAGTATTCATAGGAATAGAACATACCAAATTTATATATTATTTCTACATTCTTAAAAATGTGTGAAAATAACTAATAATGCAGATATTAATAAAACCATATAGCTATGTGATGACTTGGAATATTGTCCATTTAAAATACTGTTAAAACATTTAATTGGACATTTTCTAATATTATAATCAACTGCATATTATTTTATATTTGTATAAGTAAATAATGCTATTTATTTAAAATGCTTGTAACTAACTTTGTAAATCAGTTACAGGTAGATTAAATAAATATTTAAAGTTTATATTATACATATTTTATTCTATATCCATTTCAAGTTATATTAAAAAGAAAAAAAAACTGTATAAGTTTATATTAAGATTTTAATATTTTTGTAAACATTCAAAACCCATTTCTCTAAAAACTGCAAATTGTTGTTTAACATTATTTACACCTGGATGCCTCATTTCATTCATTTAATTGGTTTCAATATGCCTACAGCAGTTGACTAAATATAAATATGATAAATGACTAATAGGTATAAGCATGTAAGCTGTCATACAGATCTATGTATGCTCTGGTGCTAATAATAAATACCTACTAATTTAAATCTCCAGTAGATGTAATATTTTAAATTGCTTAAAACACCATGACCTAACCTCCAATGAATAATGATGCATGATTAAATGATAAAACACTATTAAGGTTTCATTCTCAAAATTTAAAAATTCAAAATGTTTTTAACTCATACTGCTTCCTTGTTCATTGAAAATAAGACTACAGAAGTGTTTTTATGCATTTTAAAATATTTTATCTACTGGAGATTTTAATTAGTAGGTATTTATCATTGGCACCATAGTGTACATAGATCTGTATGACAGTTCATATGCTCATACCTATTAGTCAATTATCATATTTAGCTTTAGTCAACTGCTGTGGGCCTATTGATACCAGTTAAATAGGTGAAATGAGGCATTATGGTGAAAATAATGTTAAATGACATTTTGTAAGTTTTAGAGAAATGGGTTTTGTATGTTTACAACAATATTAAAACCTTACTACAAACTTTATACAGTTTTTCTTTTAACATAACTTGAAATGGATACAGAACCAATAAAGGATGTATAATATAAACCTTAAATATTGTTCCCAGTAAAGGCCACTCAATCAGCAACTGAAGATGGGAGTGATTCTCCCAAAACGTGTCTTATTTTATGTAAGTAAGTGGAGTTTTGTGTAAAAAATGAATACCTAAGTTTAGGATATATTACCATTCCATTGTCAACAGTTTCATAAGTACAATATTTGTTAAATATTTATTTAATCTACCTGTGACTGATTTATAAAACCATTTGCAAGCATTTTATGCAAATGACAGTATTTACTTATATTAATATATAACAATATGCAGGTGATTATAATGTTACAAAATGTGCAATTAAACATTTTTACAGTATTTTAAATGGATAACATTCCAAGTCATGGTGGATGCACCAGTAGTTTAACAGTTGACAATGTGAGAAATGGTTTCACGAAACATGTCCTGGATTTTTAAATTTTGACAGTGAAACATTAATAGTGTTTTATCATTGTATCAATATTTTTAACTCAGGCTGCTTCCTTGCTTATTGAAAGTGAGGTCACAGAAGTGTTTTCACGCATTTTAAAATGTATTATCTGCTGGAGATTTTATACTTCTTTTCACTCTATTGATTCCTGAATTTATTAAAATTGAAATCTACTAATTAATTATAATTTCATTATTGTGGTCAACAAGGTTTCTGTAGCATGGATAAATGTAAATAAATTCTAATATATTATATGTACTAATTGTGAATGTGACATTGAATAAGGTTAAAATTAATTATCTGCTGGAGATTTTATACTTGTTTTCACTGTATTGATTCTTGAATATATTAAAATTGAAACCTACTAAATAATTATAACTTCATTATTGTGGTCAACAGGGCTTTTGTATCATGCACAAATGTAAATAAATTTTAATTTATTTTATGTGCCAATAGTGAATATGACATTGAATAAGTTATATATAATAAATATTATATTATTTTTAGAAAATTATGTTTATGGTTAATTTACAACTGTAGTACTGAACTTTTATTTCTTTATATAATATGGCTTATTTATGCAATTAAACAAATTTAGCAACTGAAGATGGAAGAGATTCTCCAGAAATGCATCTTACTTTTATGTAAGTAAAGTGGAGTTTAGCGTAAAAAATGAATACCTAAGTTTAGGATATATTACCACTCCTTGTCAACAGTTTCCAAAGTACAATATTTAAGACATGTTTTTATTCTTATTTCCAATCTTGTGGACTGAATGGGCACTATTCTTCAGGTTAGATAATTGTTTTCTTATACATATTGTGTGATAGCACAGAGGGTAGTAGTGTATTCATCAGTCAATAACTTCAAGAATAGAAACTTAAGAGACACTTTTTATACAGGTTCAAATAGGTTAAATGAATATAAACAAGATGCTAACAAAGAAGGGGTGCTTTTTGTTGTAGTTTCAGGCTGGAAAATTTATACCTATTGAGCCTCGTGTTGCAGGAACTTTATCAAATATTTCTCAGAGTACAGTAAATAAGTATCATTGCATATGGATCAAAACCTTTCTATTCCACTTAAATTAAAAAATAAATGTATATTATAGTAAGACACTTAAAATGCTGCTACACCTTACGATGAAGACTTGTACATTTAAGGCATTCCTAATGTCATCCTTGATGAAAATATAAATCCACATTATTATAATTGGAATGCAAGTAATGCAACTCCACCAGATTCCTGCATATCTTGTATGAAACTATTATTTATTGATTGTTAATGGGGAAGTGCAGTGTAAATGTGATAGAAGGTAAGCAGTGCTGTTACATACAAAAACAAGATAAAGTATACCATCCTACAATTAACCGGAAACTTTTAAAGTTTTGATAAATAATGTGAAACAGAGCTGGACACATTATATAATTATCCTAATATCAGCAAAGTTAAGGAAAAACTAATGCAGAAGGTATGTATCAAAGATCAAACTAAACACATTTTTATAGCCTGTCATACTATATAACTGCAAAATGTCTTTAATACCTTCTAAGCACTTTATTAAATACTAATTTACAGAATCTTCCCATACAAAACCAACAGATATTTCAGGAGAAAATTCATGTCCCTGTGTCAGGAAACAATACTGAACAAAATACTGAATGTGTAAATATTACAACAGTTATTAGTCCATTTAATTACTGAGTGGGGGAGAGAGACATAAAAATAGACAAATAATGTAATTGTTCAGTCAGCATCTTTCCAAACAGTGATAGCAGAGGAAAACAGGCAAACCAAGAGTGTAAGATGACATGAATGAGCTCTATCCATTGAAATTTAATATCACTACATCTGTTATAAGGAAAAATCTACATAGGTGTTCCAAAAACCTAAGTCAGAATTATATAGGAAAATATCACCAATGCAACCCTATTAAATAGTTTTATTGGAGGCACATTGAAAATTCACATCAAAGAGTCTGTGCTTTAAAGTAAATTTGCAAACAAAACCTCCCTCTTTGAATAATATAAATAATACAGTGTCATGAGTTGGTTACAAGTAGCATCAGTGAGGATATTTTTGGACGAATTTTATGAAGAAAATCTTAGCATTTTTACTCCCCAAAAAAAAATAACAAATACAATTTAAGTTAAAGAGGAAGATTATATGCAGCATATTTTTATGAAATATCTAGCATGAATGTAGAAAGAGGTTGACAGAAAATGGTGTGCAAAAGTTTATACTGTCTGTCAAACTTACTCTACAAGTTTGAAATTTGCTTATGTAGTACTTTTATGTATCCAAGCCTATGTATGAAGATTGTATAGCATTAATTTGTGAGAAAGAAAGCACTTCACAACATTAGGGCTCATAACATGGTTTATACCATGTGTCTTTAAGTTCTTTTGCTGTTTTCCTTAAGGTATCCACCTTATACTGCAAAACAAAATTAACCGTGTATAAATTCATTCTATCTTCTTATTGTTTTCAATGGAAAGAGTCAGGTGAAGGTCTAATGCAGATGAATTTATTAGTATTGTTGTGAATGTCATTGACACAAATAAATATTCAAATTGAAAAAGAGATTTAATTGTATAATGATGGCTGTGCATATAAGAATTATATTTTAGTAAATGAGCTTGGGACACTAGCTATGGGCAGGAATATTATGATAATCCATTTCTTTTAAGTTTCTTAAAAAAATAACACTCAGGTGGAATTTGGTTCTATGAATTTGGCCATTATATGAAAACTTGAGAATAGCAAAATTTACACCATGAAGGTTATATCAAATTATATGTCACACCTCTGAGAAACCTGCAAACCATTTGAGGTTGTATATCTTGGTTACTCTTTATTCAGAGTAATCGATAGACTTATTCTTGATTCATTTATTTGCCCTGGAGTTAAACTGTCACTGTGACAGATTTCAAATGTTTTTGATAAAATCCTAATGAGGCCACTGACATTGACTTTCATTATGATTTATGAGTATGATGAAACTTTAGTGCAAAGACTACATAATAAGCAAATATATTTGCAAAAACTGAAGTCTCATAATAGTATAATAATATATTCATATTCATGCTTTCCGCAATAGTTGTTATGCATTTCTCAGAGAAACCATATAGACATGTTGTTTGAATTTGATTTATTTCTTACACATCAACATATACAAAATATTCATAATAAGTTGAATACAAAAAAAAATTAAAATACAGCAAATACAATCAGTGCCTTCAGTAATTGCAGAAGGCACTAATGTCAATCAAAATTTAATCAAAAAATAAGTAATATGTAATTAGTAACATTTTCATAACATTAACATGTTAAGAATTAACATAAAACTAATTAAGTGTTTTGTTAAATTTTAGAAATTAAACATTACGATGGTACTCAATAGAATAGAATAAGTAATAAATGACAATGTAGTGCTTTCTTTTTAAAATGTTGTTAAATTTTACACAATTTAATTTGACTGAAATATATTTGCTGTAGAGTATGTATATTTCAGCTATTAAGTTAACAATTATCATAAATATTTCATTCTTAAATTTCAAGAAAATGTACTTTTTAATTATAGAAATAATACTCTTCAAATATAATGCTTGTCCAAATGGCTAATATTGAGTTTTTTTACATTTTTTATTCCATTTTTCAATAAAGAGCACAATATACAGAAATACTGTCTATTCAGCATTATTGGTACCTACTTTGATATTGCTGAAACCATTTTCTGAAATAAAACCTAGTAACCTACAGTTGGTAATGAAAAAATAAGAGCAATTAAGTCCATTTGCCATAAAGAGTGAAACTGAAGAGGAAAATTAGTAGCATCATCCTTAAAGGTTTCCCTACATCATATAAGTAATTCTATAAACATCAAAAATCAGTTTTCTGTATCATTTTTGCATCCCCTATAAAATTATATTTTTTGGAGTTACAATGTTTCATTCTACTTGCAAGGGTATATATTTTTCCATTCTTAAAATTAGAAATCTTTCATCAATTAACCAAAAATTAGAATAAAAGCAGTACTATTGCATAGTAGAAATATAAAACCTTCGATTCCAATAGCTCATTCAGTGGCTATAATAACACTATCAGTTTTGTGGAATACTGCAGTGAACAATACTGGACAAACAATGGAGATGTGACAGTATTTGGTATGTTGCTTTGATTATAAGAGATTATGTGTATGTGTGTGTGTGTGTGTGAGAGAGAGAGAGAGAGAGAGAGTCAAGCAATGTACAACATTATATGGTGAAGAATTGGCCTACATCAGGTTCCTGGTAGACATAATGTTAAAATAAATAATGCATTATTAGACCTAAAAAGTTCTACTTCCACCACTAATTAAGAAAATTTTATGAAGCATTGAAGTTTTTCAGTACTTAAAGAATCAGATTTATAAGTTAAGTGATACAAAGTTAAAAGAAGTCATATGTGTTGGCTCATAAATTTGCAAAAATTTTAACTTTAAAAGTTCTACTTCCACCAATAATTAAGAAAATTTTATAAAGTTTTGAAGTTTTTCAGCACTTAAAGAATCAGATTTTTAAGCTAAGTGATACAAATTGAAAACAAGGCATATCTGTTGGCTCATAAATTTGCAAACAATTTAAGACTGCTTTACATAAACAAAAAGTGTAGTTCTATGGAGATAGCTGCATATTTTGCATTTGCTGTGGAAGGCTTTCCAGGGAATCAAAAAGCTGAAAAGTATCATCAGTTAATTAATAAAGGTTTTACTAAGAGACTAGTAAAGTATATAGTGTTGTATGTTATTACAGATCCACTGTCTACATTCACATTTGGATGGAAGTAGGCTATTTGAGAGCTATGAAGAGCAGTTTTCATTAAGAAATCATCACTATGAAGCAAAGGCTTCAATGAGGATGAAATCAAGTGATGCTCGGCCAATACCTACTATTAGCTTAATATAAAGGGAGAATGGCACTAATCAAAGAATTATGATTGTATAATATGATATTATAGTAACAATGCAGATTATCTACCTGCTAAAACATGAATGAAATGATCAGTTATATGCTTTTAATGAATGTTTTAGCAAAGAAACAGAAAATCGTACATTCTCAGCTAATTAAATATTGTCAAACCTGCATATATTGATTTGTTTTGTCATCTGAGAAATCTCCATTTTCTTCCTAGAACACACATCTTAGAAGCTCTCAAATTTATAGCATATCCACAAATTATATTTTATTCATTTTATTTTCTCTTTCATAATTTTTTCTGTCTTAAATTCCTTTCTATATGAGATATGTTTTCCTTCTATTCCTTCCATATTCATCAGGTTATCTACTCAAGATAAAATATAGGGAATAAAAAGATGTAACCAGTATGCATTATTTATTTTTCTTGTGAAACCTTTATCTTTTAACATTTTATTTAATTTTCATTGCTTGTACTTATCTCTTTGAGTTATACCTTTTAGGGATAAAATTTGACATTTAGTTACTTTTTCTTATGTATTTTTCTGCATATGATGTCCAGTATATAAGGGTAGTTTGATATTAAATATACAAATGTTTGCCATAGGAGAAAGAATATTTTAATGAATCAAGTGTATATCAAAACGTTGAAGTATGCAGTAATTGTTACTGAAACATTTTCAGATTTACCATCAAGATGGCCAAGGTCATTAAGGCACAGACTCATGAGCAAGAGGTCTGGGATTCAATGCCCTCCAGGATTTTTCTCTCTGACTGAGGATTTTTTAAGGTTTTTCTCAGTTCTTATAAATAGCAAATGACAGAAAGATACATTAAATTTATGCCTGGAATGCTTCCTTCCTTAAAAAAATTCATCCTTACCCAGTTTATCATTTCACTTCATCTATCACCAGTGTCCAAGGCCTGTGATGCCTGAGTAGTTAAAACGAGCATTATTTTTTTACTAATAGATGGAGTGATTAAAACATACTCCAAGGAGGAGTTGTATGCAATAATGAGCTTTTTGACAGTAGAAGGAGTGAACTACAGCACAATTCTTTGCAGATAAGAAATTGTTTATAGTCAAGGTGTTCTAAGTTGAAAAAACATGTCGGCATGCCTGCATGCTTGCACAATGTATGTGTGTCTAATGAGATTGAATGTAATTTCATGATTATCAGAACCAAAGAGAGGTAAACCGTGGTCCTTACATACTGATGAGGCCAGGACAATTAAGCACTGGTGTGAGAATAGGGAATGATGGTTGTCAAACTCACACATCAAAGCACACAAAAGCTTGACTGGAAAAGAGTCAGTGGAAAATCATGTCATGTGCTGAATAGTCCAAATCTGACTTCCTTCAAAATTTTACCTCTTTGGTCCATTAAGATCTTCTTACCAGAAAAGATTTGAAGCCCAAAACTCATTGTAAACCATTGTAATGCAATACTTGAATCCACTTGGATGGAAAGTGTACTGTTAAAGTATATTAACACTTATGAGATGCTAGGATAAGTGTCAGAATGTAAATGTATCTATAATTTGAATATCTACTTTATTTGTTGAACTGTCCTTGTATATTTATTTTCTCTTTATATGCAATGCAATGACCAAATATGTTTTATAAATTCACAATGAATAGAAATGATGCATTCTTACAGTTGAATGCTGCATGCTTAACCATGTTCATGTACTTTTCCAGCTATTACTCTCAAAATGAAAAACAAATTAATTATAACAAAATTTCAAATTTACTTCAATATGTTAGCACAAAAGGTATTATATAAATGAAAAACTTAATTGCTGATCCAATTTATTTTGAAGTGAACAAAACAATTATATGAAATTATTTAAAATGACAATACATTTTCTCATCTCTTGACACATTTTTCAATGTGAGTATGTAAGAAAAGAAATAAAATATAGCTGAAACTTGATTGTTAATTTTTCAGTATATATGACTGAACTGAGGAATTTAAATTAATTGTGTATGTATATATATTATATCCCCAAATTGAGCGCCAAATTTGAAGCAGTTTAGTTAAGAGGAGGCGCCAAGCTCAAAGTAATCTTGTTGTTGTTGATGATGATGATGATGATGATGATGATGATGATGGTGGTGGTGGTGGTGGTGGGGGTGGTGGTGGTGATGATGGTGATGATTGCTGCAGTTGTTGCCTTAGTTTCAACTACATCCCAGGATATTTCTCGCTATTTTTTTTAAAGGATATTAGTTGTCATAATACTCACACGACGTAACATTGTATATTATGTGATTTATTGATCGTAATGCTCTTTACAACCTCATCGGTTCCTGAGAATAACCGGATTCGATATTAGAGCCTCGGTCCACATACAATCTAATTAAATTTACTGCGCGATAGAGACAATATGCAATTCTGATTTTTTTCTTTCTTTCTTTCTTTCTTTCTTACTTTCTTTTTTTTTTTCCCCCTTTGTGGACTTCCCCTGTGCTTAGGAGTCACCGGACTGGTAATTACTAAATGTAAACATTCCGCGACTCACACGATACTTAAATTATAGATTTTCTACGCAAGCGTGTCATTAATATATGAATTCTCTATTTCAACAATGAAACTCGTGCGCTCTTATGTAATAACTGTAGCATTATGGACGTACACACGTAGACTAAAGACTTCAGAAAAATGCGCTTCGTACACCCGTACGTAAATACTTTAGCATTAAGAGATGTGTACCCGTAGACAAAAGGCGTGAGAAAAGAACACGAAAGCAGAGAAAAACAAAACGCCTGACCGCGTGACGTACTGACGCCATTAGGTTTAACAAAAATGTGAGCTCATATCTCCCGTGTCACTTCAAAAATTATATATATATATATATATATATTACAGTAACTAGAAAAGCAGAAAAGAATAAAATACTAAGAAAAAGTCACAGATTTGAAATCGCTATAAGTTTTTTTTTTTTTTTTTTGAGTAGTGTTTAACGCCCGTTTTTACTACTGAGGCACCACAGGCGGTATCGCTATAAGTAGAACTACTAGAGTTCTTCTATGGCAAGAAGACAAGTGACGGTGATAAAAATAAATATTGAATATCGAAGGTAACGTTAAGCATGGAAACAAATGAAACAAGCTACAAGAGTGTGTGAGAAAAATGAATATGTAAGATTTAAACCCGTTGGTATACGCGCTTTATGTAAAAATATAGCTGCCATTTCTCTATCCATAAGTAAACTTTTCAGAGCTATGTGAAGGTAACGCATCAATAAGTGTTAAATTAAAAGCATCATCAAAATCCTTATAGTGAGATAAGGCATTTTGGGCAACCGGCAAGGGAGACTTGGTTTTAACAGAACGTCTATGATTACGGAGCGAAACAATAGTAAAAGTTAAACCAATATAAAATGCTTTGCAAAGCTTACAAGATAACGTATAAACAACGTTCTTAGAAGAACAGGTAGCAAATGAAGAAATGTTAGATTCTCTGGATAAATTAGGGCTGCAGAATGAATGGCACGGTATAATTAGCGCACAGGATATATTTAGGACGTTGGCAAGGATATGAGCCTGCAACGGGACGAGGTAAATTCGAAGGAGATAGGTTTCGGCGAAATATACTTTTAAGGTTAGGAAGTGTTCTAAAAGTAAGGCGGGTGCAAATTTAGAAAAAATCACTTAAAGATGGATGCATTAATAAAGTATCGTGACATTCTTTCAAAATTAAGTCTGATGTTTTCAATTCCAGGCACGTAAGTAGTAACAAGGTTAATAAAGTTTTTATTTGAAGTTTTAGATTTGCATTGGAAAGAATTGTGCGCTGAAATTATACGGGATTTTAAAAGAGAGGAAGGATAATTTTGGTCTTGGAACTTTTGAGCTAGGTTTTTAATAATATACGTGTCAAGAGATGAAAAATTGTTACAAAGACGATGACCGCTGATTGAAAGGGAAAAAGGAATAGATCTTTTGGTGTGCAAGGGATGGCTGCAATCAAAATGAAGACACTGTTGTAGATTGGTAGGCTTGCATAAAGAAATATCAATATCTAGGAACGTAGCAGCATTGGGGGAGACAGAAGAAGTGAACTTAACTGAAAATTTAGAGTTCAGATTAGTAAGGAACTGATCGAGAGATTCTGAGCCATGAGTCCAAAGCACGAATATATCATCAATATATCTCAGCCATAATAATGGTGCCAAAGGTTCTGACTTAAGAAATTCCTCCTCTAAGCGAGCCATAAAAAGACTGGCATAAGACGGTTCCAATCTGATGCCCGTCGCAGTGTCTTTAATTTGTAAATAATATTTATTATCAAAACTAAACACATTGCGAGTGAGAACCAGATAAGCAAAATGACAAATGAAATCTTTGGATGGGGCATGAGAGTTCAAGAAATATCTTACAACAGCTAATCCTTCATGATGGGGAATGTTAATATAAAGTGACGTCCCATCAATAGTGGCCAGAAGTATATTAGAATGTGCCGAAGGGTCAACTTTCTTTATCAAACTCAAAAAATGGAAGGAATATTTAATATAGGTTGGCCTAGATGTAAGAAATGGCTGTAACCAAAAATCTACTAGGGGGGAAATACGTTCGTGGGGGAATCGAAGCTGGATACTGTCGGGCAGCATGGATAATTCCTTTTGTGAATTTTAGAGAGAAAATATATGGTGGGAGTACGAGGGACATGAGGAGTAAGTACAGTGATATCTTGGGGACTAAGTCCTTCAGCAGTACCAGAAGAAGCAATAAAAGAAGCTATATCTTTATTAAACTTGACTGTGGGGTGGGAAAACAATAGTTCATAATAAGTGACATCATCAAGCTGTCGGTAAGCTTCAGCATTGTAAGAAGAAATGTCCTGTAGTACTACTGAGAATCCTTTATCAGCTGCAAGAATAATGACATCAGGATTATTAGATAACCTTTTAAGTGCTGATTTCTCACGTAAAGTTATCTTTCGGAGTGATCTTATCCAGAAATTTACAATCACTAATCGAAGTTAAACATTGATTAATAAACATTTCTAAAGAATGATTAGAAGGTAAAGAAAGATGTTCAAGTTTGAAGGGGACCGAACTTTGAGAAGGCAAGGAGTAATATTTGAAGTTGGCTGAGAAGATTTAGTATGCCAAGAGTAACACTATCTTAAATTACGGCAAAATATAACGCCATCGGAAACAAATTTAAGGCGATTAAATTTGAGAGTTTTATATATATAGCGCCATCAGTGTCCACAGCCTGTGATGCCTCAGCAGTTAAAACGGGCGCTAAACACTATTAAACAGTGTATTTATTCATTAGTAGATGGTGTGATTAAAACATATTCCAAGGAGGAGTTGTTTGCAATTATTCAACTTTTTGACAGTACAAGGAGTGAACCACAGAACAATTCATAGCAGGTAAGTAGTTGTCTATAGTCAAAGTGTTCTAAGTCGAAAGGAAGTGTGTGTGTGTGTGTATGTGTGTGTGTTTGGTCTGCCACTCTTTTGTTCTGAATAATCACGAAATTCCGTATAATCTCATTAGACACACACACACACACACACACACACATACAATGTGCACTCATGCATGCACACCACTTCCTTTAGTCTTAGAACACCTGGATTATAAACAACTTCTTACCTGCAATGAATTGTTCTGTTGTTCACTCCTTCTACTGTCAAAAAACCGATGATTGCACACAACTCCTCTTTGGAATTTGTTTTAATCACACCATCTACTAGACGCTGATGACCTCAGATGTTAAAGAGCGTCCATAAATAAATCAATCAAAAACCATCTACCAGTGAAGAAATACAATTTTTTTTAATATTGTTTAATGCCTGTTATACAACTACTGAGGCATCACAAGCGGTGGGCACTGATGGTAAATGAGATTAAATTAATGGAATAAAAGGTTTTTAATGTGCAGGATATCGGTTTATGGCCTGAAGAACATAAATTTCAAATATTTAATTTGTCATGATTTTTTTAATTTATACCAAGTTAAGGTTATGTTGACTTTTACATAATTATTATTTTATTACATTAACTACTTTATTATGTTATTATATTAAAATTTCAAAACAAAAACTATATATTTGTCAATTGAAAGTAAAGTTAATTAAAGTTTTTGCAACTTTGCAGTAAATGAATTTATAGTGCAAACTCATTACTCTTACATTTGTATATGACTTATGCATATAAATTCATGAAGAATTTATTACAACTCTTACAATGCTACAAATAATGTGTTGCTCTGTGTAAGGATTATAAAATTTTAGTAAAAATCCAATCCCAAGTTTAACATTCACTTGAATTACATCAACTGCTAATAATTCTTGGGTTTTTAATTAAATGTTTTAAAAAGAGGCTAGCTTAACTTCCAAATAAAATTAAGCCATCTATTTCATCACAGAGAAATGAATATCAAATTTATATTTACAATTAATCCTATTATAGGACTCCAACTTTACATATGATAAAATAATTTTATAAATATCTAAAAAGTGTCACTGTTAGTAGCAAGATTGGTGCATTTAAACTAAAATTTGTCTTATTTTTGTTACAAATAAATGGAAATCTGGAAACTCACCTTTGAAACGATGATACCGGCGCCATGTTAGTCGATGCCCCCCTCTATTTTCCCATTCCTCATCCTCTGGATCCATTGGTGGATTTTCATTCTGAATAACATCCTATGTGTGAAAGTATAACCATTCATAACTATAACTATTTAGATGGCAAGGAGGCAATAAATAATTACTATTACAATTCCTAAAGAATTATATGAGAAATATGAAAATATAAAGCTACATACAAAATTTAATCATGGCTTTGAGTACCTTATTCTAATTTACCATAACTGTTAACACCCAGGTAAGAAATAATAAACTAAACAACTTACGAATAGATAGTGCTGTGTCCCATTATGTGTTTAATGTATAATAAGTGTAGTGAACAAAAGCTTTAATGGAATTCAAACCGGAGAAAAGGGTATGCATTACATCAATATCTAGGGAAGAAAGCAATATGAGAAAATCAGTAAGAAATATATAGTTCACAAAAAATATACCTTCAGAGAGAAACTTTGAAAAGTTTCACAAAAAATAAAAATAATACATATCATCTATTTATCAGCTCATTAAGTTCATTTTCATTTGATACATATGCCTTTGTCAAACACAAAAACCTTTCACTCATCAATATTTGTCTGCTCACCTTCTAGCTACTATCAGATAAGTGTGGTGACATCACTTTGTTTAATTTCTATTGATCAGCACACATCTTGTCTTAAATGTACGGGAGATTATTACCATGGGTCATGGACAGCGCTACGTCTCCTCTTCTAAGCTATTTATTGTAGTGATAGGATAAGAACTTCCTAGGAAAATGGGGATGTTTTGGTTTTCTTTTAGAATTTTAAAGGGAGTTTCTTGCCTATTATGGTGAGCCAGGTTTGCTGCAATGATTTAACATAACTTTATTTATAATGCAAATTGTTGGTCCTGGTGGCCTGGTGATGTGTGCGAAATATTTTTCTACATGGATCCATGCAATAAGGTCCTTCTCCTCCTTCAGTCCATACATTATCACTACTGAATCTGTGTTGATCACTGTGAGCCACTTGCGATTTCAGATTTTCTTCAGCTCACATAAGCATGTTGTGTAAGCTCACGACGCTGTCTCGAGTCTCTGTAACAACTATTCAAGGACGTATTTAAGGGGGTCCGGACCTCACCCCATAAAATATGTTGTAATTTTAATTATAAAAAATAAAATATAGTTTGAAAAAACAGTGAATCTTTTTATCTTATCATCTCAACACAGTCATGCTGTCATACAGTTTCAAGCGCTGTGCGGAACAAAAGAGCAGTAAATGTGAGTCACCAGCCCGGTCAACATGCTCCTATCTTCATTTCCTTGCATTCCATATTTCCAAACAATTCTTAATACCAAAGTCACTTGTGGAGAGTGAGGTATAGTCAGTTGACATTAACAATCAATGATGGAGTGCTACAGTACTGTTAGTAGTTCATGCCACAGTAACACAGTACGGTACGTAACACTGTGCATATTACCAACGTCCTACCTAATTGAGATATAACTTAATAAAAAAAGCATCATTTTCTATAATGCAAGTACATATTTAATGCATATTTAGAAAAGTCTAGAAGGTATGATGTTCGTTAAATTCAAGTGCCGCGGATTTTTAAAGAAAGCGTTAAAACATAAATTGATTATTTTTATGCTAAAGTTAATATAAAGTGAAGTCTGTAAATTATGCAATGTTTGTCCAAACTAAATATTTTTTTCTCATGTACTAACTACAGAATGGTGGTATGCACCTACTCATTCATACTAAAACGACGAATGATAATGAAGACGATTATGAAAATTATAAAATGATGTCCTGGCCTAAATTCTCCCAACATCTGATCAAGGGGTGAGAACTGTACACAAATGGCCCACCTAAACACCAAAAACAATACAAAAACAAACTTAATACTTTAAATGAAATAATAAATCACAATCATATAAAAGAAAAACATTACTAGAACACTGAAATAATTTTTTAAACTGAAAGGAAGTAGGGGCAAGGATTGGGACGTTCACCTTATTAGGCGATCACCCGCTGAAGGGTGCAGCGGTCAATTTGTTTTGCGGGTCTTATAGCTTAAATTTTAAAATCGTGCCAGTAAACAAACATTTTTTTTGGTGCTGTGAAGTTGTTTCTGTGGTGTGACAAATTTAAAAAATGGTTTTGGAAATATGGAGAGGAACGCCAAAATCGAAAGTTTTTTCAAACCTACGAGTAAAGTGTCGAAGACTAGCGCTTTGAATGAAGTTAATTCTGATGGTGATGAGATCAAAGCTCACATTCAAACGTATCATGTTAGTACGGGTAATAAGGACTTGAGCAATTTCCTACAGATCAGTATCGGTAGTAGCATCGGCATATTGGTACAAGAAACAAACTGCATTAACATTTCTAGAGATGTTAGGTATGACATGCTAACTGATTTGAAGCCTAATAAATCATTTGTGTTTCCTGTACGTTTGCATGGATCTACGAGTAAGATCCTCACATTTCAAAATAAGAGGCTGGATAGGTGAAGGTGTTTAACATATTCAAAAGTGCAAGATGGTACTTATTGCCGTTATTGCGTTCTCTTATTTAAGCAAGGCGTAGATCAAGGGGTCATCATAAGTTGAAATATTTGGCGACAATGTCATTCTGTAAATGGAAGGATGCTATAGAAGCATTTATCTATCATCAGGCAATGGTTATCATAAAGACTGTGTTCAATCAGCTGAGGGGTTTTTGTCAATAGAGAATAGTCGAAAAGATGTTGCATCTGGGTTCAATAGCCAGAGGCCAAAAGAAATGAAATAAAATAGAGAAGTTCTTATTCCAGTAATAAAAACAATAATATTTTATGAACAACAGGAGCTTCCTGTAAGAGGGGATGCAAATAGTGGTTCCTTAATTGTCGAAGCTTGAAAAGAAAAACAGAACATTTCGGGCTCTCTTACGTTTTCGTCATGATGCCGGTGACAAAACCCTTGAAAGACATGTGGCTGATACGAAAAAATAATGTAACTTACATTAGCCTTATAATTCAGAATAAAGTTCCCGGCATATGTGGAGAAATAATACGACTAAAGCTTATAAATGAGGTAAATGAGGCGAAATATTTTCGTACCGTTGCAAATGAAATTTTAGATATTTCACGAACGGAGCAGCTTTTGCTTTGTTTACGATGTGTCAACTCCTGCTATTTTTTTGAGAGAAGACTTCTTGGGTTTCGTGCCTATATATGATTTGACCTATTACAATATTGCTAAGACATCATAGAAGAGTGCGTCAGCTTAGGTCTAAATATGAGCAACCTGGTAGGGCAGATGATGGTGCATCATCTATGGCTGGAAAATTCAATGGAGTTCAAGCTAAAGTAAAGGGCTATATCCAAAAGTTTTATTGTTCATTATACTAGTCACAGACTGAATTTAGCTCCGTCCTCTGCCCTGACTGCACCTCATATGAGCAACTGTTTATGTACTATAAGTGACTATGTGATCTATGTGATGCCTTTTGTTGGCATCACTTTGAAGAACAGTATTAATGAGTCATTGTCTTCCAGTAAGAAGTCCAGACTGATTGGTATTCGCAACAAAGATTTATAGAGAGGCATGAATTCGTCATTGTTTTTGTTCAGCTTCTGGGACCAATTGTTGAAAGTCTAAATCTCTTTCAGTAAGTAAAGACTGAGTACAATTACTGGCAGCCTAGAGTTCGTTTCTCATCTCACTGTTGAGATGCGAGAAACTGCTGTCTTTCACTCTTCGCTTTTCAACGTATCTGTAAAACCCTGAGCATGATCTTAGCTCCGCTTTGGAATGTGCCCTTGATATACAGAACTAGAAACCTTAAGAAGGAATACTGATGAAGAATTTAACACAATCTTTGAGCGGTTTTCGAACACAATGAAAAATATGTATTGTCTGCTTTTGATATTTTGTTGCACAGAAATGTCGAAGAAATTGCAGCTGAGAAACTAAATGAGCTTTCTTTGTATTCAGGTGATTATATTAGTGATTCTGAAATAGAGACAGAATACCAGATGTGGTGTCAAAAATGGAAATTCACAGAGAAAAAAATAAGACCAAATAATACCCTAGGTACTTTGGCTGCATGTCCTACAGAATTATGCGCCAGAATCTGTGTCTCCTTAAAATATTAGTCACTATCCCTGTTTCAACAGCTAAATGCTGAAAGATCGTTTTAAACAATGAAACGGCTGAAGACATAATTAAGAAATAAAACCAATGATGAACGTTTAAGTAATCTGGCTTTAATATCTGTACATTGAGATCAGGATATCAATCCTAATGGGGTGTTAAACATAATGGTCGGGATTTCCAGACCCTTTTGGTGACTTCTTAAATTCAGACCTTTTAGTATTACTAGACATTTTTCTTGCATGCCTAGGAAAATATTTGTAGTTGTTGTGCAGTGCGAACATTTCTTGACAATGTGCTTCGAGTAAGATTGGTTGCTTTTTCATTTTTCTAAACCAGTCCATACGTTAATTTTTTCTCTTTTAAAACAGTGGTGGTAAGGAAGAAATACATTCATGCAAATGCAGATTTATTTTGGACCCCTCCCCGGAAACCAGTTTCTAAATACGTGCCTTTAACCAATCTTAAGCTATTCCATATGTTCTTATGTTTTTTTGTTTTTTTTTCAGCGTTAGGGAAATAGGTTTTCTTTCCCTTAACATATATCTTACGTTCTTTTCTTCCCCTTCTTCTTCTTCTTCTTCTTCTTCTTCGGCTGCCTTTTCCAATTCTTTTTCTTTCTCTTTTTCATCTTCTTGTTGGACAATCGAAACTTCAAATGATTACTCTTATAACATCTGAGGATTCTGTTAAATGTACTTAAGCAATTCTTATTAAAGGACGTTTAAAAGCAACTCACTTGCCTGCAGTGTTGAGAAAATCTGTTTAAAAGCAAACTTATGTGTATGAACATCTGTAAAGAGAAATCTATTTTCAAACACCTTTCTATTATATGAAATAATGCTAAGAACTGTCTTTTATCATAGTTATGTAAACCAATATATACTTTTAATGTATAATAAATGTATCTTTGTCTTTATGGAAAATAGGATTTTAATGTAAATACAGAATAGGGGTAACATAGATACTTCATTTTAACAATTTTTTGCAAATAGTGGTTTTACTAGGCTGCATCATAATCCTAATTAATGTTATTTTGCAATTTAAACAACACATTGATTTATGATGAAGTTTTTTATAAAATACAAATAAGCAAAATACAGTGTACAGATAAGACTTCAAGGTAGCAATCTTATTGCCAAATACAATTCAACATATATTTTACCTAATTGCCTGAATATGTGTTCTCCATTTTGCATTTTCCTCTAACCGCAATCACAGAAACGTTGTTTTGCATAGTAAACAAATAATGGAATTGTTATATACTTTTATCATTGATTCAAAATGTCTCTTCTGCTTATTGTGAAAAGGTATGGTTAAATATTTTTCTAAGTTAACTAATTCCAATTTTTCTGGTTGAAGTAGTGCTTGTAGTGTTTTTCATATATTATTTTGTTACTTGCAAATGGTATGTCATAAGTATACTGGTATCATTGGCAAAAATATGGCTTACCATTACAGATTCAGTTTTCCTAAACATTTAAGTAAATAAAACATAATATTGAATCCAAGTATATGGCCTTGTAGAATACCATAATGATATCCAAATTATTGGGTAAAAAATGCATTATTCCATAAGTGTTTTCATTTCTGTATGACTGTAAGACCTCTATCATTTGTTCTTGATTTAATAGATTTAATACAAAAAAGTTTTAACTTCCAAACACTGTATTCTAACTATAGCTTATTTTTCAATTAGAATCTTATTGTCTATTAAATATAAATTTGATAAATATAAATTAATCTTGCATTAATTTTCTTCCATTAGTTAGTATACAGCTTACAAAATTTATGCCAGCTGTAGTGATTGATTTCCCTCTGGTAAAACCATAGTGGTGTTTGCCCATAATATTGTGTTTCTTTAAAATGATGCTCATCTGACATGCATAGATTTTTCTATTATCTTAGAAAACACTGAGAGTAATGATACTAGTAACTGTACTTGCTAACTTCTAGTTCCTTCTTGTTTAAGCGGCGTATGCGCAGAGGCGGCAGACGTTCAACGCTAATGGACGCCAATTAGAAGTTGCTGGCCGCGACACCTCGTCGTGGTTGGTTTCCGATTAGCGACAACAACTGTATCAGGGGCCCCATTCTGCCATTTCGTAAATATTATCTCACTGGGCGAGGAGAGAAGAGGGAGCAGGGCAAAGTATTGCGCGATGGTGTGTAAGGCGTTTATCATTTTATTTTCCACGAAATTTTATTCTGCCCTCTGGTGCATTTGCCTAGACGACGAGGTTGACTTGCACGGATTCTGCCTTTACTCTCGACACCGCGACTTCTCCCGACGTCTTTGGAGATCTTGCCGTAGTTTTACACAATTACCTTATTATACACAAGGGTAACATAATATTCTGAGCTGAACCGCGTTGAAACGAATTGAGCTGTACTAAACTGCGTACCTAAGTTCTGCTGACTGAGTATAGCCTGTAATGCCTCTCAAAACTGAGCTGAATGATGACTGCCAACCGCATCGAAGAAGAATATCGAATCTAATCTCCTCCTTGTAGGGGATCTTCCCACTTATATGTGAAATTCGAAACGCTGTAGCTTGGCTTCTTGATGCTACACGGAGCAACTTAGGCCAGCTCATGGGCTCCATGATGAGTAGGAGCGTTTGAAATTTCCGTCCACCAATGGTGGTCTGAAACTCACCTTCTAGCGCTAATATTGAAAATTTTAAAACAGCCTCCTAATACTGACTGGTTCAAATTTAGTGTCCGAGCGGCCAGTAAAATCGTTCACCTTGCCAATGACTCTATGGAGTTCACCACGGAGCGAAAGGACTTGTCGCACAAGCAGGGGACATAATGGCTTTGTTCTTGCCCTTCTGGATAGGTTTTCATTGTTCCATTGTATCTGTTATCATCGTCGCCTTAGGCATGTGACAGGTGCACTAGAAATCATGTTATACCACAAATGTATGTCGATATTAAGACAATATTATTTACATGGTTCGTGAACTAATAACTATTATTTGCAGGTATACACAAACTATTAAATATTCTATATGCATTATATGGTTTCCCTTTCTATCGTGTATCTACATCTTGATGGGGATGAGAGAGCAAGAACTGTTGCAATGTACAGATTAATTCTATATGTTTACAGCTCTACTGGGAAGGGACTTATTTAAATTGTCAAATTTATTACATTACTTAATGGAGATGCTCCATATAGTGAGCAATATTTCATCTATGCCTGGTACGGTCACGGGTGGCCGAGGTCGATAAGGTGCGGACTCGTGAGCGGGAGGTCTAGGGTTAGTATCCAGTCTGGACCGTCCTTCCTGACTGAGGTTTTATCCAGGTTTTCCTCAGTCCTCATAAATGGCAATTGCCGGGGAGGTATCCTAAACTTAGGCATGGAACGTTTCCTTCCTTAAAAAAATCCTTTCCCAGTATATCATATCATCACATGTATCATCAGTGTCACCGCCTGTGGTGCCTCAGTAGTAAAAACGGGCGTTAAACACCATTAAAAATTGTGCCTGGTTGTTTTAGATTTTAAACTTTTTATAACTGGTATGATTTTATATTCAGTAACTGGTTCTAGGAACTGTGTTTTATGTTAATATCTGCAACAAGCTTTCAAAAAGCAATTATAGCGTTGCATTGTGGTTACATGATATTCATTGAAGATGTTTGCTCTTTTTTTCTGCATTAGTTACCACATATTCATTGTTGTTTAACTGAACATTTGGAAAATGTTGCTTTGTTTTTCCAGACCTATCATCATCAAACCAGTGCAAAGAAAGTATCAATTATACATGTGTTTGACAGTGAGATAGATTTAAAGGTTTGAATAATGTTCATATGCTTACGATATACAAAGACATATGATTGCTATTCTGAATGTATCAATAAGGGTTATATTTTGTTGGTAACTAATTTTTATGAAAATTGTTTTGGTAGATCTTTAAAATTATAAAACTACAATGAAATCAAGTAAGCCCTTCACACAGGGTACACGCTGCATGATTTCCACTATATTTTTCTCATTTCTTACCTTCTGCTACCTGCAGTCTAACAAATCAGAGATAACTTCTGCTAGACGGAAATTACCGGAATTTACCATATCTGTTTGATAAAAGCAAAAACATTCACAATCATTACATGAATTAAAGTCATTCAAACCCAAAATTTTTGTTTAAAATGTTCAGTATTAATCAGTGCATACAAACATGTCTACTGAAGCGGTTTGATTTCGCTGTAAGAGGCTAATCATCTGACAATAGAATAGAGGTCTCTGAAGACAAAATTCAATTCACAGTTCAAAAATCAAATGTACTGAAAAATAATTATGCACGTAAGATTGTTGGCTTCACCATTTCATTGTGTGCAAGCACCCAAAGATTAATGGATGTAAGAGCTTTCTATAATAAGATCAAAACTTAACTTCTAGACCAATACCACCTTAATGGTACACCTTACATTTCAGCGGATCTCAGTACATTAACTAGATTGATTACTGATTATTGTCTCATTACGTCGGTCCTGGTGGTGTAGTGGTTACCATACTTGCCTCCTAAACCCAAGATCGCGGGTTCGAACCCGGTCAGGACCGATGGATTTTTTCGGGCGTAAAAATCCTAAGTATGGCTTCCTTCGGAAGGGAAGTAAAGCTGTGGGTCCCGTGTCGTACATTTACGGCACGAAAAAGAACCTCAAGCCTGAAAGAGAGGCCTCTGAGCAAAATTTGTCGGCCATTTCACGCCCTAAATTGAATGGGACGCTGATGACCTGAGATGTTAAAGAGCGTCCATAAATAAATCAATTAAAAAAAAAAAAAAAAAAATGTCTCATTACACATAAAGACATACAGGGCATGTGATACAAGCACCTGCACCGTTTTGACTGGTCCAGCAGAAATTGAACAAAGGATGATTAAATGGATCTCTTTAGTGAGCAATCGCCCATTTAATAGTAAAACTAATGTCACAATTAAATTCAGAAGTAAGTAAATGGCCTACAACTGAATATTGATGCATTTTTGTTTGTTAAAACCTCATGGTGCTAATTAGGGATGCTACTTGAAGTTTTCACTGCAATCGATAAATTTAGACAATAAGTAAGAATTATCTGCTGTCCTTGTGGTAACAATGATAATCAACTCACATATTCAGCCACTAGGTAATGCATAAGCAATCAAGCCAAGATAAAATATGTGCAGAATTATTGGTACATTCAGGTCCAATTACCTATATATATGTAGTAATTATAATAGTACAAAAGGATAAAACACTAAGAAAAAGTCACACTTGAGATTGCTATATTTCGGACTCGTAGAGTCCTTCTATGGCAAGAAGACAAGTAACTTATCACTTGTGAAGTGACAAGTGAAGTCTCTTGTCTTCTTGCCATAGAAGGACTCCACGAGTCCGAAATATAGCAATCTCAAGTGTGACTTTTTCTTAGTGTTTTATCCTTTTGTGCTATTATAATTACTGTTAATTTGTTACATTGTTAATAGTGTTACTTTATTTTTCTTTTTCTTTTATGATCTATATATACTAATTGAATGCCAAATACGAAAATTTTGCACACACGCACACGCACACACATATGTCTTCTCATTCTGTGGATTGGTAACTAGGTAAACGTACATTTTACAATTGATGAGAAATGCAGGTGCTCTCAAGTGACCTGCCGCGTTCACCAGACCATGCTATAAGGGAGTTTACCTCTATCTATTGTATACATATTGTTCCAGAACTACTTCAATTTTTTGTCCTTCTTTTGTAAGTAACAATATCTACAAGGACTAAAATTTCATTCAGTGATTTATGTTTGTCATTCCTCATAAATGTAAAGTTATTTGCATTTACTTATTATGTTCAATAAAGCAGATTCTTAAAGTAATTTGTGATTTAGTAGAAATATTCAATATTTATGATTCTTACATTAATAAATATCTCAAAATAAGCATTAATTCCCTCCTTTGTACTAGAAAACAAAACGAGAAAGGTATACTGTCATGGGTCTGTATTTTAAATCCGTACCTTCAGTACAGTACAACATGAATCAGAACACAATTTGGGGCACATAGTAGCCAATTTGGTGAAAATCGATATAATACAGGAGACTATAAAATGCTGCAATTGTATAACTTCCCAATCTGCAGAATGACAAGACTCATTCAGTATGTACAGTTGGAAACTGGAAAGATGTCTAGTCAGAAGAGTGCATTGTTCGCGTGTAGCGCACGTATCACAGACAGAGCTTGTGCTTCTGCTATCATATGTTTAGAAAACACTGACACTTATAGACTGAAATTATTATGCTTAACATATCCTAATTTAATAACAGATTAATAAAATATAATTGAACAATAGCATATACTTCCTTCCAGGTCATTATATATAATCAATTTGATATTTTATAATAATTTATTTGCTTATTAATGCACACCATTAACAGAGATTTACCTTTTAATTAAAGAGAAGTAAACAATTACAAACTTTATGCTGTACTTAATATCGCTGACGTGCATTTAAAAGTATTACAATGGGAGATTGCCCCCTCCCTCAGTATACGAGAGTATATCAGAAGTCGGCGTTTATGTTCAGGAGTGAAGGAAGAAAAAGTCACTAGTGCATGTTTCAGTAAATCTTGCATATTAATTTCTCCACTAACACTTTTTCTCTCTTAGCAAGAGTTTTACTTTGGACCACGCAAGCTCAATGGGGTCCAGTTTACACATGTATGTGTGAATAAACTTAATGCTTCATGGTCATATCATTTTAATAGTTCGTCAATGCGGGACAGTTTTATCCTCCATTTATGGATACGAGTATCACTATGTAGAGCTTAGATTTTCTCAAGTCTTTTGACGAACGAGGAATGCTATTTTGCAGTCATAATTTCATCTCTTCTTTTACGGCGTATTTGGAAAAGGGTTTGTTTTCCTGAATATTGCGGAGCATTGTCCATAACTACAACACTTTCCTCTGGAAGGTTGGAAAGAAGCTGATTGTTAATCCAAAGCTAAAGTTTCTGAAATAAATTTGACCGTGATAATCTTCCGAGCTTTTACCTGCTTTAAAACTAATAATCAATTCTTCAAAAACAACTTTTGGATCCCGCATGAACTACAATGAGACGATTAACGAAATTAGTCTTAGTCAATATGCCTGGTTCACTTTCATTTTGCCAGCATTTCCTAATTGTTATTTCATATATGTGTGTATGTATGTATATATATATATATACATATATAATAAAAGAAAAATAAAATCTGGAAAATGTAACTAAATTAACAAGAACTAGAGAACTACAAGAAATAGTGGGATTCTGTTCGATAAAGGTATTGCTTTCAGATACTTACAGCCTCATTCCATTTGTGTTTGGCTTGTCAATTAATGTTTTCCTTTAATTTTGGCACTTTCCCATTTGCAGCTCCTTTCTTCAAGAACTCATCTTAGAGAGTGAACCCTAAAGGAAATGCAATTCTTTCTTTTTCGAATATCATATAAAATTTTTGGACATGTAGGAACTTTCTTTCTCAGGAAATAAAATTCGTCTGTGCAACAGCGTATCCCATTCTTGTCAAAAACATTTGAATCCACTTTTGTACTCTCCGGTCTATTACCTGGGGTAGAGAGACAAGACTTGCTGGTTTCAACCCCTTCTCTTGTTACCCTGGTTCTTGTTCTCACTGAACATTGGTATAGTGGGATACATGTACGTTTGATTGCGTTAATTTAAATTTTATCGCCTCGACTTATCACATGCAGCTATCAATATTCTCAGTTCCTCGAACTTTACTATGTATAAGTTTTCCCTTTATTTCGTTGTTGTGGTACATCTATTAGTTGTATATGTATATAATTAGTAGGCATATATATAAACCACTTTACACGACATTTAACTAAAACATGCAATTTAAAACGTTCAACTGTTCACTATTTATATTCTCTTTTGTTAACGCAATGAGACAGGACCGCCGTTAAGTATTTGAATAGATGACACACATACAGTGCATAATGTTTTACTTGGCAGATAAAGGCCTCCTCTCTCCGCATACGTCGCTGGCCAAATCTTCAGTTCCAAACAGTATGTTTATGTATGTGTGTATATATATATATTTATGTATGTGTGTATATATATATTTAAGTTTTAAGTTTTGGGCCACTATAATATCACTCCAGTCCCAGGTATTCTTGAAGATTGTTGATGTATTGATTTCGTTTATTTATGGAAACTCTTTTACATAGAGCGTGAAATGGCGATAAATTTTGCTCAGAAGCCTCTTCTTTCAGGCTTGAGGTTTTTTCATGTGCCGTAAATCTCTTACACGGGACCAGTGGCTTTACTTCCATTCCGAAGGAAGCCTTTCTAATGTTTTTTACGCCCGAAAAAAGTCATCGATCATGGCCGGGATTGGGCCCATGATATTGGGTCTACGAGTCAAGTATGGCTGCCACTATACCAACAGAGCCGGCTTGAAAATTGTCTAGGAAACACCAATGGCTAGAAATATGGCATTCTCTCTCTCTCTCTCTCTCTCTCTCTCTCTCTCTCTCTCTGTCTGTTCCTTAGCTTGCTTTCATCTGAAATAAAAATCCGTTTTATATCTCATTGTAAATTTAAATATTATATATATATACCTTTTGTTTCAAAGAATAGTTTTTTCTTTATCGTAATTTAATTTTGGTTTATAAACGTAATTAAAAAAGTAAAATATTTTTAAATGTAACTTAGCCTCTTATTCTATAGCATAATTTTTATAAAGGTAGGTAGTGTAAGGAGTTCATTTGTTTACATTTTATATTTTGTTTCTGAAATTATTTTTATTTTTCTAAAATCATTTTTTCATCACCATCGTCTTAATGTATTTCATAGCAATGTATAGCAGAACGGCAGTGTCCTTGTGTACGTTAAAGGTACTAGCAATATTTTTTGTCCATATTTTAGCTGTTTGAGGTAGTTAATTATGGTTTCATTTCATCGTATATTATACTCTGTCATACAGTTTGGTGCTATGTGACTTGCTGCTCCGGTGATCATTGCTTTTGGTATCATAATTATATTTGTCTCTGTTGTGTTGGAAGTCTGTTATGTTTTCTTTACATATATCAACATTTTTAGAATATAAACACATGACAAAGGTAATTTTCTTAGTGCCTTAGATAGTGGTTTGTAAGTTTCCCTTTTCTGCTTATACCTGATTATTCTTAGAGCCCTTTTGAATTTTGAATAATAGATCTATTTTTTTCCCCCAGAATATGATCCCATGTTTCAGTATGCTATGGCAATAAGCAAAATATAGGTTTATCCAGACATTCTAACTTACTGCTTCCCTCATTACGCTAAAGGTAAAACATGGTTGGTTTAACCTTGATGCCAAATAAGTAAACCATAACCAGTTGGAGATGTACTCTCACCGACTGCTATGATCAAATCTTATATTAATATATAATGCAGGGGAAGTATATGTATTTTAAAAATTGCTATAATCAAGTTTGTTCATAAATTCAACAAACTGGTCGTTAAGATAAGGTTCAAAACATTTATTAGCCGTTCCCCTTATTCTGTACAATTGAAGTATTTTAATAAAGCTTTGTGATTAATCAGATCAAACATTTTTGACATATCCAAAAATAAGCCTACTATATTACATTTATTTTGTCCAAAAATTGGTATTCTGCTTTATATTTATGTGTCTGTATATTTTCCTTTTAAAAATCGACGATGAGCAAAGATCAGTATTTGATGCTTTTGGAGAAATGATTCTACTCCATTAAACACGACTCTTTCTAGTATTTTTTGAACAGAACAAAATAGAGATATCACTATAATTATCAGCTATGCCTTAATTCTCTTTCTTATACACAGATTAACTTGTTCTATCTACAGACAATCTTTAAAAACTCCAGGCATTAAGGAAAAAATGGCCAAATAACACAGTGGATTAACAATACACTGCCAGCAAGTTTTCCAAAAGTGTTAGGGATTTCAAATATGACATAAATATTTGTTTATTCTTCAGTACTCTTTTTAATTCTCCATAGTCAACTATATATTGAAACATTCATTGTGCTAGTAATACCATTAGTTGACCATGGTGCTTTCATTACCTCTCTCCAATATATTTACAAAATTGGTGATATATTCATTAAATAAATAAGCTATGTCTCTATGATTTATAATTAAGTCACCTGCCTCATTTTAATAGAAAATGCCTGAGTTATGTCGTCTTATCCAAATTTATATTTTGTTAACCGGCACATTGCTTTAGATTTATTTGAGGAACCAATAACAATGTCATCATGTTTAATTTTTGCTGAAATTAGAATGGTTTTGCAAATGTTTTTATATTTTTATAGCATTCCTTATAACTGCCAACGATGCACTGCATATTCTCCTGAGAAAATTTAGTCTTACAGAAGATTGTTAATACCAATCATTTCCAATTTTTCTTCATTTTTAACCTCACCTTTTGTATTGCTTTGTTAAGGTAGTGCTGTAGTACTGACTGCATGAATAAATAAAATGCTACATTAAAAAATGTTCACTGTAACTTTATTCCATGTTTCATTGATTAATACTCATTTACAGGAATATTTTCCCTACTAAACCCTCTACCAAACATATATTCAGTCCTTTTGCTCTGTGTTGCCCACATATTTTTGGATATTGTTAGCAATTGTTATTTCTTGTGCATAGTGATTAGAAATTCCTGAAAAAAATACCTTAAAATTTTGATTTATAAACTTGAGTAGATTCGTGTACTTGAGGTACTGAATTATGGAGCCGTCGCGTCTGGAGCTGGTCTGCTTGTTTTCAGCTCCTATATATTTTGCAATAATCCATGGAATATTAGTGATAAAAGCAATTTATATATAAATAGAAAATTAATTAATACATCAGGAGTGCTATTCATCTTGGGAAATAAAAGAAATCTTGCAAGAAATTATCAGAATAGGTTTCATTGAAACTGCAATTAGACCTATGACCAGGTACGTTCACATTGGTTAATATTAGCCGTTAGTTAAGAACTTTAATATTTAACTGGCATTAAATATGCAAATGAGGTACATCAATATTTACCGGCATTATCTAATAGGTGTTTGCTGGAAGTCGTAATTATAACTTATATTTGAAACATTTGAAACATATTTTGCGTTCGATTCAAAAAGAAACGCACCCATTTCGTTCCTATTACAGTTCAGGAGTTTAGATTATAACACGCGGACAAAATAAAAATGGAAAGCATAGAGAACAAACCCATAAAGAAAGGACAACACACAGCAAATTATTTGAAGTAGATGCCTTAGTTTACATCGTAGGTAAATACAAGGAGATTGTGGAAAATATAAAATACGGATTGTGTGAGTAAAAGAAAGAAAGCTTGAACTGGGCAAAAAATAGCAGAGGAGCTTAATTCGAGTCCAGGTAAATGCAAGCCATTTGAAAATATAATTATATAGTCTCATCTTCCTATGAATTATCAGGAAGGGAAACCGGCGATAGCAGTTACACTTCTAAATTAGGATACACTTCCAACAAAATTATTGCCTTGCTAGATCCTTCTGAAATACCACTCATTAACAAATTAAACAGTGATGCGTTGCATCATAATGAAATAATGGTTTACTCTAATCTTGACCAAAATGTTATGCTCTTTGATGATAGAATTCCGGCCAGCCATCTGATGTAAGTAACTTTTTAATTAAATAGCTCAGATGTAGTATAGGAGTACCGCTATCAATGTCCAAAAAGAAACAGTGTCGAATAAATGGTAAATGGTATTTCACTACTTAGTATTTATTTTTTGCATCCCGCACCCTAAACCAGTACCCCTTAGAAGTAGGTATCCCGCGATCGGAATTCCAGTTAAATCAAGTTTGTCCTCCAGGGGAAAAATTCCGCTAGTGTCGTTCTTGCGCATCATTTCAGCAGCTGCCGCGATTTTTATTTTGTTTTATTGCACATATATGTGGCGAATTATTTTATATATGATAATTAACTAGTATAAATAAAATTTTGCGCAAGTGTCCTTTTCTTGAGAAGGAAATACAACTGTGGTACACGTAGGCCTTTGGTGGTAACTGTGAACTAAACTAAGAGTTTTCGGAGAATATAAACTACACTGCAAAGTTTAGAACTAAATTTTTTGTGTATGTGGCAATGATGGAGGAACTGGTACTTACAAACTCGATAGGAGGTAAGTAGATACGGTGTCGACGACGTCCACTGAGGGAAGAAAAAGACAGGTGAAATACGACGTCACGTTTAGCCTGAACAGGTTTGAACAAATTTAGCATGGTTACCCCGCATTTGTGCAAGCTGAAGGCCATATGACGCCACCAATCAAGATGGCGCGGGTCAGCAAACAAGTTAGAACCTGTCTGGCGTGGCAGTATGGGTCGTTGTAAACCTGTTCGGATATGAATACCAAGTTCGTGACGTCAAAAAAACAGGATCAAACTTCATGGCAGGAATATGCTAACCAGAACGGAGTAGTTATGCCACAAACAAGACCTGTTTGCATAATTTTTCTAAAATGTACCGTAAAGGTTATTTTGGTAAACGTTACACTATCTCCACCTTCATAGTCGAAGGTGTTTCAGTTCGATCTCCTAGAGGTGTGGTGACGCAGGAGAATAGTATGTAAGAAAAGTTGTTGTTGAGAGGTTTCAGAATGTATGAAACGGAGATGCGGACGACCAATTCTCGGATAGAAACGGTGATGAAGCAACCTACCGACATGATCTTGTGGTCTAGGGCAGGTTTTGTTATCGATACCGAGATATACGTTAAGGCGAGCGCCGATTCCATAGTGAAGTACTTTTGAAGGAAAACAACTGACTTGCACAATATCAGCATAGTTGACGGCAAGTTTGACGTTAACTGTTTTGTGCTCGCCAAAGGAGTTTTTCGGTGTAAAGCAAGCTTAAATCTGGTGGATGCTCTCCACAAGTTGTAACGTAGTTATGAGTGTCAAACTCGATTTTTTGTAATGAGGTTGTTTGCAATATCCACGGGATCAGTTTGGTACATCTTACGCTTCATGTTGACACAACGAAATCAAAGAAGAGACTGAGAGAAGGGGAAGACAAGCAGGCATGCGACATTACGTTTAAACTCTACAGGTTTGAACTAGTTTACCGTGTCTGCTCTGCGTTTGTGCAGGCTCAAGGCCATATGACGTCACCAATAAAGATGACGCAGGTTACCAAACAAGTTAAGATCTGTCTGGTACCCCAGTGTCGGGTCGTTGTAAACATTCTCGGAATGAACGCCAAGTGTGTGACATCATCAAACAAGTTGTGAACTGTTCGGCGCAAACATGTTAAAAGGATTCGGAAAGTAGTCTGGACAGCATGTAACATATTTTACCACAAACATTCCTAGAATTATTGTGCGATAACATACATGTTTAAGTTATTTAAAAATAACTGAAATAAAATATTTAAAAATGAAATGAAATGTGGCATGTCCATAGATAGAGTGACAGGCGTATGAAGTGTTGTGATCGATGGATTAGTTAGGATAAAGCATCTGGTCGAACGGGATGATGATGTGCCTCGTCCAGCGTACGACACCCCGAGATGAAAGTAAGGTGGCTCGAAGGTAGCGCACGGTTAATATTATATGATAAAATTAATTAATATAAAAAGCTCAAAATTAAAGTATTATTTTGCAATTTTGCAAAATAATTTGTTGTCAAAATATTCTTCCAATGCAATAAAAACCCTTATTAGATACAAAATATTAACTTTAAAAAAAGAACTAACTTATAAACAAAAGTGCATATTCAGAAACAAAATATAAAATGTAAACAAATAAACTCCTTACACTATTTACCTTTATAAAAATTATGCTATAGAATAAGAGGCTAAGTTACAATTAAAAATATTTCACTTTTTAAATACTTTTATAAACCAAAAGTAAATTATGATAAAAAAAAACCTATTCTATGTAACACGTGAGCTATATACAATATTTAAATTTACAAAAAGAAGTTGTGATGTGCGAAAACATAATTTTGTTGTCCTCTGTAGGATACCTACTGCTCCTTTTATGTTGCTACAGCACGTTATAAATAATATTGCAAATGGAAAGGGAGAATTATATCAGCCGGACGTAATGAACTTTGTACCGAATGTCTTCTACGCCTGTAGCAGCTTTTCCAAGGTCTCCGCTCCGTGTCAGCATCCGACCATTAGCACCGTTTCGCATTACATCGTCTACTTTTCCATTTTAATTATATGCAACGAGGTAGTATTCTGTGTTACAATAAAGTGAAACGTAGTATGTGGTATTTTTCTACCCATGGTTTGGCAAGTAACTTGGTGTTTAACGTGTTAATCTCGTGCTGTCAGCATCCTGAGTGAGTCGGCAAGCACGTGGAGGAGGTTGAACAGATAATATCCAGCGTGCGGCACCCGGCACCCCTAAGTGACGAAAAGACGGCGCGGGGTAGTGTTGGGGCAAGTATAAACATTTTTTACTTTTTCTCAGGTATATATGTTTACAAATAAATATACATAATACAAGTATAATCATGGTAATATGTTCCATAGTTCGGCAATTTACCCCTGTGAGAACTTGTTTCAGGTAATTAGGGTAGCAATCCTGAATTTCTCTCCAATTTCCCCGTTCAACACTAAAGTTCCCTCCAATTTCCCTCCTTAAAAGATAATGGCATAGAACCACCACGGCAGACGTACGTAGTTATACCACTTTTCTCAACGAAGTGGGCCAGTGCAGCGTTTATCCTAAATTGCCCCAGTATCGTTTTTGAAAATAACGAGTTGTTGTTAAATGTATGTTGTTAACGTGGGAAAGAAAAAACAACAGCAAAGCACATTTACATTGACAACTCTATTATAGTTTTATTTCTGATCTCGTGAACCCTGTAATAATGTAAACACATTGTGACACATTGAAAACACCAACGACTAGAAGATGGAGATAGTGTAACGTTTACCATAATAACCTTTACGATACATTTTAGAAAAATTATACTTGATCCTGTTTGGTGACGTCGCGAACTTGGTGTACATGTCTTAATAGGTTTACAACGACGCGACACTGCCGCGCCAGACGGATCTTAACTTGTTTGGTGACCCGCGCCATCTTGCTTGGTGGCTTCATATGGTCTTCGGAGCAAGCACGTTAAACTAGTTTAAACCTGTTCAAGCTACATGTGACGTCGCATGCCAACTTGTCTTCCTCTTCCCTCAGTGGACATCGTCGTACCCACATCTACCCAGGCGACCTTCACCACTCCCATCCTCTTTGTAAGTAGCAGTTCTTATTTCATCATTTTACTAGCGCAAAAATGTATTTAGTTCATAGTTTTGTCGTATAGATCAAATTTCCTGCCAACTCATGTTTAGTTCACAGTTTCGGCACCAAAGACTTACGTCCGCCACAACGACACTAGTGGAAGTTCTTATTTGTACCTGTACTGTTATTTATCATTTATAAAATCATTCATCACATGATGTACAATAAAACAAAATAAAATATCCCCGCGGCGGACGGTTGAAATGACGCGGTCAAAACGATACTAATGGCAATTTTTCGTTAGCGGACAAATTTGGTATAACTTGATTTGCTAACCGCCGGATACTCACTTTGATATTTCAATATTTTTTCGAGAGTAACAATGATAAAATATTCTCTTCCGGTAAGCTTTTTGTTATTGTTTGTTTCAAATAGACTAAATGTTATTTTATGGATTTAATAATTTATTGAACAAATAGATTTTTTTAATTCATTCTAGTTGTGTATCTGTCCCAAACTGCTTATGCCGTGCCATGTTGAGCACTACCAAAATGATGGAAACAACAATATACCTACAATATCTGTTATTCGTAATTGCTCACTTAAGTTTGTATATAATTTTGTATCTGAATTTATTGCCTTATTTTTATTTTTATTTTTATTATTTATTATTTTTCTTTTTCTGCAAAGTTTTTTTTCGCTGGACCAAAATTTCATGAGTTGCTCTTTGTTACATATCATTTACCCTTTATATAAATACAATTGGTATAGAATATGGAATATACTTAAGCAAGCCTTTTCATTGTGGCATAATAGTTTTGCTTTAGGCTGATGTGCAAATACGGCTAATATATGCGAAGCTGTTCTGAAAACTCTTTGAAGGGACAGATTCACAAGATTTTTTATAAGAATCACATAATCAAATAATAAGTTTTGTTCTAGGACTGAGAAACAAACTAAATAATGTTATGCGTACTATAGGTCCACTCTCTATAACCAATCGCTTGAAACTCCGCGGAGTAAGAGATTTCCAAGGCAGTCACACGCAGCGATTTAAGACGCGTGTATTAAGAGGGTGGAAGTTCTAAAAGAAGAGCTCAGAGTAAAAAGAAAGGAACGCACAAAAGATATGGAAAAAATTTGCTTTAAAATACAAGTGCTGAAGGAAAAATTAAAATATTAGAAAGGAAAAAGTGAAAATATACAATGAATTGTTCTATTGTTCTGTAGTATAGTTAAATTTTATTTTATTTTAATATTGATTCATTTCAGTTTAATTAAAGTTTATTTTATTTCCATTATAATTTTATAGTAGCACATTTTTAAATACAATTACATATAAAATCTAAATATTCTTAAAAGTAATATAACTTTAATTGAAATGTCGATTAATAAGTGCTTGTATAACAGCTCTACCAGTATCGTTGTCATTTCTGTAGACAACATGAGCCCTGTTCAGTAGTTGGCCTTCTATTTCAGAATTTCTCTGGTTTCTTAGTTGAAAAAACTTCATTACTGCTTCGACTTCTTCAGGTGGGTAGTTTTTCTTTCATAGTTATAGCAATATTATGAAGTACTGCATTTGCTATCATGATTGTGGGAGCTTTCTGAAGATTGCATTTTAAACCAATTGACAGTATAGGAAAATGTATTTTCCAGAATCCATATTGCCCTCAGTAACATTCCTTGTGCGAATATGTGTCATATTATAGTTGTGTTTTGCAGGGGTTTGAGGATCGAGCAAAGGAGTTGGCATGTAAGGCTGGCAGGGATAACCTAAATCTCCAAGTTCTGCTTCTCTCTTTTCCAGTTTGGCTCTCATAACAGAGTTCCTGCAGATAGTGCTATCATGTACCAAGCCAGGCCGTCAGGCCACAATATCACGAATTAGTAAATTGTAATCGCTAACAGTTTGGCAATTAGTGGAAAAGAACCCTTTTGTTTCTGAAAGTTTCTGCAAAATTTCCACCCGGCGACTTTATTCTTATGTGGGTGCAATCTATAGCACCTTGCACGCTTGAAAATGGATGTAAATGGTAAAAAAAAATATTCATCACATTCTTCTCATGGCCAGGATTAATAGGAAATCTTATGTATCGTGACTAAAAAGTCTTTATTTCGGCAGAGACCTGGTGCATTATTCTTAGTGCTGTTGTTTTGTGCATGAAAGAAGAATCGCCATTTAATATATGAAAAGCACCTGTGGCATAATATCTCAATGTTGTCAAGAAGCAATTCGTGTGAGATACAGGATAATTTCATCCGTATGAAATTCTAACCTGCCATATACCTCTTCTATTATGTGCAGAACGGTATCTTCTGATCCGGAATTTCTCCTTAAATTTTAATTCGCTGAAATTATCATAACGATAACTTCTCTTCATATTTAGATGATGACCCAACTGATCCAAATTATCAATATAGTGCAATTCATCATCAAAAGTGTCACGAAAATTCGCCATTTTGTTTACACGCCTGTGAACTATTTAATCGGTTGGCAAGGGACTGTTAATGTTTACGGGGTTTAACCCTATTTTAATGCCTATTAACCGCTGGTGCGGCGCAAAATGAACATAACAAGCATAAAGTAGAACGTTTATGGCCGCTAAATCCTGACAGATCTTGATGCACCTGGACACAATATTCCGAAGCTTTGGACCAAAGTACACGGAAATCGCAATAATGGAAAAGTCAAACGCGAGTTTAACAGTGTTGTTAAAAGCAACCGGTTTTCCGTCCTGCAAAATAGAACAAAGTAGAACTGTGTCTTAATTTCGATTACCACTTCTTTCCTACAATTTGATTGAAACTATTACTAGTTTCACTCGGATAACATTCACAGTTCAAACAAGTTTATACCAAATATTAATTGAAAGTGGATGTTTTCCGTATAGAGCTGAAAATATAAGCTTGGGTAATTCAGATCACAATGCAATTTTTCTAACAGACATGCATGAAAAATGACCACGCATACACCAATAAATCTGTCATTTATAACAGAAGTTTTAGCTCAGAAAAGATTGAGTATTTTAAAGGTCTGTTCCAGAACGAAAATTAGAATAATGTAATAATCAAACATGAAGTAGATGAAAATCACTTAAATTCATAAATATAAAAAAAATTATTTTGATATTGCATTTCCTATTAAAAGTATATCGTGTCACTGAAAATATTTGAAAAAGCAAAGTGGATAACAAGAGGAATTATAATTTTATGTATGAGAAATATAAAATTATGTAAAATTTTTAAACTTACAAATAGTTCAGATCCTAAACAATTTAATAATACAGTAATATCTTAAAAAGTTATGATCAAGGCAAAGTTGAATCACAACATAACTTTCATTGCAGCAGCAAAAAATAAAGGAAAAGTAATGTGCTAAATTGTAAGAAAAGTAGTAGGGAAAACCCCAGGCCCAAAAGAACATGAAGATAAAATAATATCTAATGATTCGTTAATCACAAGTACGCATGATGTTGCATAAATATTTTAACACCTATTTTGCATTATTTATTCCCTTGCTCTTACCAAACCAAAATTAAGGTTTTAATAGCTTTTTATTAGATTCTAGGAATGTGATCAATCTGTTGTACATCGTTTTTTCAAGCATTTTAGATCCTACTGATAACAGAAAAATAAGTATGTTATTTTCAAAATTTGTTATTTCACTTTTTCGTGGCGCTAATTTAAGCATTTGTCATGAAAAATCACGAAATCCTAATTAACAAACGGAATCACTGTAGCACAAGGGGGTTAGCAAAACAATGGATTATTTCTTATTTAAGCAGCAGAGGGCAAGTCATTGAAATCAATTTTGTGTAATCAAACTTCATTTTCATTAAAGACGATGTATCTCAAAGGTCAATTCTTGGCCCTGTGCTTTATTTTTATATGTAAACGACCTCCCTTTAGACTAGTCCCAAACAGAAATTGATTAATCCCTTTAATACTTGATGTTAATTGCAGACGAAACAATTATCGTACTTAATGACACCAATATAAACGACTTGCAATTAAAAATCACACAAACTCCAAGCAGATTGCAACAATGGTTAATGAGTAATAAACTGAAATTAAATGTCAACACAAATGCGTTTCATTGAGCAAAATCTTAGAGATTATATCCAGATTATTTTAAACGACCTACAATTCAAGACGTATGGCACACAAAATTTCTAGATAAATGAATTGATTCCAATTTTTCATGGGGTCACCACGAAGATTCAGAATTGTGCCGTTTGTTTTATGCGTTTCGAATCCTGTATAAAGCATTTTTATTTTAAATCTTAAAACTGGTGTACTCTGGATGGATAAGTACAAACACTACTATCGTATGACATAATTTAATGGGAAGCCTTATCAAATTCTAAACAAACCTTAACATTACTAATAAAAAAATTAAAATGTTACCAAATTGATCAGAAAGAAAAGAGATTTCAAAGAACTCAAAATATTGCCAGTTCCTTACATAACACACACACACGCTATATATACTATTCACGGAATAATAAAAACTTCTTAGAAGCATAAAATTCATTAAAATCACTCAGATTGCAATATAAAAAGTTCACATAAAGTTCACACTAAAAACCGTAAAACTGAACACTAAAACCACACGATATTTCGAGCTTGGCTCTTGGTCACGTGCTGAGAATGAAATGAGCTGTGGCGGGCGATGTCTGTCTTAGTGTGGCATAAGGGATGTGACCTGGCAGCAAAACTGCCAACTATAGCTGAACAAAGTAGTTTGGCAAACCTGGTAGTATTACAAGGAAATATTGCTGCCTGGAGGAATACGCGCATTATGCAAAACTATTGCTGCCATCTCTAGGTCTCTAAGTAAGGTATGTTTGGATGGAGAGACGGCATCTATGAGAATAAGGGAAAAACAGTCATCGAACTGGTGAAAATTGGCATGTTGTGATACCGGCCATGAGGAACAGGTTTTAACCGAACGCCTGTGATTGTTCATTCTAATAGAAACCACAGTGGATGTTAGTCTAATATAAAAAGCTGGACAAAATTTGCATTTAAGTAAATACACAACATTTGTATATGTGCAGTTGAGAAATGAGTGAATTTTAAACTCTGATTTCAGGTTCGGACTAACAAAAGACGAGCATGGGGATATCAAGGTACAAGTACATTTAGGGCAGTTGCATGGATATGAGCCAAGTGTAGAGAAAGTAACTCTTTCAAATTTGGTCAAAGAAAAATCAAAGTTTTGGAAATAGTGTGCACCAAAGCTTTTGAAAAACATAAATAAATAACAGCCAGCACATTTTAAACAGCATGTAAATTTGTAAAAATAAGCTAAAAATTTTATAATTTTGAATTGGAAGCATATTTTCAGAAGATAAACATGAGCCAAATTCTACGCTCCAACAATTTATGCATCAATAGAGTCAACAATATTGATACTTAAATGAAAATACAGTAGTCAAGAGCGTATCAGATGCTAATCATAAAATTGCAATGATTATAGATGAGAGTACCACAAATCGTTAATTTTTAAGGTTTTTTTTTTCATAAAAACAATGTTTCAAGAAATAAATATGTCCACCCTTTTCCTCCACACAGTAGATCTACAAGATGGTATTGCCAAAGGTATGTTTAATGCACTGATTAGCTATTGACTAAACTTGCTTTTCATGTTGATTTTCAGAAAGAAAACTTATAGCAGCTGCAACTGATGGAGCTGCACTAATGCTTGGCTGGAGAAAGGATGCAGTGACATTAATTAAATAGCAGTTTTCCAATATTTTTCTTTGGCATTGTGCTAATCACAGGCTTGGAATTTCTGAAGTGGATGTAATAAATAAAGGATTTTCATCACAGATGAATGAGTTTAAATCTTTTTTGGATAAACATTACACTCTTTATTATCAATCATCTAAATATTCAAAGGAATTAAAATTGCATGGAGAACACTTGAGGTTGAAATTTTAACCAATAGTAGGATTTTGAAGCACTAGTTACACGTTTTAGAAGTGCGAAAGCTGACAAGAGAAATAAAACTGAGCAAAGCATGTATAAAGAATTGTTAAAAATGATTATTAATGCTGAATTTATTTTAGATCTTGATTTGACGTGTTATCTGCTCTAAGAAAAGCAGAACTGAGTACTCAACTGCAAGCACGTGAAATAACTGCTTACTGTGCTTACAAAAATAAGCAACCAGATTAAATAATATAATGAAAAAAAAATCAAACCGCAGGTCCCTCTTGACTATAAAAACAGAGGCTACTTCGTCATTAAAGAGCGTTCCCATTGAAAATGGATCCGGATATAAACAAAAAAAAAAAAAAAGGATTTCGATGCACCAAAAGTTTACGTATGTCTGACAAAACGCATGAAAAGCCGACTCATTCAAAGAAGATATAAAAATATCTGTATGGGTCTCAGTGTTGGACTGTAAAACATAGCCCCATAATGTTGGGTTAACATGGCGTTAAGCACAAGTAATGAACCTTTGCAAACGATTTAGGCTTTCTGAAAGGAAAATCAGCTGAGATTTTCAATAATATCTTTAAAAAAAAAGATTCTATCATCTCTCTTGCATCTTCTGAACTCCATGAGAACCATCGCAAGTCAATGTGAACATTGTTGCTAGCAAATTAATTTAATATTATTACCGACAAAGATTTAGCTACATTTAAGCGCTGGTTCAAATCTAATGTTAATCAAATTGGTTGGTCAATCTCTGTCTTCATTTAAGCTGAAGGTATATGTTGGTTCGTCGTTTATTAAAGAACGCCATTGGGCAATATACACTAACAGCAAGCAGAAAAGTTGTGAGCTGTACAGTCAATATACCTACTCTTATGTCACTTTTGAAGTGTCGTGTGCAAAAAAATAAGAGGTAAAGAAGTAATTATGCCAATTGTATTTATTGAATTTACTTTTAATATTGAATACATTGAACTCGTAATAATTATAAGTTAAAATTGATGAAAATATATAAGAACGTTTTGTTTTGGAGCCATTCTGCCCTCTGCCTAATGCGCATTTGGCGACAGCAGGAGAAACTGCAGAAAGCTTGCTAAGCCGTGATGAGCAGCAGCGTGTTCTCTCTGTTTGCTATAATGAAATTTCCCCTAATACTTTTACAGTGGGGAAACATATGACAATAAATTAACCAGTACAAGTGAGAAAGAGGAAGTGAATACCAGATATCTCATTCTACATCTTGTAGTGAAGACATAGATGATTCAGTTTAAATTCTCCTTGATAAAGTGAGTTTCAATGTAGGCTGATATTTTTCATATTTTATATGAAATTAAGCAGGCTGTTATTGGTCATTAACGTTGATATCCTCTCTGAATCTTGATGTTCAGTATATTACATCCTACAGTATCTGTATTTTCCCCTTCAGGTAATTTACCACCCTATAACATCACTTACGAGGTAGGAGTATGTCTTTAGGAAAACTCTTCTAGACCTATTTTCTTATGTTAAATCTTCATCATCTCCATGATTTGAAAGATTGATAATTATATGTGTATTTAATGGAGATATTAATTTAAATACTTTTTATTTACAGGATATGGCAACAAAATGAAGCAGGGAGAAAAAGAGTAGAACACACATGCAAAGAGCTATGAATAAGAAAAAGGTCTCTGGTATCGTGTATAAAAATACTCATATAAAGGAAATGAAACTCCATGTAAGGAATTGGAACCAAACTGTAACTGTTCCTTAACATATTTTGAGAAAATTAGTGTTGAAGCCCACGTAATTTTGACCAAATTTTGGAAATAAAGTTCATACAACCTACCAAATGCATGCATATTTGGATGCATGAAAGGTAACTGTGTAGCTACTAAATATACAAAGGCTTTGCAGAGCAGAAGATATCACACTACGACTAATTATTTTGTTCAACACGCAACACAAAGCATAATTGTATGTAAAAAAGAATTTTTGCAATTCATTACTACCAAAACAGTAGAGGTAGAATGAGAAAGTTGTGAAGAAATGAAAACAAGGCATCGTCTCCTGAAAGAGAGGGCTACGCAGTCATCATTCAAGGAAGTAGTATAATATTACGACATTTACAGCAATGCTTGAGTATATTAATAAGCTACTTAGGATCAAGAGTCACATTTGTTGGAAAGACAATTTTGACAAAAATACATGTTCGTGAATTATTTCAAAATTGTTTGCTATGGACATTATAGGAATTTATCTTGTAAAGACAGAAATGTTCTTGCAGCATCTAGTGATAAATACAGAAGAATTTTCAAAGAGGATTTTAATATCAATTTCAAATCGCCGCTGACTTATCCTTATAACACCAGTGATACACTATGCTTAAAACTACAAGTAACTGTTGATGAAGGCGTAAAAACGAGGCTGTTCCGAGAGCTTCAACTACTTCAGAAAAAAGTTTGAAATGAAAGAGATAATCTCACAGCTAATTGCACAGAAAAAGCTCGCAGCGATGACGATCTTCTTGTGGTGACGTTTAATCTTACCAGCGTTACCCACACCAAAATTGTCATCTATCTGTGTAAGATTCACTTACAATCTTAGTGGCCATAACTGTGGTACCAATGCATTTGAAATGAATAAATTCCAGCAGAGGATTTGAGGAAATTTCGAACTGCTTTAAAAATATTTGAAAGAATAAAATACTAAAGGGGAGAGACTAACGGAAATTAACGATAACTGCTGTGGCCAAAATAAATCTGGAAAACTTGGGCTATGATTCCATTTTGGTTGTATCCAATATCAATCAAAAGATTTGAAACAATGGAAACCTTTTATCTCAAGTAGGATATACAATGTTGCCCCAGACAGGAACTTTGCTCAGATTGTGAATAATGTCAGAAAGTACTATCAAAATTTTTGCCCACCAGATCAATAGGCAGAGGTAATCGCAACAGTTATAAATCAGAAAAGCTACAGGTCGTCCAAATAGAATCATCAGATCTATTCAAGAATAGCCAACTCCAAAATCGCATTAACAAGAATGATTTTCATGGGAAAACTGTAAAAATCAGGGTCCATATATTTTCTCATTATTACAGGCAATTCATTTTAACGACATTTTTCAACAATTATTTCACTAATGTAGAGATATATCTTAGGAAGCAAATTCGTCATCACATATGGTTGTTAACGGTGGAATATGAATCCAAATAATTATAAAGGAAAGAAAACAATGAGAAAACATTTAAGGACATCTTAGCTTGCCTGCGGTGATTCCTCCCTATTTTCATCTTTTTCACTAGTTAAGGTTTAAGATGATGAGAAATAAAATAATGAAGAATACCTATAAAGCATTAGTGAATTATCATGTGCGTTGAAGCATTCATAACACATGACATAATATCTAATATGTTCAATCAGTTAAAGTAAAATCATGTTAAACCACATAAATTGAGATGCAGATGTTCAATTTTTTTACTTAATTTCTTAGTTCCTTAATTTTTAGTAAAATGTGCCAATTTTTCAGAAAATATTGTATTCTTTTGCCTTGTGTTCATATTTCTGAAAGCCAATAAAAATGAATTTGAATTTGACTTTTAAAACATATGCCTTTACCCCAGAAGTTGTTCTATGTTACATAATTTATATCTAAATCCTACAGATGTCACCTCAAGTTATGTTGGTTACTGTGCTTTTATGTTACATTTTATAATGTTGGTTAACCTGTTCCTGTATATTACTTTGGTGGTCACAGTTATTTGGCTTTGTAAATCTCACTGAAGCTCAACACATTACAAAGCAATTTTTAATAGTAACATTGAACTAACTAAACTTATATTTAATTTTAAATTCCTGGTAGGTACGTTTATTTATTTTAGCGCACAGAGACTGGGTGTTGAAGTTGTAGCCTTATCTGTCATCTGACCTCTCATATTTTATCAAGTGTGGCATGAACGCTGTATACAGAAACCTACACAGTTTGTTGAAAAATTATAGATGTTGGGAGTTAAGGTTTAAACTAACATATATATTGTCCTTTTCATTGCTATGGCGTGCATAGTAAATTAACAGCGATTAGACAGGCCAGAAAAATACCTCTATGTAATATGCATGAATGAGGTTTATAGCTTTAAGTCGATTTTGTTTGCCTCACATGCCAGATATGTTTACATTATAAAGCCATACCCTTTATTATGTTACATTTAACTAAATACCACATTAAATGTAGGAGCAAGTAATTACATTTTATACAAATATTTGTGTAAGAAAGCTTAAAGTAAAATTATAAATTGTTACAAAATATTGACACATCCTCTGCTACAATAAAAAAACAATCAACGAAATTAATAAGAATATGTCCTACACCATTATATACATATTACACATAAATTTAAACCCAAGCTTAAACATTATTTTCACCAGAGATACTGGAAATATCAACCTCAGATAAATTTTATTATTTCGCCCGTGCTTTTGCACTCACGAGTTTCTGGTAGTTGATCATGAATGATTACGAACGGCAGGATTCGTTCGTACTTTTATATGCACTTCCTGTTACCTGTTAACTAGAACATTATAGAATCATCTGGAATTGAATTACAAAATAAACTTTACTAAAGAAGCAGGCGATAGAATTGATATAATACACATATCCACCATTCTAGATATAAGCCACCAACTGCCTCGAGAGCTCTGCCTTTTTGAAATGATTGTTTCTTTACTCAAAAACGTCTTATTACGTTCCCCCACTAAAATATAAATAAAATGTTACGTTGCAAACGTAATTATCATAATATTTCAAGTATTGTAATTAGCAATGTAGATATTATGTAGGTATATATATAATATAGTATAATGTTAAAAAAAGAAAAAGTTTCTAGTGTCATCGGTTACTGTTGCTTGGAGTCAAGAGGGTCATAAAACTCTATACAATAAACCCGATGGCCGTACATGAAAGCCCCTTTTTAATAGGACTGCCGTTGTAGGGCTAAAAACTGAAGAACTTTTTAATTCGTTAGGGGCCTTGAACCCGACAGGTCCGTTATACTGCTAGCCTTTAAACTAGCTAATCCCAAAGAATGTTTTAAACTTTCAAAAAATAGCGAATGACACCTGTGGCAGGTGAACTTGAACTAGCCAACAGTAAATGTATTTTGAACTTTTAAAGATAGGTGCTAAACTTGCGCGTGCCTTTGTGACCCCTTTTGGCGTCGCTAAGCCGACGATCACTTGGTTTGAATTTAATATCTAAGAGAGCGTTTGCTTGGCTGGAACAGCAGTAATAAGTTCGACGTTGCTGAGGTAAGGAGTCCTCAGTAAGCAGTTATAAGATCTACACGCGGCAAGATACAAGCAGTTTGCATTGCTCATTAAATGTTCGACGTTGCTGATGCATGCAGTTCACAGAATCAGCTCGGACGTAAATGACATGTTGTATTTCGGACCGGGCACGCAGTTCTGATACATCAGTCAGGCAGTTTTTTGAGTCAATACTCAGCTGAGAAACACTTATCAGTTACGCAGTTCCGATTCATCAGTTAAGCAGTTATCAGTTTCACATGCAGGGCACTGATTTATAAGTTTCACACTCGGAGAGACACTTGTTATTCTGATTTCGACTCAGGCACCGCGACATATGCAGTACTCAGTTTCACTTCTAAGTTACACTCTTGGCAGCGGCATTATAAATATATTGAGTGCCTAATTATACTATAGAACTCCTCTCTCAGTCCTGTTTAGTACGAATCTACAAAATAAAAATTCACCCTGGGAAATTGTTGTCACTGAAACATAGGCTTCAACACCAAAGAGATTATTCATCAATTTACCAAACCGCTTCATAATTGGCACCATAACCTGGGGCACTCAGCCGGAGCCTACCAAACCGCTTCATAATTTGGGGCCCAACGTCGGGCCACAAACAAACAGTCTCATGAGTAGGCTCTAATTGTTGGGTTCGACTAAACCGCTTCATATGAATCAATATGACAGCAGTTCCTTTTATTTATACATATTTATTTATTAGTTTGATTATTACAGTAATTTCATTTTTAATTGCACATCTATACATCATTGTATCTGATTTTCAAGAGTCTTATACTAAAATATAAACGCTGAAAGAGACAGAGTTCCCACGATGACAAATACTTTGTACTGCTCTGGTCGTGTTGCACATGATGCCTAAAAGAATTTATAAAGGACTTTGGCCAGACACCTGGTGAAGGTCTTATTGATTATTTCTAAGCAACATTAATGTCTTGAGAAGCATTGCTACATAAAATATAAATGTTTGGTATACTGATAAGTAATCCACATTCTTACTTTTGGGTTCTGTTCATTTGTTACATATAATCTGATATTTATTTTATAACATTATACCCGGTTATCTTGTTTTTAGCAAAGCGGTAGAAGTAGAATACCATAAAACAGAACTTTTTATGATAAAAAGAAAGAAGCGTCAGTGTTATATCGGAAAATTTAGCATTTGTAATGCATAATATGCAAAACGCATGTTTTACTGTAGAAAACTTAAATTTTGTTAAAAGTGCACATCTCGAACTACGAGGTTTGCACCGAAAAGACCTTAAGTCTTTAAAGTTGAAAACATCCATAAAATGTGTAATAAAATCTCAGTATTATAATATAGAGTTTTATGCCTTAATACTAATCAGTTTTCTTAACGTAGGAACTAAATTGCATTTTGCTCAGCGTTATTTTGCAAGAACGGAAGGGACATTTTATATGTTTATCATTATGAAAAATTAAATATTTCACTAGTCACTTATATATATATATATATATTTTTTTTTTTAAATAAAAAATCACGACCAAAGTCTGTGAAACTGGAAAATATCTTTAGTAAGGAAGCTTCCGGAAAATTTTATCATAATGGAACCTAAACACCTTATATCAAAAGTTCCTTAAATATAAATTAGTTTACCGAAGTGAAAGTGTTCAATGTTAATTATAAAGTATTACGACCGTTTACCTGCAAATTGTGGATGATCACGTCATAAGAAAGACCATTGTTTTCCAGAAGCCGTACTAGACGATCCAGGACTTGCGGTGCACTAAGAAGGTCTGCTGCAGTTCTGTTCGCAGCCCAAAGCGAGACGAGACCAGCAAATTGAATACGTCCTTCAAGATCGCGTACGAGCGCTGACTGTTGCGTTGTGTTGGGGTACACTCTCAGCAGCTGATAGCCTACATACGAACGTTCTCCATACATGCCCAGAAACAAAGTTGCGACCACGAGTATCTCTACAAGCACCTGCATCGTAACAGTTCAACTCCACTGCCACCCATTGCTGTCCCCATATTTATATAGCTGCCCAGCCTCATAATTGAATGTTGCAATGACAAAACTGCTGGTAGCACTCTCTCTCCCTCTACTGAGTATTAACACCTGCATCCATGGACAGGAAAGCTATAATTTTAGATGCAGTAGGGGAGTATTATTCTAATGCCGAAAGTTTAATAAATTGAATATCCTTCCGCTTTTTCAATGTAAAATGAATAGAAAATACACAGTAAGTTATACTGATTTTTATTGTTATATTCATTTTTAATATAAAGTAAGATTTATAAAGCGCAAGTTAATCTGGTAAGCAGTAACTTAAGCAGTGCTTAAGTGCTCAGCTTTATTTTGAATATGATATAATTATCTAGTTGTCCAGAGCTCTATTATAGGAAAAAATAGTGAATCGTATACACAAATAATAAGCATGAGAAAAGCTAATTAATTATATTCAAAATTATAAAATAAAGGATGCTAATAAAGAGTCATACCAGAAAATAAATGTCATAGCTATTCTCATCTAAAGAGTGGATAAATAGTAGCTGTAATGCTTCCTTAATAATGAAAGTAAAAAAAAAAAAATAGATCTTAATTGAACATACACATCATATCTGAAGGGAAAAATCGGAATAATATGTGGATCATATATTTGCATGATGATTATAGCAGCATTGCTTATAAACTCAAGCAATTAAAATAGGCTTAAACCTTCTATGGAAAATGGCAGTGAATGGTACAACAATTTAATGGTGTGGTACAAAAAAAATTCGAAGACGAAATACTGGCTTTTGTTTTTTATGTTAAGAATGCCTAAGACAGTGACTTAGCGGCACTGAATTCTTTTGCATCAGCGTTATGAACTGAATTTAACATCGAAACACTGCCTTATGATCTCCCATAGACTTGGGGCTTTACAGATATTAAAAATGTGTAATGCGCCTAAGTGTACGATATAAAATAATTCCAACAGTCCGCCATATTTAAACTTTTATGCATTTTTTATTTTGCTTTCCTATTAGAGTTTACTGAAAAATAGTAACGGAAAGCCATAGTTAGGTTGAACGCCGATAGGGGTGGACATTTATTGAAAAAATTTCTCTCTTGACACTGCATCATCTAGTGAGGATCTACGGTTAGATTTGCTGATAAGTTTTCCTTTTATAGTGGAATGGCATATATATGGTTTTCATTTCAGTGGTTGTCGACCCTGGTTTTCTAGTGGTAACTGTATTTACCTGGTAGACCGAAGATCGCAGGTTCAATCCCGGCTAAGGTCAATGGATTTTTTCCGGCCTAAAAATCCTAAGTTTAGCTTCCTTCGGAAGGGAAGTAAAGCGTGCGTTCCATGTAGTAGATATATAGCACATCAATGAACCTCAAGCCTGAAAGAAGAGGCTTCTGAGCAAATTTTATTGCACAGTGATATTAAAGAACGTCGGCAAATAAACCAAATAATTACAAAAGTTCGTTGGTTAATATGACTATCATTTCACACGTTATGAGATATTAAGCAGCTAAATGAAGACTCTCTGGATGTCAACACACCACAGAAATCGAAAAATGAAATTGAAAGTTAAATAATAGAAAATAGGGATTATATATGGATCTTCATTAAGATACTTTAAAAATTAAGAGGAACCTTTTGATCCCCTCAAATTGAATTTATTGGGATAGAAAAATAAAGCAACAGGTACTATTAAAGCAGAAAAATATTTTTCATTTTTATGTAAATCAGTACATTCATATCATAGATATATAATTATTGCTTTTAAGTGCATAAACACATATTTTATAGTTATATGTATAAATATTGCCCTCTTCCTCTGATTGTTCTTATTTACAATTGTCTCCGTTATATGCCTGCATATATATTACGAGTATATGCTGTATAGCTATGATTGCAATAGAATAAAATCCTGAAGAAAATTATGATTACGTTGTTAAACACATTAAAAGTATTTTTAAATTTGCGTTTGAAGTGCATGTTAGAGATTCAGTGATGTCAGTACGAATGTAATCAACGTACCATACATTATTTTTAGATGTGTTGACTAATGATGTTATAAGGAATATTTGGACTTATAAACAATTGTATTATACTCATTAAAGACACCGTTTAAGTGACAGCGTAAATGTGAAGAAAACTGTAAAGATATTCATAAAACACTAAATCATGTTTGGAGAAGTAGTTAATGCAGAATATGCTGTAAAAAAATATATGCATGTCCAAATAAATCTAAGTTCAGAGGGTGGATTTTGGATATCAATGTATCTAATATGTTTAGCTATTGTACATATTTTCTTTAATGTCACTGTTTCTTCCATAAATTTAGCAGCTATGATAACTTTAACGATGATAAAGGAAGCTGTTTAATAGAACCCAAAGTATTTTAGAGCATTGCGATCATGCTCTATTTCCTTGTCTAATCATATTCACCGCCTACCAATATTTTCGATTTTCTTCCGATTATACTGGTCAGTGTGTTTTTTTTTTCGAATAAAAACTAAATAATGACTCTAATGCAGCTGTTATTCTGAATTCTAACATATAAATGAAATTTTTCAATCAGCATAACTTTTCATAACAGTTATTATAATTTTTATACTACTGGTGTTCTTTGTTGCCTTTCATTGAATTAATCAGTACTTACTGTTTTAATTTATATGTATTATTGGAAATTAAATCTTCAGCTATACGAAGCCAGATAGCCAAGATTAAGTAGGATTATTCGTGTTCGGACATGTTCTGGCAGGTTTAGGTGTTGCATACTATGTAAACAGAGATCTTGAGTTTGTTTGTTTTTACCACATTTGCTGCTTCTTCTTAGACCAAGTGTTACAAGTTGTGTTTACTTTTGTATATTATTACTTAGAAGAATTAAAAAATAACCGGAATTGCAGCATAATTCGTCTGCTCCTTATGGCAACGAATTGTGTAGCTTAGGTTTTCTCATCAGCAGTCTGTCGAATGGCTTCACTCTAATATGTGAAGTGGCTCGTTTTTGGTTTTTCTTTGGGATCCTACTTTCGACACCCTGTATTCTAATGATGGGCGATCATTAGAAATAAAGAGTATGCGCAAAACTTTGTTTTTTACTGGAGAATAGTACAACTAAGATAATTGCTGTAGTATTGACATATTTTTAAGGATAACGCTTTGGTAAATCACAAGTCTACAAGTGGATTTTCCGTTTAAAAAATGGCGACATGTAAACTTAAGTTGAGCCATGGCCGGTCCCTCTTTCACGGAACAAAAATGAGAAAAATATCGTAAAAGATCAACAGATAATTATTGAAGATTTCGAAAAACCATTGAGTAAGTTGCTGAAGAAAGAAATCTATCATGGAGTACATTTTAATTAAATGCTTGCACATGAAATGGACATCCTCAAAATGATTGCCTCCTTTGCTCAAAGAAGGGCAGAAAGAAACTCACGTTTACCGCGACTTAAAGGGGGAGTTGCATAAGGACCCAAACTTTCTTACATAACTGGGTACGAGTTTTGGTGCTATGCTTATGATCCAGAAATCAAACAAGCATCATCTCAATGTAAACTTTCTGATTCATCGAGACCGAAGAAAGCATGTCAAGTTCGTTTAAATGTTACACAACGTTGGTTTTTTATGTGAATGGAATTGTGCACAAGGAGTTTGCTCCTCCAGGGCATACAATGAACCATTACTTTTATCTTTTTTGTTTTGAGAGAACGACTGCAGTTGTGTAGAAGTGGAAATTGGTTGCTGTATTATGACAATACTCCGGCCCATATGACTTTTATCTGCCCAACAGTTCAAAGCGAAGAATAAAGTGATGCTTATATCTCACCCTTCTTACTCTCCTGGTCTTGCTCCTCTGACTTCTTTATTTCCACGGGTGAAGACAATTCTAAAAGGAAGCTGAGTTGAGAGAAAATACGCTGACGGCCTTGAATATTATTCCGGATCAAAAGTTCCATAGATGTTTTAGAAATGGGAAAAAAATACTAAGACAACATATTGACTTACATAGAAAACACTTAAAGCGGATTAAAATGCGTAGTTGCAACGTATTTTAATCCGTTGCAAAAAAATTCAGTTTTTTTAAAATAATTCAGAATATTTTGGGTGCACTCAATTTGTGCTGTGCCTAACGTGAACTAACCTTCAATTTTCAAAGGAAAAAGTTTACTCCAATGAAAAAACTGATTATAAACATTATTTTCGGTACAAAGCCCGTGATTTTGATAACAACTAAACCCAAATATATTCTATTGAACCTGTTTTAAGCCTCCTACTCCATGGGAAAACGGCAGTTTCATATACTATTTGCAATTCCTGTGATTTGGAAGTAACCGAAGGACCATTCAACTGATCTCTATTTTTGGTTATGTAGCATTAGAGGAGGCACTTCATTGAAAACAAAACAAAATATATAAATAAGAATAGAAGTTTCCATCTACAATGAGACTTGTGTCGTATAGTTAAGAGTATACTGTAACAAAGAGTCCGAATTTTGTGGCCTTTAGTGATAACTCCAATTCTGCTAACTCATATTGAAGAAGGAACTAATACATTCGAAGTAAATGGTTGATCAAAATCTCACTTGTCGGTCCTGGTTGGATAGTGGTAACCATAATTGCTTCGTAGACCCAAGATAGCGGGTTCAATACCGGCCAGGGTGGATGGGTTTTTCGAATGTAAAAATCCTAAGTATGACTTCCTTTAGAAGGAAAGTAAAGCCGTGGGTCCCGTGTCCTACATTTACAGAACATAAAAGAACCGCAAGCCTGAAAGAAGAGGCCTCTGAGCAAAATTTATTGACCGTTTAGCGCCCTGAATTAAATGGGAATCTGGTGATATGAGATTTAAAAAACGCCCGTAAATAAAACAAACCGATAATAGTCTCACTTAATACCTCAAGAAGATTCATCGGTCAAGAATAATTTAATGATCACGATCTGGATTTAAAATAGTCTAATCAAAAATATTATTTTATAGTTCAGGCTCAAAGACAGGATAAATGAATGAATAGTGTTTAACGCCCGTTTTTGCTACAGAGGCACCACAGGCGAAAGCTCAAAGACAGAAATCAACTCCACAAAGATAAAAGAATATACCTTTGCCATAGTCACCATTGAGATTTAATACACTATTTCTCTGAAGAAATTGGCATAGTTCTTTTATGCAGTTTGTTCATTTATGGAGGCTCTTGGACAATTACATTGGCCAGATAAATGACGATTTTTCATAGACACACAAAATGTGTTTTAAGGGCTATATGCATAATGGTAATGAATTCCCGTAATATTTGTTGCACATGTTGATATGAAAAATGAAAATATGAAATCTCATAGAAAAATAATATAAAATATAACTGGAATATCTATAAAGAGATTAACGTGATAGCTTTATTACTTGACTTGAGCCTTGGATACACTGAATTCCGCTGTTTCTTATGTGAATCGGACAGCGAAATAGGAAATATCACTACATTCTAACGTTCTAAATGAGAATCTCCTATTTCTAGGCAGAAAACGTGTCAAATACCCCTTCAATAAATCCTTAAAATGTACATTTACATCCCCCGCATATAAAACCAGGACTTATGAAACATTTTGTAAAAGCAATTGATGAAACCTCTACTGTATTTGTGTATTGCAAAACTAAATTTCTCAAAGCTAATGAAGCAAAACTGATAAGAGGAAGTTTTCATGGGGACACAAATAAAATCACAAATCATAATTAGAAAAACTGTTGTGATTTTCTTGGAAATCATAAAGCAGAAAACTAATGTAATATAGTAAGAGATCTATAAATTCCTGTAGAACTAAACTATGGGTTGTATCTTTTCTAATAAAAGTTTTTTCCTTTCCTATCACTTGCACTTATGACTGGAAAATTCTGGATATTCACGATGACCATGTAGACATCAGAAAATGTTTACGATAGAAAAGAGGTACCAGGCAAATAGAGCACAAGTATGTTGGTCAATTGTTGGTAAACCATGAAAACAGACCTACAAAACAAAATGTGATTCAAAACCAACGTAAAGAATATATAGATAATGCAAAATAAAATGTATGTTTATCATTTAGATATGTTTAAGTGCTAGTTTTGCAAAAATTAAAAAATATTAAAAATAAATGGCTGATAGAAAAAATTCCGAAAGCATATTAGAATTCAGCGAAAAAAATATAAATGTATTAATTTTATTCTTATCAACGAAAGTAAAAGATGTTTCATTCTATTTTATTTATTTTAATTAATTCGTTTATTGAGTTATTTTCAATTACAATAATAATTATATATTAGCCACAACTAATACAATATAGTATGGACATTAGTCAGGAATACAGAAATTAAAATCTATTACGGTAAAAATTCATAAAGTTTATAAAAAGGGTTATTGATAAGAGAAAATGTTAAATAGCTTTGAATCTATTTGAACTAACAGAGTGGGCATCATGAGGTAATCTGTTGGATATATCTAAAGTCATATTAAAAAAATCTTTGGTTTTCCTTAATCTGACATTAGATATTAATGTAAAATTGTTTAATAGTATTTGACGCCCATTTTTACTACTGAGGCATCACAGACGGTGACACTGATGACACATGAATGAAATGATAAATTGGGGAAGAATTTTTTTAAAGGAAGGAAGTGTTCCAGGCTTAAGTTTAGGTTACTTCCGCGGCATTTGCCTTTATGAGGACTGAGAAATACCTGGGAAATACCTCGGTCAGGAAAGATGGTTCTGATGGAAATAAACCCCAGAACTCCCGCTCATGAGTTCGTGCCTTAACAACCTCTGCCACCCATAGCTATAAAGTGACTGTTCCTAGTAGCACATGTATGTTTGTCATATTGACAATGTAATGTCGGGAAGATTAGCTTTGACAATAACAAACAATTAGAAATATAGTAGTCAGTGTTAATTAGAATTCTTAATTAAATAAAGTAAATGAAATCAGCATTTTACGGAAAACCAGTTATACTGCGAATAGTCATTTCCAGTAATATTTTACTGACTTTGGTTCCGTTAAGCCAAATGCGCAAATCATATGATAAAATATGAAAAAAATCATAATAAGAAATCAGAACATAGACTGTACTTGTCCTCTTAATGGGCTTAATAAGTAAATATCACTAGAAAGCTTTACACACACTGAGTCAATATGGTTGTCACGAGTTTAAGTAATTTGGCATAACAGGACTTGTTATACGAAAATTGTTTTAAAGTGAAAATAATTAACATAGTTTTTCATTATTCATGTTAAACTATTAGCATCAAACCATTTTGAAGCGAAAGCCAAGGAAGAATCTATAAATAATGACTGGTAGTACCAATTGCTTATGGTAGAAATAAGTGATGTGTCGTCGGAAAATAAAATGGAATCGCATTCAAATTAAAAGGTAAGTCATTAATCATCACAAAGAATAGAAATTGACTCAAAACACAGCCCTAAGTGACACCAATATTTTCAGAACATTCGGGAGCAGTAGAATGTTTACCATTCGCCACATATATTTGTGTGCGATCTGTAGGGTAAGATTCCAATAATTTTAATTCATTGCCTGCGATACAATAATAAAGAATAAAAGAGATGGCTCCATGGGACGAGCAATCATAAGCCTTGGAAAAATCACATAGCACAGCTATAGCACGGTCACAATTATCAAAATTCGCAGTAATAGTATACCGGTTCTTAGCACACTATCTAGGTATGGTACCTACTCTACTGCGATGCAAATCCTCTGTGCGTGACCAGCAGTTTCAGTGTTGTAGGCGACAACACGGGGAAAGATATGCTATGAAGGGAAACTTTGATTTATTATACCAATTACAAAAAATGATTAATATAAAATACCGCATTCAAAACAGTACAAATATAATTATACAATTTCTTAATTACAAAATAGATTATACAAATTATTAGTTTTTAATTCCACATTTGCTAAATACACAATTTTTACAAAAATGGCCGGGTTTTTTCCGCACAAAATTGTTTTAAAATATATAGTGTACGTCCTTTGGTAAGCGTTTCAGCATCGTCACTGTCCCGTCAGGGGTCCAATTTTTGGGTACGGGGCGTAGTGACACCGAGGCACCCGAGCTGCTACCACAGGTCCACGCTTAGCGTGTTTGACTTGTTTTAATTTCACCTACATTTTAATTTTTATTCCTTTTAATTCCCTGCTCTTTGTCTGAAGGATTCCCCTGTGTTTGACACTGCAAACAGTGACTGGGTAATGGCGTAACTCCCAGCACTGGGTTATCATGTAGGACAGGAGCGTATACCCTGGTAAAGGCCAGGCCCGGGGAGGGGCCATTGCATGAGCTGTTATACTTTCTGCAGGCGATTGGGTCCCTTTGTCAATACTCAGGATGGTGTGACCCTGAGGTTACTTCGTTCAGGCCAGGACAGGTAACCTAAGCCGGGGTGGCGTCCAGGAAGCAATCTGCATTGGAGACAGTTGCAATGGTGGAGGATTAAAACGCCATGGTACAAGAAATAATCATATACAATTTAAACGCAAAAGAGTCGACATCAAAGAAGTATGGGAGAAGTCTTTTCCTCAATACTTAGTGCTGAGTTGTACTGAAGATGGTCAGTCGTTTACAAAGGTAAATCCATTTATAATTAAGAAAGGCATCGATGCCATAGCTGCACCCGTTAAGTCCTGTACCCGTCTACGTAACGGACCACTTTTTGGACATAAAGTGGACGGATACAAAGAAGAAAACTTTTCTTTTTCTATCACGGATTCTTCTACCAAGGCCTCACACGATGTTACCCGAATAGGAATTCAATGCTATACAGCACGGGTAATGAAACCATGGCCTCCACATATGAGGAAACCGTAAAGTTTACGACGTTAATGAAAGAAGCTGGCTAGAGTGTTGGAGTGCACGTTTAACGCCATAATTACGACTGACTGGGCTCTGGCAAAATTTATTATATGTTTTTCATACCCCGAACCTTCAATCACCGAGATTTATCCTTGTACGAAAAAACTACTGCGAGGCGTCTGGAGACATGAAAATGTTTTATTTCCATGTGTGCAGTTTTACCCGTTTGTCAACAGGAATAAAGTTCAGCCCGCGGAGCATCCTAAAATACACGTGGATAATTTTCCAAATTTGGAAGATGTAGAGGGTGGTGTTGCGAAATGCAAAAGTCTTCCCCCGGAAAGATTGTACCATCCTGTCCTGTCATCGCGCATTAAGAGTAAACGTATGTTTCCATTGTATCGCGCATACGCAGAGATGGAGAATCAGAATCAACGTGCGTACATACAGAATATGAAAGACATATCACAGGCACTTGGGTAGTGGACAAGATTCAATTCGCGATACAGGTAGGTTATAGGGTGGTTCATGTACATGAAAAATGGGAATATGACATGATACGCTATGACCGCCCCAATGATAAAAAAGGGCCTTTTTAGTACTATGTTAACCAGTTTCTGAAAATTAAAACCGAAGCCTGCGGTATACCAAAAGACTGCTACACTCTTGCCAAAAAGAAAGCCTATGTCGAGCAATTTTTGGAAAAGCAAGACGTAGCACTAGATAAAAGGGCCATTGAAAACAATCTTGGCCGGCGACAGTTGGCAAAACTAGTGTTCAATTACTTTTGGGGAAAATATTGCCAACGAAATGTCCAATTGTGAGCTTGTGAAACATTATTCTATTTTCATAGACCTTCTTAATGGCCCAGGGTCGGTCCTGGTGGTGTAGCAGTAACCACACTGGCCTCCTAAGCCCAAGATGGTGGGTTCAATCCCTGCCACGATCGATGGATTTTTTCGGGCGTAAAAATGACTTCCTTCGGAAGGGAAGTAAAGTCGTGGTCCCGTGTCGTGGGTTTACGGCACGAAAAAGAACCTCAAGCCTGACTGAACAGAGCTCTGAGCAAATTTTACCGGCCGTTTCACAACCTGATTTGAATGGGGCGCTGATGACCTGAGATGCTACAGAGTGTCCGTAAATTGTCCAAAAAATAATAAGGATGCTTATATTTCCAGGTTTGCAACTACCGACTCAAAAAGTGAACCCATAGAGTTTAAATGCAGACGGGAGATGCACTATGCTTGCAAAATTAAAAATATCACGGTTAATTCAAGAAATATGAGAATTGTAAATTCTGGCATTGTCAGAGACACCGTTTTGAGGGATAATGCAAAGTCGGTAGCACTAAAAGGGGCAGAGATTTTAGAAAATTCTTGGGTATAATAGTTACCGAGTCTTTATTAAAAACCTATAGGACGATAGTCAACAAACGCGTATAGTGTCAAAACTTTGATTCATACTCATACGGCATAAAAAAAGTCGAATTTAGTAGTCACTTCTTCAGTCGCTCACGTTATCTATAAGTCATCTCTTGAAGAAATTTAATTTCCCGTGTACCATTTTGATTGCTGGTCCTTTGGGTTATGAAAAATCAACATTTGTGAAAAGTTCAATTGGTTATTCAGATAAAATATATGACAAACCCTTGAGAAAAGTGTTGTTGTGTCATTCACCGGAATATTCTCCTAAACCAAGTCCGTGCTTCGTAATCCATGCAGGCATACCAGATTTGGAGGCTAATAAAAAAGTGATTTAGACCTTTTAAGTTTTTACAAACGACCACCAGGTGACGATATTGAGATGGGTCATTATTATTTTCAGTACAATTTATATTTGTTGTTATAAAAACAGTTTCAGGTTAGAATTTGACAAAGTAGATTGTTAACAGTGAGCGTTTAAACAAAGTAATTTGCGAAAAAAAAATGGAAATTTCAGGTGTTGGTTTTCGTTGGATGATTTTTTACGATTTTACTAAAGGCCTAACTTAACAGCAATGCATAGAATCGCTTCATTCAACTTTTGGTAATGAAGCACTCTCACAAAAGAGCGTTCACAATTGGTTTAAAGAATTCCGTCGTGACCATGCGACCGTCAGTAATAAATTTCGTGAAGATGGACCAAAATCGGTCGTCCTTCCAAATACATCCATGTTGTGCGCAACGTGTTGGTAGAAGATCAGCATGTGACTTACAGCGAGATAGAGGCATCCTTAAGCATATCGAAGACTGTAGCACATTGGATTTTGCATGAATATTTAGCTGTGCACAAGATCTGTTTCCGACGGATTCCGCAAATTTTGACTGAAGCTAAAAAAAAAAAAAAAAAAAAAAAACACATATTAATTGCTGTAATAAAATGCTGAATTTTTTTCCCCGAGAAACTACAAAATTCGCATACAATGTAGTAACAGGTGACAAAACTTGATTATGTTGTATGAACCGGAAACTGAGCAGCAATCTACTGTATGGGTGTTCCAATGAACCGAATCCCACGAAAATTTTTCGTTCACGAAGCATTTCTAAGAAAATGAGTGTTTGTTTCTTCCATTGTGCTGGACATGTTGCAACCAATTTTTATAGAATCCAAGAAAAGTTAATTGGTGTTTGCCATAGGTCATCGGCGAGATCAGGAACAACCGAAAATGTGGTATCATTCTTCATCATAATAATGCCAGCTCTCACACAGCAGTCAAACAAATGATTATTTGAAGGAGAAAAACATCGAATAAATGCCTAAATCCTGTATGCTCCTGATTTAAAGCCTAACGACTTCTTTTTGTTCCCGAATGCCAAACAAAAATGCATGAACAGCGATTTCATCCACCCCAAGAAGCTGTTGAACCCTTTAAAAACCATGTTTTTGAAATACCAATTTCAGAGTGGAAAAATATTTCCAGAATTTGTTGGAACGCATGCAAAAGTGTGTAAATCTTAAAGACGAATATTTTGTTCCACCATATTTTATGCACTAGCTTTTGTAAATGCTTTAAAGGTAGTCCTAGTACTTTAGACGTTTTAATTTATGAAGCAGACGGCAAAACGTTTCAATTTTTTTTATTACAGATGGATCACAAACATTTCGGAATTATTTACATACAACAAAATATGTTTTCACGAGCAAAAAAAATTCTGACTATGTCTCTAAATGCAAATTACATAATAGTATTTAAAATAGAGTTAAAATGCAAATCGATAAGTTGTGCCAACAGAACGAACCAAAGAGCTCTGGGTTTCTGTCAGAGGCGTTTGAGAAGGCTCTGATGAAGTCACGTGCTGGTTTGGACAAGGTCCACCCTACTTCACTCTCATTGACGGGCCACTTCCTCTTCCAATGTACTACAGTGCTGAGAAACCAACGGAGCAGAGAATATGATCCACGACGCTACACCAACTAGCTGAAGTCTTACCTAACCCTGATTTTGTAACCGTGTCTACGCTACCCCAGAACGCGCCGTACTTCGTGTAAGGTGTCCGGATCATCTCCACCAAGAACGGACCCGGAACCTGTCCGCATCGAGAACGGGAAAGAAGTAGTTCCACTCACAAGATTCAAAAACCTTTCGGCGTTACTAGAGGCACGCAGTAAAATTTACACTTATGCAAAAAATCGCGTGCTATGCAGATCCGCTTGGAATCGGCAGCAATCTCATTCTCAAACTCGTTTTTGACAACCAAATCTACGTCAGAAAAAGCTCCAAAAACTTCATCCTGATCTCCTTTCTTGGAGAGGACAAAACAATGACAATCATACTCGCAACCATCAACATCGACGTCTTGGAAGTCAGATGCTTGCCTTCAAAAGTACTCCACTCCGGTATAGATGCTAGCCGTACCGTCTACCTCGGAACCATCGACCAGACGCCAGCTGTAGACTGTCTCGTTGACAGGTGCTTTTCCACCACTACCATAAGTGATTAAGTCCTCTCCATCTTTATTCCATCGGCCCACGAAACCTTTAAAAATAACTTTTCTTACATGCCACTCACCTTCGTCACCAAACCTTACGAGGATAAAAACCGAGAGTAGCAGCGACGAAGACAGTGACGATGCTGAAATGTTTACCACAAGGACATACACTATACATTTTAAAATAATTTTGTGCCGGAAATCCTGGCACAGTTAGTAAAATCTGTATATGTTGCGTACGTGGAATTTCCACAATTAACATTTTGTGTAATCCATTTCGTAATCAATAATCTGTATAAATAGATGTCCACCATTTGTATCCGCCATCTTGTACAATTATTTGTAAGTTCATTTTTGTAATTTGTATAATAAATCAAAAGTCTCTTCTTAATGTATTTTTCTCCATGTGGTCGCCTACAGCACTGAATCTGTTGGTTAGCAACCGCAGGATATGCACCGCAGTACGGCAAGCACCATATCCGAAGAGAGTGCTAAGAAGGGGAACTTACTACTCCCTAAACGACTGACCGTGTTAAAGATCTAATAGCTTTTAAAGTAGGTAACTTAGACCAAAAATCAAATTGGGATGTTGAAAATGGTTTATTCGAATCGAAATAATTAGTTAACTGTCTATGCATAATAATCTCAATTTTTTTGCAAAAAAAAAAAAGGAACAACCGCTATAGATCTACAGTTGTCAACAATGTTAGACATTCCCTTTTTTAAAACAGGAACTATTTTAGACATTTTCATACAATAAGGAAAAATACCGGGGATTAAACATGGATTAGTTCAAAAGGTTAAATTATTAATAGTGCAGGGAATTATAGTCCTAATTAATTTTCGGTTAAGTTTATGAATATCACTGGAAGCAGTATCTTTAAATGTTGTGCAATATTATAAACTTCATATAGTGTAAAACTTTTCAAGAAAAATATTGATATGTGTTTAATTAACATTAGAACACAGGTTCATTGAGATTTTATGCAAATTATTAACCTTATTTGAAATATAATTAACAGAATTGCAACATGTTTATTAAAATCATTGGTTTTATTATTTTAGTAACGAATGTTTCTGCTGTTGACCTTTATGGAACCGATAACCTTCCAAGCAGCTTTGCATTTATTAGATGGACTATTGATATAAGTCATATAAAACTGGTATATAGCCACCTTTATGGCAATGGATTTTTAGTTGCTAAATTGCAGAATAATAGAGTCGGTGAGGCCGATTACAAAGAATGGTGCCCACTTTATATAATTGTGAATTTTTTAAAGTTCACTTTTCACGATTTTCAATTTGTCGGTACACCATCCTAACTTAAAGTTCCTTTTACTAGACAATTTGACTAGTTTAACAGGAAATCAATTATCAAACCCGTTTTAAAGCATGTTAAAATACTCAAAATTACACAAACCCTGATAACTATATAAGTGTTTCCAATCAATCAAACTAGATATTAAATAAAAGCCTGTATGTTATACTCCTTGCATAAACTTGTGGACAATCACGTAGTGAATTGATTAATGGGAAGGTCGGTAGGCAACATTTTGATCTATAAGCCGTTATGATCAGATATAATAATCATTACAACATTGAAACTAATATAAGTGCGCGAAAGATTTGTAATGACATTGTCTAGGCAAGATTTCTCTTTGGTTAGATTGGTACAACAACAATTGGCAGATCTTATAATATTTAAAAATTGCAATCTCATGTAGTTTTTTGACGGTAACGTCAATATCGATATCATCAGAAATTATAAGTGGTAATTTATACACACTACAAAACATTATATATATATATCGAAAAGAATATATATCGAAAAGATCACGGTATAATTAGTTGTCACCAAGAGAAAAACAATAGGTGCAGAGTAAAATTAGTTTAAGAAAAGATAACATAAACACCACGATCTCACAATGCTCCTCAACACCAATTTTTGCACATCTAATAATTTAAAAGTTATGTTGTGAAGAAGATATAAACCACCATGAATCTTTGTCTTTCTGCAATTGCCTGCTACCAAGCTGTAACTGCAAATGTTTACTAAATCGAGATTCATCGATGTGCACTAATGTTCAGTTACACAAAATGCAAGAGGTTTTAAATCAGCAAAAGGGTATATATATATATTGACTAGATATTCATATTTAAACATAGGATATAAAATGTGGTTGGCATATTTCTTAATTTAGTTACATTCACAGGCCATTTCAACCGCTGTTGCGGAACTGAAAAAAAAAAAAAAAAAAAAAAAAAACACTTAGGCGTTACTAGGCCATATGTCGGGGTCAAGTGCGGCAGATAAGTGTTCTTGGTAAATGTCCAGCTTGAAGAGCAAATACAGTTCAAGATTGCGAGAAGCCAAATTTTCACCGGAAATCTCGGGAAACTTAGGTTTTAAAAAATCAATCACGTTCGCTAGCTCGGTGTGAGGAGCCAGTCTGTAAACAGGCAACAACACGATCTTGAGTGTGTCCACTTGGTAGCATGAGCACTAAGATCCATTTTATTTCCAACAACCAAAGTTGGTTTAGTTTTAATTTTGCGACTCACAACCTCTGGTCACATTTCTTGATGGTCACTATTGTTATGTAAAAACTTACTAGTATGAAGATAATTATTGACATCATGGGCTGCGTCCACTACCTTTGCATTCGTTTTTTCCACTTGTTCAGCTGCTAACTTCAGATCACACACACTTTTATAACTTTGCGAGCCGAATTTGTATGAGAAGTTGGTGTGGTTTGAGAATAAACCTCGTGTTGAGAACTTAAAGCACTAAGACCAGCGTTTTTAATCGAAAAGTACACATGTTCTCTAAATATTGTTAGTTTATCACGTACTTCCGTTATGACTTGGTCATTTTGTTTAATAGATATTGCACAATTCTAATATCCACTTTATTATTTCTGTCGTTCATTTTGTTTTATTTACTTTTAACATCAGTATTACTTTTTCAAGCATATTTATTTTAATAGCATCATGATTCGAAATTAAATTTTATTGCTTAGTAATGCACATAGATGTCTTACTTATGGTGCAAAATCGTTAAAAATTTAGCTGTAGTACGTGATGCCAATACATGATGAAAGGAAATAAATTGTTTAATAAATTAATTAAAATTTACGATAAAGTAAATTACATACGGTTAGCAGTATTTTCTCCATTCTCTTTGTGGTGTTATACACAATTGCTCCTTTATTTGTTCATAGCGACCAAAATGTACTATTATACTTTGTATAGTAATTTTGTGGCATTTATGTTATATTTTATTGTTTTTTATTTTGTTTTAAATTTGCATACTGCGTACGCTATATATAGGGTAGAAAATAAAACTTCAGAAACATCACATTAGGTAAGTTTTTTTATACAGATATGGTTCAGTAACAGGAGCGGTGACATTAAGATAATTACTACATGCTAATGAAAAATCCAAAGACATACATACTTTATTTTCGTTACAAAATTAGTAAATCAATTTAAGATCTGTACCTTCAATGAGATTCTGGCAATATATACAGCATATTATAATGCTCTGTTGGAATTCAAGCAGTAGTACACGACTGTCACGCTGCAGGATAAATGGGATGTTTTTGGCTTCTTATTCAACACTGTTCCTTCATGTATGATTCATAAGCACTCGCTAGCTGTATTTGTACCTAGCTTAGAAAGCTAACCATAAAACCTCAGCGTAAGTATAAAAATTTATAATTTTTGTCCCTCAGAAATTTGACTGAAAGAAGATGAAATGGTAACTTTAGTGACTTCAAAGCGTTATTTGAAGGGGGAGAAACAAAGGGCCTAACAGAGAAATATTCGGGGGTGTGGCATCTTATTTTAAAGAACAGTGCGAAGCTGAAACCCACAGACTAAATATTAAATTAAGTGGAACTGTTGCTGTATATTGCCAATTAAAAAGATGGAATTATATATATTAGCTTTATACAAGCAACCAGGGGCGTCCCGGTACGCCAATTTCAGTTTTATTTTTTATATGGATTTGACTGACACCATTATATAAATTCAAGACACGTTTCTACACTCGGATTTAGTTCTATTGGTAGATTTTAGGGCAGCGCAATACAGTAGACACAATACTAAACGTGGACGGGAAGGAGTTACTTTCCTTTTGCGACGCCTTTCAAATGGAAGTTATTAACGAGAAATATGGGTCAGATATAATGGGGTATTTAACATTTATAAATAGTCACTGATGAATTGCTATTGATTATATATTATGCCTAAAGGAGATATTAGCTTTTATGCAGGATTTAAAAATTGTAAATACAATGTAATTTACGTATCTTGCTGACGTTAAACCAGCATCTAGGCTCAGTATATAGTGCAAGGGAAATTAATTACATTTCTGTGTGTCTCCGTTGTCACAATACCGAGGGATCCCAGAGGGAATAGATGACTTTGTGGGAATGTTGCGTGACTTGGCAAACAGATTTAATGGGGAGAGGGGAAGAAAGCGCGGCAGATATTGTTCTAAGACTAACAGAAAATGTACATTTCAACAGGCAGACATGAAAATGGGTACAAATAAATGTTATACAAAAGTATAATGGTATAACACAAAATGTGAACAAGCGAAGAAAATTTCTGGGGCAGCGCTTAAAGCTTACAAAAAGGAGGGAGTTGCGGAAAAGCGTCGTTCTTAACGTTCAACTAAGAAAAGAATACAAATATACTTTGAAAGTGCCAAATTGGAATGTTAAATCAAAATTTTCGGGGAATTTAAAAACGTTATTTTTTATGTTTTACTCTGCTATGCTTATATCCCGACAACTTAATTCTATATCAGGACATAATACTTCATATTAATTTTATTTACTCACCTTTTACATTTATCAATACAATTTTAATTAAATTTAAATTCTACATTTTTTAAAATCTACAGTACTAATACTATAACCAAACAAAACTAAAATTTCAAAAAACTAAACCGATACTGAAAACCAGCCTTAAGGCTATTTTAACTATAACGTATAATTTAAACTTGGTACCAAGTAGTAACACATTTTTACACTTCATTTATATTTCAAACAACGTACATTTTATGTATTTACTTTTACATTTAATTATACATACAATTAATGAATTTATATTTGTTATACAACTTACTATCTAAAATATTACTTTTTGCTGAAGCTCGGTACCCGGGCTACTCCCCATCGAAATTCCAGGCAACAGGATCTGGACATTATTGAGGTTGTTGCCTATTTGAAGCAGCAGCTATAGTGGACCATGGTGTGTTAGTTTCCTTCTCTTCTCTTTTTCCTTCAAATTTTTCTGCATTTCAACATTTATCTGTGCCTCCATCATAGATCTGGATTGGTCATTGGAGCTTTTTACTTCTGTGTTTCTTCTTTCTTCCTTTTGGAATTTTTCCATATATTACTTATATTTTCCTCCTTCTCTTGTTCCCGATCTACCTCTTACCAATGCAACCAATGCAACCAATCGGAAAAATACGATAAACACATGAAATTTGTTCGGAACAATTAAAGTACGAAAAAGAGTGTACATAAACATCGAAGTCGAAAGGTTAATAGCCAGAAATGGAATGGTGCAATGAGACGGGCCACGACTATTTCTTAGATTGCGTTTAGTCTCCCCAGCACCAATACTATAGGGGAAAATGACGGATGTCAAAATTATATTAGTGATTAAAAGGTTATAAAATGGGAAATCACCTAGAATTGAAAGAATTACAGCTGAATTTATAAAAATTAACTTTGGTAGTAAGTACTGGAAGCAACAAATGTCCTGCGCATCGCATTTAATAAATTATTAAAGTATTTAAGGTATTTAAGATATCCAGAAGCATAGCCAATGGCGATGATAAAGCCGACATTCAAAGCCAAGGATAGCTCACGGGTGCCAGAGAGCTACAGGGGTATACCACTTTTGTCTGTATTCGCTAAAATATACTGCAAGATTTTGTATCATTGATTAAGGGGGTGCGCTAACAAATACAATAAAATATCTAGACACCAAGCAGGTTCCAGGAGAGGTTTTCTGTGATGGATCAACTATTTGTTTTAAAGATGCTAACAGACATATATAGGCTAACTGCAGAAAAACACAATGCAACAGATAGCGGAAACAGAAACATTCTTGGCCATCTAATTATTGCAGTTTGTTTCTTGGAGTCACTAGTGATGCATTCTGGGGTTATTTATGAACAATTTTTGAACTCACATCTCTCAAATACGAGCTATTTAATTTCCTGTCATTGAGATATAGTGAAGAACAATTTTTTTAATGGCTTTTAAAGCCCGTTTTTACTACTGAGGCACCACAGACGGTCAAAGAAAATTGTGACTGAGGTCTGCAGTTATATGAATTCATGAAGTTGTGCAGTGTTTTTCCCGAAAATAAGTTATTAGACTTATTGCCAACAATTTCAGCAACAAGTGCACCAAGTGAACGCTCCGTTTATCACTTGAAAGGATTAAGAACTATTTGAGAAAGTTCTAGGTCGTCCATTTTTTGCTGATGGATGTCCAGAAATCTCTCTTGCACAAACTTCAGTCCAGATCCTATTATCACGATCAGGTAACTGAGCTATTTAAGATGAAAAATAAAATGATCGAATTCATGCATAATAATTGTAAGACAGGATTAAGTTTTGTGTAACCAGATGTGCATGTTGTTTTGGTAACGCTAATTCGATGATGATGATGATTATGATGATAGCATATTGACTCAATTGCTTCCCTAATTTCCAAACCCACCCTGTGCCATACAATATGTGCATGTTTTATATTCATATTATATGAATATGTTGTTATATTCCGTTGGAAAAGGAGAACTAGAATTGGTTCATTACAAACCAATGTGTGTATTAAAATGTATATGTGAATATTTGATAGTGTATCTAAATTGACATACTTTCACGACATAATTAATATGGAACTGACCTACTGATGGTGCTTCTGCTTCCACTAGACTTAACCGTAAAAAATAGACGAGCTGCAACAAGCACATAGCAGCCGGAAAAAAATATATATACATTTTGTGATCGGTTTTGCAATGAAAAACTGTTGGCTTGAGACTTTGTCTGCCTGAATGCTTCCTGAGCAGCTAGACGCCAGGTAAAGTAACAGCTAATCAAAATTCAAAAGTGTCGTCTCTTGGAACCGTTACGTTCACAGGTTTTCACATGAGGGTACTGCAATGTAAACATTACTCAGGTAACAAACAACAGATTCACAAGATATAAAGTTCATCCTTCAGTTGTGAGGGCCTCAAATGTATTTCAATAGGGTTATGGGTAACCTAATAAAATGCATATGAGCAAAAGTTCTTGCACACGCTATTGGCAGAATTCTGACGAACACTCTAAATAAAACTGCAATGATGGATTGATATAATAACTTTATATAAATGTAATGCCTTAGGGCAAGCGTGTAGACTCATTTGGGCCGGTTCCATTACCGTATTAATGCGATTTATGTGAACCGCGCACGTTCTATGAACATTGCCAAAAATTATATTTTGTTTTTGTTAGTACTGCGGATGAGTTAAAAACTATTTTAATGAAAAGTTTGATATGCAACAAGCAGAAAGTAAATTTATTCCATACAGTACCAAGCATTTCAATGTACAACAAAATGAAAAATTAAAAGAAAATATTTTTAAAAAATTAATTCAACGAAAGATATGACTAATAACAGGCGATATTTAGTTATTTTGCCAGTTTTTTGACATGGATTCATTGTGGCCACCTTTGTGATATTTGGTGCAGAAGATTCCGAAGACACACTATTCATTATGGAATCAACGTTTGCGTCAGATTTTTTATATGTGAGCTGCTTTTTAGCTTTCATACAAGAAAAAAACTCAAATATATGCTCCTAAAGGAATAAGGATTTTTGAGGCAACATTTTTCATCTATAGATATTTTTACTTCAGTTATTTTGGCCAAAATTTCCAATTTATTTATTTATTTGAAAACTAGCTATTGTCCCGATGACGAGCTGTTCTTCTGTTCTTCTTTGAAGTTCAGATCGTTTAACTGCACCCATAACGGATGCTTTAGAAAACACATTTTATCTATTTTCATTTCTAATAAACGTTTTCCAAAATAAATAAAAAATCTTTATTACGTTTTATAAAATTCTCCAGCCAGCTTTCGCGTACATGATAATCCGTCATCAAATTCACTGTTTAAATCCTGAAGTAGGGGATATATTGACGGTGGTTAAATGACATTCGCAGGTTTGCACCATGTTTTAGGCATATCGTCCTATTTTAGCGCTTCGAAATAAGTCATTACTGATGAACAAGGCTAAAAATTTTGCAGTTATGGTTTGTCTGCATGCTCGTCTTCCAATCCCCCCTTTTCCTCTATTTTTTTTTTTTTTTTTGTTCCAAATCCTCTGGTTTGCCTCTTTTCTTTGAAGCGCCATAGGTAGTCACAGCCAAGAGTATTCGAAATTTTTTTTGTTATGAATTTTCTATACAGTGTCACAAATGTCTTCGTTTGTTGTAACCCAATGGTTAGGAACTAGTTTCAAAATTTCTTCAATTACTTTGAACCTGTATTTGCAGTCTTTAGGAAACAGCAAATAAGTTTTACATGTTTAATATCTAATAGGTATTTTCCACATTTCTATTGCAAAGTATTTAAATATTGAGGATACTTTTTGTAGTTGTTCACACAAGTGGTCAGTCGTCTCAATTATCTTTTGTCGACGCTGCCTTTCTTGGCAACGAAATTTCTTGAAACGCATCCACATATTTAAACAAACATTTTGTCACATTTATCACGTATTTCTTAATTAAATAGCTGTCACAAGAACATTTTGAGCATTTTGCCAGTAAATAGCTTAACTGGCTTTTCTAGTTTATTTCTGCCGAGCCATTTAGTTGTCCTTGCAACATTTTTATTTCTCTTGATTTTTGAGCTCTTATTTACCCTCCAAGCGCAAAGGTTTCTTATAAACTGTATAATAGCGTCTCATAATATTATGTTCTATGACAACTTACAAACAGTATTTACCTTCTAACTTGGCGCAAAAGAAACTGAACTAATTTTTGGGGGGCAGTTTCTTCCTTGGTCATTCATGTTATTTCCCAGAATTACTTGGAAAGCGATATCGTGCCAGAATTTCACAACTCAAATCTCTTTACTTTAATGAATTTGTTAAATGTAAGTGTGAAAAAATTATTCGTGTTATAGCGTAACCAACTTGAACAATTTGAAAACTCCAATATAATTTTAGTATGCGAAACAATTGTGTTATTACATTAATGGAAGATAATAGAACTAGCTATAATTTGCAAAATCCAGAAAATGGATATATTTAATGTGGCCCATAACACGGGATAGTCAATCTGCCAATGAAGAATATCTGTAGTGAGCATGTCTTCAGGTAGATGAGCGATAGATAGACTAGATTTTCTTGGTAATAACTATACATGTATATACACTAAAATGAAAAATGAAATACTTATTATATAACAATAAAGTGAAAATAACAAGAGAACAAATAAAAAGGCAGAAATGAACAAATCGCTGATACAAATAGACAATTGCAATATTTCGATCCACTTGTGTACTGTTTCAGTATTTCATTCATTTCTGCTTCACTGATTTTTGTTATGTTACTTATATGCTTCTTTACGGGTTACTTTAATTTTTAATATTTAGTTTTTAGTATACAGAGTGGAAGGTATCTTTTCGGCCAGAATCAAGGGGCTATAAGATATTGGCGAAAGGAATAAAAAAATCTGTTTTTTTCCTGTACTTTCATCCTTTAGCAACAGGTTGATTTTTATTTATTTATTTATTTTTCTATAAAGTAAACGGTAACACGAAACTACTGCTTTAGATTCGTATGCATGCCAATCGGCCGTCTCCTGCTCGGCTCGTTTGTGCTCCAAGGCCAAACACTGTCGTCAGATGAAAACAATATGTCGTCTAGGCTTCGTCTATCGGCGCTTGACTTGTGGTTAAGTAAACCGAATCGAAATGTTCGTGTGCATAATAGGGTGAAATGATACCAATGTACTGCTTCGAGTGATAATGAAAGCCTACTGTTGTCCCTAAATAAAGAATACCAGAAATGAAATATTCGCGTCCATTACAGGATTAAAATAATACTGGCCGCTTTAAACAAATAAAAACAGTTTACATATTTTTCGAAATAAACCATACGAAAAAAGAAATATTCTTGTCCATCAAAGTAAAGTTAACAGTCTTCTAGTCATAAATGAAAACCTACAGTAATCCATACATTAATACTCAACGGATGGCCGAGAGCGCGAACTCTTGAGCGGGAGGTCTGGGGTTCGATTCCCACCAGGAGCATCTTTGTTGAAAGATGTTTTCTCCTGGCTTTCCTCCTGGCTTTCCTCCTCATAAATGGCAAAAGTTAGGGAGATACACACTTACTTCCTTAAAAAAGACCTTTCCGAATTGATTACTTCATCTCATGTATTAGTAGTGTCCACCGTTGGTGATGCCTAAGTAGTTAAAGCGGGAGTTAAACACTTGCCTTCTCGATAAATTGAAATATTTGTTCCTTTGCACAATAAGTATTTTATCCTTCTTAAGGGTACTTTGTCAAAAATAAAGCATACACAATATACTATATTTATCGCATTGAACTGTCTATTTCAATGTGACGGTATCAGCATCTTTCCCTCTAAAGATGAGTGCATTAATAAAGTATTGTGGTATATCTTTAAAAGAGGTTTGATGCTCTCAATTCCAAGCAGGTAAATAGTAACAAGTTTAATAATTCCTTATTAGAAGTTTTAGGGTTGCATTAGAGTATTTTGTGCACTGAAATGGCACAGAATTGTGAAAGATAAAAAGGATATATCTGATCTTGAAACTTTTGAGCTAGGTTTTTCTTTACGTATCAATAGAAGAACAGTTGTTACAAAGACGGTGGCTGCGGATTAAAAGAGATAACGGAATAGATATTTTGCTATGTAGGGGATGATAGCAATCAAAACGAAGATGACATTGTGTGGGCTTAATGTGCACGAAAGTAAGAAAAGAGTAACTGCATAAAGAAATATCAATATCTAGGAACATAGCAACATTGAAAGAGACAGAATAAGTGAAATTAAGTGGAAATTTGGAGTAATGATTGGTGAGCAACTGATCGAGATATTTTGAGCCATGGACCCGAAGCAATATATCTCAACCATAATAGTGGTGCAAGAGGTTCTGACTTAAGAAAATTCTTCTCCAAGCGAGCCATAAAAAGATTAACACAAGACGGTATCATTTTGGTGTGCATTGCGGTGCCTTTAGTTTGAAGCTCATTACTATCAAAACCAAATGCATTGCGAATGAGAACGAAAGAAGCTAGATGACACATGAAATCTATGTGTGGGGCATGAAAAGGTACTCGAAAGTGCAAGAAATGTCTTACAGCTGCTAATCCTTCAAGATGGGGAATGTTAGTATGAAGCGAAGTCACATCAGTAGTAGGCAGAAGTGCTATATTAGGGTGTGCCGAAGAGTCAGCTTTCTTAAGCATATTCAAAAAAATTATACAATCATTTATATTTGAAGGTTTTTACCAAAGCCCACTAAAGGTGGGGAATCGAAACAGGCTACTATCGGATGATCTGGACATTTCTTTTTATGAATTTTAGGGAGAAAGTGTATGGTTGGGAGTACGAGGGGCATTAAGAGTAAGTAGAGCGATGTCTTGGGTACAGTGCTGCAGTGTCAGAAGAAGCGATAAGCGAAGATTATATCTTGAATATACTTTTTTTATGGTGTTTAACGCTCGTTTTTACTACTGAGGCACCACAAGCGGTGAACACTAGTGATACATGAGATGAAATGATAAATTGGGGAAGGATATATTTTTTTAAAGGAAGGAAACGTTCCAGGCCTAAGTTTAGGGTACCTCCCCGGCATTTGCCAGTTATAAAGACTGAGGAAAACCTGGAAAAAACCTCAGTCAGGGAGGACGGTCCTGGCGGGATTCTAACCCCACACCTCCCGCTCACTAGTCCGTGCCTTAACGACCTCGGCAGCGACATTGTAAGCAGAAATACCCTCTACTAATACTACTGAGGATCCCTTCCCGTTAGGAACAATAATCAGATTAGGATTACTCTATAGTCCTTTCAGTACTGTTTCTCGAGCGCAGTTATCTTTTGGGGCGATTTATCAGAGGAAGCTATAACAAAAACTGCAACATAAATTTACATGTGTTTATGGCCGGAAAGCAATAGTGCATAAAAAGTGACATTGTCGAGCTGTTGTTAAGCATCGATATTGTAAGGGGAAATGTTTTATAATACTAATGAGAATCTCTTATATGCCGGAAGAATAATAAAATTAAGATTAATATATAGCCTTTTTAGTGCTGATTTCTCAAGCCAAGTAAAGTTATCTTCTGGAGTGATTTTACCCATAAATTTAAAATCACTAATCAAACTTAAAAAATGTATTAAACATTTCTAAAGGATGGCTAGAAGGTAAGGAAGTTCATGTTTGGAGGGAGGGGAAACTTGAGAAAGCACTGATCAACATCTAACATAGGCTGAGTTGATTGAGTTTGCCAATAGTAACGTAACAATCGCAATTTTGCTGGCAGAAGAAATACAAGGGATACATTTTCTTTTGGAATGTTGGTATGCACTAACTAAGTAGAATTTAGGTGAATGAGGCAAAATGAGAATCGAAGCCAAGTCAAGAGCTGACTTTACAATCGGGGGTGAAAAGTTTTGGCAGAAAGACGGGTGAACAGTAAATTGTAAATATAACCGCGAGAGCATGCAAAGATGATTCTGGGTTAGGGAATTGAACAAATTATTGGCACACATTAATATACTGTTTACTGTGGTAATATACTGAAAAAACATGCCTAAATAATTTTAATAAACTAAGTAACTTAGAAAAGTGAAATTGCCGCAAAATGGGACAATTATTGAAGCTCATACGCAGAAATTTCTGGGTGATCTGATGCCTAAATAAGTGAAATTGGTTATGGGTGCTAGGAGCTATAGCGGACAACGGCAAATTAACTAATATTCCGTTAGGACAAACACAAGTAATCTCACAATAAGATAGGAAGCCAACATACCCAACATATTTAGCTAATTGCTTGGAACGGTGCTTACATTAGTTAACCTGAATTTCATTTCATTAGGTTGAATAATTGCCATGACGCTATAAGTAATGGAGCGAAAATAACAACATTTTATATGTTCTAATAAAGCATATTAGAATACTCACAGTAAGAAAAGAATAAATCTAATAGAGTAAAACATACTCAAATTATCAAGTCAAGAAAAAAGCAAAACTGGAGATGATTGTAAAAAAATGAGTAATAATGTAACGCTTGGAACACTGTAGGTAAAATACGAGGAGCATTAAAAATTTTTGCAACCATCCTATTAATTGTTGGACTATAATGTCCATAAAAATGTAACTAACGCAGATGGCAATAATAAATCTTAAGATATAAAAATATGCATAAGTGTAAATTCAAGTTTGCATACTCACTGTGGTACAGTATCTTCGGTTCAGCCCTGTGTCAATACCTGGTGAAAAATTATCAATATTTCTAAAGAAAACTTTCGACTCTACATTTTCACGCGCTATAAGTTTGGTGAAAGAGCGAGAAAAAAATTACGTGGACTTGATAGCTGTTCATGTTGATCTAGTGTGTTCATTTGATACTATTTGATACAAGATGGATTCGATTATTTGAAGAAGGGCGAGAGAATATGAAAAACAACTCTCGCTCTGGCCGGCCTTCGAAAGCTGTGAATGAGAGAAGGAGGAAAATCGACATATTACTTTTGAAATGCTAAGTATGGAAGTGGGTATCAGTGTTGGCAGCATTAACATTATATTTCATAAACACTTAAAGCTGCAAAAACTGTGTCAAATGGGTTCTACATTCCCTAACCAATGAAGAGAAGAAGAGTAAAAAGGAATGTGCAAGGAAACTGCTGAGCATGTTTGCAGCAAATGATTCTAAACATTTGGAAGATATATGCATTCGTGATGAAAGTTGGTTACATTATTAAACTGCCCAAAATAAAGCTTAGAACTGCGTGTGGGTAAATGAGAATGACCGAAGACCAGTTTTTATTCGACAAGAATTTCATTCTCGGAAGCAAATGTTCACTAATTTTTTTTTCTTCTTCAAAATGAAGGATTATTAGTGGTTGACTGTATGCCAGAAGGAATGACAATGAATGAAAAATACTATGATACACATTTTGGATCCTTTGTTTGAAGATCTGAAGCGGTGGCGTCCAAAGACAGGAACTTCTAGGCTGTTGCTTTTGCACAACAACGTGCCTCCTCAAGAAAAGCTGCAAATTTTAGGAAATTGGAAGTCGCCGAATTCCAGTTGCTTGACCAACCAACCTAAGCCCTGACCTTGCAACGTGCGACTTCTGGATGTTTGCTTGAATGAAATCTTACATTACTGCAAATCCTTTTAAACGAGTGCAGGACCTTGCTCAAGCTATAAATTCAGCTCTGTTGACAATGTCTCAGTCCTTATCTATCTATTATTATTATCTTCTAAGATACCTTAGAACTTTTGACAAGTGGTTGTACGGTGTACAACTGTGTGTGGAGAGAAATGGAGAGTATTTTGAAGAACTATGAGAATAAGTTTTCCAATTCATTTCCTAGCTTTGACTTTGGGGTGATACTTGCAATACTTTCTGAATGCCCCTCGAAACAAGAACTAAAGAAGCAGAAATAAATATAACGCTTTAATAGTCACACAAATTTCGCATTTCGTCTCGAATATAACGTAATGCGTGGAAACTGATAGAACAAGCAGCAAAGGAAAAGAGGGAGAGAGTATAAAGAAGAGAAATAAAAGTATTAACAATTGAAAAAGAACAATAATTACAAAGTAAAAATGGCAATATTGATAAGTAAGAAAGAAATGTATTAAAAATTGAAAAAATAAAAAATATCAACACTAATTTTTAAACATGGTGTATGTATGCATATTATATATAAATGATATATACAATTAAATGAAAAATGAAGTAACTCTTGAAACAATGTAGCTAATACAGCAACAACTAGAGAAGCAATGGGTAATGAAAATATTACATTATTTCGAACCACTTGTGGTCTTCTTTCAAGGCAGAAGTCAGGTCTAAGAATTCGCTTACTAACTGTACAATATCATATTCTAAGCAGATATGAATATAAAAATATAACGCGCACTGTGTTATAGTCCTCAATCTATTACCGAATTATTCCATCCCATAAGAAGTCAGTATCCATGTTAACCTATTAACTACTATTACCGGGCACTGAGAGAGGTCTACAAATGTGCGGTACGAGGTCGTATGATGCACCGCATAATTCTCGGCTCTGCAATAGTGAAGATTAAAGTGGGCCTTGAAAATCCATTTTCTCCGAATACATCATATCGTGGCAGCCCTTTTATTGTAAGAACATGACGCATTCAAGATCCGCTCTTCTTACGGAGGTAATTAGTTCATCAATAAGGAATGTAGTTTAAGTAAATCAAATAAAGCATATGGAAACTCCCAGAAATTGTATTATTTTTGCATTATTAGTAGTATAATTATAAATTTGATTTGCAAATACTGAAATATATACATACTGCTGCTACTGCTACTACTACTACTACTACTACTACTACTACTACTACTACTACTACTATTACTACTACTACTACTACTACTACTACTACTACTACTACTACTACTACTACTATTACTACTACTACTACTACTACTACTACTAATAATAATAATAATAATAATAATAATAATAATAATACAAAATAAATACAGTAGAAGTTCCAAATGTCTACCACCAGCTGTCATGCATGCATTTATCTTGTAAGATTTATTTACATGTATTGCAACATACGAGTATATTCATCAATTTACATAATAGATGCATGCATTCTTGCTACACGTTCTTCTACATTAGGCACTGATTCTCTATAAATATCCCGCTTTATACAACCCTAGAGGAAAATGTTGAAATGATTTAAATTCAGGGATCTGGTAGAGTGTCGTAATACGTTAATCCCCATCAGTTCTACTGTAGTGGTCTTCAGGAACAGTGGACTCTAAACGTGTTGACAGTAATTGTCCAGAATGAAAAACGTTTTGCTTTTTGCTGCTAGGTCCAAACGATCGAAGAAAGTGTAAGGTGCTCTCATGATTAGTAGAAGTGTCAATGGATATTTGCAGCAGGACGTGGCACACCAATAAGGTATTGTTTCTACTCTTTGTGCTAATAATCCAAGGCTATCAGGAAATAATTCATTTTCACGATTGCCAAATAATGTTTATTCTTAGAGATAAATAATCTCTCTAGTAAATTGTGCTCCCTTGGTCCGGAGAATAGAATGCATGAATCTTTGTGCAAACAGCCATTCACAAAATTCAGTACATCGTAGATAGTTCTCTTCTTGTAGATTATGCATTCCGGTGTATAAATATGGAGAAGTTCTTTACCGCTAATTATCCTGTATACTGTGGAGCGGTCCTCTCTCGCGTATTTGACTGATATATACATTTTTTGTAGGGGGTACAGCGTTTATAGCATATTTTGTTCATTGTCAGGTGTATCCAAGCTACGGGACGTCCGCCATTGATTAATTGCCGTCACCTGTCCTCATTGTCGGATCATCCGGTTCAATTAGCGAACAATAAGTTTACCTCAGTATTTTCTTTTTGGATAGCGGTCAAAGTACACTCATGCTGCGATTGCATTTGCTGTGAGCTTCCCAAATACCATGTACATATGGGTGCATCATCGAACGTGTACATCATGCTATGTGGCTGTTATGTGGTTTTGTATTTGTGTGGCTCTCCTTTACGTTTGGTCATAATGCGTATGTGCATTGGAATAATTGGAGTTGTTTCTTGTTCTCTAAACTACTGCGGAACAGAGTAATAAGCTTTGACGTAAACACTGTTCAGACTGAAAGCCTGTAAAGCCATTTTCTTTTTATGTTATTGTTTATATTTCATTTTCCACCTCGCAGAATAGATAGCAGGCACACTGTCGCCTTGATCTTGAAACATCCTTTGAGGCACCAGTACAAAATATGGCCCTACATTTACGCTGCAAAAATCCTATGATATCAGCATCGGCTAAAGCTACTAAACAACTAAGGTGATATCAATTATTGCTTTGATATTGGCTAACTCTTTGCTCAAATAACATGAAAAGTTAGAAGATAGATTATTTTACATGAACTTCTCAGATTTGTCCTTAAAGTATGACAGTGCAGCTTTGGATGAATGCTATAGGGCTGAACCTTGATCACGACTGGCCCTTTATACCTATGCCAAGTGGTGGCACCTCCGGGAGGAACGGCGATAGTAAGGGAGGCACCGGGCAGTGACTGCGCAGACCGGGCAGATGGGTCCCTAACCTGTTTCTAAAACAGTGGATTTCCCTGAGTTGGTCGAGTTCCCCAGAAGGGCCGCTTCAATTCCAGACGCCGGGGCAGAAATCTTTCAAAGCGCAAGCCACCATCCTACCGTGCTAGTCCACTTCTCCCTGGAACTTTCGATCCTGTAGCGGAACCAACGGATGAAATCATATGAAATGTGAGAGAGGAAAATTTATGGAAAATAATTATCCATTCGCAGCATTAGTTTAAGTGAGCAGGGGAAACCACGCAAATCCCCAAAGGTAGAATAATCGACCCAACTGGAATTGAAACCGGGATCTCCTGAATGCTAGTCTCAAACGTTACCGCCTGAGCTACCCCGCTCATTACAATACAGATTTATCTTCTCTCTTTGAAGAAAAATACAAGTTGTTCAAAATATAGCGAAAAGTGTGTCACTATTTAAGTGTTTTATCTATTTCTACTTCTCTAATTGAGGTTAGTTTAGTTGCATTGTTCTAACTTTTCGTTTTAATTTTATTATATATAAATTAAGGATTATGTGTAAGTAGTATTTATCACACATTTCCCCCAAGTTCGAGAATTCGATTAGTTAAACGTTTCAGAGGAGAATTACGCCACTTTTACACTGATTTACGCGAGTAATTTACAGGTTGTCAGCCTGCTTATACCACAGGCTATGTGATAATTTAAATGCTCGTTTTGACGACTAGCGCAGATATAAATTTAGTCTGTTCACACCTTACCATGGAGGAATTTTATTTCTGGTGACATTTTATGCACAGCGTGTGAGACCATGCCTACATATCAGATGTCGTTTCATCCTAATAAACTACATTTTGGAAGTATTGATTTCCAATGGTTAGAGAGTGATATTGACGATGACTGCTATTAGAATTTTTTTATATATAAATTGATCAAAAATCTTCACCATAGACGGATATTGGCTGCAGTGAAGAATCGGAGCTGTTGCAGTGTGATGGTGACTTGAACTTTGGAAAAGTTTTATCCCGGCGACCAGAATGAAAGAGGATTTTCAGAATGGCTCTTACAACTCCACTGGTGCCGGGGTTCTCTATCTAGAAACAAACAGACTCCATCTGCTCTGCGCAATCAAGATCCTGGCCGCCCAGCGTCTCCTCAACCTCATCTCTTCCTCAGCGAAGTGTCCCCATTGGTAGATGTAGGCACATTACTGAAAGTTTCCTCCTCCGCCCCAGATTGTCCACTTCAGTTTCACAATGACACTTTCAAGAGTCAAATAAAGAAACAAAAAAGTACATGATGAAGAATTTTAAGGTGAACATTAATTTATTACCAGAGGATGAAGCAAGAATCATATTGATGACTGCGAATATATTCCTTTCAGTGACTCTTCAGATAGTGAGAGTATACCTACTGAGAGACACCACAAGCAGAATAACTGCAAGCTCATGCTACTTCATCTGTAGCAGATTTTCTATTTTACTACATTATTTTTTTCAATTGGAGATCAAATCTTCGGAAAGCGATAAATGAAAGCTCTCTGAATTTCTTTAAATTCAATCCAGTCCCTAATCATTATGAATTGTGATTGAATGTAACTTAACTATTCATTATTTTCTTTCGTCATTCAATTACTGTGTACTACACCAAAGAACAATTTGTCCTTTAACTTATTTTTTGATATCTTGCAAATGATGATTCAGTATTGGCCTTTATTCCTACATAAACTTCCTGAGGGGCGCGGCAAACATCTTAACCAGGATACTTTGGTCATTTGAGAAGGTCTGTTAGATTAGTTGATTATTCCTAGTGTATGATTATGACAGTAGGTTCAAATATAATGAAGTGAAGAGAATAGAGCATGTAAACAATTGCATGTTAATAATGGATCACTGGTCTTGAGGCAATATAAACAACTTTATTATTTATATATTAAGCAGAGTATTTTCATCTAAAAACTTTCTATTAATGGGGTTACAGTCACAAGCATGGGGACGCACCTATTTTTCGAAATACAATCAACAGTTTAAATTCATTAAATGTTTTCAATTTATGCAATTTGATGAAAAACACACATTCATAAAGACAAAGAACAGATAGATTTGCAGCTGCTACTTTGTGGAATTCCTTCATCGCCAATTCATTACTGCGTTCATACCATGGGAAAATAACACCGAGGGCAAACAACTGTTTCTATTGAAGGTTAGGTGTCCTTTCAAATAATATATTAATGATAAACGAGTCATATTTGGGATCAAGTCATAACTTGATCAACTAACAGTTGATACAAATTGGAAGTATTTGGTGAAGATGACTTTATCTTGGCAAAGATGAGCAGCGCTGCGCAAGTGTACCTCTGGCAGAGCATGCTTTAATGCGTCCCATGTAACCTTGCGTTTTTGCGTGAAGAACTATTACACGCAACAAAATTTCCACAACAAAATGCCTGGCAGAATGTTTTAAACTTTAAAATTCAAGTATCGCAGGCATTTTTAAGAAGGGAAGTCCCTCGAGCAGCAAAATCCACCGTAGCAACTTTGCACACAACCATACCTTGCAAGTCAGGTGGCATGACTCAAACATCTTAAAAGGGAAAAATAATAGAAATTTGTTTCGTTTTATTCGCATGCATAAGACAGTTACTAGCAAAAAACAGCATCCTAAAAGGTACCAAAGTCAGTACTGAACTCCAATAATACTAAGTACAGTGTTGAAGTCACCGACCAAATGGCTAGAATTTACACTGTGAAATATGGTTTTTATTGCCCGGCGTGTCCTGGATTTTAACAAAAACTAACCCTTCTGTCCGTTCATACAATACCTAGGGACCTGGTCCACTCTTTTTCCAAATTCATAGAGACAACCCTTTCTTATCAAATCTTCTTACAAACAAGAAAGAGGTATAGGAACATTTGGTTCTTTCTTTTTGTCCCGTTCCCAAAACACACTTCCTGGTTTATGTCTAAAAGCTTTGTAAACAAGTTGATCTAATACTCAAGAAATACGCAAAATGACTTAACCATTAACATACACACGTCTATTTCCTCATTTGATTATAATAAGATTTATAATACATGTAATTAATTATGCTGACACCAGTAATATAAACATGGAGGTTGAAGTCATTTTATTTATTGTCTCAATGACCCATGTATTTTTTAATGTCTTGTATTTGGCTTAATGCAGGGACGCTCTATAAGGAAATAAAAGACAGAAAAGTAAACCAATGCTATTTCAAGCTTGTAGAAAAAAAAATATATAGTAAATATGGGCACAACGGAATGAGGTACACCTCCCAACACAGTATCACAATGTAGTAATACTCGTTAGAATTGGCTAATTGGAGGATGCAGAGGGAAGAATAAAACAACAATATATGTTTAAAGCGTTGCAATGTGCCATGTTAGGCAGCATTGAATACAGATGTGTAAAATATCACTATGCGGCAGGTGGCTTTACATGAGTAAAACTATTTTCTAATTCTTGTGTGTACCAACTTATTCTAAATCATAAATATGTCAAATGAAGTTGGTTTTTTCTAGAAAAATATTAAATTTTGTTTTATATGTAATTTAACTACTATTGCAGTAGATCATAAGCAATAAATTTCATAATATGAAAAGCGTCCCAAGTTAATTTTGAACGATCTTGAATGATTAATGTGCCGGGATTATTTTTATAAAATAGTTCATTCTCTTTACAGCGTCAGTGTTGATCTAGGGTAACTGTTGATGCAGACATGCAAAAAGTGGAAAAAATTCCATCTGAAACTGAGAATATGTGATAATATTTCATTATCGTATTTTTATTCTGGTTATAGTCTATCAATGATTGTAAAAAAAAGAATAAAATAAAATAAAGCAAGAACAGACAATAAAAACTGTGGCGTATTAACTCACGTTAAGGAAAAAGTGGCTCAAAAAATCCTACCTACAAAGAGGAGTCCTGCCAACTATAATGCAAAATATTTCGCATTTTTCGTGAACAGTTAAAGATGAAAGGGTGCCATAAAAACGAGGTCATGTTTTAAGAGAGCAGCATATCAAGGAACGCTTATCAAATGCAAAATATTGTATAGACGACATCTAGTGGGTGACATATGGCAAAACGTGGTTTCTCTGGGCGAAACTTTGGAATATTTAGATTATAAAAACCTATCTCGCACCACGTACTACCGCCCAATGCGTCAAATTAGATGGTCCTATTTTATCCAGGTAAGGAAAACAATGTTCTACAAGGGATCACACTGGTTGATTTAGATTATTCTGCTTGGAACAACTCAGGATCCACAAATTTTCAAATAGTGTGTAACTAAATGCAATGTGTTTCCAGAAGAATGTCATGGACCCCCTTTTTCACAAGCAGATTCCTCGTTTTACGTTGACGACCTAAAATTTAGGATCCATAGATAAGGCATTCGGTCGCGCAGCTATATATTGTCTTATTGTCTTACTACTACCGGAAAGCTGCTGAGATGGAATCCAAGAAATACTGAGATTTCACCCACGGATTTTTGCTTGTTGAAGTTAGGGCTTCTAGAGGTCCCACCACCATTGAAAGCCGTTGGAATGTTTACCAGGAAGTTTGGACTTATTTTGCGTCTTCTAAAATGATACGCAGTCCTCTAACGTGGAAATTGCGACGTAGAAGATAGTCCAAGCCCATGGACATCACATCAGCCTACACGGGGATGGAAAAATGGAATCTCGCCAAGAACCAACGTAAGAAAGAACGTTCTCCCTTAACTGCAGCAATCCTCCATATAATCAAGCAAAACTATACGTTAAGAATATTTGATGTTGCATGAAATAGTTTTTTCTATCCACGTTTGTTCAGTATTTGAATATTAAGCTAATAAAACAGCAAGAGTGAGAATTATGATTTGGCCCTTCTAGACACACAGATTTTTTTCCGGTCCCTTTCGTTTTAAATATTTACACTATTTATGAAATATTTAACCTGAATTTTAGCGCATCAACTTAATAATAGAAAGAACGCTTAAAATGCTTTCAGTTTTTAAACTTACCATTTCAGCACTTTGTCATATTTTTCAAAACGTTTTATACATATTGCAATGCTTGCAGTTGCTTTTGCACGCGTTTCATAAGGAAAATGATTCTTTTAAGTTCAGTGTTTAAAAAAGTGTAATTTTTGGGCTATACTTTCACATGAAAGTGACGCATAAATGATGCAATTCTTTCCAGAACTTACCTTGTCTATAGTGTGGCTATTCACAATTTTTGCTGCTTATATCCCATTTTTTTCATTTATCAACGATTGAACTACATCATAGATGACCACTTGAACATATAATTATAAACCTAGTAAGTGGAAAACAAGTTATTTAACTTATTCTAAATTTGGATAAGTATAACTGGATCAAATCCATCCTTGCAAAGCCTCACATTTGCGAATCTAGACCAACCACTTTGAAAAAATTGCTGATAAAATGATATTGTATTAATTAAAGTCATAGAAGAGGATAAAACTTTCTCTTACCTCAATTTGGGAAGTTAGGTGCCCTAAAATTTTATGCGTATAATTGCCTACTTTATATGCAACTTGGTCAGTAATTGGAAATGTACAAAATTCATTTGACATTAAAAGAAAAAAAATTACTCATTGTTGCTTTCTTCTTGTAGATTTTTAAAAGAAAACGTGCTTCCTTTAGTATGTATTGAAATCGTATTTAGCACTCTCCACCTAGTTATGTAAGTATCCATTTTATTTTTGTTCAATTGTATTATATTTAGTATTTTTAATAGTGTTTAACGCCCGTTTTTACTGCTGAGGAACCAAGGGCTATGGACATTATTGATACTTGAGATGAAATGATATATTGGAAAAGGAGTTTTTTAAAGGAAGGAAACGTTCCAGGCTTAAGTTTAGGGTACCTCCCCGGCATTTACTATTTGTGAGGACTGAGAAAATCCTGGATAAATCTTCAGTTAAGGAGGACGGTCCTGGTAGGATTCAAACAGCAGACCTCCCGCTGACGAATCCGCGCCTTACCGCCCTCAGTCACCCGTGACGGTGTATTCAGTATATGACAAATTAAAAAGGGTAGATGTGGAAATGTTGCAATATGCACAAACTGATATAATTGAACAGAGACTCATTTCAGATAAGCAAAGTGTCGTATGATAATTACCTCGTATATATGTCCTCGAACCTGAGAGTCAGTTAGGGATCTGAACTTTGAAGCTTGCTAAGCGAGAAATTTCGCTCCAAGTGAAATAACGTAGTTGCAAGCAAGAGAATGACCGCTATAGTTTTCGAAGTTTAAAAGAATCTTAGGCGAGTTAACGTGGCTCCTTTGAGAAAAGTAGCTTGGGTAGATCGCGGCATGTAAAGTTCTTACCGCAAGCATTCTCTCATGACTCTGCTCAAAGCAAAACCGAGAAAGTAAACGCCTCTCCGTCTAGAATTGATTGCAAACCACTCTATGCCCAGCATCCTCAACGAACGTTAAGTAATCTATAGTACCAGACAGGTAGGATAGCAGCTACAGTCACCATCTCACCACGGATTGGTTAATGGCGCAGCTATTATTCGTCCCGCTGTTACCCATTGGTTTTAGCAATTACGGCCAATCTTTCTTTTTTCCCTTCCTCAGTTGTATTCTCTATTGCCAGGCTTACTCTCTAGTAGAATAATTTCCTGGATAAATTTTCATCCTCTTCTGTTCTATCCTTACGCTGAGACAAAATGGTAAAGACACAAGATAACGCGACTAACCAGACAAAATGGCGCGGTATGTCGTACAGTCACATACCACGGCTTGAAATTCAACGAAACAACCATTTCCTTTCCGCAATCTCTCTTTCCACCCTTTTTGCTTTCCTCTCCACCCATTCCTGTACTCCAATTCAGCCTATCGCAACACCCGAAATTTAAAACCAAATTTACGTTCTTCCAGTCCCGATCTAACCTCAGCACAAGCGCTCCTTCCGTGCGTAGCGCCACAAATTCATCACTAGCCAGACGGACGGCTAGGACACCCACGATTGACAAAGGATCACACCCTCCATTTCGTTACCTATCCATGAACCAGCATATTCCGATTTCAGCCGCAAATAGCTCTAGACCAGCCAAAGTAACTGCGTCTCCTGCTTCAACTGATAACAGGGCATCTGCATCATAGAGTCATCAAATATGCATGAACTCAGCATCTGTTTTGTAGCACAGTGTTTGCTGTTTGTTGATGCCCTGGATGTGGGTATGAAAAGCGTAACAATGTGCTGATGAAATACCTATCTCACTCATTAGAAAGCCAGCATATTGCTGTTCAATATGCTGACTTTATCGCGATGTTTACAAACCCTCTAAATTCCGATAGCGACTGCTAATAAACATAGAATCATGACATGAAATACTAATGGGGTTCGCCACTAAAATGCTAATTCTCTTTTATAAATACAACATTCATGTTGCCCTGCTCACTGAAACTCACACTAATCCAAATTACCTATTTAATGTATGGTGATAATGTAGCTACCGTTGCGATCGAGACCGACACTCTAGCTAGCATATCACTCCCAGCTAAACATAACTTTAACACAAGGCTAACTGTGACACCTTCACAGACACAATTATTAAGAACATCCAGGCGAACACGAAATTCACAACAGCATCGATCTAGACATTACATCTCACCGCCTCGAACAGACAATAAAGTTGTTTGTTATAAATGCAGTCCCCGAAAATATCCTCTGCATTTCCCCATGTATTTTCTCCCGGACATTCGTAAACTATAGGGGCGAGAAGAGGTGACCGAGGAAACACGTAGACGAAAGGAAAGAAATAATTTTAGTACTAAGTATATAGTAGATTAGAGATACAGTTTACTTCTTTCTCTCTATATGCTTCCCGGCCTTCTCTTCTTCCACCTATATTACTCATGGTTCAAATTAATAAAGTCAGTTCCAAGCCAATAATGTCCTAAATGAACTAGAATTACTACAAAGGCTAATCTAATTTAAGCCATAACACTGCTACCATAATATTAGCAATGAGCCCATATACTTCAAAAACCCAGATTCTGAACAGGTTATGATCATATCCCACTCACTCACAACCAACGCACTGCCAATATTTACGATGAAAAGTCTGAAATACTTGCAAATGCACTTCAGAATACCTTTAAGCTTAATAGTTTTCCCTCTATACCTGCATTAATTACTGAGAATCAGACAGTCATACAGGACTTTTAAACCCACTCAACGCATAATCGTATATGCGGCACTTACCCTTAGGAAGTCAAGTGGATAAATACCCAGCAGAAAAACTACTGACCTTAAAATATTCCAAAAATGCTGTTAAATATCTTTCAACCCAAGCATGCAATTTTTGGCTAGAATAAACAATCAAGTCCTTCTCACCGAAAAATGTTCCATCCGCTAGAAATTTGCAAAGTTCTACATTCCTCTAAAATAAATTAAGCCAGAACTAATCGACTCAACTTCAGCCCAATAAGCCTTCTCAAATCCTTGAAAATACTTGAAAAGAGAATACCCGTATTTATTAACTCCTAGTTAAAAAGCATAATTTACTCATCATGGAACAGATCGGCTTCCGATAGACACTGCACCACATTGCAGCTATTTCGAACTACAGAGCTCGTGGCTATGCACAACATTTACAAACCTATCGGAACGGTCATACGGTATCTAGATGGTGTTTTTACCACATCTGGCAGCCTTCTACGCAAACCTATCGGTTACAATTTTTTTTGAACTTTTGATAAAAATCATCGTCACCAACTATGGCTAAATCAATCACTTGTCAGCTCCGCAGTCTCTATTGTTTACCCAATCAAAGCCGACGTCCCCCAAGAAGCCTTAGACCCACGATACTCGGTATATATATATATATATATATATATATATATATATATATATATATATATATATATATATTGTCGATATTCCCAAGATTCCAAATTCGACATATTACATCTACAGACAATGACGCTGTCATGGCACAATCTTGTAATTTGGAATTTCTCTATTAGCGCTTACAAAAGTCACTAACCGCTCTAAAATCTTGGTTAGAGATGGAGCATCTCAGCCAACATCATAAAATGCCAAGTCATTATTCAGAAATGACCACCGTAAACAACACTCAACACTATTTTTTTGGCAACCATGCACAGTCCAAGAGGACTACTTTACCTAATAGGTAAAAAGGGATTCGGCTGCAGCAAAGGAACGTAAATACTTACGTAAAGTCTCCCCTGTTAATCGTATCCCTCTAATTCTATCGTCCTCTCTGTCCCACTTATGCAAGCGGCTTCGTGTCTGTAATAAACTGTAATAAATAATGTCTGAAATAAACTGTAACCGTACAGTTTCCTAAAAAATACACGCCCCTTCAAAATAAATCATATTGTTTACCTGATATTTAATCCAATGAAAGTGCTACGCTCTATGTTGATTTCGATGTCTCTATTATCAGCATTATGTTCGTCAATTAGCATTTCGTTACTGTTATCAGAAAATTGCAAATGTATTACAATAGTTCTAACGTATAGTCCTATTTCTTTCCTAAAATATTTCTCTTGTAATTTTCTAGCATATCAAACATAGGATTCTAAATCTTTCTGTGATACGTTGTCCATTTCTTCATTAATGGTTCCCTTCATGTCTTTCATATTAAGCAACACCCCACTTTATTTGGGACCACACATTTTCAATTGGATTGTTGTGACAAGTTAAGGCAGTCGAATGTCCTCATGTTCTCTTTCATTATCCAGTTGATGAATTTCGTACATTTTGAACTGAGTTTTGAACGGTAAAAGAAATTCGTTTTTGTTTCGTTTGCCGAAAATGTAATTCCTTTTTTTTTTTTTTTTTTTTTTTTTTTTGCCTCCTCTTCTGGTAATATTTTGAATTTGGTTTATATTGCCCGATTGTTAAAGGGCATTATCCATTATACTTACCTCTTCTAAATAATTCAGGAAATCATTAAAAACCCACGCTTTAAATAATGCAGCTGTCATTTCCTCCTGAATGTCAGAAGTTGATTTAGAATTTCCTGATCCTATATGATATGATAAGTCTCCCTTCCCCCATTATTATTATTATTATTATTATTATTATTATTATTATTATTATTATTATTATTATTATTATTATTGCGTTTTTAAGTATTATTTTGATTGACCCAAGTTTCATCTAAAAAAAATATTGGTCTTTTGTCACTAGATATTCAAATTTGGTGCATTGTGCTCAGAAATGTTAATCGTGTTACGACAATGCTACTTCTCACCATTAAGAATTTATGTCCATTATTTGTCTTTCTTTTTTTTAAGCCTAAACTGCGCAATATTTTACAAGTGGACGAATTAGAGCCTTTGTATGAAATATTGACTTTTAAAACCGAAAATATGTTCTAATGTTGGAAAGTCACCTTCATTGCAAAAGCTCCAAACAGTCCTACATACAACATCCTTGTCAAATTACTTAAATTTGTAACTCTCTTAAGGGTTTTTTTTTCATATGATACAAACACCGGAGCATTACCAGAGCCAGATCTTTTTACCCTTAACACAGATATGTGACATACTATTTTTATTTATTCGACGGGATTCTGCTGTTAGGTTTTGATATGTTTTAAAATGAAAATTTTGTCTCTCTTCTTCTTTTGAATATTTTTAAATATTGGTATACGTTAAAATCATATTTCACGCCCGATTTCTAATTATTTTTCTCACGCTGGCTATGAGTAAATTAACTTACTAAGAAGTTAGTATATATATATATATATATATATATATATATATATATATATATACTCATTGCCGTCAGTAATATGAACACATTATAGTTGTGTATATACTGGAAAGTGTCATAATACCACTAGTCAGCTGTTGTACTTGTTAAATAAAAACAGCTATAAAAGTGGATCTACTGAAGCTAAAAAGAGATTGTTTAAACGGATATTCCCACAAAAATGTTCTCTGCTTTTTTTTAATGATTTATTTATGGACGCTCTTTAACACCTCAGGTCATCAGCGTCCCATTCAACCTAGGGCGTGAAACGGCCGACAAATTTTGCTCAGAGGTCTCTCTTTCAGGCTTGCCGTAAATGTACGACACGGGACCCACGGCTTTACTTCCCTTCCGAAGGAAGCCATACTTAGGATTTTTACGCCCCGAAAAAATCCATCCGTCCTGGCCGGGTTCGAACCCGCGATCTTGGGTATAGGAGGCAAGTATGGTAATCACTACACCACCAGGACCGACTCTGCTTGTTTTGTTAGGTAATCTATGCGATATATAAATGATTCGACCCAGCGATAGGGGCACTATGATATTGACCCTCTTCTCGAATTGATACATGGTAACAGCGAGGACACAATATTGCAACACTGCAGGCTGTTGGTTAGCCACAGGCTAAAACTGGAGAATGTCAAACCGTTTCCCGTTTGAAGAAAAGAAACTATAGAAAGGCACACTAACTGTGTTGAGTCGTGGCACAAAGATACGGGAATTCTTGGCAAATGAAACTTACACATATTCAGATATGTGTTTCATTCTTATTCTCACAATGAACTTTGTTTGTACATCCTCAGGCCTTCCGGGCTTTCAAAATCAGCACTGCTAATTGTGAGAATGTTGTGAAACAACCACTTGACTATCAATTCAATAGCTAGTATCAACAACTGTGTGTCTTATATTATTAGTAAACACCAAGCGGTGATTCGAATTCCACCGACCATCAGGGATGGGTAAATATCGGGTTATTTACTTTATTATACAAAATGACCGAAATAAGTTTCCTTACCGACCTTTAAAGATCTGGTGGAAAGGAGATTTATTTCATTGATTTGACAAACTTTTAATAATAATTTGTATGGGTAAGCATGCTTTCATGGGCGAGCATTATTTTTATTGAATGGTGGAAGTAAAGCATGTTGTATGCTTGTAACATATATTAAAACAAATACAAAAAAGCAGTTATTACAAGTTAATATTTTGCAAAAAATATTCTTACTATGCAAAAAAATTATTATGCCATAAAGTAGTTACGGGAAAAAATTGTATTATGGTGCAAAATAATGTTGTAATGCAAAACAAGAATTTTATTATACACAAAATATCGTTATGATGCAAAAATATTACGATGCTCAAATATAATTTTTATATCCCCACTATGTACATATTACCATTTTGTCGCAATGTTAAATAGTGTAAATGTTTATTAATTTGCAATATTTTTTTTAAAAAATATGAAATAGCATTTACCGCATACCTTAAACAAACTATTGCGGCGTTGGATCTAGCTCGGGTTCCAGCGATTTCCTAAGCGTGGTGAGAGCGGCCTTGGCATTCGAAAAATTCTACTTTCCCCGAGGGGTCGTGCCTCTCTGAATAACACTAAAACCTTTTCGTACTTCCTTGGGTGATGTATTTTTTCCTCTTAATGGATTTTCAATGTTTTCCTTCCCCAGAGTCAGGGATTTTTACCTGTTAATAAATGTTCAATACTTTCCGTTGGGCTAGGTATTTTTACCTGCTAATACAGTAAGATGGCAATTAAATTTCGATATCCGGTGGCCTAAAGTATTCAAAAACTCTGCCCATACTATTGAAAGTAAAGCACTTGGAAGAACGGTAAAGCAAGTATGCATCCCCAGAATCATGGGCACGTATGAGTGTGGTTATTATTATTATTATTATTATTATTATTATTATTATTATTATTATTATTATGATCATCATCATCATCATCATCATTATTATTATTATTTTGTAACGAAGAGTGACTTGGTTGAACTAGTGTATATTAAGATCCTCTATAGACAAGTATTGGTACGCTTTGCGGCGGAATTTGCAGATAACCGAGCTTTGTGATTGGCTCGCAAGAATCAGGCACCATTCTCCGCCTGATGTAGTTTTCAGATTCAGATTATTTTATTGGTTCAGTTTTCACAATGTCTATTTCTTGAATAACCTTACAGGGTCTATTTTTGTATTTTGTCACACATTATTAAGGAGTTTCCACAGTTTTTGGTATATGAAACCATGCATGGATGATCTTCTTGAAGGGCCCATGAGAACAGTTTCATTTTAAATTACAGTTGATGGGTGTGTTTTTCTAGGAACTATAAATACGTACATGTTATTATTATGTGCTTATCTTACCTATTAATAGAGTATTGTCTAATTTTTGGTTAACTTAAGTTATTTAAGAGGCTAGTATTCACAATATGTACTGAGGGCAGGGTTGTGTGTGTATGTGTGTTCATTGAATTTAATATTTACGGATTCTTTTATATTTTCTATATTGTGGCTCTTTTTGGCCTATTTGGTTTATCAAGGAGTTGTCGTGTTGTCTAATTTTTGCCCAGATTCTGGTGCAGCGGCTTGTTAGAGTTTAAACGAAAGTTGGCATGTTTAGTTCTGCGTGTATCTTACTGTTGGACGTGAGAATGGGAGCGTTTAATATCTTTCGGAAGCAAGTGTTTTTTTGGGGGGGACTGTAGGGAAAGGAGATTGACTCTGGATGTGTGTGCCTAGGCCGCGCATGCATACAGCAGAAATTTCTGTATGAAGGCCTTGAAAAGAATCAGTTTAGATTTTGCTTGCATTTGCTTGCTTATAAGTATTTTAGAGCACATGTAAATGCGTTGTTTGGCTTTTTATATTGTTGTTTGGATGTGGTTATTCCATGTTAAGCTGCTGTCTAGGTTTGTGCCCAAATATTTTACTGTCGGTTTGCGCTGCAGTTCTTGATTTTTAATTTGTATTTGTATTTGCGGTTTTTTACGTGTTATGGTAAAGTATATTCATTGGCTTTTTCCGGTATTTATGGAAATTTTCCAGATATCTGCCCATGTCATGAATTTGTTAACGTACCGTTGGAGTTCAAGTTGGTTATAGATGGGATGGGGATTTTGATTGTAGATGGCGGTCTCGTCGGCACATAGCAAGGTTTGGCATTTGTGGTCTGTAGGTATGTCTCGAGTGTACAGGTTGTACAGGAAGGGAGCCAGTACAACTCCTTGTGGCACCCCGGCATTCATGGTAAAATTTTGTGATTTAGCTTGGTCCACCTGCACGTAGAAGCGGCGGTCATGCAGGTAGTTGGCTAGTACGGGGAGATGGGGCCTCATGGTTGGTATTTGATGGTAAATTTTGTACAGCAGCCCATTATGTCAGCACCTGTCGAAGGCCGCTTCTATGTCAAGAAACAGGGCTAAAGTGCTACTGTTGTGGTTGAATTCGGTGCTGATGTTGTCGGTTAACTTGAGCACTTGCAGTTCTGTGGAATGGCCTCTTCGGAACCCAAAATGTTGTGTTCACAGGGCAGTTTGCTCGGGAGTTTGTGTTTGGATTTGGCGGTGAATGAGTTTTTCCCGTACTTTCCCCATGCTGGGGAGGAGGCTGATAGGCCTATAGGCCTCGGGATGTTGCCAATTTTTTCCTGGCTTAGGGAGCATTATTATTTTGGCCTCCTTCCATGCACGAGGAAAGTAGTGGAGCTTGAAGCAGGAGTTCAAGATGTGAGTAAACTGGACGAGTGCTTTCCTCGGTAGGTTTTTAAGGTTCCTCATTCCTGATTTTGTCAGGGCCTGGTGCCTTTTTGTTTTTCAAAGTGCTTATAATTTTATATAGTTGCAGCGGTGTTGTCATTGGTGTGTGTTGGGCAGGCCTTTGTGTTTTCCACTGTTGTGCCCAGTTGCCTACAAGGGTGTCGTGTGCAGCGTTTTGTGCAGGATTTTCAGCTAATTTTTCATGAAGGAGTTGGGCAAAGGGGTTTGATTTTTCCTCTGGGGAACAAATCTTTCCCAGCGGAGCGTTTATTGCCTCGGCTCTCGAGCCTTCCCCAGCGGTGGACTTGTAGGCTCGTAGTAGTTTCCAGGCATGTGTGTGGGTTACTTTTTTCATTTGGTTTTCAAATTGAATTTGTTTGTCAATATAAATTTGTTGTGTTATAACAGCCTAATCCATTGTGCTAATGTTCTGAATACTGCGAGCCTCGTGGTCCTCCACTGGCGAAGGTATCGTCTTCTAATGGCTGCTAAACGCTCCACGTCTGGGAGGTCATGGGAGGGGGAGGGGATAGGGTGAAGGAGGTGCATTTCCTCTTTGCTGTTTTTAATGATGCAGTGAAGCTCGATATGCCTTCTTCTAGTTCATGTGTTGAGGAGTATATTTTTTCTGGGCTCGGCCATTTGGTGCATTAAAGTTTTGTACTTATGCCAGTCTGTGCTAGCTATCAGCCTTTTGGTTGTACGGGCAAGTGTTGGTTTGTCACAAATATGAAACTTTACAGGAAAATGGTCCGAACCAGACTATAGTACATCTGTAGGGTGGAAGGGATAGAAATTCCTCTAAATGGAATCAGATCCAGTGCATCAGGAGGGATGGAGGGGTTGTGGTGCCAGAAGAAATGATCCGAGGCGGTTGTGATTTCTACATGTTACTGTAGCAAAATGAAGTCAAGCAGATGATGTTGCAAGAGCGTGAGTTCCATACTGTATGCTTTGCATTAAGATCGCCTGCAATTACAATTTTTGTATATGAATTGAATAATTTTTCTTGGTCTCGGATCATTCTCAAGCGGGGGAAGTGCCACCGTTGTGTCGGATGGCAATGTTGTGTTTTGTATTCACTGCAGAGGCACCTCCAGGTTGCCTTCCTGGCCTGTCTACCCTGCAGATATTATAGCCATTTAACTTAAATTGTCTATGTGGTTTTAGTTTGGTTTCTGTGATGCAAGCAATTTGCATTTTGTGTTGGTTGAGGAATGAGGTCAGTTCATAAAGGTCATGGAGTGTGCCATTTGCGTTCCACACTAAGGTGGTGATTTTCGGGTCTGTGTAGTTGCGTTGTACTACCATTTTTAAAAATGCTTTCTAGAAATTAAAAAATGATGGTTAGTTTGTCGGCTAGCCCATTTGCGTCTTGAATTTAGCTATGGTGGATTTTAAATTAGTCAAGATTTTATTTAGATTGATTTCTTTAAAAAGTGTGATAATTTCTTTGATGGGAGAAGGTTCGTTGTATTGGGTGTTTATTACATCGCCTGCAGTGACCACAAATGACACTCCCGGTTGCACGGGGGCACTGTGTGTGATAGGGTTGGGAATTGGAGTGGGGGTGGAAAGGTTTTGCTTGGTGTTATTGATTTGCCTGGTTAGGGTTAGGAGTTACCTCCTGTCTCTCTCGTTTTGAAATATGGTACAGCCTCTGTAGTTTGCTGGATATCCGCAATTACAATTGCCATAGATTGGTGTGAAATTGGGTTTTGCTTTGTTAGGGCAGTCCTGTATCATGTGCACAGCACGCAGCGGGGTGTGAGGGTTCACATTTAGTGCGTGTGTCCAATTTTCTGGCAATTGAAACCTGGGCTATGTGGTTTTGGGTCTTTTGGCACTCAACCTTTATGATGACATTCATGAGACGGCGTTCTTGAATGAATAATTGAGACTTGCCAGCCCTCTCTAATGTGACCTGGTACAGTGGGAGTAGCATGCTCCTGGACTCCATCTGTCTACAGTGGAGGAGAGGATACTCTTTCGCCTTGATGGCGTCCGAGACCTCGATTTCCACGCCCATGGGCATTCCTCTGATAACGAACCTGAGCGGCTGTTCGCTTTTGGGGATGAATGAATAGTATTGCAGTCTGGATTTTGTAGCTCTGTTAGTGTTTCTCTAAAGGTTATCAGGTTTTTGAGCAGCCGTTTAAGCCCATGAGGTGTATTCTGTATTGTGTAATCCCTTGTGGGGCAGGTTTTATGTAGAATTTCATTAAGTGCCTTGAGTGAACTGTTGTCAGGTATGGTGATTCTAAGGGGCCTTTGTGGCAGTGTACCTCTAGTGTGTTGTGTGATGTCTTGTGTTTGTGTGTTTGTTTGCTTTGCACTATCTGGTAGGATGCCTCGTTGCTTGGAAGGTAGGGGTCTGGGAGTTGCGTTGTGTTTTAGGGGAGGCTGGTTTATGAAATATAAGCTGTTTTTTGAATGGGATTTGGGCGTTGGCTCATCTGTTTCTTCCTCGCTGGTGAGGGAATCATATTTATTGGATGTGGGTATTGGGTTGGTTTTTGGATTGCTTGTTGGTTTGATTTTGGATTTGCGTATCTGGGGGTCGTTATCACATTCACTGAAGTGTAGCCTCTTTCTTGAGGGGAGTACCATCCCTGGTTGGCTAGGTGGAGCTCTTTCCTCTTTGATGTGATCTCCCAAATGCACCCCTCGAGGCTTTGAGCCACCAAGATCCATTGGGGATCTCCTGGCTGGAAGGTTTGTAAAATGGTTCTATAGTTAACCTTTTCTTTCTGTAAGTCTAACAGTTGCTTTTCTACGTGTAAGTAGCGGGTGGAAACATTGAATTCATTGACAAGGTAGTTTTTCGTGTGTTCGTTAGCACTCTTAAATCTAGGTTCACTGGTTAAGTACTTGTCATTTATTACACTGTTATCAAGGTTGGTGTTGCACATTGGAATAGCACCTTTGCTGCTTGGACTTATATTAACCCTCAATGTGAAACTGTCTTCACATTTGGGAGGGTTGCTGGGCAGCACTTTGTGGACTTTTGGGGAGGGGGCACCATTTGAGAAGCACGGATGAGGTTGCTGGCTTGCGCCATGATATGATTTGAAACACTGTTCACTGCACTGAGCACTGGTGTTGGGTGATTGCTGGCTGCATCCGCCACGGGGCTGATAGTGATGTTGGGGTCAGACAACCCTGCCGCTGGCAGGCGCGGTGCTTCCTGCTATTGGCCGCAACCGGGCCAGTGGGATAAGAGTGACGTCCGAGGATGTGGTTTCCAGCCGGGAGAGCGGTTTTGGGCCAGACTTGCCCCGTAGGGTTAGTCCGACCCTCATCACCTTCCTGCGAACTGGATCGGATGTCGATGTGTCTGCTTGGAGAATGTAGACAGTTGAGAGAGGCAGCGGGGCTACCTCCGTCCCGTGATTGGCTCGCTACAGATTTGCCCATTGTTGGGCAGCAACCCGCTCGGCTGCTGTTCTCTGAGGGGTCCGCTACTGGTGCGTATATATAAGCGCTGAATGCCCTTTCAAGGGTTGTTGTTCTTGTACGAAAATATAGGCATTCAATTTAGTTAGGTGGTGCCTAATGCTTATATGGAGAACAGAGAATCCTGCCTACAGCGCCTGTCCGACATGGAGTGTCCTTCCGGCAGCCTTAAGTTGGCAGAAACAGATGCCGGAATTGACCACTGTTACAACAAACCATGAAGCTCCCAAAAGCACACTACAGGAAGAGCAGACAGACCCAGTGCAAATACAGCACCTACTATTACCATAGTGAACCACATTGCCCCAAAGGGGAAAAAGAAACAGAAGAAGAGTCAGAACAAGGCTTCGCAGGTCTTGGCCAGTCAGAAGCCCGGAAAATCAATACCGGCCAAACAGAATAAGGAGGCCAGTTTTGCTGCAACTACGACTGCGGCCAACTTAAGCTCGGCTCCTGCCACGGCCAGCTTAACCACTGCTCCTACTATGACCAGCCAAACCTCTGCCACTCCTGCCCCAGTTAGGCCAAAACTGCAACTGACAAGGCCATGGACCGGATTATACCCGTATCCATTGCGGTGTGGAAGAATTCCGGGTCCTTGGTTTCTGGTTTGCTAAGCTGATCAGTAACTCCGTCACCCTACTGCGGCGCTGCAAGCAGATGGTCTATGACTTTACTGGTCCACAGACAGAGAAGATCGCAATTGTGCTGAAGACGTTCGAGCAGTTTTTCTCCGACACCCCTAGCTTGTAATGGTCTCACGACTGGTTTGAAGATCATTGCGAGCAACATTATGGAATGCAAATGGGGTTGCGGAACAGTGGCCCGGTCTCTTGGAGTTTACAGATGACCAGGGAATTGACATCCTAATGTTCTATGAGACCCACATGCATGCCGGTGTTAACTTCAATCTGCCAAGATACGCCGTCCATCGGATCGATCGCGCCGGCCGACGGGGTGGAGGTACTGCGATATTCATCCAGCGACACCTTGTCCACACCCCCTTCCCCGTCCCGCCGCTACAGCACGTCGAAGCAATCTCCGTAAGGCTTTCCTTGGGTGGTCAGGACCTCGTGTTGGTTGCGGTATACGACCTACCAGACGGCCAGTTCTACGAAATTGACTACAGAACACTCCTAACCCTACACGCTACAGTCTGCATCGCGGGATATCCCAATGTGGCATAGCCGCACCAGAAGCCGCAGAGGCCAGCTACTCTCTCGCCTCATAAGCGGAGCCCGGGCCCTAATTGCGCACGGCCCGCGATGTCCAACGCGCAATCCCTCCCGACGGAGGGGGGTATTCATTGATATCCCGATAACCAAAAAAAAAAACGTTCATTTTCATCTAGATCTGACGGTGGTCAACGCTCTGGATTCCGATCAGGACCCGGTCGTGATGGACGCCAGCGTTGCTATGCCAGCTCTGTCACAACCAGACTGGGTAGAAGAGACTAACTGCGATCCTGCTGTCCTTCGTCTGAACCAGTCCGCAGAACCGTCATCTCGCATCGACTCAATCGAGGAGCTGGAGGAGGAGACTACGAACTTCTCCAACACCGTTCTCCTTGCTTTCCGTGCACCCAGGTAGGAGGCCGAGAGGGACGAGGAGCAACTGCCGAGGGAGAAGGACGTGCCCAGTTGATCATCTAGATTCGCCTAGACCGACCGCGCAGCTCCGAGGGGACCGAGTGGCGCTGCTGCCGCCACGAGATTCTCACCGCCCGGCCCACAGCAATGCGGGGCTATTCAGCATTTGCTGACTCCGCTGACTGTATAGGTAGGGAAATAAGGTCTTAACCAACGCTCCATGGAGCGGATTTTCTATGCGCCTTCGGGTCTTAGCCCTCTGTTTCCCGCCCTTCTCAACGCCTAACAGTAAATAGTTCCGCCGTTGTTAGAGTTGATCTTTCCAAACCAATGAACGAGGATGGTAAGAGCGTGCGCTCCACTACCCAAAAGCCACCATGGCGTTCCGCCATCAGCGGCTCACACACACCTCATGCCCCCTCCAGAGACTGCAGAGGACTGATTGGCTCGCTGACTCCGGTGGCTGTTCCTACTCCTCCAGCGCCCGCTTCAAATACTTTGCGCAAATCAACAACTACCTCCTGGACATGAAGAGAACACACAAAGCAAACCAAGCCAGCATACAGCAACTTACACAAACGCACCGTAACACTCACTCTGGAACCACTCCGGCATCTTGGACAAACCAGCGCAAATAAAGCTGCCACCATACGCTCGTCAGAGCGCCAAACAAAAACAAAAAGCTCGTCAGAGCTAACAAAAATTAAATGAATGATTAAAGACAGCAACTTTTCAAACCCCCCAAATACACCACATTTCCCCGGGGGAGTAGCCAGGGCCTCGGCCATGACTTCCTCCCGCACCCAACTCTATGAGACCGCTCCCGGCCACTGGCAGGAAGCTTGCAAACCTCTCATACTTACGAGGGTGCTTAAAGCGGTACCTCAAGTAAATTCCTCTAATCCCCACACTTCCCAAATTCTCCTTTAATATCATGTAGTATTTAGGAAAAAAAAAATCCCTCTAAGGAGCAGAGCGACCAACCAGCAGCCTCCCAGCGTGACGCGGGCCAATTGCAACCCACCGCTCTTCATTCTGGCTACACCTCTCCCCAGACGGGTGAACTTATCTCTAACGCCGTAACTACCGTACGCAGCATAGCCCGAACGACGGCTCTTAATCCCGTTACTTCACCTGACATGCCCCAAGCAGGCAAATCATGCGCCACTCAAAGGCTAGTGGCACCAGATGTTTGGGCCCGGGCCTCAAGTTGGCATCCGACACACTCATCCTCAATTTAGCTAAGCCCGGGTAACGCAATCGGAATGGAATTCTCAAACATCTCGCCCGCTATTGCTGGCGGTCGTCCCCTAGTGTCACCAATTTATGTGCCACAAGATCAAAACAGAAATTACTTGACAACACTAAAAATATTTGACAAAGAACAAAAGTCGGATAAATACGACATCAAGACCTGCAGATCATGATGACACAGGAAATCGATTACAACCGGCTGATCCATTACTTGGTAGAGTATCATATAGCCTTCCATGTGGTGCCCAAGCAGCGAGACAGAAACTGCCTCTTGGTAGCTAAAGGCATCTTTTGCAATGGCCTGGAAAGCTCACTAACCGATGAGCTACTGCAGAATCGCATAACAGTTGTACGAGCTTTGCAACTCCGAAAATTCCGGGGTGGATGCCCTCCCTTTCCGATGTACTTAATGGAGGTGGGTACCATAGAGGAGTATGCGTCCTTAAAACTAATAAGAGAATCAGCGCACTTCCGCATCACCATGGAGGAATACAAACGTCCCAATATCCCATAGCAGTGCAACCGCTGCCTAAAATTTTGGCATTTAGAAAGGCACTGCCGAAGCCAAGTACCAGTATGCTCAAGGTGTGCAGGCCCGCACTTAGCACACACATGTGAAGTGAGTAAAAAAATCTGGCCTAGTGGAAATGTGCACTCTGCATGGGCCAGAGACACGGTGCTCGATATATGTGTTGTCATGAGTACCAACGCCAGGCTGGCCAACTTGTCAGGAAGTCTAATACCGCAAATGGGCCAATGAACGGAGAAACACCACCCGCTCCTCCTCAAGATGGATGGACAGCAGTGGGTCCTCGAGGCCGCATTTAAGACCCCCACAGCAATCTGCGCTGCCCCTGCAGCGTAGCAGCACCCAGAGATCCATGGCCCCAGAGACGAATGAAACCCGCTCCACTCCCCACAGCCAAAGACCGACCGGTGAAAAACTAACCGGCGAAAAACTAAGACTCACATTCAGAATCAGCCCCATGCACCACTACTACCGTCTGGAGGCCCTGGAAATTTAAAGAGGGCTATTGGACGACCCAGAGAACACCCCAAGTATACTTGCACAGCACTCTAACTTATTCAACTTAATGAGTGGTATAAATCCTATATATGTCTAACAAACACACGCTTGTTGCTACGTAGAATGCACATGGCATACGCAAACGTAAAGCAAAGCTGAAGGACTTCCAAGCTATACATAAACTACCGGAACTGGCACTAATCGAAACCCATTTAACAGCTTCTGATAGCTTTAATATTCCTGGCTATACTATCTACCGAACCGACAGAGACCGTCACGGGGGAGGAGTATCCCTTCTGATGGAAAATTCGGTAGCATATCACCGGATACTGCTTCCTCCCCTTAACCACATTGAAGTCGCAGCAGTCAAAGTTCAAATTTACCGCTTTAAAGCCCCCACAGTCGTTGCACACAGTCCCCTAGGAGAGGTATCGACCTGAACGACATCGACGCAATTTTCCGCTCTGATCACAGAAGTATTATACTAGGTGACCTAAATGCCACACAGAGCAACTGGTACCAATTGTGGAGCGTGTCCATACTTGTATATAGAGGGCTTTAGTGTATATAAGGGAGGAGGTGATCAAGCCCTGGCATAATTTATGCAATTTGTCATATTGCAACCAAAAGAATCAATCTGACGAATCGTGGCAAAGCATTTTAGGAGCTGGAGAGTTGGCTAGTGACATATGCCTGAAATGAGGGTTTTGCCTGCCAAGTAAAAAATTATGCACTGCATGTGTATCATCTATTCAAATACTTATGGCGGTCCGTTCTTGTTGCGTTAACCAAATCAGAATTTTAATAATGAACAGTTTGACTTTTTAAATTGCATGTTTTAGTTAAAGTTCCGAGTATATACATATATATATATATATATATATATATATATATATATATATATATATATATGTGTGTGTGTGTGTGTGTGTGTGTGTGTGTGTCTACTAATTATATATTGGCCTACTAATTCTATATACATACAACTAATGGGTTTACCACAGCAACGAAAGAAAGGAAACTTGTATATAGTAAAGCTTTGGGAATTGATAATATTGATAGTCGCATGTGATGAGTCCAGGCAGTCAAATTTAAATTAAAGCAATCAAACTTACATGTAACGCACTATGATACCGGTGTTTCAGTGAGAACAAGTACCAGGTTAAGAGGAGAAGGGGTTGAAGCGGGCTAGTCTTCTGTTTACTCCAGGAAATATACCGGAAGATTAGAATTTTTTTTTTGTCAAGAATGGAATACGGTGATACAGAGACGAATTTTATTTCATGAGAAAGGAAGTTCCTACATATGCAAAAATGTTATATGATATTCCAAAAAGAAAGAATTGCATTTTCTTCACGGCTCACTCTCTGAGATGAGTTCTTGAAGAAATGAGCTACAAACGGAAAAATGGCCAAAATTAAAGGAAAATATTAATTGATAAGCCAAACATAAATGGAACGAGGCTGTAAGTATTTGAAAGCAATATGAAGCTTTGGGGAACAGAATGTTAGCACAACTTCACTAGTTCTTGTTATTTTAGTTACATTGTTCAAAGAGTATATATATATATATATATATATATATATGTATATGAATATGATACTTGGGTGGACAATAATTTAACAACTAGGAAATGCTGGCAAAATGAAAGTCAATCTGACGTATTGACTATACCAAATTTCGTTAACCGTCTCATTGTCGTCCATGTAGGATCCAAAAGTTGTTTTTGAAAAATTAATTATTATATTTCAAGCAGGAAAAATCTTGGGAGATTATCCTGGTCAAATTTATTTAAAAAACTTTGAGCTTTGGATTAGCAATCATCTTCTTTCCAACCTACCAGAGGAGATCGTTGTAGTTATGGACAATGCTCCGCAATATTCAAGAAAACGATCCCTTTTCAAAATACGCCGTAAAAGAAGAGGTGGAATTGTGGATGCAAAATAGCATTCCTCGTTCCTAAAGAGACATGAGAAAATCTAAACTCTACATACTGCTAGAGACCCTTAAATGAAAAGAAAAAGTGTCCCGCGTTAACGAAATATTCAAGTTATATAGTCATGAAGCATTAAGTTTGCCCACATACATGTGTAAACTGAACCCCATTGAGATTGCGTGGTTCATGCTCTTGCTAAGAGAGAAAAATTGTTAGTGGATAAATTAATATGCAAGCGCTAATGAAACATGGGGACTTGTGACTTTTTCTTCCTTCAATTCTGAACATAGGCACCAACTTCTGTTATATATTGGAGGAGGGGGTAATCTCTGGTTGTGGTACTTGTAAATACACACGTCAAGGATATGATAACATTTATGAATATTCACCCCGCTGTAGTTAAAAATTAAATCTCTATTAATAGTTTACATTATTAAGCATACAAATTTATATAAAGTAACAATTTCATGATATGCAGTAACCTGAAATGAAGTCTATGCTTTTGTTCAATTATATTTTATTAATTCGTTATTAAGTTAGGAAATGTTAAGCATATTAATATCAGTCTGTAAGTGGTCAATGTTTTCTAAAAGCATCATGGCACAAACACAGGTTCAGCTTAAAATACATGCTCTACCCACTCCTGACATATTGCGTTATTAGCACATTCCTATGACTAGCCATCTCTCCAGCTCCCTACAGTACGCAGAGAGAAAGAGGAAGATTCCAGGCGTACGATGTTACACGTATTCAGATATATGTTCCGTTTTGGTTTTCCAGTGAGATTCACGTGTACGTCCTCGGGCCTTCCGAATTTTCGAAATCATCACTACTAATAGTCTGAATGTTGTGATTCAATCGCAATTAATACTAAATTTAATAACTTATATGAACACTCGTGTGCCGTGTATTTAAACACTACTCTCAGTGTCTGAGATAATAGTCCATAGTGACGTTACTTCATTAGCATAATCATCATCGTCATCGTAATTTTGGCATGTATGGCAATGGCGCCCAGCTTCTGCCGCGCACCCCTTGAAGCTAGGTGCATGATAGCGCCATTGTGATCGTGGCATCCAGATCAGTCCTGTGGCCGATACAACGGAGCAGTGGCCCAACGGAAGCCCCCGTGCACTAAATTCCAATTTTACAAATTATTAAATAAAATGTTAGTTTCAACTTTTGTTTTCACCTTAAGCGTAACGCATTTAGAGCATATTGCAATAATGTACAAAATTTACGAAAAAATTAACGCTTCACTTCAGTTCGCTATATTCTCATTATACATCTTGGGAAGCAATACTAAGATTTTTGGAAGGTCTTTTCTCACTGGTGACCTTCTGCCGCAATAATGATGACCATAACTATGGAAGCTTTCAATAAAATAATTCACATATTTTATCTGGGTTAAAATATTTTAGTATAAATGTATGGTATTCAAATTTATTGCGGAACTCCTAAAAGCGTTTTATAAAATTGTTGTACACCACAACAAAGATGGAGGTTGCAAATGCGAGGACTCGTGAAAGGGAGATTAGAGGTTTTAATCCCAACAGGACCCTCTTTACTGAGGTTTTTATTCAGGTTTTCATCAATCCTGGATAAATAAATCATATATGGTACTTGCCCAGGATATAGGTACCCTATACTTAGGCTTGGAAAGCTTCCTTGATCTCCCCAAAAAAACCTTTCCTAATATATCGTGTTATTTCAAGAATGATATCAACCATCTATAATGCCACAGCAGTAAAAATAGTCCATAAACTATTAAAAATTGTACATTAATCCTCTACAATTTCCAATATTAGAAGACAATCCCAATATGATTACGCTGCAGGTAGAGCGAAGGCGTTGTAGGATCGTGTTTGAAATGAAGTTGTAACAGTATATGCAAATAATAATGTGTTTTAATTTTTAGAGCTTGTTTACCTTTACAACATTATTTCTCAATGTTAATATAAAGCAACAATTACGAAATAGGTAAAGATACTTTTCATCCTTTTCCTCGGTCACTCTTTCGTCTTTTCTCTTTCAATCTCCTTTTTGTAGTAGATAAAACATTTTCTGACATCCTCTAATAATAATAATAATAAACTGAGTGGGTATATTTCTAAGTTTATTCACTGCGCACGAAGTGTGTATAGATTAACTAAGAACTACTTAAACCAAATGAGGTGAAATATAACATCACTTCACGCGATGAATACTTCCCAATTTCATTACTTGACAAATTTTGAAACAAACGTCTCAAATATTTTATAACATTTACCTTGGGGTTAAAACATATAATTATTTTCACTGCACCATAAAGGTTTATTTTGAATTTTGAATTAAAATAATAATTATGTCTATTATTTGGTCATTAAAATAATAGTAATAATATAATTATATTTCTTATTGCATAACCAACTACAGTTATAAGAGTAATATGCTCAAGGTTAAAGTTGAAATTCTGAAATAAATTTCTTCAAACTTGTAAAAATATAAATTGTTTAACTGCTGCAATTTTGGACAAACAACTCACAGTCAAGCTATCCCCACGAGGCATGCTTGTTAAAATATTGCTGGCATGACACCAAAGCTATATGAACCAAATAAAACTCCTTCCAAATATTTTAGGATCGTCGCTTTAAAAATTCCTTGCTATTTTAAAAAAATCATTGGTTCAATTTTAGCATATTTCATGAAAGCGTAACGATAAAGCTCTATGCATACTGAAACGTATTCGTTGTTAAACAGCAACAAAGAATTTCAGAAGAAGAAAAGCATTGTTTTCAGAAAGGGACGGGCCGCCGCTCTCTTCATAGTCAACACCACTATCGACTTAGTTAGGAAATGATACGTATTTCATTGCCTTTTTGCGTGTTGTAACATTTGGATCAATATCGCAACTCATATTGCATCATTTTGACCCGGTTTCATCTGCTGTGCCTACATTTAGCATGTGGGAGACCTAACTGCACGTATAGGGGAAATTTCTTGTTTTCGTCTCTCCTCAGTGATTTGTTGTTTTATTTTTTGACATACGCATATTTGAAAGCAATGTTGGAGCTTCTGGACTTTCTTTTAAATGCTAAAAAATTTTCATAAGCATTGTTTTAGTCCTGTCAGAGATTTGATTTACCGAAAGTATTGGGCAGATTAAGAAAACTTTAAAATACTTCTGGGTAACATCCTTTACAGAAACCAATTGGGGGTATGGAATAGCTGTAGTGACCCTACTATACAACTTTATTGGTAGTTTGATGAGTCTCATAAACACGCTTTTCTGCAGTGTGATATTGTTGAAGGACCTTGAATTCCATGTTTTTAAAGGGTTTTGCTTCTTAGGAAGTCGGTGAAAGTTTCAACTGTGCTACAGAGCGAGTATCCTGGAGTACAACCCAGGCGATGTTTATTAACACAAATAAACATCGTATTGCAGAAACTGCTTATCTTTCCCCTCACTAATGTTGAGTTTGCTAATAATGACTCAAAAACATGTATGTGAATAAATTAAGAATACTTTGGAGCTTTATTTTTAAAAAGTATGTTAAATTTAAAAGCTATAAATAATATTTTTCAAGTTTTTTACTATTGTTACATGTATATATATTTAATAACAGATATTATTCATTATATAGCTGCACTTCCATTTCAATACATTATGAAGATTTAATTCATTTAAAATGTATACTGAATGAATTGCGAGCTGCTGCGTTTCGGCAATCCAAGAGTGTTAGAGAGGTAAGTACATAGTCGAATATTATTATGAATGAATACTGAGGTGCTTTAAACGGATATCCACGTTCTTTACACTTATTCTAGTTTTGTTATTGAGATGAAATGATGGTAGGTTTCATTAAGGAAAAATAGTTTAGTGATTCAGAAATATTTTAATTTGAATTGTGAATAGGCGATATTTTCTCTTTATCCTATAGAAAGAAAACAACTTTTTCAAAAAGAATTTCAGGTGCCGATTCTGAATACCAGACTAAATTTTTTCTATCGCACTCATAATAATGGTAACGGGGGGATAACTTAAACGATAGCATAACAGTAGGGAAATATGCATTTTTTATGAAAGTATATTTATAAATGGGACCTTAGTGTTTGAGTGGATTGGCTGAAGCGACACGACCAGGAGAATAATAGCGCAAGAGAGTCAAGAGTAGCAAGAGGCATCAAAGTTTCCTTTTTAATTACAAAGTGCCTTACGGCCGAGTTGAACAACCCAAATTCAGCTATACCAAGTGCGGTTGTTAGTGTCCAAATGATTTTATCTAATTAGATTTGAATGTTGCCATGATACATCCAATAGAATGAAGAGCGGGAGTTTTGCGTTTTTTTATATCGCGCTGGCTTCCCAAATATCCCATGTAAACCTGCTGAGCTTAGTCATGAAGACATTCACCCGCGGTCCTGCTGATCCCGTGTTTATCTTCTTAGTTCCTGTCACTGGCCGCGGTTAGTTTAACGCATGATAATGTTATTTAACATAACTGATACTTGAAACACATTTATTATATCTATAAATATTTTATAAATATAAAGTCTTTATTTCTGGCTTCAGCTCTTGGCAATATGAATTGCGTAATTTTTATCACAGTATACACCATCTAATTAGAAAAATTAATGTAAAAAATGTGTTGTAATAGATGGTATGACAATGGTTATATAAATTTATATATCATAAATAAGTTCTAATACACCAGCCAATATTGTGGATTTCCAGTTCCTTGCAGAAGTTGTCTTGTTAATTTTACATCCTGAAGAACTATTTTATGATGCTCAGCTAAGGCATCTTTTCAGCTGTCTCAATCGTAGTACAGTGAAAATAATGTAAATGATGTCTACTCAGCGTTTAACTTCTTTATTATTTGAATTGCAAAACTTTTGTAGCCATGTAAGAATTTTCCATTTAAAAGAAGTCATTCGTTAGTATTATAAATTTAGAGGTTATTTGGACTAAACTTTGTATATATAACTACCACCATCATTTATGTATTTATCACTTAGCCTATTCTAATTACACCCGGAATCTCTTACAAAGCCTTTGCAAATATCGACTTCCTATTGCTCAATATTCTGGAGCTTTGGTCGAGTTTCTGTCCTTTTCATTCTTCTTACGAAAGGCGCTAATCTTTTCAATATTTTGCAATTTTACCATTTAGTAATATTTTTATGCTGATTTTCTTTCAGACGTTTTTTTTTCCTTGCTCTGGCGCAGCCGTTTAATGATAGGAGCGTTATCTGTACTGCCTGGACGTTTTCCTTATTTTTTACCCTAGTTTTACTTCAATACAAAAAAAACCTATAAAAGTGATATTCATGTGAGAGATAACCAATGTATATTTCAGTTACATGTATTTTCAAATATTCTAATTTAAAGCCTTAACTGATTTATCCACAATGTCAATCCTGTTCGTCTAATGGTAACCATACTTTCCCCTTAAACCTAAAATTGCGCGTTCAATTCCGGTCAGAGTCGATGGACTTTTTCGGACGTAAAAATACTAAGTATGGCTTCCTTCGGATGGGAAATAAAGCCATGGGAGGCGTGTTGTAGGTTTGCGGCACGAAAAAGAACCTCAAGCCTGAAAGAAGAGGCCTCTGAGCAAAATTTATCGGCCGTTTCACGCCCTGAATTGAATGGGACGCCGATGACCTAAGATGTTGAAGAATGTCCATAAATAAACCAAATAAAAATCCACAAATTGTTTGAAATGCGTTAATCTTATTTCAGTTTCTTATATGTGTTATTGCAGCCTAATATTTGAAACTCTGATAGCTTAGTCAGCAGACAAATGTTTTAACTTTGTTGTAATGAAGTTATTCCTAAAGGCAATATTATTCTATATAACAAAATAGTTTGATTGTAATATTTGAAGATAGCATGATTATAGGTAGTAAATATATATAAAAACGAAAACAAAGCAGGAAACAGTATTAATAAATTATACCTTATTTCTTATATTGTAAAATGTAATATACATTAAATTTCTTCAAGCTAATGGCCAACAAACAAATGTTCTTTCATCCCTTCTGTAGCATGATGAGTTTCCTTGAGTGATAAGGAAAATGTTCTCCTTTTGTTTATCGTATTTACATGTATTTTAAATGAACTGTAGTTTTCATTAGCTACACAATTGCATCCATTTAAATAATTTTACTACCACACTGAGAAATGATTCTTTGTGTAAATGAGAATTTTGCGAAGTAGTTTAACATGAAAGAAGTACTTTTTTCTTACCTACAAATAATGTACCAAATTGTCCATTTATATGTAAACTGCACAACATGACTGGGGTACCGATACAGGTGACCTTGGTAGCTAAGGCACGGACTCGTAAGCCGGAGGCCTGAAGTTCGATCCCCGCCAGAACTGTACTCTCTGTTTTTTTTTTTTCCTTTTTTTTTTTTTTTTTCTTTCAGGGTTTTCTCAGTTCACATAAATGGCAAATGCCGAGAGATAGTTGATCCTGGTGGTAACCATACTTTCCTCGTAAACTCAAGATCGCGGGTTCAGTCGCAACCACAGTCGATGTATTTGTTTTGGGCGTGAAAATCCTAAATATGGCTTTCTTCGGAAGGGAGTAAAGCCGTGGGTTTGTGTCGTAGATGTACGGCACTAAAAAGAACCTGAGCTGGAAAGAAGAGGCCTGTGAGCAAAATTTGTCAGCAGTTTCACGCCCTGAATTGAATGGGATGCTGAAAACAGTCCGTAACTAAACCAAATCAACCGACGGGATACTGTAAATTTGGGCCTGGAGTGCTTCCTTCATTAAATAAATTAATAAATACTTTTCCATTTTAATCTTTCATCTCATGTGTCCCTAGAATGCACCGCCTGTGCTGCCTCAAGTATAAAAACGTTTTTTAAACAATTTAAAAACATGATTTGGGTTAGAATACAGATACTACTATACACCTCTCTGACTATGATCGCGCTGGCTGTTGTATTTACGTGTACAACAGGCTAAGCGCTATTATACAATCTGTTTGTAAAAGCAAACTAGGCCTCTCTGCGTGATTGACAGACAGACATGGTTAGGTTTAACATTATTTAACTGTGATTTCGTTTAAAAGTGATAATGCAAAATAAAATATTCATTATATTCCTCCTTCTATCTGGGCAGCTAAAACAGTAAGTAAGCTTGCAGCGTACATTTAACACCTGATTTGAAATTATATTAAGCTCTCTCTATTTTAATATTTATGCTTTGTAAATAGGTTAATTTAATTTCAAATAGGTTAACATTTGAAATTTCAGGGAATATCTAAGGTAGTAAATTTAAAAATAAAGGTTCTGTTAGGAAAAAGAAAAACTGTGGAGAAAAGCATACACGAGTTAAATGAGGAGCGTATTTAGAGAATAAAATTCATTAAGAGTGAAAAATAGCATATGCTATTATAACTTAATATTGTTAGAAATTGATATTTTGTGCAAATGACGTCCCTTTAGGCTGCTACCTGAAAAGTGTGTGCAATTTACTGCCCCCTTCAGCTCTTATTCGTAAGGTCTTAAAGAGTTATTGAAAACCTCTTTTAGGTACTACGTCATAGCTTGCCATTTTCTTAACAACTGACCTCCACTGTCATAGGATTTAAATTCTGTTTAGTTTTTGGCTATGGAGATATCCAGAACGAAGAGCTCTGTATTGTTCATTCACACAGCTTTAAATCAGGCAATTATCAAAAAAGGTCCAGGATAATTCTAGCCACTTAATGACCGAAGAAGATTATTTAATTATTTAAAACGATTTAATAACTTAAACAAACCCCTTTCTTTTGTGAACCAGAATGTTTTAATACTTTCCCCGTTTCAAATGTTAACAGCTGTGAATTGAATATTATTACCATTTCTTGGTTCAGCAGTGGTTATGTAGAAGCCTCAGAAAAGGTTTGAATAAAATTCTAGCAAGTAGCTGCCTTCAAGTTAATCTTTATCGGATGGCTAGATAAACGGACAGGTGAGATAAATGGTAAATTTAAGAAAAATAAATATATAAATATTACTAAACTTTCTAAAAGAAATGCAACCACGTTCGTATTTTTTAAGTAACAGAAGTTACTCCAAAAGCCGGCTTTGGGCCACTAATTTGGTAAACTTGGTGTTTTCGCTCCATGTTCACTTACCAATTCTTACAGAACTAAGCTGTTTTGTAGTTTAAACTTAACTGTGCTTAGCTTATATACTCATTATTATTTTCAAGACCAGTTTAGGTGTTTGGTAAGTACCGTTACTGACATTGGCCTGCCGCTCCGTACATTGAACCAGGAAAGGAATGATCAGCTATACTTAGCTGACGTACTGTTAAGACTGACCTTGACGAATATCTCAGAAACAGGATTCAAAACATTCTGGAAGGGTTATTTCGCATCACTTATGGATTCTCAGTTTCTTCTTTAATTTCAATACAAGCAACAAATAGAAATGAATTCACTTGCCAGCTGAAATTCACGGTTACGATAAACATCTCGCTTAAAACATTAATATGAATATATACCCTACAAATGAGTCATTTTGAAGACTATTGGGTAGAAAAAAAGCTTATGGACTAATCTTTATTACCTCCAACACATTAAAATACAATTATTAAATCCATATACTATAATAGAAATTGAACTATTCTTTATACACGTACCATATGGTTTAGAAAATGTGTAGAATGTCAATCATTTTTGTTTGTTTGTTACAGTACAACGTCCCTCATAGCAAAAAAGGTCTATAGAGACAATGAATGAATTTTTGATTAGATGACTGCGTAAATTGGGCCGGAGTCCACAACGCTTAAAGTTATTTGGTGTTCGCTTGTCAGTAATGCTAAGAAATACAAAATCGAAAGTAATAAATAGATCACAACTCCACTCTGATAATCGATTCGTACAAGCTAAGTCAACGGCAATGTGCCAGATGTTCTCTCACATTAAACCGTGAAGGTAATAATTTAAAATCCTAAACATTTGCCAAAAATGCGGTGCATGGCATGGATTCGAACCACAAACTTTCGTCTTACCGTGCCGTTTCTGTACCACATGTGCCCTCTACGGCTAGCGCCGTAATTCTCCTACAACACACAAAAGCTTTGTCCGTTTATAAAATAATGGCGTTTAATTTCAATGTAACTGCACCTATTATTGCACTTAATCTCTACAAATTACAACTTGTTTTTAACATTATGTTGGATTATATTGATATACAGATAATTTGAAAAAACTCGTTTCATAGCACTCCTTTGCATTAGGTTTTACTGTAATATAAGACTGTAACAATTACCATTTAGAAGAAAGTATCTGCTCATAGGGGTAGTTTCATTAATTCAATAAATAAAAGAACTATATTTGTTAAGCTCTTAGACCATATAACTGCTTATGTTTTCAATTATTTTATATGTATTATGTATTTTACTGTAGCAATATGGTTGACAAAATTAGTAATAAGATCATACAATGTTGTGAAAATTTGAAATTCATTATGATGTTAAATATTAACGCTACTATAAATAATATATAGTGTCTTTTATGAAGTATTTAAACTGCATATTCACATAAAATCAGTACTGTTTAAAAATAATGCGAGTTCGAGTGTGTCATGTCGCGCATTTATTTTGCGACAACATATCTGCAAATCATATCATAATGGATTTGGCGTCGCTAGTAACAGGCTACTGCAAAATACAACTCACCAGCGCGAATAACAACTACATTCTTTAAACTTTCGAATTTTGCATACTCATAAGAATATAATCCAAGGGTAAATTTTATTTAAATATTCTTCATCCCTCACAGTTAACATTACCGCCATGGGTGGCCGCGATCGTTTAGACGCGGATTTGTGAGCGGGAGGTCTGGGGTTTGATTCCCGCCAGGATTGCCCCACCTGACAGAGGTTTCTTCCAGGTTTTCCTCGGTCCTAATACATGGTAAATGCCTGGGAAGTACCCTAACCTTAAGCCTGGAACGTTTTCTTCCTTTAAAAAATCCTTTCCCCATTTATAATTCCATCTCACGTATCAGCAGTATCTACCGCCTTTGATGCCTCAGCAATAAAAACGAGCGTTAAACACTATTAAAAAAAACAGTTAACATTGGTAATACCATCTACTACTCAGTTTTAAATATAAACTCGTAACAGTTGACAGATATTTCAAAATCAAACAATGGAACTATGAAAGCTCATCCTGTATTCACACCAAGACAGAGATACGTTTTATGTCGACCGAGCTTCACAAAATCATGATATTGCCAATACCTACTCAAAATTAATAACAACGTTTAGGTGATCAAATTGAAAAACATCCAAAGTTCCTGAAATTCCTAACATTAGCATACTCCCAATCTAAACGCAATGTCAACAACTAACATAAGCTGCACGTTGTGGTTAGGTTGAGATGTATCCATATCGTATTGCTCCGCATGCTGTTGCTGTATTTGGATGATTTGTGGCACACATTTACACGCCAAGAAGCACAATCTATCAACTGCACTTGAGGGATGACAGAACTAAGAGGGAGATGGTGAGTATCTCTTATCTCTCTGCAAAAAGCAACTTACTATAGAGGTGTCTACGAGCCTGAAGACTGAGCCGCACCTAACTTGTCAATCACAGACACAATATATGATATAAGCATTGACGGGCGGGCTTCACTGTTTTGCTTGCGTTCTGAGCATTAAACGTTCTGTGCATTAAACAACTATATATTAATTACTGAAGCCTGATACACGACAGTGTATGAACGTTTTATTAGATTATGATATGTATTTTTTAAAATTAATTTTGCATTACATTATTGTGATGTGGTTCAAAGATTTTCATAAATGCAGCTATAATGATATATTTAAATCGGTCCTATTATTATTATTATTATTATTATTATTATTATTATTGCAGCAATGTTTTTGCGCATTTCGTATAAACAACCCATTGCATAATTCTTATGGAGGTAGTGCATTATAAGAAAACTTATAATACTATATAAAAGTTTTATTATTAATCTAATTCGCTCAGTTCCACAATGTTCTTAATCACATTTTAAAGATTACACATATAATACAATATTACGTTATGGAAACAGTAAATATTATTTACATTACAATAATTCGAGTCATATCTTGTGTCTATAAATATTTAATATACATTCCACATTTCAATATTTCTGATAGTATTCATTTATGTTAAATAGAAATTTGCAATTAAATAATTTTGAAATTTTAAATATTTACTTTGAATAACATATGCATTTGTTTAATAATCTTCACGTACAATTAATCAGAAAATATTGAAACGTTTGAATTTGACATGGCAGGTTCACAGGTCGGTCGTAACAAAGCTCGCTCTTGACGGGCCGTTCGGTCTTCAATGACGGGTTCACATGCCGGTCCTTCGGCCCTGGCAAAATTCGCTCTTATCGGGCTGTCCATGCTCTAATGCCTGGGGTTTGCAACGGATAGTCCTTATGGCCTTCGCGCTGCTGTTATGTGTTCACTGGAATGGTAGACAGTTGCCAGCAAAGAAGTCACGGTTCGAGGGTTTCTTGCTACAAAGAGTACAGAGAAACAGTGGAAAATCTGTATATCAGTCACTTCTTTTTTTGAGTAGTGTTTAACGCCCGTTTTTACTACCGAGGCACCTCAGGCGGTTTGTTTCTTTGTCACTTATAATACAAACACGATAACGAAGCAATAGGGATGGGAGTTAAAAGTTGTAATTTGTTTTTACAGTCCGTATACTGCGAATTCTAAACTCGTGAGGATGTACATACCATGGGAAAGAGGTTTCAGTGCGAGTTCGGGTATCGAACTGAAAATTGAACCGGGGCTGAGTGATACCCATTTGGAACTTAAATATGAACTAGAGCGTGAATGGGGATAAAATAGAAGTGTTATGTTTTGAAAAAAAAAATTAGATATAGGAGCGATTACACAGACAGCGAAAAGTATGTAACTCAATAGGCACGCGGTTCGAAAAATAGTGCAAAACGAACCCATAACGCAGAAAATAAGGGAAAAAAGTACCATAAAGTTGCTCTGATCCGCCGTGAAATATATAGTTTTTACGACAAAGGCCGTTTACCATCCCTTCAGGAACTGCTAGTTCGTCTCAAAAGTGTTAGTAATTTTTCTTATGAGAAGACAAATTTATGGGGATTTTTGGAGCATCTGAGGTTTCGTAACCATACACTCAACAAAAGAAGGGTGATTGTGAAATCGGCAAGAGAGTTTCTTGAAGATATGAATACTTAGAACGATTTGAACAATTGAGCCCTGAAGAATGCCCAATAATCTATTTGGATGAAACGTGCTGCGACACGCATGACGTCATAAGAAAAGACTGGGATGAATGGTACGTGTGCTTGTGTTATAAAAGCTCAAGTGTTCAGAGGAAAGCGTATCATAACACTTCTTGCTGATGGAAGTGAAGATTGGATTCCTAATAGTTTATATCAGTCTACCAAAACATCGGAGACGCTGGAGCTGATTTTCATGACAATATAAACGCTAAAGCTTTTGAAAACTGGTTTTCTAATCGCTTGCTAATCTTCCTAACGATAGGCAATGTATTATTATACGAGACAATACATCCTACCACTAGATAAATAGTCAAATTTCGTACCTTACGTACTCCTGTGAAAGATTACACCAACTTTATGCAGTATCATAATGTTCCTGTGCTTAATCCTATACCGCCCTAAGCAGTAATGTTGAACCGGTTCAAAGCAGCGAACCTAACAAAACATTTGGCAGTTGATGAGCTTGCCAAATCTAGAGCCACGAAGTTCATAGACCCCCAACATATCACTACACGTTTATACCTATTGAACTAGTTTGTGCTCACTTGAGAGCTTACATGAGAAAAAAAATTGACACCGACATTTAGTGCGAGGTGTGTGTGAGGTGCTTAGGGAAATGGTGACTAAGAGAGGTGCTGAGTTATGGTTGCTTTGTTTCCAGCACACAATGAAAAAACAGCGCAAATATTGCAACATAAACACCGCTCCAAATAGAGATCGGTTTGTCATCAGCATTGGGGTGAGCAGGGATGAGGATGAGGACCAATGAAGGTAAGAACAGCTTTTTAATAACTGCAACTTATTAGAAACACTTAAGATATATATATATATATATATATATATATATATATATATATATATCAGCAGGTAGGCCGATTTGTTTAATACTCCGTACATTTGACCACTTTATGTTTGCATGAATATTAAACGTGACAACACCGCACTCGTTCTCATGAAGGCACGTGCCATAGGGTTCAGGTAGTGACAACTGTTACCTGAAATTATCTGTAAATAGACTGCGCTATAGAACAAAGATTGCCGAACAGGCTTTACATCATGGGGCAGCACCGTGAGCTCGCTTTACTCATCTATAACTTACATTTTAATACTGCGCCGTGCGTTTTGTCATTATTACCATGTGAATTTTGTTTTAATTATTGCATATTAAATATACAACGTTACTGTAATTACAGACATTATAATGCTTTATAAACTTATGAAGTAATAAGATGAGTTTATCTTTGCTTTTAGGAATTAGAAAGCGAAGTTATAAGACTCAACCAATTTTACCCCTATAAGTACTCCTGCTTATATCGTGACCTAAAGTAAGGGCGAATACAGTATAGTTGATAATGAAATGCGAAATGTGACACTAAATCCAGCATTCTCATCGAACTCTAGGTTTGATCAGGTTCAAAGTCTATATTTTATTTATACACTCCCACATATTGTAGAGCTCTCACTCAATATTTTCATGCTATTAACAGCAATATTTCACTATCGATACACTCAAAATGAGATTCTCTCTTAATATTCGTGGAATCCCATATTCTATTAGTAAAAAATGCATTTGTATTGAAAAGCGCATATCTTAAAAGTAGCGCGTTTTTTGGGAGGAACCTATATCTTGTGCCGTAGATCTCTCAAAACATAATGACGACCATTCATTTATAGGCCTAGCCTACTTGTTGTTGTTTTTTTTCCAACTGATATTATTTACAGCCCGTGTTACATCAGTGCTTAGACTTCGTATCATTAGAGGTTATTACTGGAGTACGTGGAAGATGTTTCTGATGAAGTTCGATACACTGACGGTGCTAATGTGATGCTTCATAACCAAAAGCAGCTTGTGTACTGTTCTAAAACTGCTAGCCATTCTCTTGGAAGCAAGGTCATTCTGTCATTGGATATCGGGCTGCCTGTGGATTTTTTCAGATAGATGAAGGCATTATGTTCATTTTGCGAATGATCAGGAATTGAATGCGCAATTTTAGGTAGTTTAAATTGAGTTTTATGGACACAATGAAAACATCCCACATTGCCCAAATGACAAAACTGTGGACATATAACAATAAATGTCATCAGACACATCAAAATGTACCTGCATAGGTGAAAATCATTAATCTGACTACAAATTAAAAAAAAACACCTAAATGCGTTAATATCATCAAAACTATTGTAAATCTACAAAGGCTTTCCCTTTTATGTGTATTATAAAGAACACATGCAAAATAGATCAAAACAACATAAGTCAAGGTCAGCTCCAATTCGCATACCTACTTATCCGCAAAGACAATAAACCAGGAGCCCAGGCTATAGCAGCGGCGGAGGCACACTCAACAGAGCATTTCAAAACAATGAAATGATATGTCATCGCTCCAAAACCAGGACCTCACTCATCAACGAAATGCTCACATAATGCACATTCTATATTTATTTCATTTACTCACCAGAACGTACGGCTGTCGCTATTAGCATCGCATTTTTTCAAAATTTGATTGGTCAATTTAATTCAGATTTTCTTACATATCTGCTTACATTTTAAACAACATCCCCCTAATTTTCAGTAGTTCCTCCTTTCTGGTATGTCATCGTTCATAAAATATTTTGCATAATTACGCCCTTACTCGCTGCTCATAGTTATCAATTGAGTGGTAGTAAAATTGGCGGAAAACTCGCTTCCATTTCAACTTTCTTCCTAACGGACAATTAAAATTTATGTCCATTACTGAAACCACCAACTTTAAAATCTAAACGTTTGCAATTTCTGAATATAGCATTTATCAAAATCATCAATTTGTTCCAACCACCTTCGCAGGTCGCTATTGCTATCAAGCCCGAAATCATTCAATTCTTATATTATTACCAGGTATCCATGAAAATGAAACAGTAGGAATAAATTTCTCTTCACATAATATGAGTATCTTTTTTTCAAATGCGCTTGCAAAACCCTGCTTTAACTCTATATAGGCAACTGCTCACTTTACGCTTTGATCCGAGCGGCCTTATACTGGTTACAGGTGATCTGATTATAAACACATAACTTAGGGCCGTAGAGTAATCAATCTAATGGGCGATGCCTGCACTATATAGCGAACTCAACGGGTCTGAATTGCATAGCACATATTGAGCCTACATATCACTCAAATAACCGAACAGTGTTTCCGGATGTTCTTGATAATGGAATGCAAAACAACGTCTATTTACATCAACCTAGACGGTCCCAATAAATGTGCCAGTATAAGATATTTGTCCAATTATACTCACTTGTCGGACTTTTCTTATTCTATTCCTTCATCCACAAAGACGAATTAGCTTATTAACCAACTAGGAAAATGTATAGTCAAACCTAGACGAAACGTCGATCTCCTGTTGTTATTTTATCTAATGTAACGATATCGATGATATAATCCTGCACTTTAAGAAATTATCTGTTCCTGTGTGCAATCATCAGTATATCGAGGAGATTTCATAACCACCGAATACACTATGTAGTCACTGCTTAGGTCGGTACCTGTGACTTTAACATCCTACTTTTGTGGACAGAAGTTGATATGCATCTAACTAACCCCATCCCTCCCAGCTCCCTTTTCCACCGGTTGGGTCAGTTTGTCCAACTATCAGCTTTCCGACATAAACACATGGTTCATCCGAGCGTTTATGGTTGCTTTACAGTTTATCACAGCCTGGATTCCCATTACTTGCCTGTGCACTTCGAAATCTGTGGCGCCGCGGCGGCCAGAGCTTCGACTGTGGTTCGGTGCGCTGACACAGATTGGGATAAGTACAAGCTGCACCTGCATGCGACGGCGCAACCCAGGCTGTGCTATAGCAACGAAGCAGAAATTGACGCTGCCATTGAAAACTTTACTGCTTCGCTGCGCACGGCGAAAATGAATGCCACCACCATCACTTTTTCACCGCCCAGTTTTGTTAACATACCCAGAGGTGGAGCGACTGATTGTCAGGAGACGGCGTGTAATGAGACTGTGGAGGAGCACTGGCCTTCGAATTTACTTAGCGTCAGCTCGTTGGCTACGTAGAGTAATTCGTGGGAACACACAATATCAAGTACAACACATTCGGACCACTCTTTATGAAATATAGTTAAATCTATCAAGGCTTCCTCCAGCGTACACACTGGCAACGTTGAGCTTCATACTCCACTGGTCCTGTCTTCTCCTGGCGGAGAAAACGGAGATATTTGCCGACGTTCTCACCACCACTTCCAAGAAAATAAAACTACAGACCAGCAGCAGGAACTACAAGTCATGTCCTGGGTTCGAGACTGGTCGGCACGGAAGTGCGAGCAAATACTTCGCCTAATTACGCCTCAAGAAGTCTTAAAAGCACTTACAATTGCTTAGGAATCGTAAAGCTGCCGATCCGGACATAGTGACCAATGAGGACCTTAAACACTTACCGAGAAAGGCCCTGGTGCAATTGACCAAAAAGTTTAATGCCTACCTCAGGCTCAATTACTTTCCATCCAAGTGGAATGAAGCAAAAGTAATCATGCTTCACAAACAGGGAAAGAGCACCAGGCACCCTTCTAACTACCGTCCTATTAGTCTTATGTCCACCATTGGTAAATTTTTCCAAAAACTCATTCTTTCCCGACTCAAAAACCAGATTTTGGACATTGATGACCTTTCAAATTTTCAGCTTGGTTTCAGAAAAGAACACTGTACGGAGCTGCAGCTACTCCGTTAGTGACATTAGTCAACGATTTAGCAATGTGGCAACCCTCGCCTTATTTCTGGACATAGAAGCCGCATTTGACTGGTGCTGACACAATGGCCTTATGTATAAACTGCACCACAATTTTCCCGGCCTACAAAACTATCTTTATATTTCTCACAGTTTTCTAGAAAACAGGCGCTTCTATTTATAGGTTGATCGCTCCAATTCAACCGTGCGATCTATGCAGGCCGGCGTTCCATAAGGGGCCATATTGGTCCCCTACTTGTATATACTTTTTAAAAATAATTTTCCCATGGACGCTAAATGCAAGGTCGCCATGTACGCTGACAAAACTGCAATTTATCACCACTCCAAAAATTTAAAGTTTGGAAGGCGCGAAATTCAGCGCTGCACAGAGAAATTCACGTCATGGCTACACCAATGGAAGATCAACTTTATTGTTCACAAGTGCCAATTTACTGTTTAACGATCGATGACGAGATCTTGCCCTGTCGTCAGCAAGTTAAATACTTAGGGGTCTCCATGGACCGTAAACTGCTTTAGAGCAATCACCTGAGAGATGTAGCCAACAGAGGAAGGCAGCGGTTGAAGCTATGCGCGCCCATTCTTCGCGGTAAGTCTTCAGGCATTAATAGTAAACTTATTTTGTACAGATCTTTCATTTTGTTGATGATGTACGTCTGCGTGGCATTGACTCACTTATCCAAGTCGGCCCTAAAAAGCTTGCAGATCATACAAAATCTCTCGTTATGAAAGGCCCTTAGGGCACCGCTCCTGACCAGCAACATAACAATCCACGAGGAGAAGGTCATGTCCTCAGTTGCACAGTTCATTGAGAGACGGGCCAGGCGTACCTGGGAGAGAATCCGCCGCCACCCCAACCCGTATGTTGCGGGCATTGGAAGGGGCGAGCCGCTCCACAGGAAGCACCCGCGCGAGCCAATATTAGTGATAACAGTAAGCAATAAGGCGGCGGACTGTACATATTGATTATGTAATAATGTAAATAGCGGTGTACAGCTTAGTGTTAAAAAAAACGTTTGTGCCACGTAAGCCAGTGAGGTGACCGGACTTTAAAGTCACCACAATATAGACTGTAACGACCCGGCGCTGTTCTCAAGCCCCTAAGGTGGGGTCTTGTATGGGCGCTGCAGAAGCCCATTCATTGTTCTACAAAACAATTCAAAATTATAAACACCAATATAATTTTTTTTTTTTTTTTTTTGCCTGCAAGGCAGGGCCCAATGTACCGGCATCAGGCCCAGTATAGATTAATAAAAACCTTTAAAACCTACAAAAACCAATAGTAGCTCACCATCTTGCCGAAGAGCACACAAATTCCCGTGATTGTACTGTCACACCGCAATCAACAAACCTTAACTACTCTTCACTGGAAGGGACTCAAATATCTGGCCCATTAAAGTAAAAAGTGCCGCCACGGTTGGCCGAGGTCATTAAGGCGCGGACTCATGAGCGGGAGGACTGGTTCGAATTCCGCCTGGACCGCCTCCCTGATTGAGGTTTGTTCAGGTTTCCTCATTTCTGATAAATGGCAAATGCCGGGAAGGTACCCTAAACTTAGGCCTGGAACGCTCCCTTCCTTTAAAAAAAACCATTTCCCAATTTACCATTTCATCTCACGTATCATCAGTGCCTAATGCCTGTGGTGCCTTAGTAGTAAAAACGGGCCTTAAACATTAATAAAAAAAGCCACAGATAGGCAGAACTCACACCAGAACATCTAAACGGATCAGAACCCCCTACGTGGATTTCCAACAACCAGTTTCAACCGTCAAAGTACTTATCTGCGTCTACATTACATTCAATTCAGGAAAAACAAATTCACAGGCACTGGCATGTCGAAAGACTACAGACTTAATAGATCCATCAAGCTAGTAAAATTCAAAATTGAACAAAATCGCCTGCATTCATACCAAGCCTGTTTGTATATCGTGTTGATAACATTTTTGACAACCTACTAAGTGCATATTCATTTAGTAATCAACTTTGTCAGCGCTCCAGAAGTGGGACCAAATATCCAGTGACACTAACTTCCTAATATGAACGCCCGAGCACACCAAAGAATAAGATAAATCCTTTACCTGGCAAAATTAAATAAGACTTTAGGAAGTCATTAATGAGTCTGCTATGCGTTTTACAGATTTATCCTTAAAAAATTACAAAAACAGAAAAAATTCTGACTTTATGCCAAATATAGTACTCAAGAATTTCAGAAAAAGACACAAGTTATCGAACTGCAATGTTCCTTTGACAAATTTTCAATTTTTACACTGACAAATTATGACAGGAAAGCCAGTTTTCAAAATAATTATTTTTAAAACTATAATTAACGAAATAGGTTTAGTATCATGTTAGCATTCCGATTTGGTTTCCACTTGATACAGTATTTGGTACCCCATCAATCCCGAAAATTTTATTAGAATATATCTTTTATTTCAGCTAGCTTTAAGTGAAGGGTTCTGTTTGTAAGAAAGTCAAGAAAAGCAGGAATTTTGCTCGGACAGCAGAGAGACCGTTTTGGCACACAATGGAGTTTTTGTTCTTTAGGAGGGCGGGTGTTCACCCCGGCCAGGTATGCTGGGAAAGAACCACGCTATAATGCCGCTAAGGCCGTTGATCTGTAACGTTCAGTAAAACTTGAAATTAGACGCTGGACGAATCACCGAGTGGTTAAGCTCAAATAATCAAACGGGCCAATAATATGAGAGTGGCATGAAGTCACAGCTAATCTATCAGGATGTCTAAAGTCATAGTGGCGGGAAAATAGAGCGTCCCTGCATCACGTGGTAAAGCGTGCTATATTGGGTATTTAAGGACGTGAAATCGCCCTTTTCGAGGTCTTTTTGGTTCGTCTACTCCGTTACTCTGTTCTACTCGGGTCTGTTCTCGCTATCTTGGTCCTACAAGTATTCAGCGCTGAGATGTCAAAAGAACACTAATGTTCGAGCGTCACTTCAGCTTGACACGTCTTCCGAGTGGTCAGCAATCGCACTGCTAGTCAAACATTTCAGCTCCGCGTGCCTGCCCGACGTTTCATTACTGTGGTCCGAACAGAAATGCCATGAGACGCACTCTTTGTTAAATAAACGACGTCAACCTGCAGATAATGTGTTCTCTCTGGTCGATATAATACCTTTAATTCCCTTCACTCAACCCGGCCCTGCCAGGTCCCGAAAACCAGCCACATCCCTGAGATCGACGAGAAGAGTTATTGAGTGGTGAGCTGGATCATAAACAATCAAACTCCTATCACCATTCTCCCCGCCACCTATAACCCCTTCTAACCTCGACCCTCCAACGCGGGGCAATTATCAAAATTACCCCCCGCATCCTCCCAACAATAACTCTTTCACACTCCAAAAATTGGTATATTCACAGTTGCTAAGAAATACACTGGCTATATTTTAAAGCGTTTTAGCTTTAAATCACTGATCTGATAGCGGGTTTCCTTTGGGTTTTCCATTGAAACGGTTCGGCTTTCGACGTGAACTCTTACTACTTGGGCGTGGAAGGGAACTGCGATTTCTTCAGTTACCTTTCTGTTCCAGGGTTTCCGCCGTCTTCGTTGTCTTCGTCGTCTTCTTCAAACAACAGGGACGGCACAGGAAGTAAACTCGACATATAATTACATGACAGAATGTATATAAACAGGTGTATTTATTAACACAGCTCTCTTTACAAAGGGGTGATTTCCGACTCGGAAGATGAGTGCCAGTAACCCTCGGACTACTTGTTAATGAACTTCCCGCACCGGCTAACTATTTGCTGGTGAAGGACGCGAGCTTCCTTGGCTGGAAACAATCACCCTGTTGTCTAAGTGGCACGTGGCAGCAAGACCTCGATAAATACTAATTTGCAGTCCAACTCTCGCGTAGGCATTGACAAAAACTCGCACTCGCTTATCACTAAATTATCTCACGGAAATTTCACCACAGTATCTTACGAAAATTATGACTTACACGTGAATGACATTAATTACGCACCTACGTATACCTATCTACCCACGATTGAATGAGAATGCCTCTATTATCTTGTTGGACTCAACATCTGCGTCGAATAGCTTCGGACGGCTTGAAAGCGTGAATTGAGTGCTTAACTGAGAAGAATAATAATCTTCATATCCACTGCTTAAACTGAGTAGTAATGTGAAGTCCCCCAAAACTTGGCGATTTCCTTTCTTATATATCAGCCCTTGGTGTAGCTCGCTACGGGCTGTAAGCGCAAAAGCATTCCCGTCTTCCTAAACTCAAACTTCTCTCTGCTGATTGGTCGGCTGCTATCATACGATTCAGTGGCGGGGCGAAACTACAACCGATCCACTGACACAAATGTGAAACTGACTCCCAGCGTCAGAAAAAAAAAAAAAAAAACATTATGTAATCAAGACTGTACCGGTGTTTCCTTTCGTTTGTGCTCTTATGTAACAAGTAAAACCTAAAAGCGCTACTTTGGCCTTCATTTCCCAATTCACATATAAAATTGCAATATATCCCTTCTATTTATACTGAAGTAACGTATTAGAAATTACCAGAGAAACCCCTGCTATTTATACAATTAAATAGAGTTCTTTAGTTCCTATTTGAAAAAAACAAAATTAATGTAGTACATATGACTAACAAAATGCCCTCTGGGGTTCGATTATAAATTCTGTTACAAATTCAAAGCTATGAATGAAACCTATATACATATGCCACCTTTCTAGGATATAACACGATGATGAATAAAATTTGGTATGATGCTTGTTACCGAAATTATATTTCTGCCACTTTAACGAATACTATAAAATGCTTTCTATTAAATTATTAGTTCATAGTACTTACCATTTCGCGAGTTTTTTTGGCAGGATATAAGAATATATTTCGCCACCTCTTCTTATTCTACTTGCAATTGTATGTACTCCGATGATTCCTCACATTTTTACTTATATTTAAAAATAGATAGGGTAACTGGAACCCTCCATTTAATGCTAATACATTTATCACAAAGATCTTCTCAAATACCTCATATTTGTCAATCTCTCGCCTGTGGAACCTTTGTAGTGAAAATGGGCATTAAACACCATTCATTCATTTATTTTGTCAATCTCTCTAAAACAGAAGTTAATATTTTCTGTCTTATACCATGCGGATGTGCAGCACAGCAGCTGCTTTTAGATGAGCTTACTGTTTGTTTTCTACCACATATTATACCTGAATATTATATATATATATATATATATATATATATATATATATAACTAAACTGAGCAGCCTTAACACAAATGCAATCAGCAGACCTAATATCAGAATGTCAAAGCCATATTCACAATAATATTTATGTCTACTATAAAAACTATATTTCACTTTTCAATATAATTACCCTTTATTGCAACACACTTCTCACATTTGAATTAACATTTCAACCCCTCCCCCAAAATAGTCAGAAATCTTGTCTGCAAAATGGGCATAAACAGCAGGTATCATTTCTTCGTCACACTTAAATTTCCTTCCTCGAAGGTCTTTCTTGAGTTTTGAGATGAGGAAATAGTCACTGGGAGCTAGATCTGGGTTGTAGGGTGAATGGTCGATCTCTTGAAGTCACATTTCTTCACAGTTTCCTTTGCAACAAGAGCTGTGTGCAAGGGCGCATTGTGGTGAAGCACCGCCACTCAGCTTTACTCGCTTTTTCTCTTTGATGGAAGCAGGTAGTCTGTGCAGTAGGCCAGCATAGTACTCCCCATTTACTGTGGTGCTTCCCTCCTTGAAGTTAATGAAGAGTTTTCCTTCACAGTCCCAACAGATTGTGCCCATAATCTTCTTGGTTGACCGAGTGACCTTGGCCTTCAGAGGCGGTGCTTGGCCAGGTTCAAGTCACTCCATTGATTCTCTTTTGAACAAGAAATCATAGTAGAGGACCATAGTTTCATTTCTTGTAACAATGGTTTGCAGAACTTCTCTCTCGTTGCCACGGCAGAGCTCCAAAAATGCCTGACAATAAATTACTCTTTTCCTGCTTTTGGATTGAGGAAGGAAGTCTAGGCATATACCTTGCACTAACCTTATTCATTTCAAAAGTTCATGAATAATCGAAGGACTGTTGTTTTATAAAAGCCCAACATTGCTGCTATTTCTGTAACTTTGAGCCGCGATCTTCTATACTTTTTCCTTCCACAAGAGCAATGTTTTCAGGAGTGAGCACCTCCAAGGGCCGACCTGAACGCTCTTCGCCTTCAATGCTTTCTTGACCCATTCGAAAAAGTTTGGCCAATTCTTTTACGGTAGAATATGGGGGGATGCTTCCCCATATATACCGTTCCAATTGCTATTTAATTTCATTTAGAGTGAGTCCTTCATTTGTGAAGAACTTAATAATAGCTCGATACTCCATTTTGCACCTGTCACAATCTTCTACACATAACCTTCTTTATGCAACTATGTCTGTACAACTGAACATAGCGGAACTTACAGCTGCTATTTTTACTTAACAGATAAGGTTATGATACCAGATAAGGATTTTGCTGAAGGCGATAATCCATATTGGCAACATCGGAAACTTATGGACCTAGCCTAGTATCATCCGAACAAATATCCCTTACACATCTTTTAAATGGGAATCAAAATGTAAAGCTCCATGCCCCATGATTCATTCGTAATAAACAATTTATCAAGGATATGGAGACGTTACAATACAACGCTACAATTTTTATCTTTATTTCTCGAATTCGCAGACAAGCTATACGATACAGACTCTATGTCAAGCTTCGCCCTCCTATAAATTGTAGCGTCCGCTAACTATTCATCCTTGCTTTCCAGTTAATAATCTACTAGTCACTCACACAACAGTTGACCGCCAACCGAACTAATACCGGCATTATCGATCTCCAGGATGATGGTTGGATTAGATGTGTAGTTAATAATGCAAAATTTTATATTTAATGCTAACGTACGTTCAGTGTTACTGCACTTGTAATTACAAAAAATCAACGGATCATATTTTTAATTTACTGAAATCTCATTACTTTTCTGTTAACAAATTATATGCTAAGTTAGAGGAAACCTGTTCAGCTCGAATCACAAATTGATGAGGTTATCTAGACTTCCGTCTATATAATACTTTTGCTTGTCAATCAAGTACACGAACAAAACCAATTAAATAAATCTTGTAATTTTATATATATATATAATGTAAATTAATGGAAAGAAAATTCTTTTGAGTAGCGTTTTTTCAAGCATAGAGAATGAAATTTTACAATAATCATAGCATTCATTTTCATTTCCTTGACATTTCTGTATTAGCTCTATTACAGTCACTCACTATTATTCATAACCACCACGTGTGGCCGAGGTCGTTAAAGCGCGGACTCGTGAGCGGAAGGTCTGGGGTTCGAACCCCGCCAGGACCGTCCTTCCTAACTGAGATTATTCCAAGGTCTTTCTCAGTCCTCATAAATGGCAAATGCCGAGTAGGCCTGGGCCTGGAACGTTTCCTCCCTTAAAAATAAATCATTTCCCAATATATCATTTCATCTCATTTATCATCAGTGCCCATCGCCTGTGGTGCCTCTGTAACAAAAACGGGCGCTAAACAACATTCACCATTTATATAGCCTGCAATTTCAGCAAGTGAGGCTGTACTATGGAGCTGATAGCTAGAAATCCGTTGGAGGGATGCAAGTTGGTGTTCTGGTGTGACCTGGGATGTAGAGGGCAAGAGGTCTGGCCCGTGTAATGGCTGCTGCCTCCGCAAGAGGCGCAGTATCTGCGGCGGATCAAGTTGTGCTGCGTGCACTCAGAGGTTAGCGACGCAGCTCCACAGTAGTGGCAGCACGATAGTTCCATTCAACCAAGGTCAAAATGCCCATACCCGTAACAACGTCGGCGTGAAGATGTATGGCGGCAAAGGCTAGGCTCAATGGTGAAACAGTTATATCTAATTATGAGACCGTCGGCGATGGCTGCCTCACAATCATCGGGATACATGAATATCATTCCCACCAACAGTGTCGGGCCTCTGTTGGATTAGATGTGTGCTGCAGAGTAAGCTGAGGCTAATGTAGCTGGACAGTGCGTAGAATGTACGGACCGATGAGACACCGAGTAGTGCCCTGGAGAAGGCACTGCATTGCCCGCCACTCTGAGTTGGAGAGGATGTTTTGTTTGAGATGAGTAGGTGAGCTGGAGATGGGAGCAATGTTGCTTTGCTGAGTAGAAAGCCGTTCCCGAGGGCCCTGTTGCGCGTTTCTTTGCCCCTTATTTGTTGTTGTAGTAGTGGCAATAGGACACTGGACTGGAGCAATCTCATGAGAGGTGATAGCTGAACGTGACGAGGCGAGCACTGGCTGAAGATGGGAAGGGGGTTGGGCAGGCAGTGGCGATGGAGTGGTGGCGAGCAAGAGCTGGTTGGTGTGTGCTATGCGCTGGTTGGCTGGAGTAGATCCTGCTCCCCTGATGACCCATCTTGCTACCTGATATAAACTTTAGCAATGTGAATCTTTATATACCTGTTGCTTATCTAAAATCTCATTTAAACTTGCAGGATACATTTATAGGCATGTCATACCATAGTTTATATGGAAAACAAAAACAACCGTTCTTTCTGCCTTCTGTTCCAAAATTACGTCTAACCAGCACAGACAGCATAGAATGTATACATGTTTTTTCTCAATAAAATAAAAGAGTAAAATAAAGTGCATAATACTGATAAACAATTAAGAGTATTATGTAGCATTATATTTCATCATTTGCTTTTTGGGTACATGAAACCAAGTATTTTATTACATCATTAAAATATTTGCATTCATTATTACAATCTGCAGTCTGTTATCAACAGAATTTTAAATAACGATTTAAATACTTGAAATACAGATGCCAGTTTTAAAGTTATTGCGTTCATCTTGATATGTTTATACCTCACTATAATATACAATTGATTAAAGAAGAACTGAAATCACAACCATATTATATTAAGCTGCTTCCATTTGGCTAGATTCATGTATTTTTGTACAATTCTATAATGCAGTGTTTTTCCTTCCCCCCAAAGAAAAGTTACCCCTCCAAAAACTTCTGTCCTCATGAATTTCTTCTGTAAGTTCCCTCCTTTTCACCCTTCTTCTTGCACCGTCCATTTATTGTTCTGGTGATTGTCCTCTTCTCCTCCTACCTTCATAATTCCAATCTCATATCCTTCTTGGAATCCTTTCTTTCTCCATCCTTTCCCCTTGCTCAATTTATTTCAATATTTTCTCTTTACTCTGTTGAATAACATTCTATTCAACATTCATAATTTCTAAAATTCTTTAACTTTTTTTTTTAATTTTTACTTTATTGCTGCTCTTCGCCAATAGACCATTTCTGTAGCCAGTAATTTATTTTCACCTTGTCTACATGTCAAAGATTCTGCCCCATATACCAAAAACGTTTGGATTAATAATTTGTAAATAAGTGTTTTTACAAAAGATTTTTATTCCTTCATTTTAGATGAAGTTATTCCATTAGATTGGATACTAAATATTTGAATTTATTTTGTTCTCTTAAAATTAATTTTGACCCCTGTTTTTTATACTTTTCAACCAATTTCCTGGTCAAATATGAAGCATTTTCCATATTATGCGCTATCCCAAGTATGACTTGGTCTCATCCACGAAAAGTTAGTGATAAAGGAAGTATTGTGTATTAATTTGACCCCCAAATGATTTCACACACATATATCAATACATATTTTAAAGAGTAGCGGTGATATACTACATCCTTGTGGCAAACGCTTTTGGTGCAGAATTATCATTAATTTGACATTTGTTCCTTGAATATACTGCTTTTAAAATGTTCTTTGAGTCTTCACTAATTGGTGTTTCTCTTAAAATTTGCTATTATAATTTTCTGGGCACTTTATAATACACTTTTTGCAGATCTTAAAAATCGGTATTATCTCTTTTAATTTCCTCTCCTTTTTTACAAAAGGATTCCAAGTTTAGGGGTGTGATCTACACAGGATTTTGCGGCTGTAGGACTTCCTTGTTTCTTCGAATTTCGAATGATATTTTTCTCTTAAATATTTTTAGTAATATGGCTTAATTTTCAACATGGAGTAGCATTATACACATATTCCTGAATAGTTCTGGTATAATTTTATCCCCTTGTTTCTGTTTCTTTAATAGATATATCCTAATTTAATTTCTTTTGCTATTTTTTTCCTGGTAAAACCTCCGTGTAATTTTATTGGTGGTGTCCATCATATTTTAACATCACCAAATAAATGCCTCCTGAGCCAGTCACCTTACCATTCCCCTTACTGATAGGAAGTGCTCACGCCTCCTGACAACCCAGCCAATATCTCTGAGAATGAAATAATTCTGTTCCAATGGCAAGTCTAAACAACACAAACAGCACAAGTGAAACATGGTTTGGTCCCAATGATCTTTGATTTGGTTTATTTATGGACACTATTTAACTTCTCAGGTTATCAACGTCCCATTTATTTCAGAGCGTGAAACGGCCGACAGTTTTACTCAGAGGCCTCTTCTTTCAGGCTTGAGGCCCTTTATTGTGCCGTAAATCTAAGACACGGGACTCACAGCTTTACTTCCCTTCCGAAGGAAGTCATACTTTGGATTTTTACACCCAAAAAAATCCATCCATCCTGGTCTGGATTGAACTCGCGATCTTGGGTTTAGGAGGCAAATATTGTTACCACCTCAGCAGCAGGACCGGCTCCCAACGAAACGAATACAATTAAATAAAGTGCATAATTCAGGAAAACAATGAAAAGTGTTGCGAATAATTGTATTTCTTGGTATCTTTTATAGGCTCTTCCTTATAAATAGGAATAAAAGTAAAATAATATTGATGGTAAGAAAATTAGAGAACACGAAGCAATTATTGCTTTTAAATTAAGAATTGTGCTACAACATGCTTCAGTTTTAAAATCCGAACCAGTGCCAAGTAAACAAAATGCATGGAAAAACAAATATTTTTGAAATTAACCGATAAATAATCAGTACCTAAGGCTACTTAGTTTCGGCTAACACTCAAATTAAAGAAGATGATTAGCAGGAAGAACTGTTGCATTTGTTTTTCGTAGAAAATATAGTATGGCATTTGTCCCCGCTTATTAGTATATACTATGAGCATGGTCGGGGATTTTAAATAAGCGACTAGTATATAAAGGTGTACTCACATATTACTACTATATAAGGGTTGTACTCACATATTACTACTATCATGCCGTACATCATTGAGGTAACCAGATTGGGTATATGAGCACAAGGTAGTGTGGTCGCTCAGTTTCTGATCCAGTAGGCAAATCAGAGGAAAAAGTCAGACGATGTATTTGCCGATACCAAGAAGAGGAAGAAGAAGAGCCAAAGACTTAAGCTTTGGTTATATACTTAAGCTTGCTTAAGTATAACCACCATGTTCCCTAAACAACACATTTCTCTCCGAAAATGCATCGAGGCGCAGGCTAAGCCTCCTATTAAGCGATCGCACTGTTCAAATGCAAGCGCTCATCGATATCGCTCTTGAATAGGTGCCGCAAGATCAGTTCTGGGAGGATGTAATCTGGTCAGATGAATTTTTTTTTCTAACCAATACAGGCAGCTTGTTCTTTGGGGCCCTAACAATATCCCCGATACTATTAAGCACGTTGTTGCTACGAAAAGAAGAGTTTGTACTATCGTGGTATAATTGGATGAATGAGTACGTTAGGTATGGGAAAGTTAGTGGAAGTTTCCATCAGGATGAACTCCGATTCATCTACCGGAATTCTAGGAGACTGAAGGTAAAGAACGCGTATAATTATCCTGCTCAGGAAATACTTAACATTCACTTTGGTGAAGGTAACAGCCGTATTCGCACTTGTAGAGTGACAAGGGCATATATGGAATAATATCCTGAAGTCCCTAGATTAGCCCGCTAAACCTAGACCAAAATCACATAGTGAACACCTTGTTGAAATGGTGTGAGATTGGAATCCGCGGCAGGTGCGGACAACAGTAGCTCTGAAAAGCTATGTTTTAGAGGTTTGGGGAGCATTAGAGGGCAACCCCAAATTTTTACCTCCTTAGTTTTATCTCTTCCCAGAAGTGTAAATGAATTCCTTGACAACAACAGCTGGTGGTCCGCATATAACAGCCTTTCAATCTGTGAAATTTCGAAAAAGTTTTGTTTTGTTCTAGAGTTCTTTTTCTTTAAATAGAACAAAAAGACATTTTTCACAATTTTATCCATTTATAATACTTCTACACTGATCTAAAAATCATTCACTTCAGTTACCTTCTTACTTCATTGATTTAAATGAATTCCTTTTTCTAAAATTAACTAAAGTACTGGGACTTTATTTCTTTATGGATAGACGTTTATCCACACCAAATTCCATTCTGACCAACGGCCTGATTCCTATTTAGAGGAACTAGTTGTACTCTATAATAACGTGGTCAATACCAGAAAATAATTAAGAGTAGTACTCCATAAACTGTTCTAAAAGACTCTATTTCTAGGACTAAATAAACTTGATGACATCAAAATGGATCAGACATATCAACTATAAATTACTAATGATAAATTGACCGCCACGGGTGGCCGAGGTCATTAAGGTGAGGATTCGTGAGCGGGAGATCTGGGGTTCGAATCCTGCCAGGACCGTCCTCCCTGACTGAGGTTTTTTCCAGGTTTTCCTCAGTCCTCATAAATGGCAAATGCCGGGGAGGTACCGTAAACTTAGGCCTGGAACGTTTCCTTTCTTAAAAAATCCTTTCCTAATATATCATTTCATTTCATGTATCATCAGTGTCCACCACCTGTGGTGCCTCAGTAGTAAAAACGGGCGTTAAACACTACTCAAAAAAAAAAAAACTAACGATAAATTGTGATAATCGTTTTCTGCTCGCTGTGATCATTTCTTAACATTATTTTCCCTCTCTCGGTGTTTTAAAGTGTATTAAATAACTTCAGTTCAGCATATGTAATTACTATTACATATGCAGCAAAATACGAACTTTAGTAAACCCGTTAAGGACAATCACCTGGGTAGGTGTTTTAGGAATATTCCTTGACGTTGATAAAATAAAATCCAGGTGCCTACAGACTTCCAACTCATTTTCACTACATATATTTTGAAATATAATAAGTTAAGAGCACGTTAAATGCTCACACAAGGCATTCAAAAGTACATATGTTAAAATGTGAAAATATCCCTGATAACTGTGCAAAAGCATGTTATACTATAATTCAAGCTTCTGTTGGCAACAAATATGTGACGCCACTTGTAATTTATTCCATATTATGACCTCTTTAATTTTTTTCGTTTATTCATATAAAGCGTATTTTAACATAGTGTTGATATATATTTACCTGGGAGTCCCGCTTCGTAACCTGGGTCCTTTAGGGGTCCGAAGTCGCCTCGTAGTCACGAGAGGAGGAAGATGAAACGAAGAGGTTCAAATCACACGACACTTTGTTTCATTAAAGGCCTAGAAGTGTTTAATTACACGACACCTTGTTGTCGGCCACCCGGTTCGTTACTACTTTGACATTAACACCACGAGCTACATAGCTACATGAAATTGCTTCCACCGCCCTAACACATAGTGTATCTCTTGTATTTTACTTTCTTACTGCATTTGGAACTTCCTTCTACTATTTCTGGAACTACGACCTGGTAATTACTGTACTGTACTGACCACCCCAGTCTGATTTGTCCTCCACTGTACCGTCTGATCCGCGGGGCGGCGTCGTCTTCTACTTAGATACTAAATTCAAAGTGTCCCCACGTGATCGTGAGAGCTCATGGGGTTCAGCCTAGCGCTAATGGAGTCTGAGTCTTCAAAATATTAAAATATTATTGGTGAGCTCTTGTGCTCCCAAACGCGCTCACTTTAAATCCATCAGCTCTTTGACCCCTCATTGGGGAGTTCATGATCATTCATTGTAATGATGTCATCGCCAACATCTGTTCCTTTCTAACTTTGACGAATATCGGAGCATATCCTACAACTAAAAATACAAAAGACTAATTGTTCAGCTCATACCGGACACCTGCGCACACTTAGCTTTGTCCCAATTGAGAAACTCATTGTTCGAGTCATTATCAGTAAATGAGAGTTCAAAAAATTAAAATAGGCAGCCTTTTCCCTCTCGTTAAACAGGTATCGTCCAGGTAACCATGAATACATTTTTGTGATACATGAAATGTTCTTGCTTTACTACAGAATATAATAATATTTAATAATTATTACTATTTAAATTATATAAACACATTCACTCTCGGGCATGCATGGATGTGAGGACCTGTCACACATATTATCTCAATGATATTTATATTCTTGAACTGGCTGTGACGTATGCATCCTTGCTGAGCGAGGGGAAAATTAAGAGCCCCCACCCCCAAATATTATACAAGTTTATTCAAACACACCAATATTAAATAAGAGAATTGAACTCCAAACTTTCACGTAAAAATTGTGCACCCTAATTTTTGGTTCTGTGAATTTTCAACATTATAACATGCATTATGAATTAATGTTCATTCTTCTCAATATGTTGCATTACTCTTTTGTTCAAATACATTATCAGGCTGTACCAGGCTTGCCGTAATAAAAATAATACTTAATCACACGATTTCCAGTTTTACTTTAATTATTTTTTTCTTTTCCAACTTATAATGCTTTGCTCCTTTTTAAATATTAAAAAAATATTGATTTTGTACCAAACTCTATTTGGTTTTCATCTTCATCGTATAAAACTGCATTAATTTTCGGCATTAATAATATCGTCCAATGTTTTATTAAATGTCCTCCCGTTGAAGGGATAAATCACTTAAGACTGCGCTGCGGCAAGCATAGCAGCACCAAGAGGAGTAAACGTGTTTTATGTTATCACTTTCTCTTCTTTTTCCCTCTTTAATTGTCCATTGCTAGGTTTAGAGGGCCGCAGTTCTATCGCTTCTTTGTCAATCATTGCCAAAATAGTTCGTAATGCTGGAGGAAACTTGTCCGCTGCACCAACACAATGTCAACAACGGTTTCCGCGATGTCGTTTGCCCTCGCGTCAATCTTTCGGAACACTTTTGTGTGACTAGAGACTCGCAGAACTGTACTGCTAGTTAGGGTTAGGCCGATGGGCGTCAGGAAGATGTTCAGGCTTTATTTTGCGAAAACCGCCGCGTGTCCATCAAACAAGCAGTAATCCATTCTGGACTCAGCAAGGCATCCATTCTTCGAATGCTCCAAGGTCAGTAGTGGCACCTATACAAACTTCATTTGGTTCCAGCGTCATCAGAAATAATTTCAAACCATAACTAACTATTCAAATACGTTGACAGGCTGTCTGCCAAGTTCTTCGGTCATATAAAAGTACCTTCATCAATATTGGTGGGTAAACTGGTACGACATGATATCTAGGCACTCGCAACCATTGATGATTCCGTGGACATATTTCCATATTTTGTGGAATCTGAATGTACGGCGAGGTAATTTAGGTAATTATCTAATTGGACCAGTCTTCCTGGAGGGCAATCTCAATGCAGAACGTTTCTTGGACTTCCTGTAGAACCATTTAATGGATGGTAATAGTTTAGATTACGTCTCGCCGCAGCTGGCAACACATCCCTGGCTATAGTTGAATCGCGCACCGGCATGTTATGTCTTCATGGTGTAGGCTTATCTATCCAAGGAGGTGGATTGGTCGCTGTGGGCCTATACTCTGCCCTCCCTTTAGCTGGACTTCATACCCATGGATTTCTTTCTATGACACCTAAAGGCAGAGATCTATCACAACAGGCCTCAAAACATTGCCGTCCTGGGCAGACGAATTATCGATGCTTACCGTAATGTTCAATACAGACCCTACGGCCGGTACTTACACCAGGATACAGAGCGGCGTCTTCACCATTGTATACGCTCCAAGGAAAAATCAACCAATGTTGACGACAGCATTGAGATGTATTATATATATGCCATTGTTTACTAGCTTGAGTAAAGTAAAAACTGAGTGATAGACGGAACGTCCAACGAAAATACATGTTAATTACCTAACATAATGTATTAACATAGCTCAGTATTTTGGAAAATATATAAGAATATTGTTTTGTCAAAAACATTTATTCAGCATCAGTTTACTGTAAAACTCACCTTTAATTTTATAACGTATATAGGCATTACATGGTATTATCAAATTCTTAACGTTTTGTGTTTGATTAAGGCGGTAATTAGCAAACATTACACACAATGCAAGCAAAGGGAACATGTGATACATGTCCAGTTTAATATAACTCAAAGTTACATCATCACAGATACATCTACATTCAAACCCGATGACACTGGCACTTCAACTAGTAACCAATCTCCCCGTGACGAACTAAAAATAAGCAGAAAATCGAGGTTGGTTCAACTTCTCAAATTATTAATTCATACTGGATAGAATTAGAATAAACATCAAATATTAGGGATATTAGTCATCCCATAGAATGCCCCTATACTAATGAATCAATTTCAATGCCTGCAGTACACACCACATTCGTTGAATTCGCCGAACTTTAAGGTATTTTCATTAGTCCTGTTCAGGATCATCACAATTTATTTTGACGAACACACACCACTAGACTAGAAGTGTCACAGCTAGTTACGGAATATAATTTGTCCACCCCTAAAACCCCTGTTACATGCAACCAACATTACAAGCGCGTCATGCACAAATACAAGGTATAACTTCAAGAATTGGACGGCGATTCGGGGACATCATGTATAGCCCAAATCATAACGTAGTCGGAATTGGGCATATGTATTGTGTGCTCAGAGAATCTTAGTATTTCACCTTCGAGCCATAACTATCAAAATTACCAGAATCCTTATCGTCATCATGCCATTAGGCAAAGAGTGGGTTTTATTAAGAAATCACATGAAAATGGTTTTGGATAAACTGAATCTAAATTAGGACGCCACCCTATCCTATTCACCTGCTATCTACCTTACCTTCTTTAGTTGTGTCAAATTTAGATTCACTTTACACTTACACTATGCTTCACAGCTTTAGGGCGATGTCCAATTTTTTTAAGGTATATTCCAAATATTTATAATTTTGTCGGCAATTTCTAGGTATAGTATAGTTAAAAGGATAGAGGGCTAGATTATGGCATTAGAGACAGAGATATTCAATATATATATTAGTGTATATCAGGTTGTTTATTAAATGAATATTATATAAAATAAAAAGGTATTACTCATTTGTATTGCTTACAAAGGAAAAAATAATACAAATAAGTAAAAAATTTAAAATTTTACATTACAGCCCTATAAAATTTTATTTCGCATTGTTTTTAAATAAATTATATATATTTTCAATCGTACAAAATTGTAATTTGATGCCGTTTTTCAATTTCGATAAATTGAATATTTCTAAAATTTACTTATACACAGCACCCATATGACCTTGATGTAATATGTCGTCCCATATAATACTTTTTTCTAAAAATCTACATTTCTTATACATAAAGTAACGAAAATGTCCAGGCTTTTTCAAAACTCAGTAAATAGCTCCGAACAGAGAAAACAAATGTCGATAAATGCATACAAACCAGTGATCATTTTCCATTCCAAACTTTATATTTCAATGTGACTTTTTATCAAAATTATTTAAAATCCAAACTACATTGTTGTGAATCCTGTTATAAACTGGCGGAAATTTATTATACTTCAATGCCGACAGTTTTAATTTTACTTCTTGAGAGATGTATTGGTGTTCTATTGGTTCTATTATCCTGAATGCACATAACGCCTGTGGTGCCTCAGTAGTAAAACGGCGTTAAACACTAATCAAAAGAAGTCCTGAGTGCGCTCATTTTACTCAAAATGAATATGAATCACAAAGAATTCTTATACAGACGCACGAAAAAAGTTACAGATGGGAAGAAACCATAACGTCACGCAAAGAATTATTACCTATGAGAGAGACATGGGACCCCGAAGGTGCTGTATAGAGAGAGACTGGACTGCTTAAAGAAAGTTCTGTGATGGAAATACATTTTAAAATAAACAGTCAAAGTATAACCACGTGAGCTAAAAAAGGGTTCTGAATAAAGTTGAAATAGCAGAGACTAAGTATTTATTTCGGAAATGAGTTCAAGTCGAAGTTCAAAAGTAAAACTTCTCCACCAACTGATGTTAAAATATCCCAGAGATTAGCAAAGAAAAGTTACTAGTTTACTGTTAGATTCGCTTTAATTTCGATATATCCATTGATAAGTGTGTGTAAGTAAATAATAAAACAATGTATCTTAAGTTGAAAATATATTTCAAATCGTGTGAAGCATACGAAAACTAGCTAAAATACATGCATAAAAATTAGCTATAGCAAAGAATACATAATGAGAACATCCTTCACTGAGTCCCATAATTTATCAACCTTTGATAAAAATCTGCCAAAATTAAGCTGTTATTTCGGTAGTAAACAAATTATTTTAACAATAACTATGGTGTTTTATGTATTTATCAATTAAATTAAATGTATTATTATTTTAAAATAAACCGCTCTTACAAAAAATAACGCATTTTCTGACCAATGGTGGTTTACAGTTATGAAGCTTTTGACAAAACGCTCTTTAATTATACTTCCTATTTATATATAATGCACTTCCTAATCTTACATTGAACATAGTCTGTGTTCTCACTATTTAATTTTAATACTGCATTAAGTCTAGTTCACACCTTATTTTTACCTTCTTTTCTTTTTCAGTTTATACTTATTTTGTTTAATATTATTAATATGTCGTTGCAATCAATTAAATAGTATACACAGTGCCAATCCACTGTTTATTAGTACGGACGAAGCATCCGGCTAAGAATATATCAGTTAGCCCGTGACGTCATAACAAGTATCAGTGCTCCGCTATGCAGATGTAATACTTGCTAGGGGGTATCAATACGCAAACTGAATGTCCGAAATGCATGCCTACTCGTTGTTCATCCCTAGTGCATAAACATAGGACCATTATGAGGAAGATCTTACCGCTTCCTCTGATTTAATACAATCCAAATACAGCACAAACTTAGCAAGACATTGGTTTGCACCCCGACTGCAAGCCAAGTTCCTTACAGATGACACGTGACACGTAGACAGAGCCTAGAGAAAAAATATGAAAAGTCAAAGGCCAAGAAAAACAAGCAGGTGTTTAAAGGATTGTAAAGAACATTACTGGAAGAGAGAGATGCCACCGCATTTGAGATAACGCTTCCTACTGCAATAGATAAATTGAAATGTGACCCTGACACCTCTGAGTTTGCTTTATACATCCAGAAAAATTACATTAGTAATGCTGCATGCTGGGCTTACTGTTACAGGCTGCATGCTGGATTGAATACCAATATACACATCGAGAGAATGCATAACAAGCTCAAATATATGTGTTTGCATGGGAAACGTGTGAAACGTCTTGATTAAGCAATATTTACTATAACGTCCTTTGTTAAAAACAAGCTGTTCGACAAGTTCAATGTGCTTACAAAGGAACAGCTGACAGGCAAAATTCAAGACATTCGTCGTAGACACAAAGAAAATCTGAAAATAAACAAGGACATCACTATTAGGGAAGATTGCGGTTAAAAGACCCTTATCATAATAATAGGGGATCTGGAGTCCGCCAAACAAATGGCCCCATTCTTATCACGTAATCTCCCAAGCTCCACCCACAGCCTATCAGAATGCTGGCGGAGATTTCAAATAAAGATGATAGGCACTTAGGGGAGCGCTGCATCATAGCTTTATTTTTGCTTAAAATGTTTCATTGCCTAGAAGCCGTTTGACAGAATTGCACTTGGCAAATTAGAGAGAAGCAAAACATTGAAATGTTTTTTTTTTTTGTTTGTTTGTGGAGTTATAGAAGCTGTGCGAAGGTCACAACTTGCACGTGCAAGAGAGACGACAAAAATTAATGTTACCTGGTGAAGGTCTTCCAGCTGAAGCTCACAACTGCAGTCAACAGTGCGTAAAATCACTCTATCGCTATCGTGCAAAGGATTGTAAATAAAAGAAGTTTTGTCTTTTACCTGGCTCTTTATGATCGTGTACAGTTCTTTTAAAATTCAAAATTCTTTTCTCTTGAACGCGATCCTTACGACTCTGGTTATTATGGCATTTTATTCAGTTCACCGGCTTCGTTCAGCACGTCCTCTCCTATGGACTCGTAGCCGTAAGAGTTGGAGAGCTCTGTCAGACCCACTACCATTTGTCCCTCCGAAGGTTAACAGGACATGCCAAATCGTTTCGGAAACTGGAAAGAGTATTTTCTGGATAGAGATAGGCGCTGGAATAACTTAACACGGTTATGCAAAATTCGTCCATTTTATTTAATCGACCCAGCTGTCGAAGTCTGGACCGTATCCTTTGCAATGGACGAGGTGTTGCTTTCCGCCCCATTTAACCCTCGTCTTTAATAATTCATCTATATTGAAAATGGTGAATTTTGTAATTTTAACGGTGGTGAGTTCATAGCTTTACTTTTCCTTCTCGTCACGTTACGTTCAGAGCTTCCAGTTCGTAGACGGTTTGCAGAGATTGTTATGCCACCTTGAAAATTCTGAACACTTTTGGAGGAATTTTGCTGGTAACCCTTAGAGAATTTCATCCTCTGCTTACTTATTCTCACAATCTGTCCCACCTGGAATCGAACGGGTCTCTGTGAAATTTCCGCTCGTTTTTGCTGCATGTTGTTCCAAACCTGAAGCATATTTTAGGCATTGACGCTACAAGGAGCCATTCCTATTGTAGAATGCGCGATATGGTTGTAGGCGTAGACAAATTTATGCAGAGCATCTTCATAGCTATAGGAGTCCTTATAAGTGAAATATTCATATAGTTTGCTCTTGAGCATGCAATTAAATCTTTCAACTTTGGAGCACTTGACGTCGCAATTTCTTCAAACTTGATGGTCGATGCCTTTCTCTTTAAGACAAATTTTGAAAGTCCGCTCCTAAACACTTTGCCCTTGTCGCTTCCTATGGCGAGAGGAGGCTATGCCTCTTTCAGTATAGATTTTGATGCTCCTGCTGCTTGGACGCTATTTTTAATTTTCATCAGTTTCACGTACCCATGTTTTGAGAAGTAATCGATGCAAGTCAAGAGATATTTGTTTCCGTCGTTAATTTTTGGAGACTTTGAAAATCGGCCAGATCGATCTCCCATACATCGTTAATATTGTTACCGTGTTGAAATTCCTTTGATTTTTTCCTTCCATTTTGTGCAAAGTGTAAGCATCCTGCTGTAACAACCATTTTTCCAGTTTGTACCTTTTCCCCACTGCAGCTACGAGTTTGGGTAGGGTGATAAAGCATAATGATTTTTGTGAATCGTAAAAATATTTTTTCATTTGTACCAACTCCAATGCTGCTCTGCCTCGATTGCCTTTGATGGAAACCACTTAGCTATTATGTCTTTGTACTTCTTTTCCCTGTTGGACTTCATCTGATTGAAACGTTCGATGTTTTGCAAGTATTCATTGATGAGGAGAAGTATTTGCTTATAGTTTGTTTTGTTCAAAGATGTGACTTTAGTGAGATCGACGTTCTTTCTGGTTAACAATTCCACAGTCCTCGCTATCAATTGAAATATCTATTTTTAAGTGTAAATCATTATCTTCTATCTTAATTATTGTATCGCCTATTTTATATCTACCTTCTTTATCTTTGCAAATGCCGAAAATGGTGTCAGTGGCTCTCGGAATGTGAAGATAGGGAGCTAAGTAAGGACATGCTAGGTAACCAAAGTTCTGACAAGTGAACGATTATATTTCCTTTTTATCCTCCTGTGGCAAAGGTAATTCTGCGCTCTCCTCCTGCTCTTCTTCAGGCTGAGGCATTTCTTCTTCCGAGATGTCCCCTACTTCGTAGATCGTTTCCTCGCCGGGGGAGAAGCTCAGCTTTCTCTTGATCGGCAATGGAGTCGGCGGCGGCTGCTGCGGCGGCAAAGGCCGAAGACACTAGTGGCGGCGTAATCTTAATTTGAGCAATCATTGTAATGGTTTTTCTTCTCCTCCTGCTGTTACAGTAAGGAATCTAAGTACTGCTAGGTAACCAATAACATTTTCGCAGCATTCAGGTTTTATCAGAGTTTTTTATTTGAGTAGTGTTTAACGCCCGTTTTTACTACTGAGGCACCACAGGCGGTGGACACTGATGATACATGAGATGAAATGATATATTGGGAAAGGATTTTTTTTTAAGGAAGGAAGCGTTCCAGGCCTAAGTTTAGGTATCTCCCCGGCATTTGCCAGTTATGAAGACTGAGGAAAACCTGGAAAAAACCCCAGTCAGGGAGGACGGTCCTGGCGGGATTCGAACCGCAGACCTCCCGCTCACGAGTCCGTGCCTTAACGACCTCGGCCACCCGTGGCGGTTTTTATCAGAGTGGAGAGACCTATCAGCACTGCGGGAAGTAAAGGTATCAAAAATCCACCGCCTTGAATTATTAATTTTCTCTTATTCTTCTGTTTTTTTTTTTTTTCTACAACTCGCCTCAGAACTTTCTTAAACTTCTTCAATTTAAGCTTTGTGCATTTGGTCAACTTGCAGTTGCCATTCAGGAAGTTAAGAGTACACTCTGCAATGGTCAGCACGAGCTCTTTGTCCGCCTTCTCCAAAATGTCCCTTCTTAATTGGGGTTTAGTCTTTTTAAGCACGTGCTTAGTTCCATTTTACTCGTTTGCTCATTTCCCGGAGCGTAGACAATATTTGGAGGTCCGAAGGAAAGGTGTTTGTTCTGAATCGAAACAAGTTGTTTGTCTTCAGGCATAGGTCAAAGAGCAAGTATCCGTGAAGTTTGTTAGTGGCGTCTAAATAAGCCTTGAAGAGCGATTTCTAGTCTTCGGAAATCGAAAATACTCTTCTTGATTTTTCATCCCTAACATTTTAAAAACCACAATGTTTTGGGCATTTAAGGAAATGTTTCTACAATATTTTCTTGTATGATGAAACAGGTTTTGCGTCATCAAAATTGCACTTAAGTTTCTGTGATGACTTCCCTTGTTAAACATGTCACACACCTCTCTCGAATAGGCAGTTTAACAGATCGTCCAACGCAATAAGTTTCGGTTGCCCCTTCTCGTTCCTAAATTCGGGAACACCAATATGAATTTAACTTCAAATCTCTTTAATTCTTCTGGTACTGCAGCCTTTTTGCTATATCACCACAATATGCTACTTAATTTTCTTACAGTGCATAAATGTTATAAGTTTTTAATTAATTTTGCACAAAACACAATTTTGCCCTATCCTGTGCTCCCGCTAACTATAACTATAACTGTGAAAGGAAACTTTATGCTCATAACACCCTTTATGGCAAAATTTTCTCAAAGACTGCCTGTTCTCGTCGGAGAGTCAGTACCACACACGTAACATACATCAAAATGGGGATACTGGTTAAACACTTCCGCTGAAATGAGAGATACCACCTCATTCGTGGGAGTTCGCAGTCCCCTTCTCGCGTTTAGACATTTCTACACTGCTGCCTCCACCTCGAATTTCATATTGAGTCTGGGCGGCTAGTCAGCCGGGCTTTATATACCCGAGTGGGACAGAATCGTGTGAGCTATTGGTCAGTCGTATCCTGTTATGAAAGGATATCCTGTATATTTTATCTTCTGGTTCGGGGACGATAATCACTCTTTTTCGTTTAATTTTACTTTTCGTTCGAACCACAATCACTTCCTGCTCTCTTTCTCTCTCCCTCTCTCTCCCTCTCTCTCTCTCTCTCTCTCTCTTCTTTAATATCATCTCCTTTATACATTCAAAATTAACTAGCTGCAAAGAAGTGTAATTAACAGTTACTTCTCACACTTTGCACGCAGTTTTGAAAGTATTATATGATAATTTAATCTTATGGGCATAATCCTTTGGTCCTCTGGATACGAATTTGCAAATGTAGAACTAGGAACCGTAGTCAGCTAGTTCGTCCGTCATGTCACCGAGGTTATCTCCGCATTAAACATTACAATGTTCTCGTTCCTTAGCTAGGAAATATATCGAGTACGTATCGATATACAATATTTATCTGTTCAGCGCTTCTAGGTAACTGAAAAGCTTAAGTCTTGCGCCTGTAGTAACGTAGGTTCCAAGTATCTTGGTGTGTTCCAGTGAAGGGGCTTCCTCTTTTCGAGGTAGCGCCAAGACAACCACTCGACCTTTTCGTGCAAACATCCCATTTTGCACTCCAATGCCAGGTGTGGCCTAGAACTTATATAGCTTTTGAGGTTCCTTTATCATCATTGTGCGTGATCTGTGAGTTTTCCCTAAAAGCTGTTTAGGCAGAGTTTGGCCAAGGATCTAACAACGGGATTCTTACGAATCGCTGTTGTCATATCCAGTGAATTCCTTTACTTTGAAAGAGGTTTTGTGCATACTTTTCCTTGTCCTCTTCGTTTGCAACCAAGGGGGATAACTGCTGTCCTCTGGGTTCAACTTTAGAAATGTATTTATGTACTGCACAAAGAGACCTCCTTGGTTTTCATTTTGATTATATTGCTCAATTTTATATTCGTAAAATTCGAAAATTTGCCTCACTTCATAGCCCATTTTGACAGCCTTTCGTATCCCGTTTACAACCCATGTACGGTAATTTCTCGCTGACTCTCGTCATGAGTGCATTCTCCTTCTTCTTCCCTCTCTTCGGCATACGTTCTACAAAGGCAGAACAAATTTTTGCCCACAGCGATAAGGCAAACCTGGATGATACTGTTCTCTGTTCTTTGGCAAAACTCTGCACTTGGCCACCCCTTCTTTTTGTAACTTTCCGGGATATTAGAGCATTCATCACTGATGTAAGTGAAGGATGTCCAACACGAAACCTTAAATATTTGCGTATATACGGACACAAAGAAATGGCATCGTAATATTTAATACGAGTTTCATCATCAGTTTTGCAATAAGTTCTCTTTGCCTCCGTTCTCCCTCCATAAAGGCAATAGTGGAGGACAAGAGATACACTCTTTACAACCGGATAATTGCTCAAGGCGGGGTGATTTTACAAAATTTCCTCAAATTCACATTCCCACATTGCGTGACACAGGTATCCTGCTCCCACAATTCTGTCTAAGCGAGCCATGGCTTGTTCGCATCTATTTGCGAGGGTCTCCATTGTACTTTCCATGACAAGAACGTCTCTGTTATTGAACTAATGATGCCCATGCCAATAGCATTCATTGAAGCAAAACACTTCATTCGCCTTTTGGCAAAACGCGTCAACTTTAAGTTTGGATAACTCTGGCAGTTGATACTCTCTGCGTGCCTAATGCAGATGCCCTTGCCAATTTGTTCATACCTGAGCCACATGAGCGCTTTTCGCGATCGTTTATCTGCTTTTCTATAGCCCCCACATGGAATGAGACCCAGGGTGTTTGATTTTAAGCATTTCTTTCTAAATATCTTCTTCAAAATAGAAACAATTGTGATGGATTCTTGAAAAACACCAATGCTTCCGATGCTTAAGAAAGTGTTTCCAAAAATACAGCAAGCTCCTCTCGGTACCTCTACATCTGCCAAACAGTACATTTCCAGTTCCTTTCTCTTATTAAAAATATCATCATTTGCTTTATGATACCAGTCAAAGGATTCTTTTCGTTCATCTACTGTCATGTGATCCACTCCATAATAGTCTCGTTCTGGATACGATCCCACATAGTTTAAGTTTTCCGGGGTGTTAAAAATGAGGATAATACCCTTTAACATACTTTATTCCGAAATCTTTTGGTAAGCTTCTCATTTTCATTGGTAAAAAAATTAGACTATCCAAAATGTTTCCTGCTCCATTTCCATGCATAATATTTTAGCACCGTTAATCACCAAATTTGGCATTCACTCTTGTCGCATGGGATAATCGAGAATGAACATGAGATCGTAAGTTCTAGCATTATGAGCAATGACAATAGCTTTGTCACAAAATGGCCTATCCCTTAGTAAATATTCTATAAACTGCCCAATGCAATCATCTCCCCAAAATGAGTGTCCAGTTTACCGCACTGGAAACAGTCGACGCCCGTTTCTCTATATTTTTCGCACAAGAAACAAAATAGTTCCATATACAAGAGGATGAGAACGTGAAGAAAGGCGGTGCCTATTCGCGTGGACTGCGTGCATTCAATGTCATAGAAAATGGAGAAAAACCTTCTTGAAAGAAGGAACTCTTGGACTAAGCGTAGGCAAGAAACAAAAGTGCCCAAGTATCTCGTTTCTGTAGCAATTTTTGCAAAATTTCATACGACATTGAAGGTTGGAATTTAATAGTGCGTTACAAATGGAACAGTGCCGCTTCCACTCGCACACTGATCTTCCAACACACTCTATTCCGTCTATGATTACCAATGCAAATTTCGCTTCTAAAATATCTGTTATAATCATTACAAAATATATTATTACCTTCGAAGGAACAAGGAGGCACCGCAAAGCATCCGGAACACTGATATTTACATACATGTGTTTTAGCTCCTTTGTATTTCATTCCTTTATTACACCCCTGACATACATTTTCAGTAGCCATGGCATAGGTTAAACTTACAATTACGTCATAATGTTTTTCAATAGGGTCGTACAAAAGGTTCAATTGCTTTACCGAATTAATATTGCCATAAAATAACGTTTTCACAATACCATCCGCAATAAACTACTATGCGAAAATGGTGAACATAGTCTTGAAATTTTTGCAAGTCTACAATTCCTCTTTCGGCAGTCAAATCAGCATTAGCAGCTCTTAAAATATGCTCAATTTTAGAATAAAATTTCCTGCCCTTTCTGTAGGAGGCATAGTCGGGGTCACTTAGACAGTGTACCATGGCAATTACTAGAGCATGAGCCAAACAGTTTGTTTTGGAAGTTACCCTGACAATACTTCTTTTTAAATGTAATAACAAGATGAATTAGAATTACAATATTTCGTTTTTGTCCTTTTCCCATTCCTTGAAAGCCTTTCAATACGGTGGACCTTCACCGACAGCACATTGGTAGCATTAAAGTTAGCATTAGACTGGCACACCTTCTCAAAGACAGATGTTAAAACGTCTAACGACATTTGATCTCTGCGACGAAAACTAAGCCCTATTGCTATATCCTGGGAATTGACGGAATTTTCAATTGTTAGAGCTACCATATCTTTTGATCTTACGTCTGCCAATGCAAAATCTAAAAGTTTCTGCATGGTATTTTCAAAATAAAGGATAGAATTTTCGTTTAGCGGAGAAGGCTTAATTTGAATTTCATAGTAACGGTCATGTGCATTAAACCTATTGTATGTTCTTCCTGCCTCATGCAAAATGGTAATATTTTCCATTCTATAAGCAAAGAAAATTAATCTTCGCAGAAAAAAAATATCTTTCTAGACAATGCAGATTATGCTCTTAAAATGATCTAGACAAAGTATTTGCAGATTATGATCTTCAAAATAATTTAAAAATTAATCTTTCTAGACAGATTGTGCTCTTCAAAATGATGATATTTTCCAAAAAGTCTTTGCAGATTATGCTCTTCAAATTTAATCTTTCTACAAAGTCTTTACAGATTATGCTATTCAAAATGATTATATTAATTTTTCTAGCAGATTATTATAATTACTTTCAAGATATAAAGTACAAATACCTGGTATCTGTTGAAGGTGCACAAAGAAACTGTAGCTACAATGCGCTTTTCTCTACCTTTTATAGTTGAATCTTGTACCGCGGATCTTGGCAAGATTAACTGCAGCAGAAGGTTATCAAGGTGCAGTCATGGTTATTGCATCAAGGGCGTAGTCTTGGCTCGGTTATTGTAGAGAGAAAGGCGCAGTTGAATGTTCAAGAAAAACGTCATTTCTCGCAAAGCATCAGAAAATCACATCTTTATTTTGACTCTGCTGCTGCTGCTTGGAGAGAAGAGTAAGTGAAATCTTGCAAATAAATAATTCTTTCCAGATAGACTTGAGGTTTTAAATATTAGTGAAACACCCCTTATCAAATTTTCTGTTTTAATATCTTTCCAATAAGTACATCTAGGAACAGAATTTACTAACAGTATAAAACTTCGTCTTGCAAAAATGCAAGATAAATTCTAATTTGCAGATGACGCTTCAAATTCAATAATGCCTGCTGAAGAATCGGCTATGTTCTCTCCCCCTCATAAAATAATCTCAGCTCTCAAAATTCATATATTTTGCTGTTTGGCCGTTTTAGTATTGCGCAGATAGAGAAATGCATGTAAGCAATTACAATTTGAACATGTTAAAAGATAATTCTAGGGTTTTGGCAGCATCGGAAAATAACGTGGAGAACTTATAATAAATTAACCAAGTGATACCTTGCCTAATAGACAACATTCACCTCACGCACTTTCCTACATTAGAGGGAAAATACCCTTCGTATGTTACTTTACAAGATGAATTTTATTTCTAACACAACACCGCTCATCTTACTGCTAAAAATGCAACCAACTACGCCATGTGGATGGTAAATAAATAAAACATTTGAATGGTGAAAAGAGTCCAAACTACTGGGTAGATTTTATTTTTGGAACCTTAAATTTTACTTACAAAATATGTAGGCTCGTTTATTAATTAATCTAAAATATCTTTGTGATCCTACAGATATTACACTTCACTTGTAAAATATCCTTTTTCGCTAAAAGGTTATTTCAAATCACAAATTTACGGTTATTTTGGAGCATGGACACGTGTTTGATATTTCAATATTATTTCGTTTGAATTTCCAATATTACTGTGAGAAATGAAAAAAGGTGTGTCATTTTCTATGTTATAAAAACATATGTATAAAACTCTTAAGCATTGGAAATAGAGAAGATAATTTTATTTTTGAAATGCTAACTTTTGGCGGTGCTTTATATGTGCCAAAATCTTTGTTTGAACTTAAACATGATATGTAAAACAAAAACTGTGTTTGACTCAATACCTGCCATTCTTTCAGTTCCTCTACTTGTCTTTGTTCTATGCGCAACGCCTATAAGTTGCAGTTAGCCAGTTTCCTTTCCAACAAACACGTGCTCTGGAGTGAATTACATCTCGAAGGCGGGCTGGCTTACCTTTTCTACACAATTATTTACTCAAATCACAACTAAACACATATCCAAGGTTGTCTGAAACAAACTCCTACAGATGAATAATCTTAATCGCTATGTAAAACAGTCCACATGAAGAAAAATACGTTTGATTAAATATATATTGATCTTAAACGCAAGTGTATACCTTCTCTTCCTTGGCCTTTTGCTCTCTTCACAAAAATTGTCTAAGGCGTAACGTTAATTAAGATGGCTGACATCAAAACTAAGTAGCCTGCATGCCATAGCAATTTCCAGACAACTTGACATAGAACTCACGTATCCTACATACCACATTAATAAAAACATATCCCAACTAATAAAATAGCTATTTAACAGCAACATATTATCAATGAAAATTTCCGGAAGGGAATATATCAGAGGTCCAGAATGGGCTGATTGGAGGGTTTCTAGATGCAGGTGGAGAAGCGCTGTTAAAAATCAATTTCCTTTACGCTAGCGCTATTAAAATTAATTTCCCCAACGGAAAAAAAATTATAAGAGCACTCAAAATGGGCTAATAGGAGAATGGATTTTGGATGAAGATGAATTAGCACCGCCAAGAAAATGTCATAGGTGAGCTGATAGGAAGGTGAGCGGAGTTTTCAAAGATGGAGATAAAATAGCGCTGTTAAAGCAAACATGGCCGTTGAAAAGAAAAATATCAGAGGTGGGCTGATAAGGAAAGTAACGTATTTTAGATGGAGTAAAGCCGTTTCGTGATGAGATAAACTCAAAACTTGCATCCTATAAAGAAACCAATAAAAATAATATTTTTCGATTTTTATTTACATTATCTCATTCCTTTCCACAATAGTGATATAGATGAGGTCATGATTTCACGCATGGTTGACTGCAGCTGTGAGCTTCGCAAGGCAAGCTTCAGCTTGGAGACATTTGTCAGGTAAGATATTCATATATTCATAAGTGCATTTCTCTTGCATGTTTCAGCTGTGACCTTCGCACAGTTTCCATAACGCCACAAGCAAAACACAGTTCTTTTCAATGTTTCGCCTTTCTCGTTTGCCAAGCGTAATTCTGCCAAGCAGCTTCTAGGCGATAATATTTTTAAACAAAAATAAGTGTTTGTAGCACTTCACCCTACATTTACTGCTCAAGAAAAAGTTACTTTTCAATATTTAGCCGATCTCGCATTTGCCAAGTGCAATTCTGTCAAGCAGCTTGTAGGCAACATTTTTATAAGCAAAAATAAAACTATAATGCAGAGCTCCCCAAAATTTGAATTTCCCGCAAGGAGCATTCTGATTGACTGGGGGGACTGGACTTAGGAGGTCGCATGACCAGAATGGAGCCATTTGATTGGCGGACTCAACGTCAAGCTATACTACTCCTATCGAAAGTGACATGAGATATATTTTGTGCAAGATAATGGCGTGGACTGTAAATGCAAATTAATCTGCAGTGAATGTAATATATGCATACACAGATACTCTTGCACGTGTATTGATTCCAGTATTAAATGGAATATGTGTAAACATACACAGCATATATCCGCAATGAAAACCCTATAGGATATGGTGAAGTAATTAATGCCCTTATAAAAGACACTGAAGATGTTTCTGTTCTCAATGAAAAGGAGGAAATACTAGCCCAAGTAAGCAACAGGAAAGTCTCAACTGTTCTATGTCCTTATCAGAAAAAGCAAACAAACTTGCTTGTGAGTTGTTCGATATCATTAAAGGAGTTTCCACAAAGAGAATATGAAGTTTAGAAGAAAGTCGCGGCATTCATAAAGGCAACATTAGTCGCAGTCTGCAACCAAAATGAACAAGTATTCATGCCCAGAACTAAAGAAATGTACAAAAAGGGAAACATTTTTCCACAGAGAAGACTCTTTGCTTCCAAAAAAAAAAAAAAAAAAATCTCATCGCATTCGCCTTGCAAAATTTGATACCACGAAAGCCAATATGATCGCCCTTTCTTTGGTGCAAGAAGGAAAAGCACTAACAACATCTGATCGCATTTCCTTTGCAGAACTTAATGCATAAACTAACTCCACCTTAAATTAGGAATTAACTCCCGAATGCGTGTAAAACTTATACTTTAAAAGCACATGTCTTTACCCGTTTAATTGCAGTTTCCTCTACGTGCTACATTGCTACTTTACAGTTGCCCCATTTGATTTCGTGTGATTAACTACGGAGATGCTTCGTACTGAGTTACGTGGAATGTGAAACTCTCTCCGCTGTCACTCTGGAGCAGCAAGAGTTGCAGGAGGTGCCCTATCGAACAAATTTCCATACAGCGTGTGTATTTCCGCGCTCCTCTGGCGCGTAACAAATGCGCGTGCAATAACATGAATATAAAATAACAACATGCCTACCTGGATAGGCCGGGTAGGGCAAACTGCACAAAACAGAGCCACTGTATACTCGAGCATCTCGCTCCAAAATTATATTTATATCACTGGGATCATTGAAATCTCAGGGTCATCTCGACATATCCTGAGATTACAACATCCAAACCTCATAACAGGGATCCTTTGTCCCCAGGGCCTCGCAGTTTACCTGTGAACAAAGAAACCTGGCGGCGACCTCCGCAATCGCCTAAATTATTATCAAGATGATAATGTAAAAACAACAAATGGTTAATCTCGCGACATACACAGCGTAGGATCACTAAACGGCCTGGCCGTATAAAATCAAGTCCCCGACATGCCATAGACATGCATCTTCAACAACGAAACATGATCTAGAATTTAATATAAATAGACAAAAACCGTTTCAAATAAAATACGATCATGTTAAACCAAGGCCTAATTATATTAATGAGAGGACGATCAAGGAAATATCATATTTGCTGTCATTAACGAACGTCAAAGGGTTAGGGGAATGCAGGAGATCTGAGACGCTGAAAATACTTTAATCCGATGGACCCCATCACGTCACATCAGGAGCAGGAATTAATGCGGTTATGCCAAATGCAATAGTAAATGCCAAATAATAGCCCCCAAAATTCAGAAAGGTGGTAAACAACACCAAATGTATTCATTTACAAGCAGACAATTGATCGTAGGAAAATTTTAAAAAAAAAAAAAATTAAACCTTGCCCAGAAATTCATGAAAACAAGACAATAAGACAGAGATAAAACATATTAAGTATTTCCTTTCACATCACATCACATCATCACATCACACATCATCATCATCACATCACATCACATCATTAAGTATTTCCTTTCACATCACTGTCGCGAACCTCGCCCGGGAATGTAATCGCTCTTAGCCACTGTGAAACGCATCATACTGTGCAGCAGTACGTGCTAGTAAAGAGGGTTCCACTGTAATGGAGTAAAACCCGAATAGTTAGTGATAAAACATCGAAATAAGTGACAGTGACCGAAATGACTATCAACAGTGATCATGTTTTAAACATTCAAAATTCAGAAAACAGTAGTAAAATGAACGGTAAACTGTTCGAGATCAGCAGACGACTGCACAATATATAGATTATTCCGATCACAAGTAAAAGAAATTGTTAGTTACATTTCAAAATAATACCAACGTTGCATTAAAAATGCAAACGAAAGATAGTAAACGGTACAAATTAATGAATAAAGTAATTATAGTAATTTCTGTATGTTTAATAAAATATAACTATGGTATGGGAAATGCTTAAGGCAATTGAGGTAAAATTAATATTAACTTTTTGAAGGAAACTGTTTGTTACAAAGCAAGAAATGAAAGAAAAATCCATTTGATTGGCAGAAAATTTCAGTGTTTGCGCCTTAACGAAAGGTAGGGAAAGTATAATTCAAATTCTGCAAGTGACTAAAAATTCGAAAATAATGTGTGTTCAAAATAAGTTGTCATCGTATAATAGAAAAGCACAAAAAACGATAGAAATAGTTAATCCACAAAAATTTCCTAAAAAAATAAAAAAAGAACACCAATGAAGATCAATTGCAGAATGGCAATAATAAACGTAGCTTTCTTGGGATTTTGCCATAGAGCAATGATTTTAACGGAAATGCCAATGAATGCAACATTTAAGCACGTGATAGTATGTGCGCATTTAAAACCATTTCGATACATCACTAAGGTGCAAATTTATAAAAATGTAGATTTAATGAGTCTGTTATTAAATATTAACATAATTTGGCAAGTAATGGTTTGTTAATCATTTCTTTTTTTCGTTTTAATTTGGGAACAAAATTAAAACGTAGAAAGTAATATGTGTTAATTAAATATAAATTCAAAGTAAGTCGATAGCATGAAACTGGAAATGAATGAAACTAAAGAAAATTAAATCCACTCATTAATGATTAGGCTGCATAATAAAAATAACATGAAATAAGGAATATAACATAAAATGAACTGCAAAACTTGCGCTAAACACAAAAATAATAATGCAATTTCATTATTCTCAATCTTCATGAGCCCCTGTAACAAATTTAAAACAGAGTTCTAAAAATAAAAACTAAAGAAAATGCAAAGAAGGCATTTTAAGAATTCCAGAGCCTGCCAATTTAGGAGAACTTCAGCGGAGCCAATAATGCCACTACTAGTGAAGGGCGCGGGATCAAGACCATACTCCTACAATAGAATACAAAAGAGCCGGGCGCCTTCTCTAACAATGTCGCGTTGGTGGTGGAGGGACGAACCTTACCCTTACCTTACCCTTCAAGGAAATTATTTTAGGGAGGCCGACGACTTCACCAATAATGTCACGATTTAGTATTTAACGGTCGGCATTGAAACCATAGCCCTCCAGAAACCCAAAAGAGGGCCGGGGGCATCCACCAATAATATCGCGACATTAGTCGGACATAGATGGGGTAGGAAAATCAGAGGTAAAAGAGCACTAAATTCATTTAAACCACGCATTGTTGAATTTATTAATTAAAGCAAAGAACATTAGAGTACATCCCAACCTGGGCCTGAAACTTGCCTCAGGTCGATGGCGACGGAGCTAAGCAGAGCTAAGAAAGTATTATAGTAAGAACAGTGAAGACAAAAATGTGTTAATAAAAGAAAAACTATTGTTTATCAGTGGTAGTGAACCCACTAATTTCTCCTTGGTAGCATTATACTCGCTTTAACCAGCCCGTCGGTCCTGGTGGTGTAGTGGTTACCATACTTGCCTCCTAATCCCAAGATCGCGGGTTCGAACCCGGCCAGGACCGATGGATTTTTTCGGGGCGTAAAAATCCTAATTATGGCTTCCTTCGGAAGGGAAGTAAAGCCGTGGGTCCCGTGTCGTACATTTACGGCACGAAAAAGAACCTCAAGCCTTAAAGAGAGGCCTCTGAGCAAAATTTGACGGCCGTTTCACGCCCTGAGTTGAATGGGACGCTGATGACCTGAGCTGTTAAAGAGCGTCCATAAATAAATCATTAAAAAAATCAACCAGCTGCGCCATGAGGCCGATTTGTGCAGGACGGTAAATATCTATGTATATTAGTTTACTTTAGTTTGACTCGGTTTCCTCTGCTGCCGTTCGTGAAATGAGGCGTGACTAGGTTGACAAGCGGTACTCTACGTAAAGTAAAGTAACCAAACAGCATCCAATGACTCTAAAAAGCAACTTAGACAAGGTTGGCTGCTGAAGAATGCTTATCTCAATCTAAATTATAAATAATGGGCGGTTTTGGTGCCTCTGGTACCGAATTCATATTATGTTGTAACTTTTCTGCATAATTGGAAAACTATTGTCCCAAACCGTTCCGAATAATAATTCAATTGAAAATAAATATATTAAAACTTCCATATAGTTCCACGAATAGGTGGAATAGAATTTGTAATGTCCTTCACTTTGATCATCATTAAAGCATTAACCTCATACAAGTTCCTCGTAAATGATACATGCTACAATATCTACTTCTACATTGTCACATTGATTTTTTTGGTAGCCTTTTACACGAGGTATGGCCTTGGAGAGATTTCAGGATATCTAGTATAGTTCAGTTAGAGTTGTTTGTGCAAGTACGGCATGCTGGTAAAAAAACCATTTCTTGAACATCGAAAAATGAGATAACTATAACTTTCCCAGCAGAAGCAACCACTTTTTATTAATAATGAGATTTCCACATACTCGTACAGCTTTGCTGACAGAATGGAAATGATGCAGCCAAGTTTCATCAGCGGTGACTGCCTTTGAAAAAAAAAACTCCATATCATCCCTTAACATTTTTATGCAAACCTGCACATTATACGAACGTGCTTTGTTCGGTAATCAACATTCTTGGTACCCACCGTGCAAAAACACATCTCATGTGCAAGTTTTCATTTCCAACGTGTGAGCGACATCCAGCAAAATATTCTGAATTTCTAAAAGTGTTCATAATGTTATTCGAAGATCTTGTCTCACAATGACAGTGGAGTTAATGTTTTGTTTTGTTAGAGCAAAACTGGAGCGGCGAGTTCACCTTTCGTTGAAATTGATTGCCTCCCCTCCATAATCATTTGAAACCACATTCAAACTGTGCTATGAGGACGTACAAGGTCTTCATAGGCTTCCTGTGATATTGCACAGGCCTCAGATAAAGATTTGTTGAGACGATTGCAGAATTTCAGAGCAGCATATTGTTCGCCGCATCACTTCCATTTAGCTGTGAAAGGAACTGAATATGTTTCAACTTACACGTCTCTGGGAACCAGAAGTGGTAATAATTAAACTGCTGCCATGTATGCATTACCCATTAAGCTAAAAAAATATTGAACTTATAAAGTTAAATTATTGTGCGAAATTTGATGCCTGTAAAAACGGTGTGATTGTTTATTGAATAACACTCGTATTGTCAAATTTTTCTCCAGAGGTGCTATTCAAGTCCACGAACCCGAAACCACCAACTATATATGAACACTGTGGCGACTATAATAATTTGCATCGACAACGAATAACATTTTCGACACCCACATACGACCGCCACGGGTGGCCGAGATCGTTAAGGTGTGGACTCATGAGCGGGAGGTCTGGGGTTCGAATCCCTCAGGACCGTCCTCCCTGACTGAGGTTTTTTCCAAGTTTTCCTCAGTACTCATAAATGTCAAATACTGGGGAGGTACCCTGGAACATTTCCTTCCTTGATAAATCCTTTCCCAATATATCATTTCATTTTATGTATCATCAGTGTCCTCCGCCTGTGGTGCTTTAGCAGTAAAATCGGGCGTTAAACACTATTCAAAAAGACACCTACGTTAAATAAAATTGTCCACACATTGTGTGTGTAGTTAGGTCAGCCAAAACTGTTGGAGTGGGGAGATTTTTTAAAAGAAAAGGAATGTATCCAAACTGGACAGCATTTGAGTTTTCTAATATTCACTAACATGACCTATTTGAAGAAATTAGAGTGAAATAATCAGCTTAGCAATGTTATGTTATAGAGCAGTTTCCTCTCTATTGTCATGGTCATATCCGTTTCTCCCTCTTACCATTAAGTCACGTGACTACCCCTACTACCTATACCTCTGGTAAAAAGTATATTGGACACGACTGTTGATACCACAGACATTTGGCGTTGTGAAGCCGTTATATGAACACCGCTTGCCTCAGCTCATTCGAGATAATACGCAAAATATTTTCGCTCCTCTACCATTGTGAACATTTTAATCTCAACGTTTTATTTCAATGTACGTGAGAATTATTTGTTTACAACAAGCCTATCTCTGGTTGTTGTTGTTTTTTTTTCCGCTGTCGTGTGTTAAGTGAGTCGCATGATCTTTTGTTTCGCACATTACTTTCTCGCTCAACATCAAGTTAAAAATATCTCTTTTCGCTGTCATGTTAAAAAAGTGCAGTTTTTTCGTAAAGTATATGGCACGTATTGACAAACTTGGTGAATTATCGTAATAAAACACAAGTTTTCTTCCCTTGCGCAGACTGTACAGAACTTTAGCAACATCAGATTCATAACGGTGGGGATATGTGGATGAATAAAATCATATGAAATAAATCTTAAATAAGCATATGTTATTATAAACGGAGTAAGGCAACCTTTATTAACTGAGCGTATAGGCATACAAATGTTACCACTGATTTAATAACGTTCTTTGCTTTTTGATTAATACACTGTTTTGGTTGCGTGTAAAATTATAACATTATTTAAAAATATAACTAAAACTGTACATTATTTAAAAATATAATAAAATTTGTACGCATTAAAAGCAAAAACATTTAGAAGAACACAAATAAAATTCATTTTAACATTTATAACTTACTGCATAGTGCATTAGTGTATACATTTTGGTTAAAAAAAAACTTACTTTTTAAAAAATGTGCATTAAAAGTAATATATATTGAAAAAACACACTTAAAACACATTTTTAAGCAATTGGAAATTAAATATGCTATGACAGCACAATCAATTTTGGTAAAAGAAACCTGAATTTTGAAGAAAATATGCGTTAAAAGCAAAAACATTGGAAAAAACACACATAATCACATTTTTACCAACTAGAAATTATACATACTAAAACAGCAAATACGCCGGACTTGTTTGCAGTTGTACACATATATAAAATGGTAATGTAACATTATAGAGGTTACAAGTACGTAGCACGGTGCACACGAGTTATTTTATATTTTTCCTAAAATTATTAAAAATAACACACTTTTACAATTGTATCACACAAAAAGTAGTGTATACCTACAATAATACTAAAAAGTTCACACACTTATAGCAAATTAAAACATACTAAAACAATAAATAACGCTGGGCGCATTTGTACTATGAGACATGCTTATGTATATGTAAAAATGGTTATGTAATATGATGGAGGTTACCAGTATGTAGCGCTTGACAATACAAAAATTTGGATAAAATCTGTTTTTTTGTAGAACATGCTCATTGCTCATTTTGTTCCACAATATTGCTTCTGCGTTCTACATCTTCAAGTACGAAGTTGACAAATTTATCTTTGGTAAAAAGGGGGGCGGGCTTCGGCAAACAACTATAAAAGGGGAATCTTTACTAAAATGATTTCTACACTGTTTACGTTGAAGTCTACTTGACATTTTTTTTTTTTTTAGAAAACTGGCAATATTTTAAATTTTAATCATATAAACACACACAAATTAATTAAATAAACAAATGGAAGTAGCACAACGAGAACACTCGTAAATTGCCCTCTAATGTTTTGGCACATGTGCATAAAGACGGTATATTATATAGTTTACAAGCACGTGGAGTCTAGAACTATAAACACACTATTCTATTACACTATTACACTTTTTACTGTTCCATAAGGTGAATGGTTTCCAAATGCATCTCCGCTTATGAATTTCAGTTTACCTATAGCTGTCACGATGTTTACAATAAATTACATTTTATTTACGTACATTTATTTACGTAATATTTCGTATCCATAACTTCCTATCGTATCACCGTATGTTGAGGAGACAATGCTATAGCTGTACATGGCTAAAAAAATCATTCTTGTAGTTGATGCAATATGAATTTCAAAAACAAGACCCTTTGATTCACACTCTTGATAAATCCTTGCTTACTTTTATACCAAAAACTTGACAATTTCTACGATTCAATCATCATTGAACATGTGCAATCCATCTTGGATTTCAACCAATGAGGATGAATGTTCCACTGTACATGCCCCACCCACTTAGATTTCAATCAATGAGATTGGTTTTCCGCATCCCCTTGCCCAAGAAATAACGCTAGAAAGATCACTTAGGCAGGAATTCTTAAAAACATGAAAAAATGCATTTAACAGGCCTTGGGTTGGAAATCCTTTAACAGACTGCCCCAAGGGAAATCAACAAAAGGTATAACATACCTGACCTTAAACGCTGAACGGAAAAAAATTAATACTGGAATTCACAAAACACGAGAATGCATTTAACAGGGTGGCCTATGGGGTAACATTAACAGTTAAAGAATATATCTGACCCTAAACGCTCAACAGAAAAACCTTAAGACAGGAATTCATAAAACATGGGAATGTTTTTAACTGGGTGAACTAGGGGTAAACATTAACAGATAAAAAATACCAGACCCTGGAAAAGGGAAAACTTTCAGACAGATTGTGCCCGGACAGGATAAAACATGATTGAGTGAAAAACATATACCAACATAACTTATAGCTCATACTCAGTAAGTCGACGGAGCCAGAGGTAGAAACACATCTGTTGCAGTTGACCTAAGATACGTTATTTTTTTTTCCTAACACATTGCTACATGTATACAGAGGAAACCTATAACTGGTTTTTTGCACTGTCATTTGTATGTTATGAGTTTTTTAAAATTTTATCATCGTCAATGGCAATTTAATGTCATTTGCATTTTAATGATATCATTTTATTTTATTCATTTCATTGGTAATTTTTCCAATGTCATTTGTATTTTATCAATGTCATTTGCATGTTATCTACTTCATTTGCATTTTATCAATAATTTTTGCATAATTACACTGTTTTTGCATCATTGCAACACTTTTTGCATATTAAAAGTCGAGCACATACAACATAATTGAAAAATATTTTTCAACATCAATCAAATAATAATGTACACCACACGATCAATAAATTTCCACCACCACCAGATCTCTGAAGACCCACAAATTACCGCCATCCCACAAAATAATGCTCTCCCCCAAAACCCTCGAACACGGACATTAATTAAAACCCTCTTAAGGTCGACCACCAAAAGCTTTTAAAAATTCCACAAAACCTTTTAAGACAAGAATCCAAACCCCCACCACGCTCTATAAATCCACTCCACCCCTAAAATAATGTCGCTTCTTGATTTGATCTTCGTCGCAGGAATGCATACTACTGGAAGGGTCGGTAATACAGCTATCCATGTCAGTAACACTAGCACACATGTTGAGGAACTAACCATAACCATCCCCTTAATGTTGGTAATGCAGCTACCTACCACGAAGATAGGCAGAGAAGGAACATACATTACTGTCGATATAGAAACGTGCAAATGTTTAGTTAGTTTATACTTTGATCTTTTAATATTTATTGTCCTGACATTACTTTAATGTACTAGTATGGGCATTTGGTGTAATGTTAATGTGTTTTTGTGTGCGTCAATATGTCTATATACACATTTTTGCTGTTCATTTTATGGGACCCAATATAGGTGAAAAGAGATCTTAAGATTGTGCATCCTTTTATGTTATATGAGTCAGATTATTATACATGTAAGGTGTAGAACATCTTCAGTGCCCAAATATTGTTAATATTTATGTCTAATATGTTCTGTAGCATTTTTTTTGTTAGGGACGTATTATTTTCCATATTTTTTGTAATGTCTTGTTTTGTTAACACTTTCAGATTTCATTTTTATTGTATTTTTTTCCTTATGGACCAAGAGGGTTTATTTTGTTCCATTTATATTTTGTAGACGGTTCATTTTTGGCTGATAACGGGGAGACAGCAAGTTCAGCGTCCACTCTATGACAACAAGCCAAGAGGGGTTGTACCTGTATCTATCTGCACTCTGCAGTGACTAGATTACCACCATCAGTTAATCGTAAAAGACGAACCAAATTTTTACTATTGCGTATGCTGAGTTTGTGTTACAATTGTGTAGTACAAACAAAGGAGTTCTAGATTATTTTTATGAAGTGAAAAACAATATATTTACAAGGATACACATACACTGTACAGTTCAGCAAGTTGACAGTGAGAGCAGTGGAGTGGTCTGCTTTAAGGTACTGGTTCAACTGACACTAATCTCCCTCGTTCCAAATGGACTATTCCTTGTGTTCCTTTCCCCTTTAGTTACAATTTATAATTTTATATTAAAAATTGTTTGGTTAGGTTATTTTGTTTGGTTGTTTATTTGTTTGTTTTCATTCTCGCTAATTCGCCGGGGTCAGCCAATAGGCGGAAGGGGGGAAGATGTGGCGACTATAATAATTTACATCGACAATGAATAACATTGTCCACACATTGTGTGTGTGTGTGTGTGTGTGTGTGTGTGTGTGTGTGTGTGTGTGTGATTAGGTCAGCCAAGACTGTTGGAGTGGGGTAGATTTTTAAAAGATACAGAAACGTGTCTAGACTGGAAAAGCTTGGGTTTTTCAGTCAGTTGAGAATTAGCTTCAGTAGTGCGAGGACATACGTGAGGCTTCGTCTGCCACCTCGCGAAGTCTATGACGCAGTCACGGGAAAATCAAATTTATGTAACGTAAATACAGCAATAAAATGTGTTGATTTCATTTGCTAGCCAATATGTATTTTCAATGTGTCTATTTATCCCGAGTACCTCTAGATATTTTCATAGTATATAGATTGATAGTGCCAAGCGAGTGCTAGTTAGAGTGATGATAGGTATTTTGAGGAGATATTTTAATTGTTATGAAGAAAAATGCCACAGGATTGGCGGGTATTATATGAGGTTCGTGACAATATTGACCAGGGCGTAAGCATATTTTGTCAGTAAATCTAGGACGCTGTTTGTAGATCTTAATAATTGTTTGATTCGAGTATTGACAGAAATTTAGAATAATACGTTACTTTATGCTATTAAGATGACACAAGGAGAGAAACTCTATTGCAAGTCATACGCGTGCATTATAAATTATAATAGCCCTTTCATAATCCCGAAAATACTACCTTGCTTTCTATCTTGTTTAAAGATCGTGCGAGGAAGAGAGAGAGAGGGGAGTAGGAGGCATACTAGTAGCCGGAGTGGTCTATTGTGAGTAGCGGCTTAAAAAAGACTGCTTAATATCCCTGACGTTCATATGTAGTTTTCGGTACTAACCTCAGCATGCCGTGTGTTCACAACTTCATTTGGAATGTACTCTTATTTTCTAAGGTATATTTATTATCAATAACAAAATACTATTCTAAAAAATAAACATAAAAATTAATTTAAGATCTTTATTAAATGTACATATCAAACAAAAACATGTTATACTTTAAAAGCTAATGAACTGTATATTAACTTCAGTTAGGTTTGTCCCTCCTTTGTAAGCCTTCGAATCCATTATTCCTTTTTTTAACTTTAGCTTTTTTTAAAGAAACGAATTCTAAAGATTTTGCAAAGTTAAGGGACTAAAGCTCTAATTAAAAGCTTGAATTACCTGTAGAGTGGCATGTGCGAAAAAGTGAACGACCTTTGCATATAACGTCATCATTGAACGTGCTGCAAATACGTGTGGCATTTAACCAAGGAGATGAAAATACATTAAACAATGGCCCAGCTGAAAGAGACAGCGAGGTTTTTAGGAATTCCTAAGGCGAAATATTGGCGAAAACAAATTATTTATTATATTCTTTTTGGTACATTTTTCTTCATTTCTGTTCTTAATTATATGGAGGAAGACGTGAATTGCTGAAATTGTTAGTGCACAATCAATCTCCTTGCGTGTAAATTTAAACCATAATATTCATATATCAGGGAGCAGATTAATGTATTTTATTGAGCACTCTCCCAAGCTATTTTGAATACAAGTTATTTTCAGTACCTGAAATTTTTATAAATACATTTGATTTATTGGTGTTATAAACTGAGTTCGTCTTTTGAAACGTTGTTGTTAGAAAATTATTATATTATTATTATTATAATATAATTTATTATATTATTATTATTATTATTATTATTATTATTATTATATTTTCTATGTATGTTTACGCCGTATATTATCTAAAACTATCATCTGCAATTATGCAAGTGAATTGCATTACAGTACTAAGATTAGACGTAGCTTTAAAAAGTGGTGAAGGAATATAGTCTTAATTAAAAGAATAACGAATCCAATACGATCCCTGGCCGCAATTTGTCTTTTCGACCTCTGGTATCTATTATTAGAGGCAATAGGAAACTTAGTTTACATGTTAACATTTGTCTCAAATACTGTTCTATTCCTGTGTAAGTAACGGTCACTTTGGAATGGCTTAGAGGTTTCAAAGATTCCACTGCAGGGCGTAATTCATCTGCTGTCTTTTAGAAAACGCTTGTACAAACTCCCTTCTGATAACGGTTCAAACTGATATCTCACTAGAGCTAGAACATGGGCAGTATGAAATACAGAACTTTTCTTATGGTATATTACGGCTTCCCGAGTTTCGGTAAAGAAGTTCAGCTTACAGGTATAAGCAAATCTAAAACCTAATTCCAAAGCAAGCGCAAACTCGCCCGTAAGCTCACAGCTACGAACATGTATCCGAAAGCTTAAGCACTGAAAGCAACTAGATGCTATGCGAGTTGAAAACTATTGCTGGCCTTAAACACTCCTCCTAATGGTCTAAACTTGATTTCATGACAGATTTTGTGCAAATATTAGAAAGGATTTCTAAATAAAAATGTATATAAGATAGGTTCAGTCTTCAAAAAGAAAACTCCTTACTTAGCACCACAAAGAATTGTGAAAAACGCCTGATCTTTTTGATGAAAATGCACAGGTTTTTTTTTTTAATTATTCTCAGGAGAATAATAAATTGTTAATATCTGGAAAATTACAACATTTTTGGTGTGTGATAAAGTTCAATTAATGGGCCTATAAGCTAATGTCTGCGTACACCATGTATATTTGAGATTGCATTCAATAGCTATGAACGTGGACTTCCGTTGTTTTCATTGATAATAAATATAATGATGCTGGTTTTAGTAATAATTTCTATAATCAGATTCATAGCACTTTGCAGTGTGATCTGGTATCGCAAGCATTCGGTTAGCAGCCGGTTTTGGAGCAGGAGGGAACCGGAATGTCACTATAAAAGCAGGATGAACGACCGGCGTAGGCAGATGAAGGCAAGACAGCAATGAGGACTGTAGTGCTGGTTCTGATGTTAGCCTCCGTCAGGGGAGAGGAAGCCGACGTCCAAGAGCGTATATCGTATGAGGGTGCACAGCTCCTCAGGGTGACTGCTCCCTCAAATGACCTCAGGACTGAGTTAGAGAAGCTCCAAGACTCTCCAGGTCAGTTGTAATGAAGAAGAAACTTTTTATGACCTTATAAAGCACAACTAAGGACTAATATAATGCTATTCCTGATATTTTGACCGCATATCTTAAGATATAATTTCTTTTTAGCTTCGTATTCCAAAATTGTCAGCATTTTACTTTAAGGCAACATGAGCTAATAATATAAGAAACTGTATAATAATAATAATTTTCATTGTCTTACAATAGTAACAAAAGTTTTTTTTCTTTGCAAATATTAGCCCGGTCTGAAGAATTAGTGAACACCAAAGAAGAATCTTGTAGTTTTAATTAGTAATAACGCGTATAAATTACGACTACCTGATTGAAATTAATTTTCTTAATTTTGCTGTGGACTAAGCCTGTACTAGCAGTCATTGTGTAAGAAATTCTTGTGAGCAAATATAATTTTTTTTTATTTTTTAATCACTGATGGTAGCAGAACAGTGAATTGTGTTGGTTAGAAGAAAGGAACAATGCAATATAGTTATGATGCAGTATTCTGCAATTCATTTGTATTTATGTCATGTTTACTCAAAATGGCTTAAAATTAAGAACAACGTTTGATTCAATTTGCTTGCCTCCTAAGAATGGTTTCTCATGTTCCCATTAAATACTACTGATATAGAGAAATGTTTGACATTGGTACATTGATTTTTGTCTTATGGAGTCAAGCTTTGGAACATTGATCTTATATAGTATAAAATAGTTGAAATTAATGCGTTAATTTACATTAAATAATAATTGTTTGTCTTAAATCAACATTAGTGGAATTGTTTGTCTTTTTTTTCAAACAAAGTTATAGGAATGTTCGCCGACAGAAGCGCTATTTCTCTGTATTTGAAAATCGCATTAGTGATGCCATTCAAAGAACACTACTGATTTTCTGTTATATTGGCGATCAAATATTTTATAATTTTGTGAATCAGAGTTTATATCTGTGATAATATGTAAGGACAAACCTTCTTGGTTTAAGCTTTTTCCTTCTAATGTAATTTTGTGTTTGGTTATCCTATCATGTGCTGCAGTTTTACTATTGAGTGATCTAAAAATCCGTGATAAAGCTAAATTTTAATGTTATATTTAGCTTCAAAATCAACTTTTAATTCATCGTATTTAAAACTATTGCCTTTGCGTGAATAAGATCGATCGAAGTTTTGTGAAACTCGCCTAGGTAACTGTCAAAGAAATAAAGAAAGTGAATGATAAAATCTGAAGACAATAAAATATAGAAAAGTCTAGAAACAAAATGTCCTGTTTATGAATGTGCATACAAAATGTCACAGTAGTGTGACAAAATATTTTCGGAGTTAAATAATAACTTCTAAGTGTGAACTTAATATTCGCATGTTGTTTTTAACCATGTATCAGATATCAGAACTTGAAGAAGTGCTTGCACTTATTTATCTCTTGCTAACAATTCAGGAAACCCTTGTTGTTTCTCAATGTAACGATCACTGTTCATTGATCAAGCAGAAAAAAGGCATGCTGCCTCTAGATATGCTTAAAGGCTAAAAGCACTCTTATACATTGGTGTGAATATTGGAAAATTCTGGAATATGCGGATATTTTCGTTGCAAATCGTAAAATACATTATACTTGAATCGTTATTCCATATTTCGTACTATCCGTTAAGGGCCTTGGTTATGGGCGAAATAAACCTTTTTGAGAGTGTGTACGCTCCTACATTGATTTAATAAGAGAAAGAGAACGCTTCCGCTCTAGTCATTACTGAGATTTACCTGAGTATTAAGTGAACGTTATTGCTTTATGTCCCGTATGAGTAGAGCGAGTAAAAGAAAAGGATCGTTCTTTCGATGAAGGATAGAGATATTGAATCGACCGGGCAGATATACAACACTTAGAAAGGTGTTTTAAACTATTATGTTGAAAAACGTACAACTGAAAGCGGGGATAAATTAAAAACCAGTGCTCTGCTACATTAACAAACAATCATTAAAAACAATGAAATTACGCAAAAATGAAAACATAAGTGAAGTCCTATTATTTTGGTTCATTCAAAAGTGGAACAAATGCGTACTAGAAGACTGAGTAATTTCTTTTTATAAATAATTCATAGAAAGAGAACCCTAATTTTATCCATGGAAAAAATCTATATTGAAATTTGTCGGCGAAATCTGCACAAGTTTGGAATTTAAAATGGAAATTGAAGAATTTATTCCAGATGAGATACTTTATTTAAAATCGATTAACAATTAGAAAATGTCACTCCAATACTCTTGCCGTCCAAACTGAAACAACGGCATCTGGATTGTAAGGAAAGAATAAAACATTTATGCACTTTCAAACATGTTGCTCAAATTCATATTCAGTACTCATGATACCGCCACGGGTGGCCGAGGTCATTAAGGCACGGACTGTGAGCGGGAGGTCTGGGTTGGAAAACCGCCAGGACCGTCCTCCCTTACTGGGGTTTTTTCCAGGTTTTCCTTGGTCCTCATAAATGGCAAATGCCGGGGAGGTACCTAAACTTAGGCCTGGAACGCTTCCTTCCTTAAAAATTATCCTTTCCCAATATATCATTTCATCTCATGTATCACCAGTGTCCATCTCCTGTGGTGCCTCAGTAGTAAAAACGGGCGTTAAACACTAAACAAAAAAAAAGTACTCATGATCAAGTGCTGCTTCTTCTGTCCTACGAAGATGGAGCTCGCACCGAGGCCTCTAATGGGCCTATTGCACATCGCTTGCGAAGGGGCACCTCCGGGGAGAAGAAATGAGATGGAAGATACACCAGGTGGCCAGAAATCCGAGGAAGCGATGCATGGGTTTAGGTGGGAGTCCCTAACGTAAATCGTGCATTACCTAATAGCAAAATTACCTTCTAACATACCAGCGTCCGAATCTATCTGCGTAATTGAAGGGTTAAGTCTTAAGTTCTATTTATGTACTGGTATCTATCTCAGGTAATTTATAGCCCTTTTGCAATGGAAAAATGTCCAATTTCACCATTTCTGATTTCCAGACTTATTTCACACAAACTCGTTAGTCATGAATGCATTATTTTAATAGTTAAATAAATATTCAATAAGCTAATGAGATACGGTAGCAAAAAATCATAAATCCTGGATTATGCCGCTAATTTTTCTTAGATCTTTGGGACAATGAATAGAAATAACTTGACGGCAAAATTGAATTCGACTACAATGCTTTGAAACCAAGTTTACCCGTTATTTGAGCAGAAAACAGCATAAAAGCTTCCACTCAGGCTACTTGACCTTACCAGGAATCGTTCCATTAAGCTGTTAGTAAGATTGCACTCCAACATCTGAGCCATAGCAGCCGGAATCTATGTAATGGTCAATGCTACATCCGATTATCTCCACTGATCAATTTTTTACTCATATTTAAACGTCTATTTTTCGCTGATAATTCAACGTTATTATGCTTTATAAGTTATTATAGAACGGTTTTACTGTCCCCCCCTTTCAGACAGCAGTATCAAAGAAGATACGAATAGTCAATGAATGACTTTAATGAGCACTATATATATATATATATATATATATATATATATATAATGATAGCTAGTAAACACTTCACGGAGGAAGCGAGAGCTATTATTCAGCATATTCTATCATAAAAATTAATTTATCATATTGCAGTCTTATTGCAAGGATATGCAATTGCTATCTATTATATATTAAGTAGGTATTCAATAAATAAATTATAACAAACAGGGGGGCTTAGTAGTCTCTCTTGAATAAAGCAGCCCAGATGTTTGATGATTGAACTGCTTATGAGCCTGAACTCTGCAATAGAAACCATGTGATAATTATTCAAATTCCGATAGTTAAACCTCGCCACAGCTGCACATCATACGCCCAAAATGTATATTTTTATTGCTTTTCACAATAAAATAATTGTAGCTTTATCCAGCTAAACTGAATTAATTTGTACTGTTTATATATGTTTGTATATCTTTCTTCTTTCAAATGTGAGGCCAAGAACTAAATATTTATGTTCTCATTACTACATGCTGTTGGATGATATTTAATACCAACTGAAATTTCTGCAGTATATTCACCCACATAAGAATTAATTTGTATAATGATACAGGTTATTAATAATATCGCACGAATATTTCAGGTCATAATGTGGCCTTAGACAATAAATTAGGGATAAAAAGTCAATGATCTTCTAATTTACATTTCCGATTTGCTTGAATTCTAAATAACTGAAGTTTAAAAACGATATATCACTTTTGAAGCAAATTACGGTAATGGTTTTACCAGAATGCTATCACTCCTTATAATGGAATAAGTAATATCTACCAGTTAATTATGCGCTTGCAGCATTTTCAAAATGTAGCGATATCAAAATAGGTAAAATTGCATGGTAATTTTATGACTGCGTGGCAGTACACTGGGGAATAATTAATTTTGTTGTGTGCAGTAGCTTAATCCAAAACGGAGCGAAGTTCTCTGTGTTGAGTTTCTCGGATGATAAGGAGCCAAACTTCGGATATGAAGAATGTATGTGTAGTTTCGGGTCCTAGCATGGTACAAAGTTATTTTAAAAGAAAAGTGTATCCATACAAAATGTTATGCGCGTACCTAGCATATCCTTATATTATCGATGCATTTGTTAATATCTAATGATACTTCCTCTTTTTATCTACAGTGTAATAAGGCACAAAACTGTAAAACAACTAACTGTAAAGAAGCATAGAGAGTAGTTGTACAATTTCTGATCTTGTAGATATGTATTATATGTATTATTTACGCATCGGCAGGAGGTCGTGCATCAATAGCCGCAGGGATTTACTCTAATAGTTGGACTCCATATAGCTTACTACCAAATCTGCTGATATGAGCATCATACTTGCCTCCTAAACCCAAGATCGCGGGTTCGAACCCGGCCAGGACCGATGGATTTTTTCTTCGGGCGTAAAAATCCTAAGTATGGCTTCCTTCGGAAGGGAAGTAAAGCCGTGGGTCCCGTGTCGTACATTTACGGCACGAAAAAGAACCTTGAGATTGAAAGAGAGGCCTCTGAGCAAAATTTGTCGGCCGTTTCACGCTCTGAGTTGAATGGGGCGCTGATGACCTGAGCTGTTAAAGAGCATCCATAAATTAATCAATCAAAAAATATGATATGTGCATGCAAGAAATAGAATCCTAGAAACGGAACAAAGCAGTTTTACATGCAACCGGGATATCAAGGAAAAGAGGAACCACGAACCAGCACCCTTGCTATTGCATGTGTTATGGTCACAAACCATGATAATGTATGGCAAATCCTGCAGAAGTTCCTACCCTTGATCTGCACAAACCATAAGATATCCCGCGACTTTGGTCCTACTAGGGCTTTGAAGAGTTGTCGAACTACTTTTCGTTAGTGTAGTTCATCAATTTGCCATGTTTAGTAGAGATACGCTGATATGAAGAAACAGGCGTATATGCGCATGTATATATAAAAATTCCAATGATATTATGCAGAAGAATCACCAGCAAAAGTGATCAACAAATAGGCTGAAATTGTCTGAAACTGCAATATTGATCCTTCTTCCTCCTCGACTGAATGGTGGTCTGGTAGTCTAATGTCTACTTGCCCCGTAGACCCAAGATCAATCAATCCAAACCAGGATCGATGGATTTTTGGGCATAAAATTCCTATTAATGGCTTTCTTCAGAAGGGAAGTGAAGCCTTGGGTCCCTTTCATACATTTACATCACGTAAAAGAACCTCAAACTTGAAATAATAGGCCCCTGAGCAAAATTTATCGGCCATTTCACCTCCTGAATTGAATGGGACTCTAATGACCCGAAATGTTAAAAAGCTTTCGCAAAAAACCATATAAAATAATAAAATCGGTGGAAGGATAACATTTATAAACAATTCTAAAGGTGCAAATATTCATTTTTATAATCTGTAAGCTGGACAATCACATTCAAATATTTTTCCAACATGATACAGCTCTTCTAAATTTTACTATGAAGAAGAGTGAGAGCATTTGAATCGAATTCCCCCTGATCACTGAATTAAAAGGGAGGAGGCCCGCTCCGGATTTCCGTCTTATTGACTTCTTTTAAAAGCCACTTTCAGACTATGGTGTTTGAAACCCACATTGAGTCGGAAGGGGCTAGTTTCCTGCATTATTGCTACATGTTATGTTATTTGTAACAAGACCGGAATCCTTGAGATGGTGCAAAAATCCTTTTTACAGCAATGTCACTATGCCTTGATGTTGGAATTTGTCATATGAGCAATTCCTTCAACACGCATAGAAACTCTTTTATTTTTTCTTTCTTGGTGTTTTCAATGACATTTATTCCTCTTCCTGCTATATTATAGTATCTTTAATCTATTCTAAAACTACTATAATAATCACTTTACGGAACCTTTAAGTTTACTCCATTTATTTTTGCATTCCTTGCATTAGTGTATTCAATTTGCCCTGCATTTTGTGTGCTTCCACTTTCTGAAAGGGAAAAATTCTGTTAAATTTATTCAAAATTGAAAAATTTTACCTATAAGCTCCTTTGAAATGTTCAAATTCAAAAGCATGTATTTGATACTAATTGTAACAAATTAAAATAAGATAAAAATTATTGTACCACCCAGAAGCAAATATGTACCTGTGATTTTAATCACTTCTGACTGATGATGTTACTATTGAACCATAATAGACACACACTTAGTGAATCTCTCCCATTGCATGTCTTCTTTTTGAGTTGAACGAGTTGGAAATTTCAATCCAGAGGTCCTTGATTTTTCATCTCAAATTATTTGTCTAATTGTAGGATTCACATTGTTATTCATATATATATATATATATATATACATATATATATATATATATTACTAAGAATAGCATAAGTCTGTTACTCTGAAAGCATTTCTTCTTTATGTAGTTCCTAATGTACAATACAAAGCTATAAAAATACTCACCCGGAAGTATCTTAAAACAGTGTCTAGCTTGTTTCCAAGTGGCATTAAATATACTCATGGAAAGGAGTAATGTTTCAATCAAAAGTAAATACAATCGTTCTATCACTGAAAATGTGCCTCACTAGACTAAGTGCTCTTCATATTTTGCAAAAAGTATTTTTGCATGCAGCGTAGTATCAAAATATTTTTATTTCATCTTCTTTATCCAGATATAATCCATGCCATATTAATATATGATAACATAATAACTATTTGAAATTTGATTCTGTGTAGGCCACAATCAAATTTAAATAACATATCAGTTTATTTGGTATTTTTATTTTGATAAATGTTTGTTTAGAATTAATACATGTATATCCTCAAACCCATTTATATTCTTATTTTTTATTACATTGTATCTGTTGGCTTTCAAGGCATTCCTTATATGTAATGATAACTAAAATATAAGCCTTTCTAGTGTTGGATACCATTATTTTATTTACTACTGCATTTGAGGATCAGTTTACTTTCAATTATATAATCTTTTAAGTTCTTAACATAAAATACAATCTTTTAGATGTTGATATATGGAGTGGCTTGCCATCCAATGGTTCCTCTGCAGACCTTATGGTGAGGGCAGAGCAGGCTAGTTCTGTGAAAGAGCTTCTAAACAAAACAGGATTAATTTATGATGTACTCATACCAAATCTTCAAAAGGCCATTGAAAAGGAAAATCCTCCTCTTACACCAGAGGAGCTTGAAGAATTGGAAGGAAGAAAAGGTGAGCAAATTCATTATATTTGCAATATTTGCATTTGAAATTCCGCTGAGGCTGTGTAGATATATAAAACTCAGCATATCAATAGATGATCAGCAATTTACAGAATGCATTATACTGTAATCAGAATTAGTAGACTAGAATAAAAATCCTGATGCTTTTATTGGTTTATCATTTAAGTAATTTTCACGCAAACAGAGCTGTATTAAAATTTTTATCTATTGAATGCATGAATATGTAACAAGTTGTGTTGTTATCATACATTGTTCTGTTTATAATTATATTTAAAAAAAAAAATAACAAAGAGAGAGATATAAAAGGAAGAAAGAAAACAAAATGGAATGATATTATATAATGAAATATATCTTAAATATTATGTACTTCAATAATTACATTAAATATAAACTATTATTATTATTATTATTATTATTATTATTATTATTATTGTTGTTGTTGTTGTTGTTGTTATCATCATCATCATCATCATCATTTAATAGCTATTCATAATGATTGATGTATAAAAAATTGCTTGTGAAATATTGGAGATTGTACTTTTAAGTTGATCATATATTCTTAAGATTTAAGCACTAAATACACATTTATGAAAATAAATAAGCACGTATTCATTTACTAGAAAATAAAAGCTATATAGCTTCCAAGTACTACAGCAAGAAATGCTTATATAAGTTAATGTCTGATTCTTCCTTCATAGATAATGTTAAGTAAATAAAGGCACTTGACAATAGTTTCATTTAGTTTAATTTATATCTGATGTTATTGATAAATGACAATGAGGAATTTATAGGATAGTACAACATACAATATTTTATCTTGAACGTTAAGGAACAAGGATATATCAGATTTGAAATAAAGAATATAAATATGAATATAATGGAACTTAGAAAATGTTTAATTTTATTTTGCAATTTTTATTCAGAAAATTTCACTCAGATTTCCCTATTTTGTTCCACTTACTTGGACATGTTTAAAAAACTATTGCCTCATCATCAGCATGGTTCCACTGTCAGCTTCTCAGCATGTTATTAAGATGATCTCTAGATTATACTAATTTAGTTGTGAGGTTACTGTTGCTTGGAAGATCAAAATTAACTAAATTTTCTTTATTTTTGTTTATGAATATATTTTCTCATACAGTTAATCCTATGGATTTTTAAAGAGGTTAAATTCTAAAATGATCCAAAAGTGCTTCAAAGGCTTATAATATTAACAGTATGAGAAAATATATTCATAAACAAAAACAATGAAAGTTTATTTTAATTTTAAATTTTAAGGTAACAACAGTTACCTTATCACTAAATTCATAAGATCTATAGAGCAACATGACATCTTAATACCATGCTGTGAAGCTGACAGTAAAACAATGCTGATGATGAAGGCAACAGCTGTTGAAATATGTTCAAGTAAGAGGAACAAAATTAATGAAATCTGAGTGAAATCCTCTTTAAAAAATTGCAACATCATACTGTACTTCCCTGTGAAAATTTCCACTATTTAAAAATAAACTTATTAAATCTTATGTTTATATTAAAATAATACTATGGCCCCTCTGAGTTTGGAAGAAAACAAAGTGACATTATGAGTCAAGGATAAATAAACACCTGACAGTAAAAGGCTTGGAAACACTTAAAATGAATAAAAAATTCAACACATTCTTTCTTGCCACAGAAAGGTATTCAAATTCTCAGTAGGACAGTTTTGACTAAGCTGGGTTTACTTTGATTGACTGATAACTGAATTAATAGTTATCTAATGGAATTAGTCAACATAAACCTTATTCAGGTACTTAAACTACTTAACCAATGTAAATCTGGAACTGACAATATCCCCCTCTACTTCATTTTAACGGTTTTAATATATAGTCTTGTCTATAACATAACATTTAAATAGGACATTAATTTCAACTTATTAGATATCGCCAATTTTAATATCAATAATTACTTCTAACTTATGTACAAGGTGTAGATAATATTTTGTATTCTTTGAACAATAATTTATATGCCTTAATACTCTTTGCTTCCTTTATTGTTCTAATTTGATTTTTTCTGATGCTTCAGTACTTATTATATGATACTATCTACTTTCCAGATAAAAGTATACCATAGTTTGTAGTTATGGAAATGTGCAAATGTGTTTCAGTATCTACATTAAGGCATCTAAGCACATTGCACACTGAGCCAAGTTTTGATGTAAATCTTTTTAAATGTGCTGCTATTGCATGTGCCCTTTTAGAAAATTGCAAGGAAATTGTATTTATGAGCTATCTGAGTCCAATGAGATGTGAGTTTTCTTGAATTTCTATTATCATGAAGGAAATTAAATATCAATTGTTTTTTTGTTTCATTCATAATAAAATTATACAATTGGAGATCTTAAAATGTTCCTAATTCTTGTACCTAAGTTAATCAGATCAATCCCTCTTTTAAAATGTTTAAATCATCAGTTAAAAAACTACACTATGAATATTAATTTATAGTTTGTGAATATTTAACAGGAATAACACTCAAGAACTGAATCCTAAGGCACTGACCAATTAATATTTTTCAGAGAGTAAAGTAAAGTAAAATGAGAGCACTTTAAAGGTCCAGTACACAGTTTAGCTGGTTAGCAGTTAGATACTGCATTGCCTACATTAATTTTTGCATAGACTGGCAGCTCTCAAATGCTTCACTATAACAGAACTTGGGTGCAACACATTAAATTACAGAATTTTATACATGTCCTCTTTACAGTATGTAATGAAAATGTTGCCCATTTTTCCACGACAAACAATCCACATCCTCTTAGGAAATTTTCACTGACTCACATCAGTTCCTCATCACCAATGAACCTAACTTACTTTTGAATATTTGTTTTAATTTCCTGCTGAGTGTGAGAGTTACTTGAATTTACTTTATTTCCCAATGTCTCCAAAGATAAAATCACAAACTGTTAGCTCTGGGGAATGAGGAAGGCTTTAAGTTCTTATTTAATAAAGTATATTTTCTATGAGCACATGACATTTTTATTTTAATCACAAACATCTGAGTAATGAGTAACATTTTAATGGAAGCTCTTATTTAATAAAGTCTATTTTCTAAGAGCATATAATGTTTTTTGATTTTTTTTCCAGTCAGTCACAGAACCTCTTTCAATAAACTTCTATATTACTTTAATGTTTTTTATTTTGGAACCAGGTTGCCAGGAATTTTCTGTCCAAAAACCTATCTTATTCTGTCACATGACTTTCTGTACCTAATATATGCCATGAATATGAATATATGATGATGTAGCAAATATTTCACCATTTGCACTATTTAATGAACTCTACCTCCTGCACAAAACATTGCCCAATTGTCAAAATTCCACAACTAACTGAAAGAGAGCATACTGCATGGGTAATCTAAGTGATCATGTCGGTGTAGGTGGGTGTGTGTAGCTTTACTGGTTTAAGTTGCGGGATTCTTAAACTATTCTCAGTGTACTAGGTTGATCTGTTTTCATTATAAAATATACCATAAGATTTAATCTTTCAGTTGAAAAATGTTACTGAAACCAATCAATATTCATGCCTCTTCTTATATTATGATTTTAAGTACAGAATTGCATGATCAATTACATCTTAGGCCTTTTTGAAGTCTGAAAATGTGCCTAGTATAGTTAAATGTTTCTTTTATCTATTCTAACAGTTTGACTAATTCTGTTATTGATTGCCCCAGAATCCACATTTAGTATCACCAAGTATATGATTTTAGCAAATTAATGAAATATACCACTCCTTTGTTAACAGCTTTGTACGTAGAATATTTATATCTATTATATATCTAGGTTTGAAAAATTTTCATAAAAACTGATGGTAATGACATATATATATATATTTTTTTTATTTTTCCCCCACTTTCTTGTGAATTGACATAATTTTAAATGTTTATTTAGAATATGAAGTTTAAACGCAATACTGAAAATATTAACTTAGGAAGCTATGATATTTTTACCTCTCTTTATAATCAATTCTTGTGCCCAGAAGAAGTTACCCATCATTTCTTGAATTACTTTTATTATGTTTCTGTTCAGGATAAATATACAATTATTGCTAACTGTTATATTCTGCACATTTCTGTGGATCATTGATTTAGAATTCTGTATATCTACTGGTACAAATGCATTTCAAAAAGTAACAGCAAATTGGTAGTATTTTATTAAATGAAAATTCCAGATATTTTAAGCTACTACACTGGAAATTAAAGAGATGGTGTAGACACTACCCAATAGAGAGAGTGACATACTTAATTGGAAGTGCAGCATACACAAAATGGCAGAATACTTAGTTGTTTGTACCATAGAGGAGCAACAAATAGTTATCAGATTTCTGTGATTTGAAAATTAATGATCACTTGAAATTCTTAGAAGAATTTTGTATCCATGTGCAGATGCCTCCTTTGCTGCAAAAAGAGTGTTTGAGTGGTTAGTTACATATAATAATCAGTTAATATTGATCCATAATAAGCAATACTCAGGTCATTCCAGTATGGACATCACTGCTGAGGTACATAACACTGATGTTATTATTAATGAAAACAAGCAAGTTGCTTTAAGGGAGTTGGAGGTCAGCATCAAATCTGCACATACCAGGTATGAAAGTTTTCAAGTATCTCAAGTTGTATACATGGTGTACTGACAAATTTTATAACCTTTTTGGTACAGTTTAATGATAAAAGAGAAAACTTCTTTTCTATGTGCATCACTATCAAAGCAAGAGGCAACCTATAAGAACATCTGTTTTCTCTAGCCATGAAGAAGTTCAAGTCTCAACCCTATACTGGCAAGGCACTGTTGACTTATATTCTATGATATGAGAGAACCAATTTTTGAAACTATAAGGAAAAGTGAATAAGTGAATAGTGGCATATACAGAATTTTTTAATAGCAAAAGCAGAAACCAGCTATACAAAGCTATTGTAAGAGACTTATGAGTTCTCCTTTATGATAACACATTCCCTTTCATAACTGCTGCCACATTCACACATCATACAGCAATTAGGATTTCATATTTTATAGCATCCCCAATCTACAGTGATCTTTTGCTCCCTTAAATTATTAGTACTTGCAATACTGAAGGATACTTTAAGAGAAGTAATATTTAGATGTAATGATAAGATCTGCAGAGCAAAGCATCCCTGGATGTAGGCATAATTAATATTTTTCTCTAATGAATAAAGAAATTCATGTAACGGTGTGAGAAGTTTATTGAAAAGAAGAGTTATTATGTAGGAAATTTATACATAATTTGATTGCTAACAAATATACATTCACTTTCTTCTTGCTTTTATTTATTTTGTTAATAATTCACTTATTCACTGATTTTACCCATTTAAAAACATTTTTCTTGTTTCTCACTAAATAATGTGCCATAATGCTTTGGTTTGTTATGACTTTGAAGACTGTGCGACATACCCTTCGTTTTCATATTTAAAATCATTTTTTCTAATATACTAATGAATAAAATAAACCAGTTTTAGTACATCAAAGCTAACAGATGCTCTCAATCATCTTAAATTAATAAATTCCTTTATATACCTTAGATTTCAGATTTTGGATATGTTCATTCCACTCTAACCTAAAGCAAAGAAATTATGCAGCACTAATATTTATATCACTCTAATTGTTATCAGTAATATTATTTAAATCCTACATTTTTTTAATATTAAGCCATAGCAAGTTAGCAGTACATAATGTGTTATAATGATAGAGTTTATTGCTTATGAAAATTCCGAGTTAAAGCAGATACTAAAATCGCCAGCAAAAAGGTCAGGTTAAGTCTAAAACAGGTTAGTAATGTAATAAGTGCCTTACAAATAACATATAGTTGACATCAATGTTTCCTGCAAAGGATAGATCAATTCTAGTATTTTTGCAGATAGTCAGTGAGGCAGTTCAAATGTAATTCAGATTGAGTTCTTGCTGCATACAGCAAATGAGGTTCTGTTCTGTCAATGTTGAAATTGCCCTTGAGAATGATAGATATCAGTGTTTATTTAAGAAAAGTTGCTCAGGAATGGTATTCTGAACTTCTGAAGGGATAGAGGTAGAATGATATTGGTGAAACATACCTTAAGCCATGACAAATTAGTATCTACTGCTTAAGAGCACAAGGAAATACAAATATTCATCTAGCCATATCCTTTTATCACACATGCATACATAATAGTATTGTTAGATGGTGCCATACCTTCACATGTACATAGTAGCAATTCTGATAGAAATCAAATTCATTTTGTTTCTTGCAAGCTTAGCCCTCCAATATTCTGTTCAGAAACTTCTTCTGGGGTGTTTTCTCCTTCAATGGATATTCTCATGATCCAATGTAACTGGATCATGAGAATATGGAGTCACTATTCAATTCATGGAACTGAATGGTTTTTACAACAGTAACTGCTGTTAATGATACTGTCAGTAGCTTGATACCAAACTTTTAAGCTGTGATACTTGATCTAAGATTTACAATATATTTTGTAGGTGATTCACTGTCTTATACATTTGAAGCAAAAATTTAAATGACTTAATATCAGCCTATAAATGGTCTTTCATTGTATCACTTAAATATTGGCAGATATGCAATACATCTGACTGTGTAATTTGCTGAATGCATTCAAAGCTTTCAAAAAATGTACATCCTGAAATGAAAACCACCCCTGTTTATTCATTACTTTAGTAATTTCAGGTCATATTGTGTCTGTAAACCTAATAATTGGTTGGAAGCACTATTAATTATCACCCTTATCTGGTTTTATTAATATTTTAGTTACAAATTCTTCATAATTTGTATAAAAATTTCAGTTTTTGTGTTGATAATTTTAAAATATTCAGAAATTTATTGTATATAGGATTTTGTAATTATAATTTATTTTGGCAAAAAACACTAACTGAAGATTATTTCTCTGCAGACATTTCAGTTAGAGACTTTCCAAATTCCTCCATCAGTAGACAAAGCGATAAAGCAACGTGGACTTATGAATTTCAAGTAGCATTCCTCCTGCTAAAGAAATAATGTCCACCCTCATTCACATATAAATGCTATCATGTTATCATTATTCACTTATAGCATTTCTTAATTGATTTATTGTATTTGTTTGTTTGTTTATTTATTTATTCTGGCAGATTTAAGATCGTAAGGCTTCTCTTTCACCAAGTCAGTCTTCATACACACATTAAAAATGGAGTTAATATTGTGTTACAGGTAACCATTTATGATACTATAGTGTAATCAAATAGCATGCAAATAAGTGACACAGTTTAAAACATTCAAAAAACTGTCCTTTGAAAATTGATAGATTTATCAGGGTACACAGCACTTTTACTAGGTATGTTGAGTATGCTTTCAGTAATGTTTGAACAGTCATCAAGACAAAAGAATTTTTGCTTTTTATTTTATTAACAGCACCTAACTCTTATTTCTTCTTCCATTGAAGATGATATAAAAACTGTAGGATATAATTTTTTTTCTATTTATAATCTCGGTGATTTGTGTAGCAGAAATACTGATTATTGCTTTTTGTACTTCTGCAAAATAACTTTTAAATACTTCTGCTACTAAGTAAGGGTCTGGTACAATTTAGTCTTTGATTATTATGCTATAATTAGTATATTTATCTTTTAGAATTTGGGTCTCAGATGTAGCCGCTAAATAATCATTGTGATGTTTTTTCATTGGTAATTACTTTGATGAACATTTGTAATTAAGGAAGTATACTTTGGGTGACTCTGGCAGTGAAGTTTGCCTTGCAAGATTGTTTAAAAGTCTTAAATTCTTACTGGATGTTTGAATTCCTTTAATAATTCCAATTAGAACTTTGCTTCTTATTTATACTTTTCTTTTTGATAGAGCAATATTTATATAGAGTTTAAGATATTTTCAAATTCTATAGTGGCAGCATCTAGGTTCTCTTAGGTATGGACAATTTCCTAATTTTTTTTTAGAAATTACATGCTAAGGAAATTAGTATTTGCATCTCTTAGACTGTTATTATAATGGTATACGCAATGTTTTCCCCAGATCTTATGTGTTGATTTAAGATGATTTACTATAGTGAATTGGCTATAACAGTCTAATATCATATATTACAAAATTGATTGAAATTTTGTTAATGTACAGATTAACCTTCCACCATTGCCATGTTGTTTATAGATTTTATTAATATTAAAATTTCTAAGCCTATGTATATCTTTCGGTTCTGGAATTTTAATTTCAAGACATCAAAATATTTATATAGTACATGAAGAACATTTCTCATTTAGGAAACTGATGGAACAATTTATAAACATTTTGTAGGACAGAAAACTTTTAATCTTAGGAAATTGATTTTTGTCATTCATCACTGTTAGTGATAAATCATGATCTCTGGAGTGTTTATAAAGAACATATTTTCCAACTCTGTCATTAATCTTCTTTTATACTCCTGAAGTACTACATAAAAAGCTACAGGCTTCATAAAATCTGCAAGTAATATGATTATCAAATATTTTACTCTATAGTAGTATTTTGTGCAGGTAGCATGTAGGGACTCCTTTAAAGATAGCCCTACTTCCTAGAGTTGTGACCCTGACCATGCAATGCACCAGGATCCTCTGCCCAAGTGGTTAGCACCTGGAAAGGAACCCTTGTCCAGGGTTATGGGTGAAGACTTTAATGATCTCCGAGGTACCAACTGAAGGACAGTGGGATTGGTGAGGAGAACAGAGAGAACAATCCTCTTATGAGATTAATACACAAGGGAAGCTGGGTTTGAAGCTTAAAGGTGGCAACCCCACCACAAATCTAACCCTTCACAGCACTTGTAATGTTATCAGGGAACATTATTATCACTGCTGAATTTTCTGAAATAAACTGGACTGATTCCACAAAGACAATGCCAGTAAAAAAAAGGACAAAAATTAGGTATTGTGGAAAAGATGAAAAAAGAGGCACAGCAAATAAAAGTGAACTAGAAAGAGAACTCGGTAGAATGAAAATAGATATGGCAGTCATTACAGAAACTAAAAAGAAGTTTAAGGGCACTAAAAATTTAGATAAATATATAATGTTGTACTCAGGAGTCCTTACAGACTGAAAGAGTCCCATCAGGAGTAACAATATTATTGAAACATCAATTGACAAATATAATACATAATTATAATTTTTTAAGTAACAGAATCATAAATTTAACAATTAAAATTCTTCAAAGATACTTAACATAGGTCAGTGCATATGCTCCAGAAGAAGGCAGAAAAGAAGATAGTAAAGAATTCCATGAAGTGTTGCAGACCCATATAAATGCAATTAATAAATCAAACCTCTTAGCAATCTGTGGGGATCTGAATGCCAACATAGGAAACCACATAATGGATAAAGTTTTAGGGACACAAGGTGAAAGAATTTAAATGAAAATGGCAAATCCCTGAAAAATGTTGCAGCTTTTAATGTACTGAAAATAACAAATGGCTTCTTTAGACATAAATAAATACATTAATATACTTGAAGCAAGAGAAGTTTAAAGTCAATAATAGATTATGTATTTGCAAATCAAAAATTAGGTATACAAATGTAAGACACAAGAGTGCACTGAAGCTACAATGAAAATTCAGCTCATTTTTTTAATAGAATCAATCATAAATATCCCAACATTTTGGAGGAAATTACAGAGGAAAATGAGGCTGACACAAGGAAATGTTATAAAATAAATTTTCTGCAACAAGAGAGTATAAGGAGATAATATCAAATACAGTTAACAAATTATATAGATGAAGGGACAATAAGTAATGATATAAATGATGAATGGAATGACCTCAAAAAATATAATATTAAAAGCAGCAGAAGAAGCAACAGGGAAAAGAAGTAGGCAAAGGTATAGAAAAGGATTGAGAATGTAGAATGAAGAGATAAAAGAAATGGTAAAAGAGAAGAAGAAAGCACATTTAAGCTATCTGCAAACAAATTCAGAAGCATATAAGATAGAGTATAAACATAATTGCACAAAAGTGAAAAGACAATTTAGAAAATTAAAAAGTGAAGTTTGAGACAAATATGTGAATGAATTAGAACAAGATATTCCTGGTGCACAAATTAAAGCTTATTTAATTATGAAAAATTTGAATAAAGAAGAAAGAGATATAATAAAGTAAGTGATATAAAAGGAGAAGAATGAATGCAACACTTTTAAAACTTATGGAAGTAAGATATATTTAATTGCCCAGATCCTTCTTCTGGGACACTCAAAAAGGTGTATGAAATAGAGCAAGAAGAATTTAAAGTATCCTAATAAGCTTTAAATATAAAACAATCACCAGGTCAAGGTAATATAAATACAGAACTTTTGAAATATGCAACACAGGAAGTAAAAATAGACTTATAGAGTTATCTGTCTAATTTTTAAAAAAAAGGAGAATAATTTGAATAATTATAGAGGCTTAATGAATCTCTCCCATTATTGTATGTCTTTTTTTTGAGTTGAAGTGGGACGAGTTGGAAATTTCAATCCATAGGTCCTTGATTTTTCATCTCAAATTATTCGTCTAACTGTAGGATTCTCTTTAACCCACACTGTTATATTCTATATATATTACTAAGAGTAGCATAAATCTGTTACTCTGAAAGCATTTCTTTTTTATGTAGTTCCTCATGTACAATACAAAGCTATAAAAATACTCACCCGGAAGTATCTTAAAACAGTGTCTAGCTTGTTTCCAAGTGGCCTTATGATCTTAAATCTGCCAGAATAAATAAACAAACAAATACAATAAATCAATTAAGAAATGCTATAAGTGAATAATGATAACATGATAGCATTTATATGTGAATGAGGGTGGACATTATTTCTTTAGCAGGAGGAATGCTACTTGAAATTCATAAGTCCATTAGAGGAGAGTCTAATCCGGTCGTGCTTGTTTCCCCCAGAAATGCAAAATCTAATTTGTTCCCATACAGGAAACTTTCGAATTAGTATCGCTGCCGCAGTATGTCATTTGCATTCCATAGCAGTTACTTGAATTTGTCCCTTTGACATCGAAATTTTTTGTCTCCAAAAGACATTATCAATGAATCCAATAATGACTTCTAGTTGTTCCCATCATATGTTTGTTCGCCCTAATGGCAACCGCCATACTTTTTAAATGTTGCAGAATGTCCTTCACATTGTCCTAAATACCTAGAGTATTTCTTTGATATCGCCCAGTCCTGTTGCAGTCGCAGGGCTAGTTGAGGATGCGGCGGCCTGGCCACTTGGGAGCCATTGTGTTTACGAAGTTTAGACCATCCCACTATGTGCAGGATGTGTAATTGAGTGTCCAGTTTTAATTTTGTGATCCTGAAGCTGTTTGTTTAAATCGCCTTGGTGCCTTCTGCCCTGTTCCAACTGGCAATATTCGTATCCTCGGCACTTGGCCGAATGCTTGTCGCGGTAGTTTGCACAGCGGGGAGTTGCGTTATCATGATTGCTAAGCGCACAAGCTAGCAGTTAGTGGGCGCCCCCACAGAGCACACATTTTGTACTAAGCTTGCACATTCTAGGTATACCCCCAGTAGCTGGCATTTGAAACATTGCGTTATATTATAATGAGTTTATAAAAGTTTTGGGTTATTACGTAAAAATATGTTTTTCATATATTATTACTTTTGTTTTGCTAGTTCCTCTAAGTGGGAGGATGAATGTTCGCAGAATGATACACTTTTTCTCCATTTGTTTTGCTTTTAATAGTGTGTAGGCTTTGGCTACCAAGTTCTCGTGGATGTCCTCCAGCACAAGGTTGCCAGGAAGATTCTTAATGGCATAGCGCAGTGGTAGCTCATATTTTGGAGTGAAACTGTAATATTTCACTCCGGCATCCTTAAGGGCTCCAGTACTGCAGTGAAATCTGTTCTATTTTGTAACATAGCTTTCAAGTACGTTGAAATTTATCTGGATTTGATATTCTTTATGGGACAAATACTTCTTTGTGGAGTAATACTATGTTTACATGCAGGTTATTTCTGAAATTATTTTAGAGGCTTGTTTTCATTGGTTCTTTGTTTTTGTGGTATTTAGATTGTCTACTGTGTTTATCTTGTGTTTGCTGATGCAGTAATTGTTGAATTATTTGCCTTTGCATTTACAGTTTTCTTGTTGAGCTGCATACAAATTGGTGTTTTTGGGTGGGGGTGACTAATATTGTCTCTATTATTGAGGGTTTTTGTGCGATTTTTAGACAGGGCGGGTGTGCTTGTGTCAACGGGAGTCTGCATTTTGTACAATTGCCAGAGCTGCTAACCTGTTAGTTGTTGCCAGCTTGAAGGCCTGCTCCATGCTGCCTCTTGCTTATTTTATTTTATTTTATTGGAATGGCCCCGCTTCCTCCTCTCAGGATGGAAATCATCCGAAAAGGATCTACATCACCTCCCCTACCATGTACTAAATCTATTGTCTAGTGATGATGGTGGGTGGGAGTAAGATGAAGTAATGTAATTACCGCCGAAGCATTATAAAGACGCCAAACTAACAAGAGAGTAGGTTAGACTAGAATAGGGCTATGTTTCTGATCTTGGCATGTCGCCCTCAGCAGGAACTAGGTATTAGTGGCGGTATTACATGCACATGCTAAGTGGCAACTAGAGGGGTAGATATCATGATAGTATTTATAAAAATATACTTATCGTTTATGACGATTGGTTTTAGCTGACCAGTTGGCAGATAGTGATGGCAGTGGTCCTAGGAATAGTATCTATCATCGCTTTATCACAGCAAGATGTGGGCGTTAATTAAATATATTTACAGCTTGCCAGGAGCAATTGCTATTCTTAACTAAGTAGGTATGCTAAACATTATTACAGATTTACAAACTAAGGTGATGAGAATAGTATTACAGAATATTTTCCGCTGGATACTGTCTTTTTCTTGTAAGTTCTAAATATCCCATGTTAAATTTGCAATTGGATCAGATCGTCATTATAGGGAGTCCCCTGCTCCCTCTAGCTGCCCTGGGCGGTATGTGCACGAGGACTCACATTTAGAGGTGTGTGGTCGGGTATAATGTGTACAGGTAATCTTCTGTTGGGAACTGTGGGGAGTGCTTTGTTAAAGAAATAGTGCGGTCGAATGCAGCAAGTGTTTTCTTTTGTTTTCCGTTGCTGTTCGCGTATTGTCTTAACTACGATGGTCTAGACATCGATCGTACAGGTCTGAAACTAACTTGTTCTATAGTGCGTATTTTGAGTTCGTCCAACAGCGTTTCCACTGGTGGAGATCTGGGTATTTTGGTGATTATCCTCAATATTTTGTTTTGAAGGTACAAAATATAACGTGTATAGCAGTGCAGTGGCCCCAATGTCGGAGATGTGTGTGTCATTATTGGTCGGATAAGCGTTTTGTATAGGATGAGACCCATTCGTGTAATGAGTTCCTTATCCCGGTTGAGTATTGGGTATAATGGACTTTGTTGGCAGTTTGCCTTCTTAAAATGTTTGGCAAAAGTTAATTGAGAATCTTGAGACATCCTTAGGTATTTAACCTCGGTAATCCATAAAATGCTTGCTTCAAATAATTTAAGTGGAATTAGTGGCTTCCGATTTGTTAGTCGCCAAGGAAGAGCATTACTTGCAGTTTCTTGGTATTGACTTCAATTCTCCACCTTTTAACCAGGGTTCCAGTTCACTTACAGCAGTTTGCAGTATTGTTGCTGTTAAGAGAGGTTTCTAGGATTGAGTAGCTATTGCTGTGTTATCTGCATAGATGGAGATAATTTTAAAACCGGTTTTTGATTTGTCATTTATATATAAATTAGACAATATACTCCTACCCGTATTGGCATTACTGTTGAAGAGGCGTTATCAAGTTTAATGCTCAAGGTAGTGTGCTGTACGTTTCCTCATGGTTTCACACAGGTCCAGTGCTTTTAACTTGTATAGCAAGCAGGAATAATATACAGAGTCAAAAGCTCCTTGAATTAAGAAGACTATTCCTTTTTACTTGCATTTATTAAAGCCGTTGATTATGTGCTCCATTCCTTACGTGAGCTGTAGGGTTGCTGAGTGTTTAGTTCGGAATACGAATTGTTCATTTATTATTACGCTTAATAAGATGTGTGTTAAGTCGGTTTAGTGTTATCTTTTGACTAATTTAATCATTGCGTTTAGTAAGCTAATGAGCCAGTAGTTATCAGGATCCACTGCGCCTTTCCCTGGTTAGGGAACATGACAACTTCGGTGAGTTTCCATTGGTTAGCATAGTAGCCGTTCTGTAGGCAATAGGTACTAATTTCTGTTCGCGTTTGCAGTGCTTTTTCCTAACTGCAAGGGAGATCATATGGCATGCTACGGACGATGCCCAGCTACACTGAGGATGCTGAACAACAACAGAAGATATGCAACTAACACCCACATTAACAACGCAGTCACGCCTGCTACCAACTCCTCTTCAACGACTTCAACCGGGCTAGCAAGGCTGGCAAGCCGATCGCTGCAAGGAGTGACCAACCAGGGGCATCCTCATTTGCGGCAATGGCGCGGGGACAGCCTTCTGATCGAAGCGCTAATGCAAATGCCAAAAAACCACCGGTACACGCACCCACACATGCCAACCTCAAAGCTCAGGAACCTCCAAAAATCTCCTCCTCCAGGCATAAAAGGAAGAGAACCGCTCCGAGGAGCACTCCTGCTGCGAGGACTGCGAAATCTTTTCATCTCCTTTGACTGGAAATTTTCGAAAGCGGCCAACATCTCCCAGAATAACTTCCAACCCAACGAGTTCCCCAGTTCTTCCAACCAAACCTCACGAGCGCAAATACCTTGGAGCTGCTGCAATGGCTGACCAATATTTCGCAGACATATGGTCAGCAACTGAAGGACCTCCTTTATGCACCCGACTCCTACAGCATGATACTGATAATAGTCCTTCTTTTCAATAGAGACGTGACGACGAAGAATGGCGAATGGAATTAGGTCACGAACCTCATTTCGGTTTGCATTTTGGAATGCGGACCGCCTTGTGGAAAAGGGACGAACTTCAGCGCTTTGCTGCCCAGTATGCCCTAGAAGCCTTCTTAGTTAGCCAGACGCATTTTCATCAATTTCACTGCTTCTATCTTCCGGGCTACAATTGTTACAGGACGGATCTCAACGGCCCAAAAGGGGGTAAGGAGATGCTCATTCGTAGAAGCATGGCCCACAGAACAATCCAGATATCACCTCTTCAAACCCTAAAGGCCACGGTTATATATGTTGAACTCGGAGGTACACAGGTTTTGCTAGTGTCTGCTTACCACTCCCCTTCCAGAGCATTCGTGGAGGCCAACTACCGTTCTATATTAGCCATCCTAGTGCAATCTGGCCGGAGATTTCAATGCCAAACTTTCTCATTGGCATTCTAATTTACGGGCAGATACGACAGGCAATGCAGTCAGATCAGAACCCGCAGTTTCGAGTACAGGGTCACTGGCAACCCCACGCATCATTCGCATGTTAGAGGACGACCATCTGTCATCGACTTTGCGATCATCAAACACTTCCCACACCATCTCACTCTCATTTCGATCAACGCACTTCATTTCGAAGATAATCCCGTGTTGACAAAGATCAACACCAGAGTTGCCAGCCACGATGCCGTAGGTCTAACCCGCGAGATCAAGTGGGATAGTGTCAAGCAGTGCCTCAGCCCTACTTTCCCACCAAACCCAAATATCACAAACATACCAACCCTACAGGCAGCAGTCTCATCCTTCGCATCCAAGGTAACACGAGTGAATCATAACCTCACTATCTAAACTATCCGCGGCGGATTTCCAGAAGGCTCTGTACTATCACCAATTTCCTTCAACTTTCACAAGCTACACTTTCTCCACTCACCAGAGGTCAACATTTCCCAATATGCTGATGATGTCTTGGTTTACAAAACTGAAGACACCTAGGCAGAGCCATTAACCCCATACAAAGATTGCTACACCTAATCGAAAGTAGTGCAGGTGTTGGCACACGTCAATAAATCCATCCAAAACCAACGACCTTAACATATGCAAATCCTCGGATACCCATAAATTTCCCCAAACTGACATACAGGCAACAAAGGATTCAGTGGCAGGATTCCATCACTATTCGCGAGTGCAGCTGCATAAAAGATTTTCTTCAGGGGTCACATTACTGGACACAGGGCGCAGGGAATTATGGCTCAACAGTTACCTATGTTTAATTCTAAAAGGGTGCCCGTACAACTGAAAATATGCCTATTAAAAACTCTGATTATCCCCATTATGTTACATGCCCGCGAAATCTGGGGCATGGCATCAGACAATTTGGTACTGCAATTTCAAAGAGCACAGACTAGAGACCTTATAGCTATCTATTCTTTATACCGTTGTTTTCCTACTCCATTACTTCATGAAGCCTCTGCCCTTTCATATATGGAAAATGAAATTAGACGCCGGGCTACTAAATTTCACGATAGCTTACCACACCATGAGAGTGCACTCATTCGATCACTGGGCTACTACGATGCTCACTTAAGATCTAAGCCCAGGTAAAAGTTACACGGTTAGGATATGGTTACCCCAGATAACAAAAGATTACATCATGCTACCGGAATAAAAAACTAACATTCATAGCCTGCATCTTACTATGTTAATAATCCGTTTTAAATACGAATATGCTGATAACCAAATTAGGTTACTAACATGTTCACATTACAGAAAACAAGGATGCTATATCCACCCCTCACACCTTAGAGAAGTTGCATTTTCTCCATTAAACCTTCACCCACTAAACAAAATAAACCTAAAACCCTCTTTCCCCTCTGTGGTTAAACACTAGCTCGAGTAAGTACACAGGCTGTACACAGACTGGCTACTGAACCATGAAGCCGGAAATAAGGCTACTTTTATTAAACTAATAACTTGAGGCTGCAGAGTTATATTTATAAAAGCATTAGATTTGATAAGAATATTTATTATGTATATGTATAATGAAATAATTTAGACATAGGTTTAACAGAAATTGATACCATTTGTAACTTGTACTTAGATGTATGTCATGTTTCAGGTAATTGTAATTTACAAAGGTATTGTATAATTTGGCTAGAGTCACATTTTGGTAAAAGTGTGAGAAAGAGACAAAGATATCCCCTGTACCTTACTGACCACTCGTACGCTGGACCCTTTTTAGTTTAAACATAAAAGGGTACATTTTTTCCTTTATCAGGTCACGAAACTTCTGCCCATGGAATACTTAGGAGTTCATAGTAAGAAAACATATGGCCGTAACGGGACAGTATTTGAACAAAGTCAGATATAGAAATAATTTAAGATAAAATGGAAATGTCCGAACGAAGACGAAAATGTTTTATTACAGGCACGCCGGGGGTACAAGGTATTAATGTCGCCAAAAAAAGATCATATTTGCTAAAGTAAATACGTGCGTTATCTCTGAGAACATTAGGCAATCTAAAACTAAGGGAGGAAAAAGATGTTACTTTTGCGGAGGGAATTAAGGAGCGTTGGGCGCCATATACGGAGGGAATTAAGGAGTAGATACGTTGGGCGTCATATGCTGAGGAAATTATGTTGTTGTTTTACGATGGTCGTCTGTTTGTAGAAATCTTCTTATCGTTCTCCTTGCTCCTTGCCCAACTGCTCCGGCTATATGAGACATTCAGATGGGGATTTTTGGAATGGTAGGAAAAACCAATTCACGGGTGGAAGAAATTGTGAATAGGCCCAGGTCCCCAGGTAGACAAATTTAAAGAAAAAGAAACAATCAGTTCGTTGTAGGAAAAGTGTTTAATAACAGTCCGCCCTACTCTCAGGATTGAAGTGATTTTAACCATAGTTCTGTTATTAAGGAACTTTGATTACCGCCACTATTCTCAACTCACAAGCTGTACACAGAATTTTATACGACTTCACTGCCCGCAAATCTCTCACGACTCAATTGTCACAAAACTTCTCATAGACTGCACTGCGACTGCTCTCCGACTGCTCCCCGACTGACCTCGAATGCCCCCCGACTGCGTAATCTAGAACGTTTTATTTCTAGGCAGTCGGTCGGTTTGTGCCAAAGCTTCCTAACTTTTGTTCAACAATTTTAAAATATCACGCCATGTTGCTATTGGCTTGAATTTTGAATTTTGTGTTATGTAATCTTGTTGGTATACTTTTCGCGGTCCCCCTGGCTAAAGGTGGGGTGATAGCTTCTATTTGCGCGAAAAATATACCTTAACGGTTTGCGTAACAGCATTCCTTGGGGGTGAAAATCAAAGTTCCTTTGTTCAAGTTATAACTAACGGTACCTTAGCTACTAGTTTCATGGTCACAGGGGATCTTGCAGAAAGAGGGTGTCTACATTTTATACTCCTCTTCCGCCCTTTCTGCAGCTAAAAGATTGTGTTCCTCGCCAAACTGACGGCCTTGTATAAATCGAGAAGAAGCTGATATTCAATTTCTCACTTAAAACGTTAAGTCAACCAATTTTTAATATACTTTAATATCTATAATAGTTTTATCTTCACCTAGCTAAGTTAAGGTGACTACCTGGGGATGTATATAGTGTAGGAATCTACCGTTTCACTTTAGAAATCAACATGTAAGGAAAGTGCCGAAATTTATGACAGGCTCTTCTTGGAAAATTCAGGCTCTTGGGAAGACATTGTAGATCAGAAGGAGGAAAATAATTTAGCCAATGGGCATCGAATTAAAATCAACGAATGAGAAGAATTTAGTGGTACAATAAGTATTTTAAGATTGCCAATGGTGAAGATATACCTAAGGAGTGGGATAATAAACTAGGGAATTTAAACGAGGCGTGATGATGTAGTAGAAAACTGGAGTACAGTATCAGAATTTGATCATTCACGCTAAGGCCAGTTCATTCGAAGGTAATTCATTCTAAGGTCATTTTTCTAAAGGCATTCAAAAGCAGTCACTCAGAGCATTCAAAATCATTCGTGCGAAAATCGGTGATTCGAAGGACAGTAAGGTCAGTCATTCTGAGGCAGTTCATTCATGCTAAGGTTTTTCTAAGGTCAGTCTAGGACAGTCCAAGAATTTATAAGTTTTCTAAAGTCAATCCAAGTGAATAGTGAAGTCAGCAACGAGCAATCAGGAAGTAACCACAGTATTTTATATATGAATAAAATATTTGGAAGAAGTCAACCTAGTGTATCTTTTGGGCAATTCCTTTCTCGTTTCCGTGGATCTAAACTGATCCACGAAACAGTCCAGTGAACCCTGAGATTGAACTCAGCAGAATTGGGGCAAACATCAGTGAGCAGCCCGGGCAAGCATCGAGACCACGACCCGACCAGCAGTCAACAACATACGCCCACGCCATCTCCCATCCCTTCTTGAAAACTGCCACACCCAGTGTGCCTCAACGTGGTTGGTTGATTAGTGATTTTTTGTTAAGTGTTTTAGCACCAAATTTGGCAAGTCGTCCACAACAGATGCCTTATGGTCGTTAAAGTTGGGCATAATCCATTTAATTTCTGTATATGAATTTTCCATTTTCTGTTGTATATTGGAGTGTTAGTATGCGTGACTTGCATCTTCTACGTGTCGCTGATGGTGGTATTCTGTGGGGTGTCATTTGGAATGCCTTTTCCAGTGCGTCCGCAAAAGTCTGCTATCCATCCATTCTTACGGGTCGACTTGTCTTACGAGTCGGGTTCATATGCAGCCCCAGGCCAAGCAGTGGCTATATCTGCAAGCTTCTCCTAGATTCCTATCATGTGTGTGTGTAGTTGGAAGGCTGGTGGTACTGTGTATGGGATGCAAGTGCTTCCCCAAACACCTAAAAAACCGCTGACGCACGTAGCTTGACTTGTTCGCTTTCGCATTATGGAAGAGCATTCTAGCCTCTCATCCAAGTGTGGACCACGCTTCATTCGTCTGAACTTAATCCGCGGTTCCAGAAGAGCCGAGGGAGTGCGTGAACCATTTGGCAATCCGTCAACGGGGGGTTTTGTCACAGCCTATGTCCTACAGAAAGTTTACAAAATTGACCCGCCTTAGCGTCAATCTGAAACCCGTCAATCTGAACCCGGCATCTCCCGGGGGAGTGGATAAGTCATCAAATCTAAACACGTTCAACAGAGTAAATACATAATTCCTTAATCAATCTATTAGGATATAGTGCGAATTTATTATGTATCTTGTAGGCACGATTCTTATAGTGTCAACGACACGTTCTGAGCCGGAAATTTGCTGAAACAGTGCTGACGCATATTCCTTATGTGTTCCAAAGGTGCTCCTTTAGGCCAAATTTTGAGCCATTTGTAAACACTGAATATATAAAGGAGCTGAGTCACGCCAAACATCACATGTATACACACAACATAATAGCCGGAATTGTAGCTTTGACAATTCGAAGTTTCACTCAAATTGGAAAGGAGTTAACTTTGGAAAGTGGAAGACAGTTTGATTGTCGCCACTCTGACTTATGTTTCCTTATCTGTTATATGTTGTTTGAAAGTAAGGCCTTCGTCAAAAATAACTCAAAAAAACTTGACCTGCTTCCTCCATGAAATTGTTTACCCCTTCAGGCTTGGAACTCGTGAATTCATTGGTCTCCGGTGCTTATTGAGTGATATAGCCTCCCTTTTCCCACCACTAATCCTTAAGCCCAGTTCCTCGCTCCATTTTTCTTCCTTAGAAAGATGTGCGCGTAATTGAGCGAGAGCATATCTCAGATTTTTATTCTGTTATAATATTAAAATTTGATCTTCATATTGGAATATTGTAGTATTCGTCCTCACAGAAAAATCTTACATATATACCCAAAACAGTGTGGCCGATAGCACACCGCCTTCTGGCAGTCCATTCGTTATAGTACGATAGTCAGATGAACGACCTTACTCAACCAAAGAGAATTTTCTGTTCATTAAAAATTATTTATTAATTGAAACACTTTCCCAGAATTATTAGTTAATATAATGATGATGATTATTGCTTAAGGGCGCAAAACTGCTGTGGTCATTAGCGCCCAAACACATCAAGTACTGTGTCAGAAATAAAAAATAAATAAACAGAAAACGCAAATCCTGCGCATAATGAACGGACAGTAGTACTTGTGCAATAAAATGTATACTCAAAAACAAATAACAAGGGTATAAGGCGCCACAAATATAAGGGTGTTACTAAAACTCAGTCGCAAGAGCGAAAAAACATAACAGTCCTGTAATGGACTAAAATCATAGCAATAAAACCCCAAAGCCAACACAGGGCAATATGGTCAACAGACAAAGACAGGTAGGAAAACAAATCAGCAGGAGCTGAAAACAAACCAGTCTTATAAAAGATTAAAATGGTAACAACAAAACCCCAAAACAAGTAACAAGGGTAATGTGCAAAACAACAATGGAAGACCAGTTAACACGAATCAGCAAAAGCTGAAAAAACAACAGTCTTAAAAGAGTCTAAAAATGCCGTCAATGGTAAAAAGATAAAAACTCACACCTTGCTCCGAAAACCACAAACACTGATAAAACGGAGCACTCGCTCAACAGCAACCACATCATCTGCAAGTAAGTCCTCAATAGAGGAGGGTAAACGTAGGCTATTCCTAAAAGCTGTCAGATGATGGCAATCAATTAAAATGTGACGCACTGTATAGGGGTGGTCACAGTGAGGGCAAGCTGGAGCGGGTGGACCATTAAAAAGGCGAGAGTGACTAAACCGGCAATGTCCAATTCTGAGACGAGCTAAAATTACTTCTTCGCGACGAACAGCGCGAGAAGAAGTCGACCAGTTAAAAGGGGCTGATTTACACTCCCGAAGCTTATTGGTGGTTAATAAATTCCACTCATCGCGCCAGCGCGAGAGAACGCCTCGTCGTAAGGAATGTATAAAATCCCCGAAGTAAAAACGGTGCTCGTACTCAGCAGGGTCTAAAAGAGCGGATTTTGCTGCAACATCTGCGGCCTCATTACCTGGGAGTCCGACGTGCCCAGGCACCCATAGCAGTGTTACCCTGACGCCAGCGTCGTAAAGGGTTAAAACTACATTCTGGACCATCTGTACAAGAGGGTGGAGGTTGTACAGATTTCTAAAACTTAAAATTGCACTCAAAGAGTCGGAACATATAACACTGTTCCCTAGCCCCTGATCATAAATAAATAAAACCGCCCGAAAGATAGCATAAAGCTCCGCCATAAAAATAGATGTTGCAACGTTAAGACCATACGTAAAACTAGTCCCATTAAAAACAAAAGCACATCCTACACCTGTGTCACATTTAGAGCCGTCGGTATAGATAAAATTCCAGCCATTAAAAGAGGATTTGATCTCGCTAAAAGAACAACGAATAATATGTGCTGCGGTCGAAGATTTCAGACAGGACGTAAGCCCGAGATGAACGGGGGCCTCTGCTAAAATCCAGGGGGGAGAAGAAGTTTCCCCGGCTAAGAAAAAAAGCAGGTAACTCAATTTCCAACGTCCGTAAAATCTCCCGAAAACGAAAGCCAGCGGGCTTAGGAGTAAAAGACCGAGCAGCATAAAAACGATCAAAAGACACATTAAAAAACGGCCCATTCGTGGGATGACGAGGTTGCGCAGCTAAGCGACAACCGTACGCTGCCAGTAAAACATCCCTACGATAAAACAACGGAGGTTCTCCAGACTCCGCACATAAACTCAGCACAGGACTGGTGGGGAATGCCCCAATGGCGACAGGGATACCCCGGTGATGAATCGGGTTCAGGCGGCGCAGAACAGAAGGCCGCGCAGAGCCATAAACAACACTGCCATAATCCAATTTGGACCGGATAAGAGAGCGGTAAAAACGTAAAAGTATAGTCCGGTCAGCTCCCCAAGATGTGCCACTTAAAACACGTAAAATGCAAAGAGAACGTTCACACTTGCCTCTGAGTTGCGCTATATGCGATGACCAGCATAATTTCCTATCAAACACCAAGCCAAGGAACCTAACTTCGTCTGCGAAAGAGAGTGCGTCTGGGCCAAAATGGAGCGAAGGTGGAGGATACTCCTTGTGGCGCCAGAAGTTCATGCAGACGGTCTTCTCTGCGGAGAAACGGAACCCGTGAGAAACACTCCAAGCGTGAAGGCGGTCGAGACAGCATTGGAGGCATCGTTCCAAGAGACAGGTTCTCCGAGAGGAAAGATAGATCTACAAACAACGACGATTGTATTCCTGGCTGTAAACACTGGGTGATAGAGTTAATAGCAATGGCAAACAGTGTGCAACTAAGTACCGAGCCCTGAGGTACACCGTTCTCTTGAATAAAATTAGATGATAAAACTGATCCCACGCGAACATTAAAAACCCGGTCTTTCATAAATTCCTGAATAAAAACAGACATACGCCCACGTATGTTCCAATCGTGAAGCGTTCGGAGGATACCGCCTCTCCAGCAGGTATCGTACGCTTTCTCTAAATCGAAAAACACAGCAACCGTTTGGCACTTGCGCACAAAACCGTCCATTACATGGGTAGTTAAAGACACAAGATGGTCGACTGAGAAACGATGACGCCGGAAACCACACTGGGCGTTCGTTAATAATTGCCTCGACTCTAACCACCACATGAGCCGTCCGTTAATCATGCGTTCCAACACCTTGCAAACGCAGCTGGTGAAAGAAATCGGACGGTAACTGGAAGGAAGATGTGGGTCCTTTCCAGGCTTAGGTATAGGAATGACGGTGGCCAATCGCCAAGCGCTGGGAAATGTGCCGTGACACCAAATAAAATTAAAAGTTCGTAATAAAAAAGCTTTGCCTTCTGCTGATAAATGCTGCAACATGGCAACATGAATGTCATCTGGCCCCGGTGCGCAATGTCGAGAGGTAGAAAGGGCATGTTCCAGTTCCCTGGCGGTAAAAAGAACGTTATAGCTCTCCTGATGGTCGGAGGCAAATGAGAAACCTTTCCTCTCAACCTGCTCCCTTACTGCGCGAAATGAAGCCGGGTAATTGGCGGAGCTCGAAACATCAGCGAAGATTCGCCCTAAAACATTGGCGACGTCAGTCGGAGTAGTGGTTACTTGATTTAAAATCCTAAGACCGGGTATAGGTGTAAACCTTGGTTTGCCAGCAACGCGGCGTAGCCGTTCCCAAACTACGGATGAAGGCGTTGTGCGGTTAAAAGAAGAGATAAAAGAAATCCAAGAAGCCTTTTTGCTATCCTTAATGACTCGGCGGCATTTGGCGCGAAGTTGTTTGTAGCAAATCATATTTGCTGAAGTAGGGTGGCGACGAAAAACTCGGAGAGCACCTCGGCGTGCACGCAATGCATCCCGGCATTCATCGTTCCACCAAGGAACCGGTAAGCGTCTGGGGTGACAAGACGACCGGGGAATAGCCTTATCTGCGGCTGTTATGATGACCGTACGGAGGTGCTCGATCGCGATGTCGATAGATGGAAATTCACACCCTGAAAATTCGGCCAAAGAGCGATAGAGAGGCCAATTCGCCTTTTCAATGAGCCATTTTGGAGTGCGCTGTGAATGTGCGTTCGAAGAGAGTACATGGATCTGACACGGAAAGTGGTCACTGGAATATAAATCAGAGATGACGTTCCAGGTGAACTGTACAGCAAGCGAGGCAGAACACATGGATAAGTCCAAGTGTGAAAAACTGTGAGTGCTGTCAGAGAGAAAAGTAGGTTGACCAGTATTGAGAAGTATAAGATTGTGACTTAGCAAAAAGTCAGCTAAAAAGTTACCCCTTGCACACTCCGTGGTGGAACCCCATAGGGGATGGTGTGCATTGAAATCCCCCAAAAGGAGAACAGAGGGTGGTAGCAGAGACAAAAGATCATCCAGGTCAACTGTGGTGATGGTGCCGGACGGAGGTAAATAAACAGTGCAGACAGGAAAACTAAGGCCAGAAAAGTGAACTGTAGCTGCAGCAGCTTGTAAAGGAGTCTGGAGCTGTAGTGAGGTGCTGTACACGTTATTGCGAATTAAAAGTAAAACTCCGCCGTGAGCGGGAGTGCCATCTTCGGGAGGGAGATCAAATCTCACGGAAGAGTAACCGCGTAAATTAAAAGAATCACTTGGGCGAAGCTTAGTCTCTTGGAGACACACAAGCAAAGGGTCAGTAGAACGTAAAATTAACTCGAGGTCAGGTCTTCGACTACGGAGACCACGCACATTCCACGAAAGGATAGCCATTGTTAAAATTAGATAAAAGAAGCTAAAAATTTACCACCTTACTTTTTGGACGGTCCAGGGCGAAACAAACGTCCTTTTTTCAATCGCGTGGGGCTCGGTGGTTTTCCTGGAGTAGGTACATCCTGCTCCATGACCTCCTCAGAGGGAGGGCTCTCCCGCTGAGAAGCATCCGCCAATTCCAACGCCTGAAATCGGTTGGATGTGGGTATAGGCGGCGACGGCGACCGCCTAGCGGGTTTGCTCCCATCATGGGAGCGTGACCTCCGAGGAGGAGAAGGGCTCTTTTTCTTCTCTACCTGAGTTGACGACTTTAAAAAATCTGTTCGCGTAAAACTCGTCCTGAACTTAATATTAGCGGCATTAAAAACAACCGCTTTGGGCTTCACGGTAGAGCGCTTTGGAGAACTAGGAGTAGTTGGGACCCGTGTAAAAACAAGATCGCAGGTCTGCGTACTGCTATCGCACTTCTTGGGCGCAAAAGAAGCTGCTGCGCTGTAGGTGCCGGTCTTAGGCACGACAGGTTGGCGAGACTGGAATCGCTTCCGGGCTTCAGTAAAGGAGAGTTTTTCCTTCACCCGGATCTCCTGGATACAGCGCTCCTCTCGAAAACGAGGGCAATCGCGGGACGAGGCTGGATGTCCACCGCGGCAGTTGACGCAGACAGGAGCAGATGGGCATGCTCCCTCGTGACTTGCTTCACCGCAGGTTGCACAGATGGAAACGGCACTTTTACGGATATGCGAGTGTGTCCAAAACGCTGACACTGAAAACATCGCAACGGGCTCGGTATATATGGGCGCACTTCTATCACCTCGTAGCCCGCCTTTATCCTCTGCAGCAATTCGACCCTGTCGAATGTGAGGAAAAGAGTCCGGGTCGGCTGCAATTCCCCCTCTTTCCTTGCCTGTACACGATAAACAGAGGTGACCCCTTGGTCTTCCAGACAGCTCTGGATTTCCGGGTCGGACATTCCGTCTAGAACATTTGTGGTAACAACTCCTCGTGACGAATTCATGCTCTTATGTTTCTCGACACGGACGGGATAACCGTGGAGTAGCGTCGCCTTGAGCAACGAGTTGCTTTGAGACAGGCCAAGTGTCTCCACCAAAAGTGATCCGTTGCGTAGACGGGTACAGGACTTAACGGGTCCAGCTATGGCATCAATGCCCTTCTGAATTTTAAATGGATTTACGGTCGTAAACGACTGACTCTCTTCAGTACGACTAATGACCAAGTATCGAGGGAAAGACTTCTCGCATACTTCTTTTACGTGAACTCTTTTACGTTTAAAATGTAAAGGATTATTTTCCAGTACTATAGCGATTTATTCCTCCACCATTGCAACCGTCTCCGATGGCAGGCTGCTTCCTGGGCGCCACTCCGGCTTAGGTTACTGGCTCTGGCCTGAACAAAGTAACCTCAGGATCACACCTTCCTGTGGGCTGACGAAGGGACCCAATCGCCTACAGAAAGTCTACAGCTCATGCAATGGCCCTTCCCCGGGCCTGACCTTTACCAGGGGATACGCTCCCGTCCTACATGATAACCCAGTTTTGGGAGTTACGCTGTTACCCAGTCACTTTTTACCGTGTCAAACACGGGGGCACCCATCAGACAAAGAACAGGGAAGTAGGACAAATAAAACCATAAAAGAGGCGAAATAAAAAGGAGTCAAACGCGCTAAGCGCGGACCTGAGGGAGCAGCTCGGGTGCCTCGGGGTCGCTACGCACCGTACCCAAAAAATTGGGCCCCTGAGGGATAGTTAATATAAGCATATATATATATATAATAGTCCCATAAGCCATGTGCTTAGGAAAGCCTTTTCAATGCAACCAACACCGAAGCTGAATACATACCCCCTCGAAATCCAAGTTCCGTTTTCTTCACCACTCTCAATAATTGTTGAGGGGTTGAATGTTTCCTCTTAAAGCCAAATGGAAGCTCCGGAATCTGTGGTTCAAACAATGGCTCCAAACATGTTAACAGTGTTCTTTCTAACACATTAGACACTGTTGGCAGCAAACTGATTGGTTGGTAGCTGAAGGGGTGAACTGGGTTCTTCCCCTTTTGCAAAATGCAATTAATATCTGCTTCTTTCCACTGTTGCGGAAATAGTAAAAATTAATGCATGAATTAAATATTTTTATCAGCTCTTATAGACCTCTTTTTAAGTGGACTAAGCATAGTGGGCGTATCTCGGTCATGTCCAGCTGCTTTGCTGATGTTCATACGACAGAGTTGCTCCTCCACTTCTTTAGGGGTAGTAATAGGGAAATTTCATGCTGTTCGTCCCCCGCGATTACCGGTAAGAAAGAAACGGACTGTTCTAATAATCTGCCTTCCTTTAGGATTAACCCATGGGTCGTCAGCTGGGTTGTATTGTTTTTCTAGATCATCTGCCAGCGCAGTGACTTTTTCTTCCGGGATGTACACTAATCAACTCCTAATTCCATGAATGGAGTTAGAATGTGTCTGAATATCTCCTCGAAGTTTACGTATTAATTTCCATGGGTCTTTATCTATTAAATTCAGATTTATGACTTTGCGCTCCCAGACCTCCGCACGGTGTTACCTAATCAGGCACAGCAACCAGGATCAAAAAGTTTTGTACACTCTGTGCAGCGTTGGGTGATGCTGATGACGCTGTATCAGCCTGCGCAGAGCGCAAACTCTTATGCTCGTTTCATGTTAATGTTGCGGCAGCGCATGAGAATTATTAATGTATGCCGGAAATCTGTATTTATTTTGCTTGATTATATTTAAAATTGTTTCTTAGAATTTGGTTACTGTTGAATTCAAATCTGTTTTTTGTCTTTATAGTTGCATTGAACACCTGATCCATGACTGCAATGACAGATTCCTAATCTGTCTCATAAATCCATTTGTTCTGAGTTCAATCCAGCAAAAAGCAACGCCATCATATTCACTAAATGCTGCATTCGTGCAAACTGTGCTACATTACCTAATACAGACGAGTGGTTCCGGGAAATTTTCATTACATAATTGGAAGTTCAACTAGACTAGGGTTGACGTTTAAGGGACACATCACAAGAATGGCTCATTGGGCCCAAGGAGTAATTGCTTAACTGAACGCCGAATTTAGTTCGAAAGCGATGTCGGTCCACTTAAAACATCCCTCATTTAAAGCTCTGACCATCCCCCTCATGTTATATACTTGTGAAATCTGGGGCATGGCAGCAGGCAGTTGGCTGACGCTCATTCAAAGATCGCAGAATAAAGGGATTCGTGCAATTTACTTTGTATGCCGCATCTTCCTGACCAGATTACCTCATGGAACCTTCTCCCTTCCATATATAGAAGAAATCAGGCGCCGGGCCTAGAAATTCTATAGAAATTAGCTAATCATGAAAGTGAACTTATCGGTTCTTTAGACAACTACAATTGCCAAGGTAGGCCAAAGCAGGTTTCAAGGTGCCACAACTGACCTGCGGGCATCCTGGATGACATTAGTTCAACTCCTTTCAACAGGAATAATTAAGCTTTTCCAAACACAAGTTGCATTTAAAATATCTTAAATAGAAAATCAGAAGCAATAGAGTAATGCAAAAATCCAAATAAACGTTTATTAGAACATGCCAATATTAGCAAAATCCTGAACACTAGATCCACCCATCACATTAGAAGAAGTCAATTGAGTACCATTTCCCACAATGCACATCCCTCTACCACAAAATCATTCTGCAAACATTCTTACCACTTCAATAGTGTCATCTGTAATTGCCACTAGTTCTTTAATCACGTTCTGTAGTCGGTGAAACTATCTGCGAATATCGGTGGGATTTGGCCCTTTTTGCAGCCTCACGCTGCGGCTCCATAGAAGGGGGATGGGTTGGTTGAGGCGGAGAATCTAAAATATGCCTTATTTTTTGTGTTACACTACAGTGAAGCTGTTAGTGTCGCTAGTCGAAAATGTATGCGATTCCCTGCTGGGAAACTGCCACGGATGGCCGAGGTCGTTAAGGCGCGAATTCTTGAGCGGGAGATCTGGGATTCGAGTTCGTCCTCCCTGACTAGCGTCCATAAATAAACCAAGTGCTGCGTGACTAAGTTTTTTTCCTGGCTTTTAGGGAAAAAACGTTGGGAACGTTTTCCTTAATTTCTAGGTAATTACTAGAACTGCCGACTTGCTATTGAGTACCAGTATCCATATTGAACTAGTTACTGGTCACGGTTGATGGAATTCTGTCCCCGTTGAGGAATGGGGAAGTACTGTAACTGATATCGATTTACAGTCAGGCACTAGAGGTGCAGATAAAGAACCGCCCCTCGTTTAGGAGGAGGGCACCCTGCTGTTGCCATATCAGAATTAGGAGCTTTGCTAGTAGAGGGTATGGGGTTTGTAAAGGGGGACGGTGGGAAGACGGTGGGTTAGACATGCATGTTAGGGTGTGTGTTTATGGTAATGAAGTTAATATGTAGTTGGGTGACTGGGGATTTTTGAGTGATTAATCACCAGCATAAGATTGGAGCGTTTATAGGGTGTACCAGGGTCAAATCATATTCCCCTATATCACAAATCAGAGAATTGAAGCCGTTCGGAAGGGCGGTGTAGAAGGTTCTGGATAGATGGAGATTTAGTCAGGGTGGGGAGGTGTACGTCTTTGTGTATACTGGTGCTGGGAATGTACAAGCCAATGACGGCCATTAGATAGGGAATTTGGATGAATTGTAGGCGGTGGAGGTGTGTTTTGGCGGCAGCACTCCAGACTTGACATGCATAAGTTAACGCAGGCCGGAGTTTTTTAAGCCCTCCCTGAAGGGAGGGCGAAAAGAGGAACCACCTCGCCCTTCCTCGGTGGCGATCAAACAAGAAAGATTATACATCGCCTCCCCATGCTATTATTATTAATAACATGCAGGGAGTGAAGAAGTGTTTGGGTACCGCTATTGCACCGTGTAATTTAATGGAGATAAATGAAGAATTCGCAAGCATGCATGCAAGAGCGATAGGCGTGCTGTTTTCCCCTGAGACGTACTTGACCAAAGGCCCATAGCGCCCCCGCGGGGAGTTAGAGGTTGGCCATGCGCCCATGCAGGAGGAATTCTAAGTAAAGGTGAAAAGTGACATGCACCTACTGTTGTTGGTGTTTGGAGTTGCTGTTAGTTGTTACGTACTGTGAGTGTTCTGGTGAAATCTATTAGTTATTTAGTCTCTTTATATGGTAACATTCATTTGGTATTTGTTATCGTACCTCTTAAGGCTTCGTCTTGTCATTCATTTGTATGTTCGTGAGCCAAGTCGCTAAAAGATGTTTTCAATTTAAAGGTATTCCTTAGTGTTAGTTGCTAATCCTAATTGTTAATTGCAGATTCTAGTCCTAGATTTTATCAATATAAATCATATGGATCTAGTAGTGTTCCTTAGGATTATGTATAGCGCTTAATCCTAGTTATTTTTAACGTACGCTTAATAATACTATAAAACTGATATATGTGTGTCGTTAATCAGGCTTATCGTGAGTGTGCATGTTCCACTGTTGTTGGTGTTTGAAATTGCTGTTAGCTGTTACGTGCTGTGAGTGTGCTGGTGGAATCTGTGAGTTAATTAGTCATTGTATATGCTAGCATTCATTTGGTATTTGTTATCTCACCACTTAAGCTTTGTCTTGTCATGCATTTGTAAGTTAGTGAGCCAAGGCGATAAAAGATATTTATAGTTTAAAGGTATTCATTAGTGTTAGCTGCTAATCCTAATTGTTAATAGCAGATTCTTGTCCTAGGTTTTATGAATATATAGCATATAGATCTATTAGTGTTCCTTAGGGTTTTATATATAGTGTTAATCCTAGTTTTTTAAAGTGCGCTTAATAATACTATAAAAACTGATATATTTGTGTCGTTGATCAAGTTGTCCGTGAATATGCATGGTCTGTTGTAGTCGGCAGCACGGCCTGTAGCGTTTACCTTATGCATCGCTATGGGAGGCCCTCGTCCCCCAACTTGGCTGATAACACAAAACTTTCAGAGGACAACTGTGCATTGATTTACGAATGCTTGTGCTGTGGCTGTGGCTTGTGGCTGTGTGATCTTCAGAATTCCGTTAGTGTGCTATGGCTAGGGGAAGTTTACAAGTTGTTCCAGATATTCCTGAATTGTTGTGGTTTCTATTTTTATTTTTGTAAATCTTAAAGCTAAAATGTTTAATGAATTCTTCTATCGTGTGTATTTTCAGATCCTCGTGGAGTAAATATGCTGCTGCTATCGGTGGTACTTTGGTTACTACTCTCACTATACAATTTGGCATTGTTTGTAGCCTGTAGAGATATGTTTTGGCGGTATATCCCCAAACTGGGGCTGTATACTTTAAGATAGGTCTGAATAGTGTTTTATATAGTATTAGTCCCATGCCTAATTGGAGCCCGATTCTCATAATGATAATTGAATACAGCTTGTTTCGCTGTGCGTTTGCTTTAGCTTTACCTGTGTCGATATGGCGTTTCCATGTGAGACCATGGTACATAACTACGCCTAAATAGGTTGCTTTGCCTTCCATTCGATTGGTTCTCCTTTGAACGTTAGCACCGGTAGCATATGCCTCTCAGGGCGATGCTTCAAACGTTTGGCAAACTTAACATTTTTTAGTGTTTACTTTTATTCTGCATTTCTCAAACCAAGGTTTGAGTATATTCAGAGCATTTTGTAGTCTATTGTATTATGCATGGGGTTGTTCATTGCCGTGTCATCGGCGTATATGAATTTGTCAGCCCTGATGAAGTCGGGCATACCGTTAATGTAGATATTAAAGAGGGTTGGCCCAAGTAGGCTTCCCTGCTGTACCCCTGCTTTGATAGGTCAGCAGGAAGAGAGGGTGCTCCCAAACCTTGATCTAAATGTGCGATTTGTGAGGAAGTCCTTGGTTAATGCTATGAGCGAATCTGTGAAATTGTATGTGGTCAATTTTCTGGCCTGTGTGCCAGACTGTCAAAACCTCAATATCCAAGAAGACGGTGCCAGTTAATCTGTTGGTATTGAGGCCTCGTATTATATTTTCCGTCATTCTTAGTAACTGTAGCATGGTTGAGTGGTGAGCTCTAAACCCAAATTGTTCAAAGATGATTATATTGTTTTCCATTAGGTGTAAATTTATTCTTTTTAAGATGATTTTTTCTAGTACCTTGATCAATGTGTTTAAGAGGCTAATTGGTCTGTGGTATGTTGGAATGAATTGATCCTTTCTAGGTTTGGGAAAGAGCAGGATTTTTGCTTGTTTCCATTTAGGTGGGAAGCGGCCGTGTTCTAGAGGTAGTTGTATTTGTCCGCAAGCAGTGTAAGAGCCCGCTTTGGTAAATGTTTTAAAACAATGTTCGGTAAATTATCTGAGCCTGGCGCCTTTCTATTTGGTAGGTGGCTAATGAGCCATTTAATTTCACCAGGGTTAGTTTTTCTGGTTTTGTTACGAGTGGGAGCTGTATCGATTGGCCGCACTTCTTCTTCCACGTGACTAGCAAAGGCCATGTCGCACGTGTCAGTGTTTGGCGTGAACGCGTCCACTACAGCGTCTGCAAACACTTCGGGTTTGTCCTGGGGGGTTTCGTTTATATCGTTGGCCGTGTGGAACGGTGGTATGTTGCTGTAGTTGTGTGAGGCATTTAGCGATTCTCCATATGCTGTGTTGTGGGTTAATATTTTCAAGTTGCTCGTTCCACTGGTTTCTAGCGTATTCCCTGATTAGTTCATTCGCATTTTCCCTACAGGTGCGATATTCATTGCGATGAATTATGTTTCTAGTACGCAGCAATTTACATCTAGAGCGGTTCCGTTCTTGAATGGCAGCTATAATTTCGCGATGAAAGCCCACTGAATAAGACGGCCGGTAGCATAGTGGCCCGCAGTTTTCAGTGGCCTGCAAGACGACGTTGTCAGCCCTCTCTAACGCTTCACCATGCCTTTCGTGAGAATCTGTGTTCATTTCTGTAATGCTTCTGTGGACCGTGTATGCGCAATTTGTTAAGATTTAATTATCTCTTGGTTGTTCTTCCATGAAGGTAATTGGGGCTTCTAGTTACAGCAGAACCGGATAGTGATCTGAAGTTAACCGTGAAGAACCATGGTATTTGTTTCTATTGTGATTTTCTTTAGTAACGTTATGTGTAAAGTCTGGCCTGTGATTATCTAAGTCGAATACATACGTTGATTCCTCTGGTCCTACCAATAGGTAACTTTTACCATTAATATACGTTAGTAAATTTGTTCCGTTTATGTTTGAGTTAATGCAATTCCAAAGATAGTGTTTTGCATTAAAGTCCCCTGGCGCTGTTACTTTTGTGCCTAGCTGCAAAACTATGTCTAGATCATGTAAATTAATGTCCTTTGGGAGATTATATATGCCTGCTAAAGTTATTAGGGAAATCAGTAGCTCTGCCTTTACCGCAATTGCTTCTAATTGTGTGAGGGGCGGTACATAAACTTGATGGTGCTTTATGTTATTTTGAACAACTACAGATCTACCTCTCCCCTTCTATTCCTATCCGAACGATATACAGTATAGCTTGGTATATTGAATCAGTCGTGTGTTTCATTTATAAATGTAGTTTCGTTGTAAAAATTCCGTCAGTTCTTTGCGTTGACGGCTGATGTTTCGAGCATTCGAGTAAATTATGTAGACTGCATTTGAACCACCCCTTCCAATGGTGATGAAGACTTCCGAAGAAGTTGCGTATATGATCGAAGACTAGTTTAGGATGGGATTGAGGGTAGGTGATTAATCCCAAGTGCCATTTTGCGTGTGCGCGGAAGAAGTCCATGCCGAATCCTGTGTTAGGCAGTCTTAGTTCACATAGGAAATCTGCCAGGCTTTGCCGTTGTCATAATACTCCGGAGGAGTGAGCGTTTTAGGCCTAAAAGGGCTCTTTTCGTACATTATTGGTGGTTGTGTAATTGTTCCTTTGTGCGTGTTCTGCTTTCATTGTCGTGGTGGATAACGCTCTTGTGGGGCCATCGTTTCCGCGGACTGTGCCCAAGGTTTCATGACTGCAGAGGTGCCAGGATTTGGGGCTGGTCGTGTTCGGCCACGATGGTCCTGTACTATGCCCACCTGCTCGGTGTGTCCCAGCGGCGATGAAGTTACTCCTAGGTGGGGTGGAGCGATTCCTAGCCCGCTGGGATTGTTTCAACAAAGCCTTTTTAAGTGCTGTCCTCCATGCGGTGCAACCGCTCCATGTTGCACCATGACTGTGGAGCCACTTGCATTCCTTAGGTGAAATGCCACAGGTACCTGAAATGTGTGATCCCATACATTTTGCGCATACCGGTTGAGGTGACCTGCATTCTCGCTGCACGTGCCATAACTGTTGGCAACGTGAGAACTGCTTTGGCTCTTTGGCGGCCCTATAAGTTTCTACCCTATCTCTGAAGTGTGCCAAGTATTGGAGGACTAGTATCTTTCTATTTTCTATAGTGTCCTGCAGTTCCACTGGAAATATAGGTAGGGGGTTCCTATTTGTTTCTGCGTCGCTTTTGCACGGCGCGAAAAGCCTCAAATCCGCGGAGAGCCCGTTCCTGTCTTATGCGTTCTCTGGAGAACTGGGCGCCAGTCCTTTAATAATAAATCTAACGGTCCTATTTTCCCGATGTAGGAGAAGGTAGAACTGTACACCCTTTTCCTTGAGGAATGTAATGAGTTCGTTGTATTCACTCAAGCTAGTGGCCTTGACCGCGGTGTCTCCGGAGCTTGGAGCAGTGAGTAATGTGTAGTTGTGTACTTTGTGTGTCCAGTCGTATTCTTTAAGGAGTGCGTGAAAGTTGGGCTGGCATTTGTTGATAAAGAGAGCCCAAATCTGACCGTTTCTCGGTGTATTTATTTGGGGATGTCCTGGTGGCGTCTGCAAAGCTAGTTGTTTGCGTAACTGGTGTAAGGGGCGTGTTGGTACTGGTGTTCGTCTGTATGTCCAGCGGCTCGTCTGTGTCTTTGAAGGTGCCAAGTTTAGGGGAAGCAGACCTCTGCTGTGGAGCTGAAGGTGTGGTTGGTGTTTTCCGTGTCCTTCGACGACTTCTTCTTTGAAACTGCGGTCATCGCTGGAGCCTTCACCTTGTTCATCTTCGGCGACTGCGCCGACGCCTGGTTCTCTCCGCTCACGTCGATGGTCCAAGCCTTAACAGTCCTTGTCGAGGAGAAGAGGGAGGTTGGAAAGAAGACGTGGGCTATACCAGTCTTGGCCATTTTGTGTTAGATAATGTTTTGTTACGTGAGTGAGTGTGTGCAGGTATGTAAGTAGTTTTAGCTAAATGAAAAGAGAAGAGAGAGAGAGAATAGTGATAGCCTAAATAGTCAATCGGGGATCTTAATCTAGACAGAAAGAGAAAAAAATAAAAGAAAGAAAGAAATGAAGAACAACAGTGGGTGCTAAGAATCCCGAAGGTCAGCGGACCAACCGTGTAAGAGGCGCCTAAAAACCAGCGGAGACTGCTGTCTGTGGTTTTAGCCTAGTGCCCAGATAAACTGCGAGTCCACCCGTGAGCAGTTGTAGGTACCGAGCACAGCGGCCGCGGTTTCCGGCTGTGAAGTACCAGCGAGGTCGGCGACTCTCACTCGCTGTCATTCGATGCAGCTGGCTCTTCCCGCCCGGCTGCACCTACCGGCCTACGCAAAATACCCCGGCGATCTTTGCTGATGATCCGGGAGGCTCGGCTGTTCTCTGCGTTGGCGACTCCTGTGTGCTGAGAGCTGCTCTCCGGCCCGACCACGAGCCGAGAGACGGGCCGGAGTACGTGCTTATAAATGAACACTTTGTTGCCGACGGACCTCGAGGAGAATTTTAAATAAAGGGATATAGTATGTCCAGCATAAGATTGATTTTCTTGGCTGCCTCACTGACATGGGCCCTCCAGGTTAGGAGCACATCTAATCGGACACCCAGATTCTTTGCTCCAAGGAACTCTTCTTCCTGCAATTCGAAGCTGAGGCACATCTTATAGGTAACAGCGAGTGAACGTTACTGCCTGAGTACTGGAGGAGTTGACTGCCTTCAAATTCATGTCTGCCGTAGAATGCCATTCGTGTTCCGCAGAATCGATCGGAATCCGGTTTTATGTCCGCTGTTTGAAGCCATTGTTTATTTCACGAAGGCATAGTCCATAAATGTAACAATAGCCTCGATTTTTCCCATTATGTTATTGCTGCTTTTAATGGCATTGGCCATAGTTTTGAGATATTGAACTAGATTTGTTACATTTATCGACTTTATGAGATCTAATTCTTCTTTTATTTCTCCCCAACCCTATTGCAGGCGTTGGAGGTGTTGCAATGTGTGCGGTATAACCACTTGGAGGAGCAAGTTGTCCTTTCTTTGTATTTTCGAAAGGTTTGACCCGTGTGTGCTGCGTTTGAGATTTGTGTGAATCCGTGTGTATTTCTATGTATTTGAAATTTTCTGGCCTTCTATCTCTTTCGCATAGGAAAGTATTACACCCACGGTAATTCACGGGGTGCTTTTCTTTACAGTTGGCGTATCTTAGTGTAATGTTCCCTTGTCCTATGAGGGTAATCGATGGGTCCCCCCGCAGAGAACGCATTTGATATTGAGGGTGCATAGTTAGTACGTGTGTTTTACCTGTTGGCAGATTTTTTTCACCAGAATTTGTATTTTATTGAGTATTCTTCCCTGGGCTGTAATATGGGGCAGCCTTACAGGTACATCTTTTACATATATTAAGCATTTGTTATACTATTGTGTTCAGTTACATTTGTTTAGAAGCCCATACAAGAGCAAAAAAAAAAAACTTGCCCAATGGATCAGCTTCTATTGAGGTTACCTAGACTTAGAGGGGTATGTGGGTGTACATATGTGTTATTTGGGATTTTGAAGAGTGTAATCCGTGCTTAGTCTATACTTAATTTATGCTTAATCTATACTTAGTTCCATATATTTACAATTTTTACAAGTTAGTGTTAGAAGGTGCGAATTTGCTTGTGTTTTCGATGTTGGGGCCCTGCCTGACCAATTTGAAGTATTTGGGGGTTTGAATGAGTTTTTATTTTCACCTATAAGTTTGTGCAGCGGATGTGGAGTGTGTGCCAGAAGGTTGGGAGTTGCGGTTCATGGTGGATGGTTCTGTTTGAGGTGAAAATTGGCGCCCGTGGATTTTTCTGAGGCCGAATTTTTGGCGGTATTGGAGGGAGAGGAGGTTGACTTTGCTTGTGTTTGCCCGAGCTGTGCAAGCGTACAGTGGGAATTGTTGGATAAAGGCTTTGAAGAGGATGATTTTTGTTTTTGTTTAGATATGCTTGCTGGTTATGAGCTGATGTAAGTGGGCTGTTTGGCATTCTGGATGGTATACTTGCTGTGGCTGTTCCACGTTAAAGTTTTATCCAAGGTGGCTCCTAGGTATTTGATGGTGGGTTGGTACTGCAATTTACTTCCTTATAGTGTTATTTTCATTCGATTGTTTTTTCTGGTTTTGGTGAAATATAATAGTTGGCTTTTCTCAGCGTTGATGACTATGTTCCAGCGGGCAGCTCAGATCAAGAATTTGTCTAGATATCGTTGGAGCTCCATCTGGATATACTTAGGATGTGTGTTGTGATTATAAATTGCAGTGTCGTCGGCGTGAAGTAACGTCTTACATCTCAGATTAGGGGTATGTCATGGGATAGTACGGATAGGGTGCTAGAACTGCCACTTGTGGCACTCCAGCTGCTATTGGATAGGTTGGGGATTTTTCCTGTGAGACTTGGACTTGAAAGTGCCGTTCTTACAGGTAACTGGCCAGCATGTGAAGATGGGGCCTTAGCACTGTTAGTTGGTAGTATAATTGGTATAGAAGGCCGTTGTGCCAGCACCTGTGGAATCCCGCTTCCACGTCCAAGAAGAGGGCCGGTGTGCTGCTGCCATTATTGAATTCTGTGCTGATATCATCAGTGAGCTTTAATATTTGTAGTTCCGTGGAATGCAGTGGACGAAACCCAAATTGTTGGTTGGGTAAGACTGTGGATTCTGGTAGGATTTTCTTTATTTTGTGGCTGAGGATCTTTTCCAGTACTTTCCCCATGACTGGAAGGAGGCTGATCGGTCTGTAGTTTTTTTGGATTCTTTCGATCTTTGCCTGTGTTCGGAATCATAGTAATTTTTGCCTTCCCCCAGGCTTGGGGAAAGTAATGAAGTTGGAGGCAGGAGTTTATTATTTGGTTCAGGTGGACCAGGGCTTTTCGGGGCAAGGTTTTTAGGCCCTCATTTATGATACCGTCCGGTCCTGGGGCTTTTTTATTTCCTAAGAATTGGATGTTATTGTTATGTTATTGGAGGGGGTGATTTTTGGAAGGGGAGTGGTGGATGATTGGTTCATCCACTGCTGCACCCAGTTGTTTACTAACAAGTCATGCGCTATATCTTCGACTGGGTTTTCAGTGAACCTTTGGCTCAAGATTTCAGCAAAGATTTGCGCCTTTTGGGAGAGAGAAGGATTTTTCCTGCAGCGGAGGATTTAAAGGCTTGCAGTAGTGCCCATATGGAGGCATTTTTATGAGTAACTGTCAGGAGTTTTTTCTGGAAATGTTAATGTTTTTCTAGGTAAACCTGGTGTCTGACGAATGGCCGTAGCCACTGGGCTAAAGTTCTGTAGACTGCGAGCCTTGTGATTCTCCACTGCCGCAAGTATTTTCTTCTAATGGCTAGTAGCCTTTCAACATTGGGAAATGTGGTAAAGGAGCAGAGAGCTATGTGTACGGTAGATTTTCTTTTAGCAGTTTTCATGGAGGCAGTGAGATCTGCAACCCCTCTTGTGTGGTTTCGCATTTCCGTCTAGGCTGGGCCATTTGGTGCATATGGACTTAGTACTTAGACCAATCTGTGGTTGGTATATGGGTTTTGCTTGAGCGTAATTGTTGCTCGTCCACCTATGTGAAATTTTATGGGAAAATGGCCCGAGCCCAGACTGTAGTACACTTGCAGGGAGGGGGGATATAGCGTCCTTGGTAGAGGATAAGGTTTAGTGTATCGGGAGGAATGGTGGAGTTGTAGTGTCAGTAGGAATGATCCGGAGCAGTTATGATTTTTAGACCCAGAACGAATTCAAGTAGGGCTTGTCCAGCTCTGTTACAAGATCTCAAATATCAGAGGGTATGTTTTGCATTTAGATCTCCTGCAATGATAATTTTTGGATGAGCATTTGCTAGCTTGTCTAGTCTCGGATCATTCCTTTTGGGCTTGAGGGGGGGGAGGCGGTAGGTCACTAGGATCTTGATTAGTTAGGAATTTGCCATTATCTGTACACCTGCACACTACAGGGATTCCAGTAGGGGCAGAGCTAGTGCTGTGTTGAGGATTAGATTGTTTCTGACGATAACTGCAGTGCCACCCCCGGTTGTTGTCCAGTGCACTCTGTGCACTATCTAACCTTTTAGTCATAGTTTCTTATCTTGTTTTAGATTTGTTTCACTAATGCAAGACATATCTATAAAGGAAGGACGCTATTTCGTACGTGTTGCCAAGAGTCATTTGCATTCCACAAGAGGGCGTTTATTTTATCGGGTTTGTAGTATTTCTGTGTAGCCATTATCCGACGTTTTCTAGAAAATTAAAAATCCCCTCTAGTTTTTCAGCAAGCCCAGATGCTGTCTTGAATTTGGCTACTGTTGTTTTCAGATTTGTGAGGATGTTGTTTATGTTAATTTCTTTGAAGAGCCCCAGAATCTCCTTGATGGTGGACATCTCTGTTGTTGTTGCTGTCGTCTTTATTGTGTTGGCAGCGCCGCTTCTGGTGGCTGCAAAGGACACTCCTGGCTGTACTGGTGCACTATGGATGGTGGGGGTGGGAGTGGGGAGGTTTTGTTTGGCGGTGCTTATTTGCTTGGTCAGGGCAAGTATTTCCCTCCTGTCTCTTTCGTTTTGAAAAGTCATACATCCCTTGAAGTTATCAGGATGTTCCCTGTTGCAGTTTGTACAAATTGGGGTGACGTTTTGCATGGATTTGTTTGGGCAATCTTGAACCATGTGCAAGCCCCTGCATAGCACGCAGCGAGGTGTGACAGTACACACTTTGAATGTGCTGTCAATTTGTTGGCAGTTGTAGCATTGTGCTATATGGTTCTGTGATCTGTGATGTTCTACTTTGATGATGACGTTCATCAGTGAGCGTTCCAGTATGAAATGTTTTCATTTGTCAGTCCTGTCTAGCGTGACTAAGTATAATGGAAGGGGCCTACCCTGGGCCTCAAGTTGTTTGCAGTATTTTAGAGGATACTCCTTGTCCTTGATGGCTTCGGAAATATCCTCTAGTTCCATGCTGTAGCAAAAAGTTGTTCGATCGCTTTTGGGAATAAGTGAATGATATTGTATGGCTGCCTTTTGCAGCTCAGTGAGTGTGGTTTTAAAGGACTGAAGATCCTTAAGTACCTTGAGACCGTGTGGAATATTTTGAATTGTGTAGTCCCTGGCAAGGCATGCTTTTGTAGTATTTGGGTTAAGCCTTTGATTAAGGTGTTGTGGGCCTGCTGTGGCCTGTGTTTGTATGTTGTCGTGTGATTTTGCTTGTGTTTCTTTGGGAGCATTTGGTTGGGGGTCGTGTTGGCGGGGTGCAGGAGCATTCTGCGGCGCCGCCGCTACCTGTTGGCAACCGCTGTTATCCTTTATATATACTGGTGTTCTGTGGAGTCACTCCCTTCCCTTTTTTCCCTCCTAGTTGGCTTGTGGCTTGGCCAATAACTCGCTATTTTAAATAGTGGCTTCCAGATATTTCTTAGTTAGGTGCTCGGTCTCTGTTCTTATTACCTTTTAATTTTATAAATTTCTATTGCCTCCAGAATGGTTCTATTCTGTAACTGTTCCACTTTTGCTAGCATGATTGTGCCATTAATGTTAATATAATGTCTAGGTGTTTTGGAGTACTCAGTTAAGGCTGATTTGTTCGGATTATTGAGGCGAGTACTGCGAATATGTTCCTTCCTCTTGGTACTCACAAAGCAGCCCATTTGTCCGACGTATATCTTGCCATGTTCGTAAAGAATGCTATATACACTTGATGCTGCTTGAGGATCCTGCGGTCTTTAACAATTCGAAGGAACTGTATATTTGGCTAGATTTATAACTTGTAGTTGTGATATGTTTTCTTAACTGGTTAGTAATTTTGTCTGTAATTCCTTTTATAAATGGCAAGCCGTGGATCTAAGTGGTATTATTTTCATTTTCCCCCTTACTTTCCCTTGAAGTCTGATCGTTCGGTTTTATTGCTTTCCGGATGTCCCCTGATGAATAGGCATTGGCTTTTAATGTAGTATGCAATGGCGTAACGCATGATTTTACTTTCTAGAGTCACATATGTGTTCGGCTCTATGCATGAATATACTAATAACGGCTCTCTCAATTTGCAGTGGATGGTGTGAAGTGGCCTGTAGATATCGGTTTTTTTATATACTCAGATCCTAAAGCCGTAATGTAAAGATTTATCTATCAATATGTCTAGAAATGGCAGGAAGCCATTCCGTTTTACTTCCATTTCTCTACTTCTATTTTTGACTATTTGGATGCATACTATTTATTTTGTCAAAAACGGTTCAATTTTGTCATCCACGTATGGCCTTATATCCCATGACTGCTCCATCGAGTTCTTAAGTTTGGCCTTAAAATCTAAAGTAGTTGGAGGCCGGACAATGGAAGGCAAGTTTTACCGATTTTCCGGTAGATGATTGCATTAATTATTGTTTCAAAACTTCTAAAACTTCTTGTATAGGAATCAGAATCCTTGTAAACAGAGAAGAGATGTCAAAACTGAGTGTACAGTCTGTTGTTGGAGGCTGTAAGGGAGGTTTTTGATGACAAAATAATTTCTAATGGGTTATGGGCCGCACGTTTTCCATATCTTACTACGTGCGATTTATTATTTGTGAGGAACCCTAAGAAATAGAGTATATAAAAGTAACCTACGCACTGTAGATGAACTAAAAGACAATATAAAAACGGAAATTTAAAGGATTACAAAGAACTTTTACGTGTGAATACAAATTTCATCAAAAAATGCCAGGAATGTGTGGATGTCGAAGGATATCATTTTGAGCAACTAATATACCAGGTTAGTGAAATAAACTGATGATTGCGTGCATGCCATAGATTACTGAAAGTTTATGAGCAGAATACTTGGGAAATTACGAATCCAGAAACCCAATGTTTACTTCGTGCACTATGGGCTTCCTCCCGTATACTTTCTAGGATCAAGCGTGGCGTGAACTCTCTGCACAGTGGAGTAACAGAGTAGTCGATAGTAAGAGTCAGGCAAAATAAGTAGACATCCGCCAGGCACTGAAGCTTCAACAAAATGCAGCTGAGCCTGTACAAAATGCCAGAAGTGACTAATTTTACCACCAAAACGCGGCAGCACCCGAAAGCTAAGATTTTTAACCACGAATACAAGCAGAGGAAGCTTTCGTTTCTAAATGAATGCACTGAAACTCCTAAATTTGTTCTCATTGATTACAATTGCTTGATAAACTCTAACCAAAACATGTGTTTATATGCATCGTTTGAATCTAAGGAAACTCTTTATGTAATTTGTGTCCTGGTCCAATTTTGGTTTTTGCGCAATAGCAACACGTGTGAGCTTAAGTAGTGCCTCTGTCCTGGTGTGCTGTATAAAGATGCATCTAATTGGTATGCTTCTCATCTTTTAATAGTCCTTAATATGCTTACATATTAATCTTATATTGTGGAATATAATATACTACGCCGGCTTTCTCATGTGATGCTCCTGCTGCCTAAATACAGTAATATGCATACATGTGTTGGTATATATATATAATTACATATTGATTTGTTTGTTTGATAATTTTATAAGAAACTAAGAAATCCATACCTAAAATTGCAATGACTGTTTTTCAGCTAATAACATTACGAGATGATGTTTCAATTATGCTTAGGTAATGTTAGTAAAGCAAGTATAGTAAATAAAAATCATATTATTAAAGAAATATGAGATGAAACATTTTATGCTACATTCACCTTCACTGACTATTAATTATGAAAGCAATCAGTTAATCAAATTTTATTTTCAGTAATTAGTCATATATCTACAATATGCAAAGTAAAGTCGCAAATGCCTACGGTGCAAAAAAAAATGTATACACACTTTCACAACTGATATCTATTTAATATATTTCAAAGTTGAACCGAAAAACTACAGTAATATGTAGTATGATGTTCTGTAAATAGGTGTAACTCACATACATAATGATAGCGTTGCTATGTGACAGGTAAATCAACAATGAACAAATGAAGCCAACATTATCGTATGATGTTCTGTAAAAAGATGTCACACCCATTACGTTTTGTTAGATTTGCTACAACAAAATGGAGCCAAGATTATCGTTTGAACAGCGGAAAGCAATTTTGAAATGGTCTTGGAAAACTGAGAATGTTGCTGTAGTTCAAAGGCAATGGAGACGTGTGTACGGAACAGAACCGCCAACGCGAGTAACATTACACGCATTCGAGACCAATTTGGGACTCATGGTACAGTATGCTATGTTCACAAGGGCAGATATGGAAGACCTCGCAGAGGAACAAGCCCCTCGTCCTCGCCCATGGTTTTGAAACATTTTGAGCACTCACCGCAGAAATTTACAAAGCAATGTGCACGTGAGCCTGGGATTAGCAAAAACCACTTACGTCCTATTATTAAAACAATAAAGTTAAAAGATTTCATCCCAAGACTTTTGCATGCTTTAAATGAAGATGACCCTGATCGGAGAATGCAGTACTGTGAGTGGTTTCGGAACATGGTGCAAAAGGATGAGGCCTTCTAGAGAAAGTTGTTTGGTCCGATGAGGCACAATTTAAGTTGAACGGAACTGTTAACCGGCATAACTGTGTCTACTGGTGTGAACACATCCAATGTTATTTTGGAAAAGGCTGTTAATTTACCTGGAATTAATGCTTGGTGTGGGTTGCCGTCCAGGGGTCTAATTTGACCATTCTCTTTTGAAGGAAGAGTAACTGGCCCAGTGAACCTGAACGTGATATGCACATCAGTCTTACCCGCCATTCATACACTCCATGGAAATGAGAAATTTTGGATGGTGCACCAGCACATTACTACCGAGATGTACGTGTGTACCTTGATGAAAATCTTCCAAAGCACTGGATAGGACAAAGAGGTCCGATCAAGTTTCCACTGCCTGCTCCTGATCTAACTCCGTTGGACTTCTACCTATGAGGAACTCTTAATACACCGTTAAAAAAAAAACCAGGCACATTGGCAGCACTTCGGGAAGAAATTGAAACGGCATGTGCTGCAATCGCTGAGGACATTCACAAACGTTGCACAATCAGTAGTTCAACGTACTCTGAAGTGTACCGACGCAAATGGTCGGTATTTTGAGCAACTGTTGTAACTGTATAAGTATAAGGTGACTAGGGCTCATTATTTTCTGTTTGTGTGAATTCAGTTTTGTTATGTTAACACAGTTTTCTTTTCTTTGCTTGAAGTGTGTATAAATTTTTTGGCATCCTCTGTGCTAACTAATCAGTGATGGATTAAAATAAACGGATAAATTATGACATTTTAGTTGCATTGAACAAATGAGTGTAATTAAAAAACAATATAATATTAATTCTCAGACTAAAATCTCATTTGCTAAGTATAATGCATTTACAATGAGCCTAGAACATAATTGTTTTGAAAATATGTTAACAGAAATAGAATAAGGGTTGAGATTTCCATTAGATTATACACTAAACCAGGGATTAAATATATTTATAGTATCAAAAATATTGAAATTAATATTATTTGATTTTATGTACTTAAGTCAATCTTCAATCAATATTAACATTTGGTCCAGCTCTCTAAATTTTACAATGCATTTTCAGTATTTCCCAAAGCAGTAAACTGTGCCCTATACAGACTTTTAGAGATCTATATTTGCATACAAGCCTGAAGACCTTATGGCTGTGAGCATAGAATGTTTAAATCATTTTCTTATAGCATGTAACATATAGAAAGGGTTTTCATCACTTCAGATGCCTTACTACAGACTCTACAGATGCAGAGTACCTTTGATATTACTAGAATGCATTGAAACAGAACTTTGAGCCCATTTTGAAAGATAGTTTCTCAGGTATTTTGGCTTTGGTGAAATGATGATTTCTATAACTCATAGATAATTGAGTATGCTGCAGCAACATGATGATTGGCCTTAATCTCCTTTGGAATTTACTTGAAGAGTTGGGATGTATGTGCTCACCAGTCAATCTCACTAGCTGATATTGGTAGCACAGCCAGATAATTCTGCATTTTAAGGAGTGTTTCCTCTTTTGTTTGTGAGATAGGAAGGGAGTCACTTCTACACCCCCACCGCCACGGGTAGCCGAGGTCGTTAAGGCATGGACTCGTGAGCAGGAGATCTGGGGTTCGATTCCCGTTAGGACCGTCCTCCCTGACTGAGGTTATTTCCCGGTTTTCCTCGGTCTTCATAATTGTCAAATACCGAGGAGGTATCTAAACTTCGGCCTGGAACGCCTCCTTCCTTAAAAAAAAATATCCTTTCACAATATATCATTTCATTTCATGTATCATCAGTATCCACCATCTGTGGTGCCTCAGTAGTAAAAACGGGAGTTAAACACTACTCAAAAAAAAAAAAATTCAACACCCTAAGAGGCTGGAGTGACTCCCCTTGCTATTATAGTTGCTATTTAAAAACATTTTTTTCATATTTGTTAATGTATAGGGCATCGTATGACATGGCATGCATACCACAGATTAGCTGATATTTATGGATATCTGGATTTCTTGGCCCACACCTATCCTCAACTGGTGAGTGTTCAAACCATTGGTACTTCAATTGAGAATCGTCCTCTGAAAGTGATAAAAATTTCATCTGATCAACCAGGAAGCTCTGCTATTTGGCTTGATGGAGGTTAGTGTATAATTTTTTCCTAAGTAGCAATGAACACAAAACTATTATTATTATTATTATTATTATTATTATTATTATTATTATTATTATTATTATTATTATTATTATTATTATTATTATTATTATTATTATTATTATACCTACCATTTCTTTTCAGTATATGCCAAATGATATTCATACTGATTAATCCTGGCTGTCACATAATACATTTTATGTTTACCAGCATATTAATCATTCCTGTGTTATATATAACAAAATATAAAGAATTTAATAGTCACTGTATTATTTGATTCCAAAGTTTTAGAATTATTTAATTACTTGCTTCTTTTCTTTCATTAATCTATATGCTGCACCTGATATTTCATTTATTTGGACTAAAATATTGCTAATAGCTTCAATCATAAATAGTAGATGAATGTGTAAAACGAAGTTGCTTCAAAATATGTACATACATTATTTTAAAAATGATTGATTACATTTGTAAGCCTCTTACTTGGTTATAATATTGATGAAATGAATAGAACTCCCCTCAGGTTATCAGCTAGGTAATTTCTGGAAAAGTTTTCAAGCCTTTAAGAACTAACTTTTCTCTCATTTATAGAGAATGATATGCGAACTAGATGGTCGAAGCCTTTCTAGAATTCACCGGTTGATAAACCAAGAAGATTTTGTGTTGCTAGTAGGAAAGCTTTAAGTTGCAAATGAAAATGTTAGCACATATTTGGGCATATATGCTTAACTATTTAAACATATCCTTATTATTAAACAATAAATCTTTTTATGTTGCTGCCAGAAAACCTATAGTAGCTAATTATATATCCTTCACTATTTAACATATCCTGATTACTCTCTACATTTTAATTTTCCTCCTATTTCTTTGATCATTTTATAAACTTATTTAAATAGCAAATACAACTTGCAGTAAGTTCACAGCTATGCTGTATCTTCTTTAATATGGGCTAAGTTACAAACTTTTGATATAGTATCAGCATTTTGGTAGTCTTTCTGTGAAAACTGTAAATAGTGCAAATAGCTCATCTGCAACTTAATTACAATATCATTTTACAGATATCTTTTTATTTTAAACTATAAGATGCATTTTACCCTTATCAGTTGCTTTATTGTGTCGCAATTGTTTCAGTTCAGTTTTTTATTAGTCTATGAACAAGTTGTAAAAGTTGTATTTACATTTATGTTGTTATTCTAATTAATACACAGGTGAAAAATTATTATGTTTTATTGCATGGTTTTGATATTTTATAATGTACAGTTTTTTTAAACTGTTCATTATCATACCTAGAAATAACAAAAATTTAATTGATCTAGGAATTCATGCACGTGAGTGGATTTCACCAGCAACTGTTTCATACATAATAAATGAGCTGATAGAAAACCGTGATGCCCATGGTGAGGCAGTCAAAAATATTGATTGGTATATACTAACAGTTGTGAATCCTGATGGATATGAATATTCTCAATATAAAGACAGGCTTTGGAGAAAGAATCGTAGAAGTGGAAATAGTCGTTGTGTCGGAACTGACTTGAACAGAAACTTTGGTTACAAATGGGGTGGAGCTGGCTCAAGCCGTGAACCATGCAAAGAAATATATGCTGGTACTGGTCCATTTTCTGAACCAGAAACATCAGCATTACGTACTTATGTCCAGGGACTACATAACAATCTTAAGGTAAGCTATCATATAATTAATATTGTATTAGATGTACAGATTGGACATTAACCAGCTATTTCAGATCTCGTTTCCTATCTGTGGCAAAGGAATATAGATAACATAGAGCATGAAATACAACATACATATTTTGCATTCTTTATGCTTATTAATCTAGATTTATTTTTATTAAATAGCACTAAGTCGATGGTATATTATTATACTATCTGGTTGTAAAACCCATTCTCTTGCAGGTCATTATTTTACATAAAAAATACACAAAAATACAGTATTAAAAAAAAAAAAAGAATCTATTTCATAATCATCCTAATCATCACTGCCAACACTACCACAATGAATAACTGGTTTTTCCTCTTCATCCAGTATTATTCTTCTAAGTTTCAGCATCTAAAGTTAACGATTCAGTCCGTGATGTTAGTTAACTGGCTAATGTTCTTACCGCTACTCAGTTTTTACTATTCAATTGCATTTAATTCACAAAGGAATAGGAATAACTTTATGCCAGTGGTTTCAAAAATGTGTGTCAGGTTTATACCACGGAGGCTGTCGATAGTTTTTCACAAGCTGGGGAAGTTCCCATTTTCCTGAGACTGGTTCATATTCAAAGTTATGTTGCTGCTGCCATGCTTCAATGTCTTGTTTCTTTGAAGCAGAAATTGGAGATTTGTCTTCCCTTACATTGTGAAAGGGTGCATTATTCATCACAGATTAGAAACAAATTTTCCTTAGCTCACATATCGACATTCTTATAATTCATCTCATCACAATAATCAACAGATTTTATTTTAGAGATAAGATCAGTACCTTAAACGAAGTCTTCTTCCCCTCCTACATTATCAACTATAATTTTTTTCCAGATTTGTCAATTTGTTCACTTCAAATTTCTTCTTGCTCTACCAGCATTTATCTATATAATGAGCATGGGTCCACATTTCATCTGAATAAATGACCGATTTCTTTCTATCACCAAAATCGTATTATTTGCCATAGTTTTCACATAGCAAATTCCCTAGGTTACTATTACTTCTTGTTCCATGTGTTCATACAACTGATATTTACATCTTGTGAATTTAAAAGTCAAATATCTTTCTACGAACCACTTTTGTACTTCCCTGAACACCTAATAACTCTGTTATTGCTGGGAGCTGAAGAGATGGCTAGTCTTAGCAAAGTGTTGATAACGTCACTATTAATATTCTGCGTTTGTTAACGCAAAGAGATGGACCGACTCTTAAGTATTTGAATAGATTACAATACACATTCAGTGCGTAATGTTTTACTTGATAGATGAAGCCTTCTACCCGCATTTTCGCTAGTCATTCCTACAGCTCCCATGTACCTATTTTGGCACTTTCTTCAATTTGGGCACTTTCTTCCTCACTGCGTATAAATAGTTCATTTTACACATCTCAAAAGCATTAACGGTTATTTTCTTTGAGATGTTAATTAATTGCCTGAATCCTCTGGAATTTCTTATTTCCAAGATAGTTCTTTGAATACTGGAATTGCCTAAGAAGCGCTTAATTGATTCGCATTGTTTATAGAAACGATCAACAGTCCCTCTTTTTCTCCTTGTCAAAAATGTAACTATAGGTGTTTGTATTTTCTACCATAACTGTGAATTTTTTCCTTCGCCAATTAAAACTAAATAAATAACATTTCAATATAACTGAGTAAATCACAGAAATATACTTCGGGACTAATAAGTTTGAGCACTCAGGAATAACACGTTGAAACTCTGCATTTGTACTTCTGCTCGTGTCTTTTGGACAGGACACCGACCCAATGAAAGAATGTTGGCATTTCTATTGGCAATCGGGGATGATGTAAAGGTTGTTTGAAGAAGAACGGCGATGAGTCTGTTAGGATATGTTGTATTCTCTGGAGACAAAGCTGGTAAAAACTTGTTCTCTGTCATATATTTAAAATAAACAGAACGTTAAATCATCTATTTAACAACAGGGGCAGTCGGGGCGAGCACAAGCTACCTCTACTTTCCCATTCATGTCACTTCCTTGCGCAGCCTTGTCTTTACCGGGCTGTAAACACACGTACACATTCATCTAGTGAGTGCTATATTCAGAAAAAAGAAATAGCATATATACAGCTTATTACTTGGAAATAAAATCAGCTAACAAGAACACTTGACAACATTTAGTCCGTTTGTCCTCAAGGCCTTTTTCATATCAGTGTTCCCAAAATATTCCAAATGTTGATAATCCTAAAATTTGAGAGCCTAATCTAGCACTCTTTTGGAATTTATTCTAAGAAACTAACTCTTATTGCCCCGTCACAGACACTGAGCAAACGTTAAAAGCTCTAGAGTAAAGAGTAATGGCTGTAATTCTTGAACCTCAAACTATGTATGTGCTTATCAATAAACGGGCACTTATTAATTCACTGCTACAGTACCAGGTAAAACTAATAAATTGTCATTACATTATTTCAGGCCTATGTATCTTTCCATAGCTACGGTCAGTACATTCTTTATCCATGGGGGTATACACGTGCATATACCTCTGACCATAATGAATTAGATCGAGTGGCACGTATGGCTGCAAGTGCAATGCAACAGGCTGGAGGAGGAAGATACACTGTTGGAAGCTCTGCAACCACATTATATCCTGCTGCAGGTTTGTGCATTCTGTTATTTTGGAAGTTTGATAATAACATATAGAAAGTAAAAGACAATTCTCCATATACATACATACATACATACATACATACATACATACATACATACATACATACATACATACATACATACATACATACATATTCATAGTACCCATAGTCTGTTGTTTTGTTTGGATGTTTTCTAATATTTAATCATGAGTATATATATATATATACTTACATAGATACATACATATATACATACATACATACATACATACATACATACATACATACATATTCATAGTACCCATAGTCTGTTGTTTTGTTTGGATGTTTTCTAATATTTAATCATGAGTATATATATACTTACATATATACATACATACATACATACATACATACATACATACATACATACATAGTACCCATAGTCTGTTGTTTTGTTTGGATGTTTTCTAATATTTAATCATGAGTATATATATATATATATATATATATATATATATATATATATATACTTACATAGATACATACATATATACATACATACATACATACATACATACATACATATTCATAGTACCCATAGTCTGTTGTTTTGTTTGGATGTTTTCTAATATTTAATCATGAGTGAAATATGTTTTTGTTGTTGATAAGTAATAAAAACAAAATGTACTATTAGGTGCTTTTATTTGCAATATATTTGCATTTTTCAGGCGTTAGACTCCTATGGATGGGTATTTAAATCACGAAGCAAGGCACTCTTTTAAAAAAAAAAACTATAAATTTGTGTGCTTTTGTGAAATATCCGCATCTCACTTGACGATGTGTGCATCTGATGAGAATATGATGTTGGAGAAACGAAATAAAAGCCCGCAGGGCGTGATACACTGCATTCTGCTCCATCTACGTGCGTACCTTTGGATCAATGCTTAAGATTGCAAGTGCAGTGTAGCTGTGATGTCAGTAACTGGTAAACGCTGCTGTTGCTATGCAGCGACTATATCACAATAGGTACACACGCAGGACATCTAGTTTTATTTACATGTAGTTAACTTGCACATTGGAAAAATATGGAAAAAAAAAAAATACGGTAATGGTCAGTGATTTTCTGTATGTGATCATGACCATCTGCGTTGCAGAGGATAAGGCGGCCACAACGATGCACTGCACACGCTTTGACACATGTTTGCAGAGCAATGATGTCATGTTGTTGCGAAAATGTCATATACACATGCTGGAACTTGTTCACTGGTCGATGATTCATGCTACGGCGATAATATCACGTGCACATGCTAAGAATTGCATGGGAAAGTGCTTATTTCGTTTCTGCTGCTTTTGCTTTGTGTTGTTTCACATGTTTCACCCAATGCCTATAAAGAAAATTTTCCATCTCATAATATGTTTTCAGCGAAGAAGAGCAAGACAGATGTGTGGTGTAAAAAGAGCAATCCCTGTTTGTCACATGCCATGAGTAGTAGTCCATGCGCGCGTAGTAGACCCTTATTTGATGCTGCACTACTTATTTTCTTTAGAGCATAAGAGTTCGTTGATTATGTGGAAGACCCTGTCTATATTTTTATGTTCTCTATTTACAAATATGGTGCAATATCCCCTATCTTGTAGTTGTTTAAGAATGACGACCAGTTTTAGGCGAAAGTTTGGGGGGGGGGGGGAAACGGAAAAGTGGTCGCTTATTTTGCACTCTGATATTTTTGCTTTATGAACGTCAAAATATATAATCCCTTGTACAGAGTTGTGAGCCGTGTCCGGAAAGTAAGTACCGGTTTGAAAAAAAACATGAAATATTTGTTTTCACATCAACATTTATTTGTACATGAAAGAGCATTCCTTAACCTATTTTTCGATATTGTTGCCACCATTGTTCAGGCATTTGTCATAGCGGGAAATCAAATTTTGTATGCCCTCTTCAAAGAAAGATGCCGCCAGTGAAAAGAGCCACAGCTGAATAGCGTTCTTTGCGTTGTTATCGCTGTCTAAGTGCCTTTCTCCGAACTCACGCTTCATGTTCAAAAACAAGTGGTAGTCAGAAGGTGCGAGATCGGGGCTGTATGGCGGGTGATTGAACTGCTCCCAACCGAATTGTTGAATATTGTTTCGTGTGACACCAGCAGAACGGGTAGTGCGTTGTCATGAAGCAACAAAATGCCTTGACTGAGCATTCCACGCCTTTTGTTTTGAATTGCGCGCCGAAAATTTCTCAATGTTTCATAGTATCATACCGCATTGATGGTTGTATCTTTGGGAAGGAACTGAACAAGCTGAATGCCCCGCTTGTCCCAGAACACAGTGCACATGATTTTTCCTGCTGACAACGTTGTTTTGAAATTTTGTCGTATGGAGGCTCCTGTGTGCCTCCACTCCATCGTCTGTTGTTTTGATTCTGAGTGATATGACAAAACCTAGTTTCATTACCGGTCACTATCCTGCATAATAATTCATCTCCCTCATCAGTGTATCGGGTAAGAAATGTCAAAGAACTGTCGGTCGCTTCGTTTTTTGGACATCCGTTAGCATCTTCGGAACCCAACGGGAACACAGCTTGCGATAATTTAAGCGCTTTGGACAATCTCATGCACAACAGTTTTTGAAATTTGTGGAAACACATTACAAAGCATTCTTATTGTGAACCGTCTGTTTTCACTAATTGCCCCATTCACTTGTTTACCCAAACCACCAGCGACAACAGAAGGCCGCCCTCTCCGTGCTTCGTCATGAATATTGGATCGCCCATCATTGAATTGCTTAACCCACTTTCTCATTATTCCATCCGCCATTACATTTTCACCGTAAATCTCTACAAGTTGACGATGAATTTCAGCTGACTTAACATTCCTTGCGTTTAAAAACCGTATTACGAACGCATTTCACAATCGGAGGGATCAGAAATTGTCCTAAAAATTTCGAACGATCACAAACAACTGTAAACACAACACAATCCAACAGTAATGGCGTCAGTGGACAGACAATGAACCAAAGAAACAAGTGCGCATGAGTGGAATGCGACACTAGCGTTGCGGTAGAACGAAATGGTACTTACTTTCCGGACACACTTCGTAATTCCTCATCGACTGATCCTTCTCTCGTTTGGTTTAGATAATACTTAATGGCAAAATCAGCATTTATATCTATGACTGTACCCTTATGATTTAAATGAGAACTAAACAAGCAGAAAATCCGGCAACTAATGGCAACAGATTACCGCTTCCGTCCCCTAAATCTGTGCTGACAATCTTAAAAACCTGCAAAAGAAGAAAAATCCAGTTAGGAGGGGAAACTACTTTTAAAACAAGATACGCTTTGTTGCTGGGTGCAAATTGGTGTCTGCTACATTTTGCGATACAACGAGATTGCAATAGAGAAACCGCTCGTGAGGAAATCCCATGTCCGTATGAACGGGAGTAAAGGTCTTATTGTGTAGATGTCGGTTCCGGGTTCGTATCACATAATTGAAGAACGGGGTGGAGACAAAAACAGTCAACGTAGTTTATATGAGTATATCTTGGCTTCGCTTGTATTGCTGGAACCCGTTAGGGAGCAGGTTTTGGGACAGATGACGCAGGTTGCGCTATTTGCGCGGTTGCAGGGTACTTTGACTTTACTTTGACTTTGGTTTGACTTTGTCGCTCATCATTCGATCGTCACCGAGACACCCGAAAGGGGCCAATTTTCAACAAAATTGGACGATTTGGTTTCATAATCTGTTTAAGAGGTATATGTTGTTCCAACTGCTTGTCTCTATAAATGGCACCTTGATTAACTGTCACTGTTCCCTGCTCTTCATTGTATATTAAAACATTGGAAGGCTTATAAATGGCACCTTGATTAATTGTCACTGTTCCCTGCTCTTTATTGTATATTAAAACATTGGAAGGCTTAAGCTTTTGGCTCAAGGTGCTGTTGATAATGTATACCAGTTCCTGAGCAACGTGTACGATAAATTGTTCATTTCTGAATTAAACACAACTCTTCCATGAAATAACTGTTGAGAAAAGAACACAATATACTTTGATTTCGTTTCGATGTTTATGAAAAAGTAATACCTATATTTTTGAGAGCTACGTACTATTCCCCTTTCAAGGACTTTTTTTTCAGATAAAATGTTCGAAAACCGAGACGTTATGCTATTAGCAAAATATTCCAATGAAGCATTGCTGGCTAACGTTACAGAAAAAAGATTTTGTTTTATTATATTGTAGTAAATTCATGTTGCTTGATTCAATAATTAAATTTATTAAGATAATCTGTCTACTCACCAACATTTCTTTACTGGCAATTCTTTCTCTTGAGTCTGAAAGTTTACCTACTTTGAGCTTTTCGCGAAGCGGTTCTTGTTGCACCCCTTGCCCATAATAATGTCATCTTTTGGCTCATCCGTTAAACATTTTAACTGATATACACTGTGGATTCACTTGCAAGAACTTGCTAATGATAAATTTCAAGATCATCTGACCATTGCTCGTGTCCCTTAGGAAATGTAATTTTTATTTTGATAATCGAACGCGATCTCCCACCCTAAATGGATTTGCGTGGGGTTTGTTTGCGTATAGAACGTTCTACATTTGAAGAATGTTAAATCGTTAACGTCCCTTGGTTTCATTTTAATGCAGCTCAGCGTGTCTATAAGGGTTTTCGTCTTTCAAAGTTTAGAGTCCTATTGAATACTTCTACCACGTTAGTTTAATGCTATTTTGATGGTGTAATGTTTTTAAGAAGAGCTTTAATATTTTGTGGGTAAACTTGATTCCTTTATCTGATTGCAATTCTTTGGGAGTTCTGCCGTACTTTAAAAAATATGTTGGCAAATACGTCTACTTTTTAATTTAGAGACACTGCCTTTTTTTTTATTTATTTATTTATTTATTTATTTTTTACTAACTACTACATGATATTAAAGGTGAATTTGGGAAGTGTGGGGATTACAGGAATTTACTTGAGGTACCGCTTTAAGCACCCTCGTAAGTATGAGGGATTTGCAAGCTTCCGGCCAGTGGCCGGGAGCGGTCTCATAGAGTTGGGTGCGGGAGGAAGTCATGGCCGAGGCCCTGACTACTCCCCCGGGGAAATGTGGTGTATTTGGGGGGTTTGAAAAGTTGCTGTCTTTAATCATTCATTTAATTATTTTGTTAGCTCTGACGAGCTTTTTGTTTTGTTTGGCGCTCTGACGAGCGTGTGGTGGCAGCTTTATTTGCGCTGGTTTGTCCAAGATGCCGGAGTGGTTTCAATGTGTGTGTTACGGTACGTTTGTGTAAGTTGCTGTATGTTGGCGTGGTTTGCTTTGTGTGTTCTCTTCATGTCCATGAGGTGGTTGTTGATTTGCGCAAAGTATTTGAAGCTGTATGTTCTCAGTTCTGTGAAGCCCTCTTCTAGGCGGTCTAGGCGTGCAGAGAGTAATTGTAGAGATGTCAGTTTTTCCTTTAGCTCGTTGTTGTGCCGTTGTGCAAGATCTGTGATGGTGGCTATGGCTGCAGGCATGGACTGTCGCAGGAATGTGTGCTGGTCGTCGAGGCGCTGAACCAGGGCGTCTTGACTCCTGCGCATCAGCCCTGCCTGGTCGTGGAGCTTCTCTGCCAGTGAGGATTCTGGGCAGTTTTGCTGGTAATTACTCTGAGTGATGGCTTCGCGTAAGGACGAGATGGCCGCTTCCAGTAGGCTGCTGCGAGTGGCAACAGCTTCCAGGGCTGTCGCCTGCTGCTGAACTAAGGTGGTCAGTTTAAGTATGAGGTTTTGAAGTGCCTTGATGTGATGAGTTGTCTCAAATGATGGAAGCTGAGATAGGTTCTCTGACGTGTGTGATGCTTCGGTGTCCATTAGTGTAGTCACTGTGCGCTTCTTTGAAGGTTTCTGTGTGTGTGGATTTGAAGATTGGCTGCCTATGACGTTGCTGTTTAGGTTAAATCTGTGTTGGAGGGGGCATGATGCTTGGCCGGTGAAGTGGTTTATCCCTTCACAGGAGGCACAAAACCTTCGCCGGCGTGTCAGGTCATGCGCTGTGCATTCCGATGTAAGCGACGATGAACCGCAGTAGTGGCAGCGTGGTTGCTCACTGCAGGCCTGTTCGTTGTGTCCGTAGGCACAGCAGCGCCTGCACGGAGCGTTTTTGACGGCGGTGGCTGGCTTCGAGTGTGAGGCGGTGGGGGCCAATTTTAATGCCGGTTGTGATGGCCGCCTCGCACTCTTCCGATTCAAGGAAGTTGATTCGGACCAGGGGTGTCGGGCCTCGGTGTGAGTAGATGCGCGTTGCGAAGTGTGCTGAAGGCCATAGCCGCTGAGGAGTTCTCAGGATGTATGAGGAGGCGATGCTCCGGGGGACCCCACGGAGCACCGCGCTGGTTGGTGAAGCTGGGTTATGTTGTGTCTCTTCCGGTTGTGCTTGGTTCATGTTTGGCGCTGATGGTGGCGAGTGTGCAGGTAAAGTGCTGAGTCTGAGAGAGGAGTCGTCCGAGAAAGTGACTGTTCGCTTTCGTGGGCTGTCCTGCAGCTGCGCAAGTTTCTCCTTGGGCGTGGCGTCTTGTGCAGGGCCCCGGGTTGGTGGTGTGGCGACTGGTGGAGACTGGAAGTTAACTGCATCTTCACTGACTTCCTCTTCTTCTTCTTCTTCTTCTGCTGGGGGACCCTGCTGCCAGAATTTTCCCCGAAGGAATTGTGATGGCTCAGCAGGGCCCCAGGTGACAGGAGTTGTGAGCTGAGATGCCTGGATGTCTACAGTACTGCGCGAGTGTTCTGGAGCGTGTGCGGCGGCAGGTGCTGTGCTGGTAGCGGCCGATGTTAGCTTTGCAGCGTCGAGTGCTGGCTTAGATGAGGCGGCGCGAGTGGTGCGGCTTGACTGGTTTGCAGCGAGTGGAGGGGATAGCTGGCTTTGCTCTGTTGGTGCGGCAGGCGGTGGAGTGGCGGGACGAGGTGGCTGCTCTGAAGCTTCTGCGCTGGTTAGACTGGCTGCGCTTGAGGGCTGAGTGCTGGGAAGTCTGGCAGAGCTAGACTTCTTTTTCTTGCCTGGTGCGATCCTGGGTCCTTCCTCGGCGCTGTCCGTGTCGCTACTGCTTGAGACACTGCCCAAACATACTTGATAAATACGTCAATGACCGTTAACATGCATGCGTATGGTTTGTGTGTGTGTGTGTGTTTCTTATGCTGTTTAATACGTTCATGTTCGCCTCCCATAAATCGTCTGTTAGTCTCATAATTATATTTTTTGGAAAACCATTTTCTTGCCGATTTGTGCAGCGCGTAGCTCTCCAGGTTAGAACCTTGTGACATTGTTAGAAATATCTATGACTGTGAAATATTTTCATCGTGCTAAGATCGACATAGTGATTTGGCTTAGGATAGCACTTATATTAAAATGTTCTTTAACTGTTCATGTAGTTTCTCAATGAACTTCCCGAACCCGGCCAGGACCGATGGATTTTTTCAGGCGTAAAAATCCTAAGTATGACTTCCTTCGGAAGGGAAGTAAAGCCGTGGGTCCCGTGTTGTACATTTACGGCACGAAAAACAACTTCAAGCCTGAAAGAGAGGCCTCTGAGCAAAATTAGTTGGCCGTTTCACGACCTGAGTTGAATGGGACGCTGATGACCTGAGATGTTAAAGAGCGTCCGTAAATAAACCAAACAAAAAAATCAATGAACTTCCTCTTTCAGTCTCGGCCTAAATCCCTAGCGGACGTTTGTGAGCACAATGTTGCAAGATTTTTCAACTTTTTTGGCATCCCCGTATTTATTATTATTATTATTATTATTATTATTATTATTATTATTATTATTATTTAATGGGAGTTTCCATTTTAACTGCTGTCATCACGTTGTCATTGCCCTCGTTTCTGTATAGAATGGACGTGTTGCAAGTGGGGATTTTCAATATTGGACACCAAATGAAAGTGTTTGGCCGATTTATACTTAAAAGTAGCAATTTTTCTGTCTGGTACATTTTTATGTGGGCTGCTTTGCCTCCTCTGTATAGCTAAGTTTGATGTGATTTTGTCTATAAAGTGAAGTTTCTTCGTGCTTTCTGACTGAGAGTGCACAACACACTCGCTTACTTCATTACGTATATTGACCACCACGAATGGCCGAGGTCGTTAAGGCGCGGACTCGTGAGCGGGAGGTCTGGGGTTCGATTCCCACAAGAACCGTCCTCCCTGACTGAGGTTTCTTCCAAGTTTTCCTCAGTGCTCAGGTATCCTAAATTTAGGCCTGGAGCGCTTCCTTCCTTTAAAAAAATAATCCTTTTCCAATTATCATTTCATCTCATGTATCTCATTGTCTCAGTCTTTGAAGCCTCAGCAGTAAAATCGGGCGTTAAACACTATTAAAAAAATACGTAAATTGAGTACTTACTAGTACCTAGAACAGCTTATAGAAACGTAGGGAGAAAACCACCTTACTGAACCAAATATTTTCTCTTTTTATTTAAAGAAAATTCTTGTCATCTCCTCCATGAATGCTAATGACATTTTAAACGATTCAGCCACTTCTTGAAATGGGCACGTTGCTTCACAACACGCTTAATACGCACTCCCAAACTTTTATCGATTCGGGAATGGCATTCATTAGCTGTTTGAGTAAAGCCTATTTAGCTGTACGTAACATGGATAAATTTCCAGGTTGGATGGCTATGACAGGCGAAGCAACTTCACGAAACTTGCACCGCACAGGTGCTTTAGCCAAGTTGCAAATGGTAATGAACGTTAACATACAGCAGATATGTACAAGGTAATAAGTTACATATTAGGGTAGTATACAAATGACGTTAACAAAGGCTTCATTGAATGTTTGCACGCTGGAAGGTAGATAAACAAAAGAGCAAACGTACCGAGCTAGTGAAATGTCAAACGATTGGCCTTACAGGCGTGCAAATGGTCAGACGTCTAAAGACTGAATCTGGCCCGGACAAGAATGTGGAGGCTGGCTGGCGTCTAGTTACTCTACCGCGATCAATCAGACACTCGCAGAGAAAATGAGAAAATAAGACTGACATCTGGCTACACAAACTTATGAAAGCTCAAACGTCTGGCCTCACAACTGTGGGAAAGGTCAGGCGTTTGTGAGTTAGCGTCTGATTTTACAAGCGTGCGAGAGGCAGACGTTCACAGAGAAAATGTAAACATTTCTGAAAGATTGCAGAATCGTGATAAATATCAAAGGCACAAAGAAGTGGTACAAAACATGTATCAAAATATAAAATTACTAAGAAGAAAGCTTTTCTTCCGGTAAAGTACCAATGCGATATCTATAGAGTCTGATGTGTCTTGCGTGCGGTGATGTACCAAATATTCGTAGGGTCTCTCCGCTGTATTTTTGAAGGCATCTATTAAAATTTTGAAATTTCTGGGTTCCATTTGTTGACATAACGTTTTCATTTGCATTTTATCTCTATTGTTCTTAAACACATTAATATAATTTGCATTTAAAGATATGAGTATCAAGTTTTTATCGTGGGTAAATATACAGTAGGTAAAATGTAAATAACTCGGAATTTTTCGGTGTTGCGAGTCTTTAGTAAATAAACTTTGAATGCTCGTTATCGACTTCTTCTTCTTAAACAGGTTAAATTTATGCACGTGTTTGTGCCGCCAAACTTAAAGACTTTTTAAACTCTCGCTGGAGCTGATTTTAATCGTAACTTTTTTTTTTTTTTTTTTTGAACTTGTTCAGCACTGTCCAATTTACATTTTTATAGGCAGGTTTTTTTTTTTCTCTTCGAGCTCTCGCTTTATCCTCGACATAATGTGAAGTGTTCCTACTTGATATTCAGTGCAGGTCTATTATACTCGTAGTAATAAGAATCAACAACTCTGCGTTTATCAACGACAATTTGGAACGTTTTCGCATACAGTTCAGTTACAAAAGTTGAAAGTGGTTTTCTGAAAATTTGGGAGTTAGTTACAATTAATGTTGCTGCACTGCACATGAGTGTAATATATATCATAACTTATGCGTTTTCTTTTTATTTTTTCAAATTTCCTGTTTTGAGTGCTATTCATTTAATTTTTCACATTATTAAAGTGCTACCATCACGGCACATTATGTCAAAACTACAGCTTTTAGTACTGGTAGTCACAAATGAAGAAATATAAGTATTTTGCGTATACTTTTCCAGTTCATTGGCCATATTGCCAAAATAAGGGCATGTGGAAGGCAACCATTCCCCCGGTTTATAAGCTGCAACAACAGAATTGCCTCAAAATAGCATACGGGCTCGCCTAGAACTAAATATAGAAATACAACCAACGTCTGGCGAGGGCAATGGTATATCCAGCTTCACCGCATTTGTGATCGAATTTATTTTCGGTTCATGCTATTTGTATTTCCAAACCATGTTTACTTCTGGCAGGCATAAGCTTTTGAGCCTCTACTCCCAAGTCATTATAAAGTTTAATTAAACTCCAATAATCTTTAATCATTTCGCCAGTAAGAAAATTGTTGCACTGTTTGTATTTACCCCAAAATTAGTTTAGCATTAGCTTGGCCAGCTCTTACTTTTCTAGAATGTGCAAAATGGCATTCGTTTAGAGTTATCTTCTTTTTCTTAATGATATAATACACTTTTTTCCGTATATTTATACATTTTTTGCTCTACTATTTAATTTCTTCCACACAAAGGACTCTGCTTTTATTTATGTTTCTTTCTTATTTGTATATATATATATATATATATATATATATATATATATATACTTTTTTCTTTGTTATTAGCAGGAATTAAATCGAGACTCTATGTAGTGGTACTGCGCAACCTACACTGCTTTGCTGTGTTACGGTTCTAATAATAAAAACAAAAACTCCGGCGCGTTTGTAAGATACAGGTAATTTAATCATTTGGCCATGCATCACATAAACATGTCAGTTATAAAGCTCTTTAGCAGAATGGTAAAGTTGAGTTCGCAGCTAGTTGTAAATGTTCGAGTCGAGAGTTCAAAACTCAACGTCAGTCTTTCCTTTTTCTTTGTTCCATTCTCTCCTCCGTCTCCCATTTTTGTTTTCTTTAGTCTTAAAGTTTTTTTTTTTGTTTTTCTGTAATTAGTCTTATTAGTCGCTCATAAACGGAATGAAAGGTCGAGCGATGAGGATGACGTCAGCCAGAATTGTGCTGCTACAGATGCAAGCAACAAGAAGCATGTTCGCAAGCTAGGAAAAAAAAACAAAAAAAAAAACGAATAATCATTGTTCATGACTCTCTACAAAGTAAACGAGCTGCTTCAATAAAATGAAAAATAGCAAACGATACATGTTCATAAAAATAGCCTGTTATCATTAATCAACAGGCCATCACTCACTCGCTCACTCAGAAGTTTTTTTTTTTTTTTTTCCTTTTTACCTTACAGCCTTCAGGTACAGGCATTGAGCATAGGCCTTTACAACGTCCCCGAGCAGTGTTGGTGCCAAACAGATAGGTATATAAGAAAAAATAGTGTGCGCTCTGTTCTTAATGATGACAAGCTTAATATATTGACCTATTGCCAGAGAACGCTTAAAACACTGAAATGACTTATTCCATTTAGGAAATGTAATGTGACTGGGGGACAGTCCATAGCAATAAACGCCCATCAGAATTCTTCCTTATTTCCTGCATTAATATTTTTGTGACAAAGCGGTTTTTGAAATGAAAAGTTTACAAACCTAAAAATGAACTGAAATGAATTAAAATTGCATACATTACTAAATAATAGGGAAAAATGTACCCTAGATTTTATTTCCGTACTTTCCGATTGCTATCATTTTTTCTTTAACCACTGAGCTATAAACCGAGGTGTAGCTTTCTCTAAGAAGCTTAACACAATTATTGTATAAAGCTGCCAACAGTGGCTTGCAAGTCCTTGCGGAAAGAACAAGACAGCAAGGTTCATAACGTTTTAAAATGCTACGTTTTAAGAGTGAAATCCTACATTTTTCTTGTATTATGGCAGAAATTAACTGTTTCAATTATAAAACTTTGATATAATCTTGTTTCACTAATGACCAATTAGAATTATTATTTCACTTTAGAATTTCCACATAACTTGGAAACTTTTCCCTATAGATCACAGGTGTTCTATCAAAATCATGTTTTCTGTCACCTGTCTACATATACTATCCATTGAATTTGTGCGGTTAAATTCTGTAATATTTAATATATATTTCATGATCAAAGATATGAGCCGGCATTAGGTATAGTTTAATAGTTCTCCATACTAAGCATAGTTATTAGCTCATCAACTAAGGTAAATAATTAAAATTTATATTTATTGTATAGGGTGCTCAAAATACTTGGCGGTTCTTATTGACCAATGTTTGTCAAGTCATTAATGCAAGGAAAATGGAAGCAACAGACATTGTTGCCAGGTTAAACAGTTAGTCTGGGTCTTTCCCACGTCTCTTCCTCCTAAAATGGTTGGAATTTTTTTTATCTGAATTCCCAGTTTCTTTGAAATCGTTTACAAGTACAATTGATGGATATTCAACTTAATTTTATATTTTAATATGCTTCTGCATTAATTTATAGGATATAAATTTCACTTTTCAATTATGTGTGATAAATAAAAACTCTCTGTCCAACTATACAGAAATTCTGAAAGCAACAATTTTATAACAGATGTATCGTGCATAGTAACGAGTAATACAATCACAAGTAGCCGATTATAGAAATCCTGAAGTGTTCTAAGTTTTCATTTGAACATCTATAGCACTTAATGCTCTGGTAGAATCATGTCTCACAATAACTTCTCACCAACACGGATGGTCGAGGTCGTTAAGACGCGGACTCGTGAGCGGGAGATCTGGAGTTCTATTTCCGCGGTCTGTCCTCCCTGACTATGACTGAGACTATGTCCAGGTTTTCCTCAATATTTATAAATAGCGGATGCCGGGGAAGTATCCTAAGCTTAGGCCTGGAGCGCCTCTTTCTTAAAAAAAAAAAAAAAAAAAAAAAAAATTACTAATTTATAATTTTATCTCAGGTATCAATGTGACAACCGCCTGTTATGCTTCCGTAGTAAAAATCGAAGTTAAACAATATTAAGAAACAATGGTTTCACCATCAGATGTAATCTTACACAACAGTCAACAAACACGTTTGTTTTCTCCTTCGCCTCCCCCCAAAAAGAACACGTCACATCAATGAACCGACTCACAACATATATATTTTATCTTTAAATGTTCATTGTGTCTTTGCTTATTAGGAACTGTTACTCGAATCAATTTCTAACTTGGATTTGGTCACCTGTGGTGTCTCAGTAGTAAAAACGGGCGTTAAACACTATTAAAAAATTGATTTGCCAAATTACTTCGATATGAGAATCCATATGGGTTATAGACAATTGATTGCGTTTCTTGAGATTGTGAATATTGTTTTAATCAAGCATTCTTGTTTCCGTTTTCAAACCTTATGTTCTTCACAAAACAAAGAACGTAGCAAACACAACAATTTTTAATGTCTCAAACAAATGCACAAGCAAGGAATAGCGTCGTATTTTTTTCCTTTTTCCTTGCACTGCTTAGTCACTATAAAATAATGAGAATCGACGAGGCTGGTCTTCACAATGGTCCCTTTACTCTGTATAATTTCTATTTCGAAGCGGTTTCAACATCAATAAATCTTCAGTTACACAATTGTAATCATTGGTTGTTGGAAATGAAGTTTTCGAAAATTATGACATCATCGGTACATTCTACAGAGCAATGAGATCTCCCTCAAGAGCAAAAAGCACTTCTTCTGTGTTCGTTCACACGTTAACTATTCTTTCGAATGCTTACTAAGGCAGCTTAGTGTTCCTCGCCCTTTGCCTGTAAGGTTCAACGACAAATGCCATATCTCACAGTTGGCCTTTATTTACATGCCACCACATACTCTGACAAGCTCAATATGCTTTGTGTTGGTTATTTGTTAACATTCAGAACGTATGTAGCGCTATGGCTTATGTAGGAGGTCTAATACTATTTTTATTTTATTCATACACATCCACTGCAAAGCTGGTTTATATTCCGTTGTTACTAGTACCATAAATAGGGAACTATTCCCTTAAACGCTGCTGCAATTACTTCATTTCATGCAATACATTAAGTATCCTCCTCAGAAAAACGTAATCGGTGAAATAAAAAAAATTTACAAGATTTAGAAATTCGATAGTATTTCATTTCAATGAGCAATGTTGCAATATTTCCAACATGTTTGTTTGCTTCCTTATGGTCTCAATTTCAAAGTTATAACATTTTCTCCTAGAATATTCATGTTCAGCACATTGAACGGCTGACTGATAGGTGTGCTAACTGTACTAATCAATAAACATCCTACAGACAATAAAGTGTGGAAGTTGTTGCTCCACGAGAAATTCTTTTATTTGACCCGTTAATGAATGAAATTAACGGTTTAGCGAAACTCTGATGTCCATTTTCCATATTTTTGTAATACCGCTCAAAAATCTTATATTAAGTCATATGTTTTTCATAAAATTTATATTGTTGACTGGTACATTTAAATTTTGCTTTATTGCTTCTGATAGCATTTTTCCCCTTAGATGTGTTCTTTTTATGAGTTATTGATAGTAGAAAATCATTGTAACATTATGATTTCCTTATACCTTGTAATAAGTCCTGTCGGTCCTAGTGGTGTAGTGGCAACCATATTTGTCTCTAAACCCAAGATCGCGGGTTAAAACACAGCCAGGATCGGTGAACTTTTTGGGGCGTAAAAATTCTAAGTATGGCTTCCTTCGAAAGAGAAGTAAAACCTTGGGTCCTGTGTCGTACATTTACGGCACGAAAAAAAAAACTTCAAGCCTTTAAAATGAGGCCTCTGAGCAAAATTTTTCGGCCGTTTCACGCCTTGAATAGAATGGGACGCTGATGACCTGAGATGTCAAAGAGCGCCCGTAAATAAAACAAATCAACATCAAAAGTAACAAGTCCAGTAAGCTTCCCATAGTCACCCACCGAACAGAAGGGCTCGGGGAGTAACGCATGAGACTCATATTTGGAGACCCTGGTTTAAAATCGCTTGGAACTCGATAGTTGTTTATTTTTAATCGTGATTTTCCCTGGTTACTTAGATCAATGGTGAATTGGATATTTCCAATCCATGGATTTTCCGCCTGTCCATATCATAGCTTTTCATTCTAGTTCCGACTGCAGAATCGAAAGTCAGGCAGATTTGGATGTTGCTGTGCAGCATGGCGGCGGTTTCTGCTTGAGAGACCCTCGAGTCCCGCCGTTGGAATGAATGAATGAATAGTGTTTAACGCCCGTTTTTGCTACAGAGACACCACAGGCTGTGGATACTGATGATACATGAAATGAAATGATATATTGGGAAAGGGCTTATTTTTAAGGAAGGAATCGTTCCAGACCTAAGTTTTAAGATACCTCCCCGGTATTTGCCATTGAGGACTGAGGAAACCCTGGAAAAAAACCTCAGTCAGGGAGGACGGTCCTGGCGGGATTCGAACCCCAGACCTCCCGCTCACAAGTCCGTGCTTTAACGACCTTGGCCATCCTTGGCGGTCCCCGCCGTTGGGAAAGACCGTCGTCTCTTGCAGGTTTGCCGACGTGAGGGCCCCCATCTTTTTAAATTCATTTAGTACCCCGCCTAAGTCCTGATTGCCATCCCTGGCTCCTGACCGGCCGGTTTCTTTGTGATCTTATACCTTCTTTCTAGGAATGACACACTTGTGGGGGCGTAAGTACAAAAAGCCCCTCAGTGTATCCGAGGTGCTCAAATGTCTTCCTTGATCCCATCCTATTCTTACCTGGCATATCTCATCCATAGTCCCCTACATCGTCCATAAAAGTTATTTGAATCCTGCTTAGTTCATGTTGCCTGAAAGTGAATTTTTCCCAGTTTTTTTTTTATCCTGAAAAGACAAACAAATAACCTTAGACTCTACGTTAATTTGCATCATTCATTACTTCCATTCATTATCTTAAAGTCCAAGTCAGTTTGATGGAACGCTAATGGATTACAAATATACGGCCACAGGTGGCCGAGGTGGTTAAGGCACGACTCGTGAACGGGAGATGTGGAGTACGAATCCCGCCAGAATCGTTCTCCCTGACTGAGGTTTTTCCAGGTTTTCCTCAGTCCTCTTAACTGGCAAATGCCAGGGAGGTACCCTAAAACTTAGGCCTGAAATGTTTTCTTATTTAAAAAAATTCTTTCTCTATAAGTCATTTCATCTCATGTCCACCGCCTGTGGTGCCTCAGCAGTAAAAACGGGCGTTAAACATGATTGATTGAAAAAGAATTAAAATATGTTTCCCGCCTGTTGACCTTTCTTTCTCCTGTGCTAATTCCATGCTATGAGATGCTAGAAACGCGATTAAGCTGTTAAATATTTCTTCGTAAGCATTTTAATATTTTTAGTGGTGTTTAACTTTTTTATGCTGTTCTGGCATCACAGGCGGTGCTATTTTGTAAGATAAAATGGCAAGTTGAGAAGGAAGCGTTCCAGTTATAAACTTAGGGTACTTTCCCAGCACTTGCCATTGATGAGGATTGAGGGAAAGCTGAAAAGTCAGTTAAGATGTGCGATTCTGGCGAAATTCAAACTGCAGACCTCCCATTTACGAGTCCGGCCTCAGCGACCTGGGACACCCATGTTGCTTTCAACTTCAGGGTGCACGAACCGATAGTTTTACAGTTGAAAATATTCCTGGCGTGCTCGTATCTAACAGCAGATAAGATCACCCATTCCTATGCTGCAGAACAAAATAGGTGTCCTGCAAATACATTATTATTATAATTTTAAGCCCAATAAGCCTTCATTTTGCTTCCTTTTTGTTTCATTTAAACAGAGTAATATATTAAGAAAATTTCCTGGAAGCTTTCCCGTTGGTCAATACAGAAATCATAGCTTTATCGTTTCACAAAAATGTTTTTATTTTGCAGGTGGATCTGATGATTGGGCAAAGGGATCTGTGGGAGTCAAGTATGCCTACACGATTGAGTTACGGGATCGTGGATACTATGGTTTCATTTTACCAGCCCAACACATTATACCAACAGCTAAAGAAGCATTTGCTGCTGTCAAGGTCTTAGCTCAGGAAGTTTCTAAAGCTAGGTGATACTACAATTTCATTTAGTAAACTGGTACACTTCAGTGTTACATTAAATTAATCAGCATTTGCAAATTTGTCAACCTTCCGTGAATATTGAAAAACATCTTATATTGATAAGAAATAATAAAGTAGATGTACTATTAAAACTAACTTTCTATATTATTTTTATGAATCCTTACCAAATATTTAGTTGCAAATATATTACTATAGTTGCATTTAAGTGTATTGTACCTACGTATAGAGTCCGAACTGTTTTCTCCACGGAGATCTTTATGCCTGGAATTCCTATTTCATATGTATTTCTTTAGAATGGAATTAAAACCTATATTCTTTTTTCTTAACTTTTAAAGCTATATTTATTGAAAACAATTACAAGTAAGCAAAATGTAGGATTTAAAGACTTCTCAGATGTAAGTGCAATGCATTATAAGATATTTCCCGTCCTCAAATGCTGGCGCCAGGCGTTAAGAATAAAAACAAGAATTTTTATTATTGTGTGGAAAAATACAAACTTTTCATTGGTTATGATTGGGTCATTTTTTACTTTTTATGATACTTATGTACCTACAAACTTAATTCACAATACAGCATTGCATTTTTTGCGGCATGTTCCGGTTCACCATAGCAATGTTTCACAGCGCATCTCTATTTGTCTCCATTTCATCATATGTAACATTTGGTACTCTCACACTATTAGCTATGGGAGAAACCGAACCTTCTTTCGGTATTTGACTGCAAGTCTGTAATATAAATAGTACACGGCCACAGAATGTCTGAATTTCAGAAGATCAACTGCTTTGTTACCAAGTATATGTATATACCGCCAGGAATGCACCCTTGCCACATCTATGTGGCGTGTAACAAGGGCCCAATACCACCTTTCCCTCTGACAGCAATAATGTACTTCCGCAGCAGCCAATCATAGTATTGCATGTTTCCCAAAACCTTAGGGTTTTTACGGCAATCCGTTCCCTAGAAAATTTCTTGATACATTATCTACTGGCCCAAAAAAGTCAAAATTAGCGACAAAGCCACATTTCTTGTCATCTCATCCTAGAAATATTACTTACCGTTCTTATCACATTATCATAGAAACCACGTTCTTCTTTCTTCATTTCCTTGCTGTTTTTCAAATGACAATTTTCAACTTGTGTGTCTTTGACTTATCTGTGACTATGTATCCTACAAATTGCAGATGAATAAGATGAAATTTCATAAAGTATGCTGCGGCTTTTTGCCAACACCCATACTATTTAATATTTGAACAATTACTGGTGTTCCATGAATTAGCTCTAGTCCCTTTTCTTCATCTAAACTTTTGCCACAATATAGATAAAAATTGAAGTAATACTCACTGAATTCGCAAACAGCGCAGAGTTGATAACCAAATGTTGTTTTCCTTTGACGAACTGTTTCAGGCTCTTGTGTTCCTAATACTTATTACAGTTTAGCTTATTGCAAAAGTATTCCTTTCCTCATACTGTTGAAATGCTGGTTCATCATCTCTGTTATTGTTCCTATATCAAACCCCTTTTTCATTTTTGATTTCATTGGTCATATTATTATCATTTAAATGTGCGAGATTTCAGATTTATAATTGAATTCCTTGGCATTACTTTCCAGTCCCTATTCCTAGATCTTCGTCCTTTTTCAGTAAAACATACATGAAGGAAATTTTGTAATTATTTGCCAAACGTAGAAATTCAATAAAAATCCTACTTTAATAAACTATGTCAAATTTCAAGTTTATTTTTCCCATTGACAGCACATCTAACATATGCCCATACAGATCATCGTGGAATAATTTGTCTTTTTTTTTTTTTTTTTTTTTTTGAAGACGGGTTACTTAAGCTCTCCATTTCTTTTTCTATCTCCGTCTAGTCTTTATCTTCCTTTACTTGCGATTTCAAATTCGGCAGACAGATACTCTCTCAGCAGCAACATCACCATAATGATGAGGTTTCTTCGATTTCTGTCCGACTAGATATGACATTGATTGAATCAGGTTGTCAGAAGGAAAGAAAGCAACTCTATAGGACCTGGCACATCTTCCATTATAGCACATTAAGCAACTTTATCTATCCTTCATAATTATCAGTTGTTGAATCAACTTCAGGGAAAACATGATTATAATATAATCTTGATTCTCGTAGAATACAGCGTCATTTTTATGATAGGGTTATTTGCAAAGGCTGCTATTTTCTTCAAACGTAGTGGACAATATTTATCTTGATACCACATATTTCTAAAATCGTTTTTAATTCATGTAATATTATTTAATAATATGCGTTTATAAAGTTGGACAGAAGAATAGACCAAAAACAAAGAGTAAACTTGGACGGATAGGGAGAGAGAAGAAATAAAAACGGAAAGAAGGTAAGTTATCGTAGTGTACACAGATTACATGAAGATATTAAAATCACGTGCAGTTTTATATATTTTATTTATTTATTTATTTATTTATTGCTCTGTATATCCAGCCTTTATGTGCACCAGAATAAATAATATATAAGAAATATTTAATAAGATACAAAAATACTTAGCTTTAATTAGAAAATAAGAAATCCAAAATTTCCAGTCCACAGTACTGAACTTCATGCACTTAGTTACAGTATCAATTCAAATAACAGACTATTAAATGCTATAGAAGTAGCAATGAACACACACGAGTCTGCTATTGGCACTCCTTTCACGCGAATATAAAAATCGGTGCCCTCATTTGATAGCACTGAAATTTAAGCATCTTTAGTCAATAACAATGGGAATAATAGTTCATTGTTGTTCCCCATGCTTAATGTGTTGTATTCGAGAGTAAACATGTGTTTACTCTCGAATACAACAAAGTCCACACCATACATATTTTTTGTGATAATTCAATAATTTATGATTCATGTACATGGTTAGGATAATATAATAAACGACATTAAGGCTAATAAAATAAAAGTGTTACTACTGTATGGATTATAGGAAATGTTTTTAACGCATATTCTCAATATCTAGATTTACAAAATATATATTGCTAAAAGTCAGTAATACGGCCTATAGTACTATGGTGTTTTATTAGATGATTTTGAGGGCACTGTGTCACGTATCTAAAATAAACTTTCTTTGGAAAGGAATTTTAATTAATTATCTTATTTTGTTCTTTGGACTGTGAAAGCACGTTGTATGCAGCTTATTTATTACTGTATTGCCCAAGGCCGAATATAATTTCACAGCTAAACAGGCCGGAATCTTCATAATTTGTTGGTAAGGCCTTTGTTTCAAATCGTTTAATTTTAAACATTTAATAATTTATTACGATCACTGACGTTATACGTTCAGTATATTTATTTAGATTTATTGTAGTGAATTTTATAATCAATGTTTTGGGCATTTTTAAATTATGTTTTTAAGAAATTATATTTAAAGGGTAATTCTGAATTTGGTCAATCTATCCATCTTCTCCCGTACTAGTAAGTCATCTTTACATATAGTAACATCGTAAAGTCTGCTAACATCAGCGGGATAATATAGTAAAAACAAAAAATAACATTTCAAAGTGGAAGAAACGTACGAAATGATACAAAAGCAAAGGTTAAAATGATGCTACACAGTGAACAAAAAGAATTTGTTTCAAAATTTTGAAAGAAAAGTGTTTCTTTTATCTAACAAAGTCTAACATACCTTAAAAAGCGTCGTAAGTCTAACATAACCAGTAGAACCTGAAATTATGTACACACATGACATCTAGTATTTCCAACTTCAGAGTGGCGCTTAGTTAATAATAATCGGAAATTATGCTAAGAATATTGAAACAACTACTTTTGTTAAGCATTTTTTTTTTTTTATTTTAGCACACACGAGCTTCCCAGATTGATTCTCAACATTATAAAAACGATTAATGACATCTCTTATTAAGTTTATTTTCATAGCCAGTTATAAATATAAGATGTCTCTAAAACTTCAAGACAACAGGGAAAAAACACAAATCTTAATCTTAATATAATATACATATATTATGTTCAACGCAAATGTTATTAAATAGTGCTTGTAATATATTTATATTACACAGTCACCAAACAAAATAACTTAACTAATTTCTTCATATACTGGAAATTGCGGATAATGATTGTAAGACTGTAGCCACGATCCCCTATGTGCAATAACAGAAGATGGAAGAAGAGGTACTTTAGGGACATTGTTGTCAGAATTCGAAAAGACGATGTGGTGCCTATAGAAATGCCTTTTAGCTTTAGCCATAAGTAGGAAATTGTGCTCTCATTTCCTCAGCAATCCTATGTCATCCATTTGCAAGGGGTGCAATGTGTACAATATACGTATTCTACTACTTGAGCCATTCCTGGTGATCTAGAGGTAACCATGTTTCGTAGACCCAAGATCGCGGGTTCAATCCCGGCCAGAATCGATGGATTTTTTCGGACTTTCTTCGGAAGGGAAGTTAAACCCTGGGTCTAGTGTCGTAGATTTACGGTAAGTAAAGGAATTTCAAGCCTGAAAAAAGAGGTATCTGAGCAAAATTTATCGGCCGTTTCATGCCCTCAATTGAATGGGACGCTGACGACCTGAGATGTTAAAACAGCGTCCGTAAATAAACCAAATTAACAACTACTATTTGAGACACTTTGCTGATTTCACCATTAAAGTTGCAGTATCCGTAACACATTTGCATACTTCACACAAATTGGCCAAAACATATTTATATATCTATTAACAAGTTCGCATATTGAACAGTAATTAACAGAATGTTAAAAAATAGGGCCCACCGGCACCTTCTGCATTCAATTTGACTACATCTATAATGACAACATGATGTACTACAGAATCTGTGCTTTCCTCAATAGAATTGAAATGTTCTCGTTTTCAAATTCACTTACATGTTTCTCATATGCACTTTGTGCGTATGCTTCCGCAATATTGAACATTCAGTGATGTTTTTCGAACCGCATTTTTCTAAAAGTCCATGCAGTTTATCGTTCCCTAGTTTGGTAAGCGGAATGTCAACTGCAATAAAAATTCCTCAGTGTCTTCAAAAATTGAGGCTGACTAAACTGTGTAGGGATTTCGGTCTTTTCTATCTAGCCGTTTTGTATTAAAAGTAAATTTCTGCTTATTACTGTACATGTGAACTAATTTTACATGCCAAATTCCTCAAACTTTCACCAGGCAAAATTTATATAAAAAATATTATGATTACAGAAAATACATCAGATCTGTACCAAGAAACACACTTGTATAATATAGCAGATTTGCTTAATTTCTAATTTCTGCATTCTGGTGGAAACAGGGCGAACGTAATCTTTCTCTCTTATTCTATGTTAAATTCTAAATAAAATGTACTTCTCAGTCACTCTGTGCTGTCTGGCAAACCTATGCCGTACCTTTGTCTGTAAACATGAGGTCAATGTTTGCTTTGTGACAGGCTGGTTCTGCAGCTCTGTTTATAAATATCGGACACAATGTTTCGCATCATTGACTGTTAGCAATATTTTTACCCTTTATTTATAAAATTATCTAACTTCCATTGTTCTTCACTTCAGAATTTTATAAATTTTGTATCCTTAAATAAGGACTGGGCTTTTTTTTAGTCAAATCTCTATAATCTTGAAAGTTCTAAGATGCAGATTGGAAACAAGTTTTAGAAAGTGAAGTTCAAATTTTATTGCATTGCTATTTTATGCTTTTGTTTAATGGTAAGTTAAACCGAAATGTCTTCCCTTGCATACTAGCAATGCTGGCATACTACATCTCCAATTTATGATTAAGGAATAGATTATGGCTTTAATACTTCCAGAGTACGTTAATTACAGATAAAGAAACACTTCGGGGAACATTTTTGCAAACAACCACAGCAACAATAATTTGAATCCTTGAAGCAGGCACTTGATGTTCCCTTTAGAAAAAAAGTCTATTATTAGTGATGGAACATTTTCAAACATGAACGCGAAATTCATTTAGCACTAACTATAAAGTGTTGGTGATCCTGAGCTCTGTCAAGCGTTCCAATGTAAACACCAGTAGTTTTCTTCAATGCGCCCTAAAATTCGAACCCTCCCTATCTGAAAGTACGTACCCTAGCTCAAGCCAGACATACGCTTATACCTTGTTTCCGTAGGAATTGTTGCAATCTGATTAATAACTCCACTCTATTCGGTATTGTAAACCGTCCTTAGATGGCATTTTTCGGTCTGTAAAGCACAGATGAAAAACCGGCTGCTTATCACAGAGAGGGAATATCTGATGGTAGGCTTGCAAAGATATTTGTTAACGAGAGTATATCTTTATCTGTTTAACGTTTAAAAAGTTTTTTTAATGTCCTTAAGTGGTGGTTATTTTTAGGAACCTCTATAACTAGAACATTATCGGGGTGGGTGCACTTAGGAGGATATATGCCTTGACAAATGAGTGAAACAATGTGAAATTACTTTTGAAATAAAATGCTTTGTGACTGGTGAAAAATCAACAGGAACTGGAAGATAACTGATGTAAATGAAACATTGCGAAAAGGCTAAAAAGAAATTTTAGTTAGTGAAAAACCATATTCTTTGTAGAGAAAAAAAAATGTTGCAAAGATATAGGTATCCCTGTATCGCCGTCCATTTTATTCAAATAGATAACCCAAATGACAGCATAAGGGCTATCCAAAGCCGCTGACATACCACCTTTATTGTTTTTCTTTTACAAATTATATTATTGGCTTTGTCTTAGTTTTTTAATTAAAATTTGCTTTCCGGCATTGCTAAACTGTCATCGCATACAAGGCAAGTGTATTTAGTGCACCAACATTGAGCGTTGGTGTGACATCAATTTAATCGACGTATGTTTATTATATTTGTTATTGTTAAAGTTAATGTTAATGATATGAACATAGGTTAAATTTTAAAAAATAATAATAACAAAAACAACAATAATAATAAATTTCATCAGTTTTGAATCAGAAATCACATGATTGTATGTTAGATAGCAACTTTCACGTCAATATTCACAATTCTGCCTTCTGCACGAGCGGTAAAGGTGTCAAGTTTCTAACGGAGAGGTCCTGAGTTTGGATTTCACTCCCCATACTGTTTTTAAACCTGCAGTACATACTTATTACTATGTAATTATGTCATGCTTCTAGGCGTTTCAAGAAATAGTGTATAGAAGAATATTTCCATCGGGTATAAAAACGATTGTTATATCGATAGGGGACGTGTTACAACAATAACGTAACGAAGATGTACAAAGACGAAGAATGCACAGCAATGGTACGAATAGTTGGTAAGCCTGGAGAAAACTTTTCACGCGGATCAATACTGTATCAACGGTTTCCGCGATGTTGTTGACCTTGCTTCATATCTTCCGCCACAATATTGTGGGAATGGAAATAAATGGAAATCTGCGACTAGTTCGTGCACCAAAGATTAAACCGTTTGCTGGTGGGCGTCAGAAAAATATTTGGCTCTATTTCACGAAAATGTTCTGCTGCAATTGTACACATTACTGGCTAAATACCGGTACATTAAACCTCGTGATATAGTTTTTTCTCAACCTATCCACGGAGATGGATTGACCGCCGTGGGCCTTTATCCTATACCCGTCGCTCGCCGGACATTACATACATTCATTTCTTTCTATGCTGACACCTAAAAGCACAGGCCTATCACAACAGGCCACAAAACATTGTGGTCCTCCGCAGACGAATTATTACTGCTTACCGTAATACCACAGATCCCTACGGCTAGTGCACCAGAATACTGAGCGGCATCTTTACCATTGCATATGCTTCGAAGGAATGAATAGTGTTTAACGTCCGTTTTTACTTCTGAAGCACCACAGGCGGTGGACACTGGAGATACATAAGATGAAATATATTGGGAAAGCATTTTTTTTTCAGGAAGGAAACGTTCCAGGCCTAAGTTTAGTGTACCTCCCCAGCATTTGCTATTTATGAGGACTGAGGAAAACCCGAAAAATACCTCAGTCAGGGAGGACAATCCTGGCGGGATTTGAACCCCAGATCCCCAGCTCACGAGTCTGCGCCTTAACCACCTCGGCCACCCGTGGTGTGGTTTTTGAGGGAAGATCAACCAAACTCGAGGAATAAGGAACGACAGCATTGAGGCCTGTGTTTTCGTAGTGGTGCACCATTGCTTATTAACCCGGATGTAAAATAAAGCAGAGCAAGAGACGAATGTTCCAAATATATATACACGTTTTCTAACATCATACATTAGCAGTAGTGCATTATTAACAGAATAAAATACGACATTTGTTTTATGAAAAAAAACAATTCAGTTTAAATTTACTGTAAAATTCACCCTTAATTTTTATCGCGTATGGAGGCATTACATAGTATTGTTACATCCGTATCGTTTAATATTATTATAAGGTGACATTCAAGAAAAACCATATTAATTTACACAAACAAAAAGAACACACGATTCATACCCCGTTTGTTTGAACTCAAAATTTTACCACCACAGATTTTTCCACAGACAGACCCGATGACATTGTCGCTTCAATTAGTAACCCTCTCATTGCGACGAACTGCAAATAAGCGGAAAATCAAGGCGGGTGCAACTTTCCAAAACCATTCATTCTTACAGATAGAATTAGAATAAAAAATTAATGTCGGGATGCTACATGAGTGTTTCCATGAAATGCCGTATACTAATAAACCACTTGCACTATACATGGTACCGTCTGTGGTGCCTTAGTGGTAAAAAAAAGTGTTAAATACTATTCAAAAAACCTGTGCACAGTATACAGCTAATTCATTGAATTATATGAATTTTAACGTGTTTTCAGTATTCATATTCAGGATAGCCACAGCTTATTTGGCAAGCACACATCACTACACTTAAAGAGTTACAACTGTGACGGAATCGAACTGGTACCACCGCTAAAACACTTGTAACATGCAGCCAATATTACCGGCGCGCCTCCATAACTACTAGGTATAGCTTCAAGAAGTGGACAGCGTTGCGGGAACAGACTGTAGAAGAAGGCGGGAATAGGTTTAAATGACTTTTGGAAATAATTCCTTAAAGAATTCTGTTAGGATTTTTATTGTGATAGGACAGAATCCTGTATCAGGTTTGTACGGTGCATATTTAAAATGATTTACCACATGGGTAACCTTAAGAGATGGACATTGTGTAGAATTAATCACTAACCATTACTTAATTGTTCGTGCATGTGTTAAGGAAAGGGAGTGAGTGCTGGTGTAAAGCCACAGTTATGAATATGGGAGGTCTTAGAAAGGTGCATAATTTTTTAAACATGTTATTATATGCCAGAAGCGTAAACATTGCAGTAATATGTACAAATGGCTAACATTCATTGCGAAAGGAGTTACGTTCGTAGTATATGCCCGGGAGGCAGACGGTCAAAGTCCTGGCGCCAGACGCGGGTCACTGCACTTGACACTTTTAGGGCTGATAACATTGAAATGACGGCTTGAACTTGGAAGATGATTTACGTTATGGATAACCTTGCGAATAAAAGTTAAATGGCCCTTTGGTCGTGACAGATTATCGCACCCGGAGCGATGTCAAAGGTACGAGACGGTCCATCTCCCGGGGCTCACTCCTATATTGACATACTAATGTACAAAATAACTATTTTCATAATTTTATTAGTAAAACAGTGTGCAAAATGATGTTCAAGTTTTTTACAATGAAGATAAAGGTGGCTAGCGTAAGATTACCTGGTGCAGTTACGTTACGTGCTAACATCTTCGGTCGATCGCTGGTGTTGAGATATTTCAGGTGCAATTTGCACTGGAAAAGAAATGATCCCAGGAGAACGGCGGCGACATTGAGTAGAATGCACTGCATATCGTCTGCGGGAGGCTAGGCGCCGTTGCAGAGCTGGCACTTATCTACGTGCGGAGGCGGTCCGTCGATCTGGGTGCCCGAAGAAGTGTTGCAGTGTTTCATGAAACCGCTATAAGGGGCATAAACATGCACGCTGAAGCTTTCCAGTTCCTCCCAAACGGCGCCGACATCCAGGGGGCGGTGAAAGTTCAGAACGTGGGGAAGGACCACCAACGAGTATTAATCGTAACTGCTCAGAATCTACAACCCTCTGTGGTACCGCAGATACTTGTTCATGACCCTTTCGGTGTGCGGAAAGAAAGACTGCTGGTCGTGCTTGCAATGGGGAGCAAAGACGTGCTTGCAGAACTCGCCCAAATCCGGCTAGACGGTGTCGACATGCGAGGGAGACAAGGCATGTAAGACGTTGGCGTGGATTGCGAGTTTCAATCGATTCTTAGCACAGAGGACCGCCAGCTGCCATTGGTGTTGCGGGTACGCTATTAACGCCGACGATAGGGAACACATATCTATAAAAAAGTAGCAAATTGTGCTTAACGAGAGAGAAGAGAAAGAAAAATAGTAAAACTTACCTACGGAAGGAGAGAGAGAAAAAAATGAAGTGTAATGGAAGTCCGTAAGTGTGTGGAAAGGCGAGAACTAGAGCCGCACAAAAAACTGCTGACCAATAAGTGACTCAAATGACACGATGACGTTAAAGAGATGTTCAAGAATCTCGGACTGTTTGAGCTATAAGGGAGCTAGCTGCGGACTGTCTGAACTGCCTCAAAACTCATCAAAACTGATTAAAATTCGTCACACTGCTCTGATCAAACTGCCTAACTAAAAACTTGATCACACTGCTCCTGCCTTTAACTGCGGGGCTTGACTAAAAACTCATCGGACTGCTTAAAAACGGCTCCTGCCCGAACTGCTACGAAACTACGTCACGGTTCTTCACAAAACTGCGGGGCTTTTCTTCAAAAACTGCCTAACCAAAACTGCGTCAAGATTCTTCACAAACTGCGGGGCTTTTCTGCTTTCCCATAACCTTTATTAGTTTCACAGTCGCTCAGTCTCATGTGCGTCCTTTTAATTTTGTATTCGAATTCTGTTAGCGTCTTTTTAGGTCTTACTCCTAGGTTGGCTACATGAGAATCACGTGGTTCCCGGTTCGTTCCCTATAGGCTGCTATTTGGCGCCTATTTCTGTAAGAGTCCTCCTACTAACGAACTCCTGGGCTTGTTTATCTCATTTCTCCCCTCAGATCTCCCCTTCAAGTTGTTTTCGTGTCAGAAACATGTCCCGTTAGGCTTTGTTCAAGTTGCGTCGTTTTCGAGGTTTTTCCTGCCATATATCGCCCTAGCTAACTGTATTGGGATCGGAATTTTTATGACTTAGAGGGGGGCGCACGGTTGCGAGGTCCTGACTTGTATGACTTTGCAGAATTACTGCACAAAATGCATGATACATATTCTCTGAGGCTTTAGCTTTATGTATACTGGTAGTGACTGATTAATATTTTAGGATTCATAAAATTCAACATACAATTTTATATTCTCCCTAATCTCTGGAGCTAGGAAATGCTGCTCCATATGTGTTATTTTGGAATATTTTCACGATATAATAGCTAATCATTTTAAGAAGATTATACAATTTTAAAAAATTAAGTTAGATAATTTTTAAAACGTTTCATGATTTTACTGAATCTTACATTCCCTGAACATGTTGCTAAAGTTACATTTTGAGAAGAAAACTATATTACATTATAAGAAATACAAATGCGATTAGCTTTTGAGTTACTCATTCAAAAAACCTCAATAACAGTTTGCTATTATACTTATTTTTTAAAATAACGGTTTAACTTTTACACAGAAAATTTTAAAATTCCGAGAAAAAAATTAATTACAAATTAATTTGGAACGTAAAATTCACTACAGGGTTATAGTAAAATGAATTGAAATTTAATAGAACTTCCTCTGCGTATTTTTCTGCACCGTTGTAACATTGCGAGCAATATGAAGAGTGAATTACAATAATGAGTGGTGTAAGGTAAGCGAAAGTCCACGGAATCATGCACATGCACATCAAGATCGTCAATAGTACCTATTAATTTATGTTTCTCTAGTTTTTTTTAATTTAGCTATATTGTTCCTTTCGAACTAATTTATTTTAAATGTTTAATATCTACATATAATAAAAATGAAACATAATGTAACTAGCGAACAATGAAAATAAATTAACAAGTACTACAGCAGCAGAAATGTAATTTAAATGTCAAACACTTAAATAGCAATATAAATCGCCATATTTTGAACTTTTTGAGTTCTCCTTCAAAGGCAGAAGACAAGCGAAGTTTGTAAAACTAAATATTGAATCGGGAAGGTAACGCTATGTGCGGAGAGAGGTAAAAAGAGAAAAAGAGCAAAAGAGGAAATATGTTGATAAATAAAACAAAATAAAAAAATTTTCAATAGAAAGGTATAAATCTTACGTGTTAAGGAATATATTAACACGTAAGATTTAAACCCGTTGACATATGCCCTTTATGTAAAATTAGAGCTCCTATATCTGAGGTAATTTTTATGGACACAAGTTCATAACTCATCAACAAGTGTTCAGTTAAACACATCACCAAAATCTTTATAGTGGGACAGGGCATGTTGGGCAACCGGAAGGGCGATTTGGTTTTAATAGAAAGCCTATTATTGCTCATACGGAGCGAAAAAGCTATACATGTTAAAGCATAAAACGGCTTAATAAAATTACAAGATAATATATACGGCATTCTTAGAAGCACAATAAAAATTAAATAATCTGAAATTCTCTGCATATATTGGGACTGTGGAACGAAATGGCATATAATTAGCGCACAGGTTTTACATTTAGGGCGTTGGCAAGAATATGATACTACCACCGAAAGGATTGAGATAGTGATAGATGTTTGCGAAATATACTTTTATTATTATGGGTATTCAAAAAGTAAGGCGCTGTAGAAATTTATAAAAATCACTTAACGATGAATGCATTAATAAAGTATCATGGCATTCTTTCACAATAGGTTTGATGCTCGTAGTTCCAGGTACGTAAGTGGTAACAAGATTAATGCATTTTTATTAGAAGCTTTGGTTTGCATTGACTTTTTTTCTGCTCTGCGACAGTACGGGATTGTAAAAAGGATATTGTTGTTCTTGGAGCGTTGAGATAGAATTTTAATATAATTATCAAGAAATGAAAAATTATTGCAATGATGGATTGAAAGACGAAAAGGAATAAATCTTTTGGCCTGCAGGGAAAGACAGCTAACACAATGAAGATATTACTGTTAATTGGTGGGCTTAAAGTGCACGGAAATAAGAAAAGAACCATTATATAAAAAATATCAATATTTATGAACATACCAGCACTGAGAGGGACAGAAGTGAACTTAACCTAAAATGTGGAGTTAAAGTAGGTAAGAAACCGCTCGATAGATTCTGACCCATGGACCCAGCGCACGAATATATCATCAATACATCTCAAACGTATCAATAATGCAAGAAGTTCTGGTTTAAGGAATTCCTTCTCTAAGGAAATCGTAAAAAAATATTAACATAAGACAGTGCCATTCTGGTGCCCATTACAGTGCCATTAGTTTGTAGATAATATTTATTATCAGAATTAAGTGCATTATGGGTGAGAACCAGATGATTAAATGAATAATGAAATCCGTGAATATGGTATCAAGATGTGCTTGAAAGTTTAGGAAGCCTCTGAACATCTCACAATCCTCACGGTGGGTAGAGTTAGTATAAAATGACTTCAAATAAATATATGGTAGTAGCATATACGCCAAAGGGTCAACTTTGTTAAGTATACTCAAAAATTTATAGGAATATTTTATACAGGACGGAGTAGACGTAACATGTTGTAACCATAAAGCTACTAACTCAAAAATGCGTTCGGTGGAGGAGTTGAAAATGTCTACAACCTGGCTTCCTGGAAAGTAATTTTTATGAATTTTAAGGATAAAATATGTGGTGGGAATACCAGTTTCATTAAGAGTAATTTAAGCAATGACTTTGGGCATTAAATTCTTCTCCAATACCAGAAGAGTCGATAATCTAGGCTATGTCTTTATTAAACATTAATGTAGGGTTCGAAGACAATACTACAAATTGGTATCCAGAATATTTGGGACTGGTGGTGCCATCTGATCAAAAACTTACTTTGAAACTAATGACCGCCGTCACCCTCGAAGTAATTCCCTTCCACAAGTATACACCAAACCCAGCGATTCTGTCATTTTCCAACTACATCTTGGAAGTCATGTTCTTTGAGGGTGTTTAGCACAGACAGCGTTTCTTCTTGAGTCCTCTCAATTGTGTCGAACCGACGTCCTTTCAACTTTATTTTCAGTTTGGGGAATAGAGCGAAGTCGCAGGATGCCAAATCAGGTGAGAACGGTAGTTAGGGGATAACCTTCATGTTGTTTTTCGTCAAAAAATTCCTGGTGAACAAGGAGTTGTGACAGGGCGCATTATCGCCAAAGTTCGGGCCGTCATCTCTGCACATTTTCACGGAGTCGTCGCAAGACAACACAGAAGTACGTGGAATTCGCTGTTTAATTTGGTGGGACGAATTCTTTGTGCACAATCTCATTGGTAGAAAAGAAAAGGAGGAGCATGCTCTTGACTTTGCTCTTCATTTGTCTCGCTTTTTTGGTCTTGGTGAACTCGAGCTCTTCCACTGGAAGGATTGTTGTTTTGTCTCAGGGTCATAAGCGTACATTCAGCTCACGTCGCGGGTGATGACCCTGGACAAGAAGATTGGGTCATCGGATATGGCCTGGCGAAGCTCCGTGCAAACTTCAACACACTGCGCCTTCTGATCAGCAGTCAGGATCCTTGGCACAAATTTTGCGGCGTCACGATGCATGCCCAATTCATCAGTTAAAATTCGTTGGCATATCCCATAATCAATTCCCACTTCATGAGCATGGTCTTCAATGGTTCGACGTTCGATCCTTACAAACGAGGTGATGAACTTTGGCAATAATGTCAGGCGTTGTGCAGCTGACGGACCTACCGTTGTGAGCATCGTCTTCAATAGCTGTACAGCCGGCCCTGAACCGGGCATGCCACTCAAACACACGTGTACGGCTCATGCATTGTCCCCCATGAATCATTGAATCATTGCGAGGGTCTCCGTAGCACTTTTCCCGGGATTTTCACAGAATTTGATGCACACTCTCTGTTCTAATCTTTGATTCAACGTAAAATCGCCACACACTACACACAGAGTATCATGACAAATACTATAGAATGTCAACAAATCTATCCAGCTGCACGAATGTTTAAACACTCACTCATCAGATGTGCTAATGTTACCACCTAGCGGTGCAAAACTCTACTGCAACTACTGTCGAGATGGCAGCACCAGTCCCGAATATTGTGGATACCACCTGGTGTAATAAGTGAAATCAAGCTGTCGGCAATCTTTGTCATTATAAGTGGAAATGTCTTATAATGCTATGGAGTATTTTTATAAGTGGGAAGAATCATTAGATTGATATTATCAGATAAAATTTTATTGTTGATTTCCCGCTCGAAGTTATCATTCGAGGTGATGGTCTAGGAATTTAGAATCACTTATCAAAATTAAATATTGGTTCATAAAATTTATAAAGCATAACTAGACGGTAAAGGAAGAGGTTCATGTTTAGAGAGAGTGAGGGAGAAACTTGAGAAGGTAGGAAGTGACATCTGACTTAAGCTAAGTTGATTTAATTTTCCTATAGTAATGCCATTTTCAATTACGTAACTAGGCAAAAAATTTGTGCCTATAAAACTAATTTATGACGGTAAATTTAGGAGTTGTGCCAAAATATATTCCTTTTTGTAAAAGTGGTATATCGGCATCCAAATGAGGAGCAAACATAAATTAACAAATCCACTTTTACTGGCACAAAAAAAAAAAGCAGGAAGTACATTTGCTCTTGGGCTGCTGACATTTAATCACAAGATAAAATAATTTAGGTGAAGGAAGTAAATTGAGGATCGAAGCCAAGTCAAGGATTGACGCTACGTTAAGCGGTGACAATTTTTTACAGAAAGAGGCAGCAAAGTAAATAGGGGTACCGCGCTTTTATGTTGCAAAAGAGTTTGCGATTTTGAATTTGGTTCAGAGAATTTAATAAATTATTCGCACGCATCAAGATACTGTTAAAACGATAGGATATATTCAGTGGAAAATGCTAAAATAATTTTAATAAGGATAATTAATTTAGAAAAATGAAATTTCTGAAATACTGAAAATGACTGAGGATAATACAAACAATTACTGGGAGATCTGATACCTGAATAGATAAAACAGGATTTTGGTTCTAGGAACTAAAACTAAAAATCGAAATTGAACCAATATTCCGTTAGGACATACATCAATAAGAGTACGATAAGAAAGGAAGCAAATGTGTTCTGCATGTGTTAACTATTTTTGGAAGGGTACTTTAGATAATAAACCAAAATTTCATTACATTAGTTGAATAGCTCACGTAATACAAGAAGTAATGGAAAGGTAAATAACAGAAAGCGTAAATATACTAATAATGGGTATTAAATAAATATAAAAAAAACAAAAATAATACAGTAAAGATCAATAATAAAGACGGTAAAAGCAAAGCAAGTAAAAGCAAAAAATAAATAAACCAAGGAAAAAATCTTAAAGAAATAGAATAGATAATGGAAAAATCTTGAACAATATAGCTAAAATAACAAGTATTAGAGAAGCAGAAATAGATAAAAAAAAACACTGAAATAGTAACGCTAATTTTGTATATTTCGAAATGCTTGTATTATTCTTCAAAGCAGAACATATGTTATCCCCTACATACCAAAAAAATCTATTAATTTTTTTCTTTCAATCAGCAGTCCCCGTCTGTGCATCAACTTTTAATCTCTTGATAACTATATTAAAAATCTGGTTCGAAAGACCCAAGACCAAACATATCCTGCCTGCCTTTTATAATCCGGCATTATCCCACCTCAAAATACAAATGGAAATCAAAAGATTCTAGCAAAATGTATTAACCTTGTTACTTTCCTAGAATTATGAGCATTTTGAAAAAATGTCACTATACTTATTAATGCATGCACTTTAAAGTTTCAACCGTGCCTTATTTCAGAATACCCCCTAATATTTAATGGATATTTCGCAGTAACCTGCTACCATATAAATTACCCCACTTGTCACAGGACCTGCCAGTGCCCTAAATGCAAACCCTGTTAGCTAAATTTGCCATGCCATTCGTTCTACAGCCTTAATTTTTCTATAGAAATTAAGTTAACTGCATTTGCTAATTGCATTTCTAAGAAAGTCGTATATATGTTATCTTATAAGGCTTGCAAAACAATTAATTTTGGTTTATTTTATACTGCTTTTTGCTCCGTATGAACAATCATGTCGGTTCTGGTGGTGTAGTGGTAACCATACTTGCCTTCTAAACCCAAGATCGCGGGTTCAAACCCGGCCAGGGCCGATGGATTTTTTCGGGCGTGAAAATCCTAAGTATGGCTTCCTTCGGAAGGGAAGTAAAGCCGTGGGTCCCGTGTCGTACATTTACGGTACGAAAAAGAACCTCAAGCCTGAAAAAAGAGAGCCCTCTGAGCAAAATTTGTCGGCCGCTTCACGCCCGCATTTGAATGGGACGCTGATGACCTGAGATGTTAAAGAGCGTTCTTAAATAAAACGGGGGGGGGGGGGGGGGGGAGGAACAATCATAGAAAGCAAATCTTCCTTCCGGTTGCCCTACGTGATTTCTCCCACGGTATGACGATGCGTTACCGACTCATATCCCTAACAGTTACCTCAGAGATAGAAAGAAAGAAGCATTTCCACAAACAATCTAAATGGTGTTGTTCCCCTAACACAGATTGCCAACAAAGTTATAGATTCAGGAGAATGATATTAATTGAAAGAAAATTAAAAGAAATTAAACACTCATAAATAACTCAATATTAAAGCATACTTTTATCACTGGTAACAATAGAATATTTTAAGAATTTTTGTCAGGCACAATAATTTGTAATTTTTATTTTTATATTATAAGTGTGAGCATTCAATGTCATAAAGCAACAAAGTAGCTTTCCCATGTATTCTAAGCACCTAGTGGATTCCATATATTGTTTGTTATTCGTTCATTAGTACGATTTTAATAAGCAATTTTAATCGACATTTTCCACTCTAAAATGTTGCTGAACAATTTTACATTTGAAATTTAGCTTACATGCAACACATGGACATCAAAATTTATAAATGCAGCTTGAATATATTTGCACACTGAATGGAAATACTGGATGCCACCTTTTGTAAATGTTTAAAAATATGATAAAACCATTAAATAGAAGTAAATGCTACATACTACCATCCTTACTAGCATTACTGCAAACAGTAGACGCGTTTTACTAGTTGAAGCTGCTTTGTTAAATTCATATAGTATGTTGTGACTTATGCTTTTAAGTTCAGATGGTATGGACTGCATATTATTGCGAAGCAGCTGCTATTGCTGCTGTACTGCTCTGAAGGCACAAGTTATTTAGGTATAAACGAAAACCTGTGATAGGATCTTCTGGTGTTTTTTTTTTAAATAGCGTTTAACGCCCGTGTCACGTACTGTGTCATCAAGGGCGGTAGACACCGATGATATATGAAATGAAATAATAAACGGGAAAGGTGTTTTTAAAGGAAAGGAGAGTTCCAGGCCTAAGTTTAAGGTACTTCCCCGACAATTGTCATTTATGAAGACTAAGGAAAACCTCAGAAAAACATCGTCAGGGAGAACAATCCTAGTGAGTATCGAACCCAGACCTCCCGCTCACGAGTCCACGCCTTAACGAACTCGATCACCCGTTGTGATCTCTTCTGATGGTGGTGAAGAAAATATGCTGCAATGTTTAGGAGGTGAAAAAAGTACTGCACATTTTATATGTTTACTTGAAGATGTATTATTGGTAAAGTTCCGATTAAATATACAAGTTTTCATTACAATAATCAAAGCATTTACTGTTGATATTGTTAATGACATCGTAATGGTGGTATCTCTTTGCTTGTAGAAACATGAAGTAGCAAAGATTATCAAAATGAAATAAAGTGCATCACATATGTACTAAGAATTCAAAGTGATTATGAAATTAAAATTTTATATAACATAATTAGGGCACCGTTATCTACTATAAGCGATTTCATTAAGAAACAAAAGAGAAAGTAATTAATGCTGCTGTTCTGAATGTGTTTTGTTGTGTGTTAAGCACACAATATTATGTTCTGCTAGAAGACGTGATCGTAAACAGTAAGTAAAAGTATAAAGTCCAGGAGTATTTCGTATACTAATCTGCCTAAAGTTCAGGAGTATTTCGTATACTAATCTGCCTTCAAAGTGTGCCATTTAATTGCATTGTTTTTGTTACATTTTCAGTAGTATAGACCTCGGAATGAGAAATTCAAGCCGGTTTATCCCGCTAGGAATGCTGGTGTAACCTGCGATTTAAGTTGGCATACAAATACAAAATGCCGTTTTTGTCCAAAATTTGGAGCTAGTCCTGCTATAAGATGGCATCACCAGAGTTCCTAAAATGCAGCCATGTATGGCGTGAGCGTTCCGGAGAGAGAAAACGGACTTCATAAAATGTTTTATCCGGAGCTTAATGTTTTTATTGAATATATCCAAGACAAAAAAATATTACAAATAATGAACCCAATGATATGGGACGCATGATTATATTACTTAGTTAAAATCGGTGGTATAGGTTATTCGCTCCTTAATACTTGGTTAAAATATAGTGGTTTAGTACATACATTTTTATTGTCTGTTTTCTTTTGAAACCATGTATACGATGGTAAATGCATTCAGAATTTCTGCAAAAAGCAGAGCTCATGTACAGCGTTGCAGAGACAGACGTAGAAGGGTAATGAGATTTAACGCAGATTATGTGAATATAGCGATAGAGTGCGTTGACGTCATCCTCTGCGGAAGGAAAATACAAATCATTAATTTTGGTGGATTCTAACCTCAATTCGAAATGTTAACAGCGGCGAAACGGACACGGATGTCTATCGTTTTAATGTCTACGATGGTGATGTGCTCCAGAGACGATTTGAAAATTTGAGGAGTAACGTCCCTTGCTGATGACATAAGGGTGACGTAAGGTAATTCTTGCAACAGGGTCGTTGGCGATGTCCATAATAGTGGAATATGAAACGCTGAACCAGCAGACATTTCAAGTCTTTGGTTGTTCTCATTGCAGCTATTCCAGAAAATTCTGCTAGAAAGTGTATTCGATTTAAAGTGTGGTCTTATAACATTCTCTTCTACGAAAAAAGCACAATGTAAGGTACAAGTTGCATCATATAACAGTAAGAAGAATGAACAGTTGCTCTTAGAAAATACCTATGTATAAAGGAGGTATATTGCAGCCACCGCCCTCCTATTGGGCGTCTCTTATTGCAATTTAAGTCTGAGGACTTGCCTGATGTATCTGTTGAAGACTTCTTTGTCAACATACTATAGGTTATGGGAAGGAGGATCTTCAACACGGCCTTCTTGCCGCATCACTGTCGACCGTCCTGTCCTTTGAGTGATATTGGATATGCCGTACTTCAGACCTCTAATCGCTTTGAAGGAATACGCACGGTTTTTATGCGGATAAGCTCACTGAAGGTAGCCACGTCGTCATTCAGAATGGTGATGTTGGGCAGAAGAGTACTGTAGTGTGTCACGCTTACTTGGTGGTCGGAAGGACACTGAGCAGTGTGAATCATGGCGTGACCTCACATGAAGAGCAATCTATGAGAAATGAGAAATTAGTCAGCATGTGTTCTGGAAGGTGGCGAGTTGAAATATTGCGTGCATCTGCGATAAGGAGCATAAGCGAACCGTAATTCTGGTACCAGGTGGTCTAACACAGTAATGACGTCCATGGACGGGTACAGGTGGAATAACTGTTTTCCGTGGTACATGAGGAAAATGCGATCTAGTAGGTTGATTTGCTCGAGGAGGAGGTCGTTCCAGATTTATTCTATGTAAAATCTCAGGGCATAGCACATGCGAGGAACAGATATGCACAATAGGCTTTACCATTACTTTAAAGTAGCAATATTCTAGTTAGTGATCAGTTTGGCTTTAGAAAAGGAATTTCAACAGAAAATGCAATCTGTAAACTCACTAATGAAACTTTTAACTCATTCGATGAAAGAGCGCAAGTTTGAGGAATACTTTGTGACTTAGCAAAGGCTTTTCATTTTGTCAATCATGAAATTCTGATAAATAAATTAGTTATCTATGGAATAAAAAACAAATACTTAAAATGGTTTATATCCTACCTTGACAAAAGGAAACAAAAAGTAGTGATAAATTGTCCCTTCAATAATAAAAACAATGCATCGGAATGGGGAATGATTAACCATTGAGTGCCTCAAGGATCTGTTCTGGGTCCTCTTCTTTTTCTAATATATATAAATGACCTCTCCTTATTTATCCAAGATGTAGGAAATGCTGTTCTATTTGCAGATGACACAAGCATATTGATAAATGGAAAGAACCTTAATGATTGTGCCATTAAATTAAATTTGGTTCTCAGTTCATTGTGTGTGTGGTTCAAAGCAAACAAATTGTCTCTAAATCTAGATAAAACAAATGTTATGAAATTCATTACTCACAGATCTCCAGATCCACAATTACAGATAGCATATTATAACAGTGTACTTTCACAAACCAAATACATTAAATTCATTGGTTTAATAATTGATAACTGTATGATTTGGAAAGATCACATTGATATTATTATACCTAAACTAAGCAGGGCATGCTATGCAATATGTGCATTAGTAATGTTGGAGTCAATTAAGACTTTAAAACTAGCTTATTATGCTTATTTCAACTCAATAATGAAATACGGTCTAATATTTTGGGGAAATTCAGTTAAAAGTGAACTTGTCTTCCTGTTACAGAAAAAAGTCATACGAATAATTGCTGGTACACACAAAGGACATTCATGCAGAAACCTCTTCAGGAAATTTGAAATTTTAACTCTTCCTTGCGAATATATTTTATCCCTCATGAATTTTTATATAAGAAATAAACAAAAATTTGTTCAAAATCAAAATATATATGACAAGAATACTAAACAAAAAGCAAATCTACATCACCCAATTGATTGATTTGTCTGTTTTTGGTGTTGGTCGAGTTGTTCCAGGTTTTTTTTGTAGTCATTTATGTAGATGCAAACAAATTTTTGTATTGAAAACTACTGTGGTAATTGTATATGACTAGTTCAATGTTCGTAGGTCTCTGTGGCTGCTCCGTGGACTCACTGAATGCTCCAAGAACTGAACCGAACCGGAACCGAACAGAACTGAACTGAACTATTTATACCTGTAACTATTTGTATTATATTAATCGTTTCTAATTCAATATGGTTTTCAACACACAAAAAATCACTCACATTTACTGATATAACTGAATTATATAAAGATAAGTCTCTTCCTTACAATCAAACGGGAAATGTGAGGCACATTCCTCATCCTGTTTACATATTCTACAAATGTGTTAATCTTTATAGAGCCCCAGACTATTCTCAGATTTTTTCTGAGATGACCACCTTGAGTAATTAATAAAACTACCTTCTTTATTCCTCTTCTGTCCAATTTTAGAACAGAGGTGGAAAAGTGTTGCTTGGACTAAGGACCAATTTTCTAGTTTGACTTTGTCCACAATAGATTTGTCACCCAAGTTGGTGTTTTTCACAAACCATGTTGCGATGCGAAACACTGGTTCAAGGCCATTAAAGTTTGTATCAGAACCTCTTTTTGCCAACTGATCTGCTCTTTAGTTTCATGAACGCCATGATGCTCCGGCAACCACAGCTCTTCAACGTTGTTGTAAGATGCCAGGGCAGACAAGTGTAGGAATATTGGTAACTTCAAATACTAACGCAAAATATAAAGCTTTTTAATAATCTTAGCAGTCAGTTGACCTACATATGCTATGCAAAATATAAAGCTTTTTAATAATCTTAGCAGTCAGTTGACCTAAATATGCTAAGTATTAAGGAATACGATAATAATTATGAAAGAAGGAACATTTATAAAGAAAGAATAATTCAGCATTTGTGTACACTAATAATTTATGTTTGGTGCTATTGAAGTACGTTATATGATTGATATTGACGTTTCCTGTTTCAAATGCAAACTTCAGTCCAGCATATTGGTTTGTGTATTTTTAAGGTTCTTGCTACATGCTATGAAAGTCTTTTCTTTTCTCTTTTATAATAATCTCTTCTAACACAAATTTTCCCAAAAATTGCTTGTATTGATACCATGAGTTCTAAGCAATATGAAGGTTCAAATGGACCAATAAATAAATAAGAGAGAGGAATCGGAAATCCCTATTCTCCTGTCATATTTCCACGACTTTCATGCTACTGCAACATGGTTTGTGCATTATTACGCTTGAATATTGATAAATGCACAAGAAAGAATTTAAATTATCATAATATACGACATGAAATAAAAGAACCACTTGGCACCAATGGCAATAATCCGCTCTGTGCATTAACGTATACGAATATTTTACTAAGGAGGGGACGGACATTCCTAATTAATTGTGGCAAACAGCTGTTCCTCCATCTTGCGTCATAGACGTCACTATCATAATTTTTTACTAATACTTTACAAATATAGTTTTTAGTACAACAGAAAGTTGCTGTAAGACCATACTTAAAAGCAGAACTTGTACTAATACATTTGTAATATACTAGATTCTATTTTTGTGGAATAGCTGGAATGCCCGGCTTGGTTGTTCCAGCCCTTGTTTGAACCGTAAGCTCAGCTAGGTAGGCAGCATTTCACATTCACCATGAACATACTCGCAAAGGATTAACCAAACATTCCTACTCATTTGTAATATCAGTTCCTTTACTTAGGTGAAATCGATTTTGATTCGTTTATATTACAAGTTAACTAATTAAAAGCTGTAAATACATGCTGCCAACAATATAGCAATATCAACCAATATTCGGAACTTTTTTTTACAAAAGTACAAGCCTTTAAATAAAATTATAAACGGGGTGGAAATAAAAGAAAAAGAAGATAACCCTTGAATAAAAGGTTTATTTAAAATGTGGCAAAAAATGAAATCATTTTAGCATAGCTGGTCAAGAACGTTTTTGTTGGCTACCATGTTTCCTCGTGCCACATCAGCTATGCTAGCGCTCGAAGAATTGGAGGAACGAACTAAGTGAATTAGCAATTGTGGGCTTGGGGAGTGAGCTTGTATAGCAAACTTAATAGCCTCATTAGTTCTAGCCTTGTCAACAGATGGTAGAGCTGCAAGTTTAACTTCTGAACATGTATAAACGTATCATTTCTACCACATTATCAGAATTATTACCTAAATGCGAAAGAAATTCCATTGAATATAATTGACTACCATTATGGAACACATATTTGGTTCTCCAGCTGCGGATAAAAGATTTAGTTTATAATTGTATTTTGTAAGAATAATATCTTATGTAAGTAAGCAACAAATAAATGATTAATTTTTCAGGTCTAATTAATTGTACGCAGACAATTTAAATTCAACTTATTGAGTGACAATTGATCATACATTATTGTTTATAGTTGACAATGGAAAACTTATCGCTGTTAGTTTCAACTATAACGAATAAGCATATAATTACTTCATGATATTATTGTCATGCTAATTGCGGTTTTTAAATGTTATCTTTTCAACACCAAATTGGTTTTCTCGTTGGGGAAGGTAAGTTATATAACAGCAATAGAGGTGCACACGTACTTTGACTTAAATTTATACGGCAAGAGCCTCTTTGCTCGCATATGGAAATTACGATATACCTTTTTTATATGTTTCGACCTAATGCACACTTAATGTAATTAGTCTGGCAAAAGCAAACTCGATTTCCGAAAAGTAATTGATGTGACGTTCACCTAATACATACTTAATGTAACTAGCCTGGCAAACTCGATTTTGAAATATCTTATTATTTCCTCGAAAAAGTAATACATGGCAAAGTTTTCTCCTTAAATAGGCAATAGGCATGCATCAAATGTGGCGGATGTTTCAGAAGATTCCTCTAAGACTTTAATACTTTTACTAAAATTTAAGCAGCAAGATCCCTCCTTGCAATACATTCCATTTGCTTAATTCTGAATGTAAATAGTAATTACTAATGTGAACGTTTCTCCTGTTCACACATGCCGATAGCGTTTTGGTATTAGGCTGTAATTGTTATATATTTCAAAATATTTATTAATTCTTTTCAATTTCGAAAAGGAACTAAAAATCGTGTTTAAAATATGAGTTCGGGCAATAATGTTTCAAATATGCTTCATACTTTTATTTAAAGAACTTGAGCAGATTACATCTTAGTACTATTTGGTCTGCAAAATCTAGAACTCTCTTATAAACATTTCAAAAATGTCCATTATGTTCAGATAGTAGGACTCAGGGTCATAGCGCCAGCCCTGCACGGTGCAAGATGGGACGCCGAGAGAATAGGACCTGTTCCAGACAATCAGCAAGTAGCACTTGTCAGCAAGCTCTTGCCCACCCCGCCGGTCCACACTTCTTGCCGACCATCGCAGCCAAACTTCAGCCAACGCCCGCCTCCGCTGCCAATCTTCAGCCAGCTCCCGCCACATCACTTCCTCACGCCACACCGGTAACTGTTCCGGCCCGGGTTTCTACACCTAGACAATTCTTGAGGGGAAAAATATTTTGCAGCAGAATACTCCGGCAGGAAATTCTACTGACAGAAGTAACGATTCTCCCATAGCCAGCTCATCTGCCATGCCCGCACTGCCATCCGCTCCTTCAGACTTGCACAAACTCCGCAGCCAATCTACATCACCTACGCAGACCAACAGCAATGAAGACCATTCAGCGCCGACTATCAACACACACTCTGCAGCCCTCACCAGCGTGCACAGACGCATGACTGAAAACAAAGCACAGACCCACTGGTCCTTCGCCGTCAGAGCAGATTGCATAAGATCTACGTTTGGTCCCTCTCCACTTGTACGCCTAATCTTTTTAGAGCAGGCAGACTGCAGCGATGCAATACATACTGGCTTACGGATCGCAGACCAGCACCGTCAGATCGAGCCAAGCCGCACGCACTGCACCCTGCCAAGTTGCAGGTGTTGCGCTTACGGTCACTCCGCTGGAACCTGCATCCAACATCCTTGCTGCCATTACTGCGGTTCCAACACACTCACAGCCCACTGCACTAAACAGAACTTAGCTCGCCGGCGCCGTTGTGCCACTTGCAGGAGAAGGGACCACTTCACGGGCCAGGCAATCTGCCCATTTGCAACTGGACATTCACCTCAAGCTATACCACACGTACACCCATCACACCAACTTTAACTGAACTCAGCGCATCACTTCAAGCAGGACCAAACCGTTGCTCTGGCCTTTACAGAGCAGCTGAATCAGCTTACCTCGCAGTTCATACCACTTTTGGATACGATGCAGCACTTAGCTGAGAACTTCCACATTCTGCAGAAAACCGTCTCTGAGCGCCTCAGTGCCTTGGAGGATGCATCCACTAAGCACCACACCTACGCCACAAACAGCCAAAACCAAATACGACAGATACTGCAAAATCAGCACAAGGTAACCACAAGTCAAATCAGGAACGCAATAGAACAAACTAAGCGACACTTAGAACACTTAGCTCAAAAGGGCGATATAGGCGAAATACTCCAAGCACGTACATCAACATCACATCATGATAGCACTACACCACGGCAGATCACAACTAATACACACCAGCTTCCAAATACACCATCACACCCTTCTCTACTCCATTCATCTTTGGAGAACCTGAAAAGGTGCCCCCTATGCCAATATTAAAAAATAAACAAATAAAATAAAAGAAACAAAACCAATTGTTCGATTCAATGCTTTTATAAAAATGCGCCTTTTAATTTACTTTATACAATTAATCCATTAACCACTCCTTCCACAATTTCCGTTAAGTTTGTTCGGGACCAAGCAGGGCCTCGGTCATCCTTTGCTCCGTCACTCCATTTTGAGACGTTATCAACTGTCAGCCAAAATAACAATGTTATGAGTGTGCTTAAGGGGAACCTCGCAAAACCACTCTATTCCTTTCTCTAACCATACTTTTAAGCCTTAATTAAATAAAAAAAGTATCTTCATACTACTAACTAATGTACATAATATATTCGTAATATATATATATATATATATATATATATATATATATATATATATATCTTAATAAGTGCTCATTCTTAAAATATACGTTTTAAAATCCATAAGCGTAAAGTTTTGAAATTATTTTATTCTATTCTTCACCTATTTTCCACTGTACAAAGCCATCGTTTCATAACATTCCAACTATTACGCAATGGTATATCCCAATGACCTAACCTACTGTTGAAGAGCGCAATTCTTTATATTAAAGTTGTTCAATTCGCATTTTCATCTATGCATGCGTATAATACGATAGTCTGTAAAGTCTCCCATTTTATGTATATTCCACATCAATATATGTTTAAAACTGAAAGTTAAAAATTACAGACTGAATTTAGTAAGTACACCATGAAACAGGTGAAATATGTAAATAATGATTTAAAACAGTTAAACATGCGTGCAAAAAATGACTTGTTTGAGGATGCTATATTCATGTTGCTATTTTGAAGACCGTGACATACTATGCATCCATGATTTGATAGCTAATTAGCTAACCAATTTTCTGCAACATCACGATATTTGCAAAGTATTCAGAATATGTGATCTATATAATGTTAATAATCTATCATAATATTCAGAAGTGATTTATTTAGAAATTAATATGCACTGAACGTTCAAAATTGTCATTAAATTCTCATTACTTACAGAGGCAATTGATATTATAAGTTGCAAACACACACACACACACACACACACACACACACAATATTCCCTTTTCACAGGTGGAGAAGCGAAATGTATGTTCCAAATTTGCAATTTATTTTAGTTAATTGAAAATAATTCTTTTTCAAGGCATTAATGTTGATAAAGTGGGAGAAATAACATGTTTATAACTTTTTAGGTGTTAAAAGGGCAGCTTTGCCATTCATTGAACAGCCTAGAACAAATTATGGCTATTTCGGTGCAGTTTCAATCAAGGTGATTAACTTGGTTCATTCTTCCAATTCTTGGAGAGCAGGCGTAGAACGTTGTAACCACGCAAACATACTTGCTCAACCATTGGAAAATGACAGTACTGGCACTTTAAAAATAAAGTTTTTTTACAAGGGGTATGCTGTTTATTTTAAATTACAACCTTTGTATATCCTGTATTAAACTCCTAACACTTTTGTATACAAGACCTGATTATTCCATGATATTGCTATGTTGTTGGCAAAATGTATTCCATAGCTAATCCTTTAACCTCTAATATTAAAGTTATGAAAATATAAGTTCACCTAAGTAAATGCATTTTTATTCGCAGTGAATAAGAATTACTTGTATGTGGAGTATAATAGTGGAAAATATGAAACACGAACCAGGGGCTGGAAGAACCAGGCTGACAGTTCAAAGTCTCAGTGCTGCTATTCCATAAAATTTTGGTTTAAAGTATATTCATTTTAAAGTATGGTCCTATAACATTCTCTTCTACGAAAGAAGCACAACGTAAGATACAAGTTGCGCCGTATGACAGTAAGAAGAATAAATAGCTGGTTGCCATACATCTTACCCTAAATTAGGTTATGTCCACTCCTTAATTATAAATTCGTACTTGTTAATGCAGAGAGCCTATATTGTCATTCCTGCCAAAAGCGTTTTGAATTTTGCTCATATATAATGATAATTTCAGTTCTTTTCTTATGCATTTATAGTTTATTCAAGCGTAATAATGCACTTTGAAACCACGGTTATCTTATGCATTCGGTCATTTACATCTTTGGTCAAATTGAACATTTATATTTGTTTACATTGCTTGGCAATCCCGTTATGATTATGAGCCAAAATTGTGTCATAATGGAAGATAAAGAATGAAATAATATTTTCATGGAATGGAACAAAAAAAAAAAAAACAATAAACAAAACATAAACTAAGATGCTGGACTGAAGTAAGTATTTCAAACGCTAATAGCAATCATAAGCTGTACTACAATTGCACTTAACCTAACTTTTTTATTGTATACAAATACTAAATTCTTTTTGTATACATGTTCTGACTCTCCATCATCACCATATTCTCTAACACTTCTCACATTTAAGTGAACTGACTCCTAAAATTATTAAAAGCATATTATTATTTTGCGCTGATATTTGAAGTTACCAATATTCCTTCACTTGTAGGGAAATTTGCATAAAGTAGTAGAGCCTGACTAATACTTCTGTGGCACAGAGCTAAGAAAAATTATATGTAGATTGGTAAGCATGGAATTGTAAATTGCAAATGTTGCAGAAAGTTTGTGGAATATAATTTTATTGATACAAGTTAGTTCATACACATGTAATGTATTAGACCTTACTTTTGTGGACCGTTACAGTGGTATGGGAATCCCTAATACATGTACTGCTAAGACCGCGGTCAAAACATGAATTTATAAAAAACACCAAATAAGGTGGCAAACCTATTGTGGACAAAAGCAGCTAGGAAATTGGTCCTAGGTCCAAACAACGCTCCTTCCACATCTCTTCTAAAATTAGACATGAGAAAAACGGAAAGTAATTGCATTAATTATTGAACATGGTCACTTCAAGAAACATCTACAAGGTTTGCACCACTCCATTGATTCTATTTTGGGCAAGGGATCATAGCAGAAGACCATATTTTCATTTCCTATACAATGGTTTGCAGAACTTTACTCTCGTTGGCACGATAGAGCTCCAAAAATGCCTGACAACAGGTGACTCATTGCTGCTTTTGGACTGAGGAAAGAATTCTAGACACCCATCTTGCATTAACCTTGTTCATGAATAATTCGAAGGACTGTTGTTGTAGAAAGGCCCACCCTTGCTGCTACATCTGCAATTTGACACGCCGGTCTTCCATAAATTCTCCTTCCACAAGAGCAAAATTTTCAGGAGTGAGCACCTCCAAGGGCCGACCTGCACGCTCTTCGTCTTAAATGCTTTCTCAACCCATTCGTAAAAGTTTGGTCCATGCTTTCATGCTTTTACGATAGAATATGAGGGGGATGCTTCCCCAAATGCACGGTCAATCGCTGTTTCATTTGATTTGCAGTTAGTCCTTCTTATGTGAAGAACTCAATAACAGCTCCATACTTCGTTTTGAACATATCACAATATACACGTAGTTTTTATGCAACTATATCTGAACAACTGAACAGAGGAGAGTGGAAGTTACAGCTGCAATTATTTACTTAACGGATAAGGTATGACATGAGATGAGGCTTTTGTAAAGGCGATAATCCTTATCGGCGACGCCGGAAAGTTATGAACCTACCCTCGTATCTTAAAACATATAGTACTTTGGAGATGATCAGTCTTAGAATGATGTATATACTGAAAATGTGAATGTATTATTTAATGCTTATTCAAGAAAATACCATGTGATATTAGTTCATTTATACAGAGCTGCAGGTTATGAATGGGTTTTTGTATCTAAAAGTTATTAGTTAACATTTAGAGAAATTTACTCGGACAAAGAAATGCAGAATTTGCATGGAGCGGGAAATCAACTTTGTATGCCCTCTTCAAAGAAAGATGCCGCCAGTGAAGAGAGCCAGTGCTGAACACCGATTTTTGCGCCGTTAACGCTATCAAAGCATCTTCCTCCGAGCTCACTGCTCCTGTTTAAGAGCAGGTAGTAATCAGAAGGCGCGAAATCGGGGCTGTATGTCGGGTGATTGAACTGCTCACAACCGAATTGTTGAATATTGTTTTGAGTAACACCATCAGAATGGGGACGTGCGTTGTCATGAAGCAGCACAGTGCCTTGACTAAGCATTCCACGCCTTTTGTTTTGAATTGCGCGCCGAATATTTCTCAATATTTCACAGTATCGCACCGCATTGATAGTTGCATCTCTGGGAAGGAACTCACAAAGCAGAATGCCCCGTTTGTCCCAGAATACAGTACACATGCTTTTAGTGCTGACAACATTGTTTTGAATTTTTTCGTTTGGGGGATCCTGTGTGCCTCCACTCCATTGATTGTTGTTTTGATTCTGGAGTGACATGACAAACCCAAGTTTCATCACCGGTCACTATCACTGCTTAAGAATTCATCACCCTCATCACTGTATCGGGTAAGAAATGCCAAAGCACTGTTAAGTCACTTCGTTTTGTGGACATCCGTAAGCATCTTCGGAACCCAACGGGAACACAGTTTGCTTTGTGACAATCTCATGCACAAGAGTTTTTGAAATTTGTGGAAACACATTACAGAGCATTCTTATTATGAACCGTCTGTTTTCATGAATTGCCTCATTCACGTGTTTAACCAAACCAACAGTGATAACAGAAGGCCGCCCTTTCAGTGCTTCGTTATGAACATTGGATCGTCCATCATTGAAATGGCTAACCCACTGTCTCACCATTCCATCTGTCATTACATTTTAACCGTAAATCCCTACAGGTTGACGATGAATTTCAGCTGGTTTTAACATTCCTTGCATTCAAAACCCGTATTACGGAACGCATTTCACAGTCGGCGGGATCAGAAATTGTCTTAAACATTTCGAACGATCAAAAACATCTGTAAAAACAACATGACCCGAGTTTAATGGCATCAGCGGACAGACAATGAACCAGAGAGACAAGTGCACATGTGTGGAACTGCGACAATAGCGTTGCGGTGGCGTAAACGAAATGGTACTTAATTTCCGGACACGCCTCCTATGTACACAAACACTTAATAATAATGATGATAATAAGTAAAGTCTTTCATTATCTACTTCAGTAATGTAGAGTAAATATTTTTTATTTATTCATTTCAACAATAGTAATGAAGATTATTGAAAATGTGTAATGCATCCCTGATGTACCTAACAAATGTAGTGATGTTAATTGTATAAGAGCCTCGATAGAAGCATGATAGTGGATTGTTTTGTGGCCGGCATTTTGAGATTAGAAAACCAGTTTTTTTTCATATATCTTCCACCTAGGATTCCCAAATGAAATCTCAATATCGCATTGAAAAAGTTGCACTTTTTCCTCCATCATGGCGTTGTATAAAAGCCAACGTGTTTCCTGTACGCCCTTCTCCGTAAATAGGCATACACCAGTTGGTTTCTTTTGTTGGGGTTGTTTGAGAAGAAATCGAGGTACACATCTATTACGAATTTAATACTTTTACTAAAATTTAAACTGCAAGAGTGTCCTGCTAACACATATCTATTTGTTTGCTTCTGAATGTGAAGAGCAATTACGAATGTTACGAATGTACGTTAGTTACATTTCCTGTTCACAGATGCCGGTATTCTGATAATTGTATACTATGAGGCAATAATAAATGCGGTATGTTCCTTTTGCGACGGTTTTTATGGGGGGGGAGAGAAGGAAGGAAAAAAAATAGGATGCGTTTTCATTGATTAGTATACCCATAGTGTTTTATAGAAGCAATGAAGCTCTTCTTCTTCTCTCCCTCCGCTGTCTCGAAATGTCGCTATGCCACAGTTAGATTCTGTAGAGCGCTGGAATTTTGTTACCTTTTCAGGTAAACGGGGAAAATAGTCGGGAACCATGAAATGATTAAAAGCAAATCTTAAGACTGGAGACGACACTATTTATTTACTTTTGTCACTTATTCAGTATTAAGGGTCGTCTTTCTAAGTTCTGTTGAGCGGTTCTTATTTCACACTTGCACTAACCGAACTAATTGTCTATCAAAATGCACTCCCCTTTATTGCTCTACTTTCACTTTATATAGTTCAAATGGCTTTTTATCTCGATAGCTAGCATTCCCTCTGTCTGATAACTAAATTCACACCCCACTGATGACTCGACTCTTTCTGCCCTGATCGCCCAACTCTTTCTCCCCTGATCGCTCAATTCTTTTCTGCAGGCTCAAAATCCTAATCTTTTATCAAAAATCCCCTCATCCGGTCGTTAGGCCTCCTCCTACCATTTCGACAATTATTCCAGTTAAAGTTTCTCTCTTTTCGCCCAGGGGCGAGCATATACTTATTCTAAGATTTCTGATTGAACATTTCATAGACCTTAACTTTAAGCATTACTTACATTTTTCTCCCCTTTGGTTCCAACAAGTCGGGAGATGTGATTTATTTCACCCTCATGATTTGATGCTATTGTCTATTGTATTTTATGGTTCCCTTCGGAGTATAACAACGTTGAGTTTTTCCAGAAACCTAGGAGGCGACCTTTTTTTTTTATACAAAGGAGACACATGGTCATCTCTTCTTTGTCCCGTACACAACACATTCACTACCTACATACTCTGGCTTATTCCTAAAGATTCTGTCTGCCATATTTTCCTTTCTCACTACCCAGGAAATACACAATAATAGATACACAATACACAAATAACTTAACTACTAACATGGACTCACATAAATTGTACACACTAATTGAAATACTATTTATAATGTACGTAATTGACTATGCTAACATTTTATAATATTTTAATTGGGGACGGCATCCCATTAATGTTGCTACAATTTGGACATTTCTTTAACTGAGAGTATTTGAAATAAAAGTTTTAAAGCCTATAATGGTTCATTTATAGTACATTATTATACAACTAAACATTTGCACATTTTTTTTAGATTCCTTAATATATATATATATATATATATATATATATATATATATATGTTCTGCATTGTAAGCATTGAGTACTACGCGCTAGTTTATTATTGACTTTAAAAGAAAAATACAACAATATATGGACTGACAAAACTTTACTGCTTTCCGCATATTAAGGGTGATGAAGCATGCCTAAGGCTTGAATTGCAATTACTCATGAAATCGATTCACTACCATTTTTTTTTTCCTCCAACGAATGCTACTTCTGGAGTCATTTGGACAAATAACATATAACGCCTAATATATTAATTAAGATCAATCGTAATATACCTATTGGCTATTAAATGGCTTGCTGATTAAGTGTTAGAACTTTTCAGTTCATCCTATTATACGCAGGCTTTTACACGCACGCACAGATGAAAGTACGATTTGACCACTACAGTACACCCCAACGTTTAATAAAACGTATCAAGTACTATGATATGTATTCTATACTTCAGCAGTAGATAACGTTCAAATATCAAAATGTATATGCGTTAATGTTCCTATCGTCAAACTGTCGATTTGTCTGCACTTTTCTTATAATGACAATATATATATAAAAGTAATTTATGCACAGCGGGACAACCAAGATAAGGTGAGTTTATTGCATTTAATATCATTCGTATTAGTAGTAATAGGTGCACTTGAGTCCGCCAATCAGATGGCTCCATTCTGGTCACGTGATCTCCCACCAGCCAATCAGAATGCTTCTGGGGGGAAATTCAAATTCCTTTGGGCAGCCGCCAGGCCACGATTTAACTGGGCAGCCGCCAGGCCACGATTTATCTGGTCAGCCGCCATATTTTTTAAAGCCCCCCGCTGCTGCTAATATATTTTGTGATTATCTACCTTTTATAGATCTATTTGAATTTGACCTCAAAGAGCTCACCTTTACAGACCAGGTATTGTCACGCTAAATCTTTTTTAAAGATCTATTTGAATTTGACCTCTAAGAGTCAACCCTTAACAGAACAGGTATTGTCACGTTAAGTATAAAGGAATTGAAAACCTAATTTTGGTGAGGGAAGGAATGAGGTAAATAAAAAGTCTTTTTCTTTATTTTCAATTATTTATTGAAAGATACAAGTGTTGAATTAATCTCGTCACATATAACATCGTAGAAAACAAATTGTGATGCAGTCTCTTTTGGTGATATAAAAGTGCTACTATTTGAGGCACTGTTTGCATATTCTTGTACATCATTTGTTGCTAATACATATTTAGCAAGTTGGTGCTGCAATATGTTTGCGTTACACAGGATGAAGTTTACCTCTTCTAGTCCAAGGCTGATTTGGGCGTTTTGGCTGTGTATCTTGACACGCTGTTTGTTGCCGGACCGCAGGCGAAACTGCTCCTCGATGCACTTGTACGACTGGCTCTGGCACAAGTGTTCCTCAAGCTTGGGTACGTGATTTAGCAATGTGGTGAAATAGTATGAGGAGAGCAAAACAAGTCCTTGTTTCACTCCGCCGATTTCCACGTAGGCTTCGTAATTTCTCTCTGGATAATATCCGAAGCTGATGTATCTTGAGCGATGTTTGTTGAGGAAATAGAGTCTTCGATGCAGGACGGGTTCGGGGCTGATCACCTCTGCTGGTTTGCGCCTGTACGTGCGCAAATTCTTCCCCCTGGAGCTCATGACGAACACTGCAGACCCGTCAGTGCAAGACCTCTTTATAGAGCTGCAACAAATAAAGCATCGTGTCTATTAGAGCTTTTGGGAGGACATCTGGTGTTAAGTTTCTTAAGTTTGTGATGCTCAAGTCACTTGAACATGGCATGAGCGTGTTTGCATGCACAGTGAGTATTAGAAAATTTGTGACAAGGAAAACCACAGTGCATTTGATGGTACAGATCTTCAGGATTTGGACAATTAAACTCTTTTTCTAGATTAATAAAAGTTCTGTCTGTTAGTGCAGAGAGTAGTGCACATTTATCCTCGTTGCAGGCGTATAGCGAGATGTGTCCCGCCACCACTTCCTCTAGTATTGTTTTAAGCATGCTGTAAGGAATGTATCCATCATTGAAATGTATTCCATTTTGACTTTCCTTGTTGTATCCTTCAAATTTATGATTCCAAGGATACGGACTCGCAAAATGGAAGGTTTGTACAAAATCTTTGCCAGCAATGGACAATTCCTTTATTATTGTTTCCTTGCTGTTGCCCCTGAGGGCCTCAAAGTCCACCACTAGACTTCCTTCCATTGCAGTCATGCACAGAAAACTGACGATGAAAAAATAACGGTACTAACTTTTATACCAGGCAGGCATTGTTGTCCTCCTCTGCAGTGCTGGATTTGAAATTCTTTGTTGAACATCTCAATTGCTTGTCCATCTGGATCGCCGGAGTTGAACATGGCAACAAACTCATCCATGGTGTACCCTCTGGCGCACACGTACAAGGCGTAGAGGCATACGTATTGTCCGCACAGGTCCGAGAAAAGGTCTTGAAGTTGGCGATGATTATATGCGTAGTGGGGAGTATTTGCAGAAATGAAGTTTTTCAGGGGTTTTATAAAAGGAGGGAGACCGTAGGAATCAAAATACCACGAAGCAAACTTATTTTTGAATGTAACAGCTATCCGATGTGAACCAGGCAAACCGTGTGGATCTAAATTAACGATAAAAGTCGCTGGTTTGGTAAATTCTGCAGGAAGCATATCTGATGGATAAACTCCCATAAAATAAGGCATGCCTTTCAATGCATTTTCTATTTGCAAGGTATTCATAATTAGAAATCTGTGTGAACCCTCTTGTCTTTGTCTATCTGAATAGAATTGTCGTATTCGCAGTACATGACACAGGTGATGGCGTGCTTAAGCTTCTCTTTGAATCTTAGCTCTATTCGAATGTTTCCGTTGTTTAATAGAGAAGCGTGACCTTCGGAAGCGGCACTGTCTGGAGTCAAATCAAAGAGGAGCATGAAATGGCCCAATATATACATGTCGTGGGTGATCTGTATTCCACTGTTGGTATGATGTATGCCAGAACCAGAAAAGAGCGTTTGATAGGCCAACGTTGATCCCTTTTCGTGAGAGGTATCGATGGAGAGACCTTCCGAAGGAATCTGTTGGCCGTTTAAGTAAATGGCAAAATGTTCCAAAGCATAATGCTTAAATTAAGGGTTGGTGTCAAAAGTTCCCGAAAAATTTGTATTTCCAGTTATGCCAAAAAGAAGTATTTTGGGTAGGGGACCCAGCACAGCATTATCTATAGATATTGTGCTTTGTCCGGCTCCAAAAGTGAAGGATCTAACATCGACGCGTGTTATGTCGTACCTTGCACTGATCTTTTCTATAGCCTTGGAGTGTGCCAGCAAAATGCTTGGAGATGGCTTCATTTTTTTCACATAGAGAGTGGCATCGAGAAACTGAAACCTGACTTTGGGATCTGCGCTTTCGCTCAGCAGGTAAAAAGATTCTTTTGCCTTTGTTAATTTAATTTGAATGTTAACACCGGGGAGCAGTAAAGTGGGCACATTGAAAATATCCCCATGTAACTTACCATACATGACGATTTCCTTGGATGCTTTGCTCTTTTCATACCGTTCCTTCCAACCTAGGTTTGAGTTTCCCGCTGCCAATGTATTATTTTTTGAGGCATCTTCTCCGGTTAGTCCATTGAGAGCCGTATCGATGTACCAGAAGGCGTTAGTAAAATGGCTTTTGGCTGCATCTTGACCGTACGTTAATAGCGTTTCTAGGTAGCTGCGATAATGGTAAAGATCTTCGGAAGGGGTGATGGATACTCCATTTAAATTCACGCTCAACTGACTAAATAACGAATGAAGAAGATTGTTAATTCCGGTCGTTTTATCTGCATCTCCCAAATTTGTGCCATCTAAATTTACAAACTTGCCCCTCACCATCAAATGAACATTTAAGTCTACATAATGCTCATTATCTCCGGGAATAACAAATTCTAGCACCGATTGATCTACGGGAGCGATGGGTTTGTACAAAGTAGTGAAGTTTCCCAATATAGCCGATTGGAGGGGCTTTCTCGCGAATATATCGAATTCGGACTTTGTACAAGCGAACATGGTGCTCACCTACGTCCACCCAGTCCACATATGCCGGCACAACTGCAATGCGCGCGGTATTTATGCAAATACGTCTCTAGCTATTCGTTTTCTTTGTTTTTTAGCATTAGGAGCTGGCCTCTTTTTTCTCCCCTTCCCCTTTTGCTGATTAAGCTTACCCACTAAATTTTTGGTACTCTCTGTGACTCGACTGGCCACTATGTCTTTGACTTTGTTGTCCGGCTGTTTGGTAGCAATGTCGGACATGATGTTTGCACCAGTGGTGAGGGCTTCTCTGCCCAAAGATTTTGCCCCTGTTAGGAGGACGGGCTTGACAATTCTGAACAGACTGCCCAGGAAGCTACCTAAACCTCTCCCTTGCTGAACGTAGGGATTGCCAACGTACAAGGGTCCTAAATATTGTCCTAGACGTCCGCCGCTCTGGTTCACATAGTACGCTGTTAGCGGATCCATTGTTAACTGTCAAAGACGATTTTGTGCATTGCAATATATATGCGCCTTGGCCCTCGTGGAGGGACTTGAACCTTCTCGGCCAAACTAGATTGACCCTCTTGGCGGGACTAGTGAGAAGTGCTTGAATTCTCTCAGCGAAACTAGATATATTCCTTTGGCGAAAATAGATTAACCCTCTTGGCGGGATTAATGAGCGGGACTTTAACCCTCTCGGCGTGATCAGTGAGGGGCAGTTGAACCCTCTCTCGTGAGCGTGACTTGGGAATTACTCAAATTCCCAACGAGTTTCATTCACCCATCGCGCTATTGCCAGCGCTTGTGCCTTGGAGCACTTGGTTGTATTAAACAAGTGCCATCGGCACGCGTGGTGAACGACAAGATCGTCGATCTTATCTCGACAACATTTTTCCTCTATATTAATTACCATGTAATTGTCATGGATGCCGGGTTTAAATAAAGCTTTTCCCATGGCTCCTTTAACATAGAGCTTGCCATTGGGAAATTTAATGGAATTCGGGCTAAACTGCGTATAGCCCGAACACCAGGGGATCCCGTGGAATTCCCTGGTGAGCCATTCATTGGCCCTCCTATATTTTTCATTCCAGGCGCTTCTGGGCACCTGGGGCTGCCGGAAAAGATAGTGAAACACTACCTTTTCCGTATCCACGTTCACCAAGGACAGCTCCTTAATGATTACTTTCCCCTCTGGGTTATAAAAACCCTGAAACCCAATTGATTGCTCCACTGCCATCTGTAACAAAACATTTATAAAACACTCACCTTCTTGAAATGCAATACGGCAACGGTAGGTTTAACGCTACTGCTTATGCGAGCCAATTCTCCATGCTTGGTATTCAGTTCAATGGCAATTGTTTGGAAATGATTAAGTTCTACAGGTTGGTAATATATGTGATAAAGTATGTGGTGACTGGCGATGGAAGGAAATTGAATTACTCTTAAACAGCGAACGTATGAGTTACCGATTAGCTGCGGCTCTATGACATTGCAGTATACAAACACCGGTTCCGTATCGTAAACGAACTGGAAATCGGTTTTCCTGTGCGACCTGAGAAATAGCGTCTTCAGGTCCTGGCTCACCTCCAACACAATGTTTTTGTTTACATTTTTATAAAAGTCGAAATTTGGCAGAGAATTCTTTATGGTGTCTACGAGATCTCCCAGACCGTAGTATACCCTGGTCGGAAAGTAAACTTTCCCTTCATAAATAGGAGAATGTTTCGCCACCTTGACAATTCGAAATACTTCGGTGGAGAACTTTTGCTCGTGACCCTTGGTGAATTTCATCTTCTCCTTACTTATTCTCACAGTCTGTCCCACCTGAAATCGAACGGCTCTCTGCCTAATTTTCGCTCATTTTTGTTGCATGTTGTTCCAAACCTGAAGCACGTTTTTGACATTGACATTACTAGGAGCCATTCCTATTGTAGAATGCTCGGTATGGTTGTAGGCGTAGACAAATTTCTGCAGAACATCTATGTATCTGTAAGAGTTCTTGTAAGTGAAGTATTTATACAGTTTGGTCTTGAGCGTGCGATTAAGTCTTTCAACTATGGAGCACTTAACGTCGGGATTTCTACAAACCTGATGTTCGAGGCCGATTTCTTTTGGACATTTTTGAAAGGCTGATCCCATAAACTCTTTACCCTTGTCGCTTCTTACGGCGAGGGGAGGCTGTGCCTCTTTTAGTATAGATTTTAAGGCTCCTGCTGCTTCGACGCTAGTTTTGTTTTTCATAGGTTTCACATACGCATATTTGGAGAAGCAATCGACGCAAGTGAAGAGATATTTGATTCCATCGTTGTATTTTCGCAGATTTTGAAAATCGGCAAGATCGATCTCCCAGACATCGTTAATGTTGTTTACCGTGTAGAAGTTTCTTTGAAATTTTCTCCTTACAGGTTTGTGCAGAGTGTAAGCATCCTGCTGCAACAGCCAATTTTCAGTTTTGCGTTTTTTACCCACCGCAGCTGCGAGCTTGGACAGAGTGGAAAAGGCGGATGGTTTTTGTGGATCGTAAAAATATTTTTTCATTTGTAGGAACTCCAACGTTGCTCTGTCTCGATTGCCTTTGATGGAAACAATTTGGCTATTATGTCTTTGTACTTCTTTCCCCTGTTGGACTTTATTTGATTGAAACGTTCGTTGTTTTGCAAGTGTCCCTTGGTGAGGAGAAGGATTTGCTTATACTTTGATTTGTCCGAAGACGTGACCTTAGAGAGATCGACGTTCTTTCTCGTTAACAATTCCCACAATCCTCGCGTGCCCTTGAAATATCTATTTTTACGTGTAAATCATTATCTTCTATTTTAATTATTGAATCGCCTATTTTAAATCTACCCTCTTTATCTTGGTAAATGCCGAAAATGGTATCGGTGGCTCTCGGAGTGTGAAGATAGGGGGCCAAGTAAGGACCTGCTAAGTAACCAAAATTCTGACTAGTGAACGATTCTATTTCCTTTTTCTCCTCCTCTGGCAAAGGCAACTGTGCACTTTGCTCCTCCTCTTCAGGCTCAGGTTTTTGCTCCTCCTCCTCCTCTTTTTGCTCCTCCTCAGCTTCGTAGATGGTTTCCTCGCCGGGAGAGAAGCTCAGTCTTCTCTTGATCTGCAGTGGAGGTGACGGAGGCTGCTGCTGCTGCTGCTGCGATGGCACCGTCAAAGGCCGAAGACGCTGATGACGTCGCAATCTCAATTTGAGCAAATCCTTGTAAGGATCAGATCTGACGGTTTTTCTTCTCTTTTTCCTCTTACAGTAGGAGTCTAAGTACTGTTGGGAAACCAGTAACAATTTTTGCAGTATTTAGGTTTTTATCAGAGTGGAGAGACCTGTCAGCACTGCCGAAAGCAAAGGTATTAAAAATCCACCCCTCTGAATGATCAATTGTCTCTTTTTTTTCTGCTTTTTGTCTACAAGTCGCCTGAGAGTGTTCTTATACTTTTTCAATTTAAGTTTTGTGCATTTGGTCAACTTGCAGTTGCCGTTCAGGACGTTAAGAGCGCACTTTGCAATGGTCAACACGAGCTCTTTGTCCGCCTTCTCCAAAATGGCCCTTCTTAATTGGGATTTTGCCTTTTTAAGCACGTGCAGTAGGTGATAGTTCGATTTTACTCGTTTGCTCATTTCCCGGAGCGTAGACAATAGTTGGAAAGTCCGAGGGAAATATGTTGGTTCTGAATCGAAGCAAATCGTTTGTCTCCTGGCAAAGGTCAAAGAGCAAGTAACCGTGAGGTTTGTTAGTGGCGTCTAAATAAGCCTCGAAAAGCGATTTCCAGTCCTCGGGATATATTTGCCTGGCCAAATACGCTACCTGATTTTTATCCCTAACGTTTTTAAAAACCACAATGTATTTCGCATTTAAGGAAATGTCTCTGCAATATTTTCCCTGATGAAACAGGTTTCGGGTGATCAGAATCACACTTAGGTTTCTGTGATGGCTTCCCTTGGTAAACAAGTCACACATCTCTCTCGAATAGGCAGAGTTTAACAGATCATCCAACACAATAAGTTTTGGTTGCCCCTTCTCGTTCCTAAATTCGGGAACACCAACATGAAATTTAATTCCAAATTTCTTTAGTTCTTCTGGAACTGCAGCCTTTTCGCTGTAACACCACAATATGCTATTACATTTTCTAACAGTGCATAAATGTTGCAAGTTTTTAATCAATCTTACACAAAACACCGTTTTGCCAGATCCCGTGCTGCTGCTAACAATGAGTGTGAAAGGATGCTGGAACTTGATGCTTATAACACCCTTTACGGCAAAATTTTCTCAAAGACTTCCTGTGCTCATCGGATAGTCTGTGCCACACGTAACATACGTCAAAAGGGGGAAACTGATCAAACACTTCCGCCGGAATGGGAGATAGCTCCTCATTCGTGAGAGTTCGCAGTCCCCTTCTCGCCTTTAGATATTTCTGCACTGCTGCCTCCACCTCGAAATCCATAATGAGTCTCGGCAGCAAGTCAGTCGGGCTTTATATACCCGAAGGGGACGGAATCGTGCGAGCCATCGGTCAGTCGTCTCCGCTTGTGAAAGCATATCCTGTATATTTTGTCTTCTGGTTCGGAGATGACAATTACTCTTTTGCGTTTAATTTTGCTCTCCGTTCGAACCACAATCACCTCCTCCTTCCTCTCCTTTAATATCATCTCCTTTATGGACTCAAAATTAACTAGCTGCAAAGAAGAGTAATTAAGAGTTATTCCTCGCACTTTGCACACAGTTTTAAAATCATTGTTTGGCAGTTTGATCTTATAGGCGTAATTCTTTGGTCCTCCGGATACGAACTCACAAATGTAGGAATGGGAACCGTAGTCACCTAGTTCGTCCGTCATGTCACCTAGATTATCTCCGCATTGAACGCTACATTGTTGGCTAGGCTAGGAAAATTTCCTTGGCTAGGAAAAATATCGAGTCCGTATCGGTATACAGTATCTTTCTGTTCAGAGCTTCTAGGTAACTGTAAAGTTTAAGTCTTGCGCCGGTAGTAACGTAAGCTCCAAGGATTTCGTTGGTGTGCTTCAGTGAAGGGGCTTCCTCCTCCTCCAGGTAGCGCCAAGACAACCACGCGACTTTGTCGCTTGCAAACATCACATTTTGCACCTCTAGGCCGGGCGTGGTCAAAAACTTGTACAGTTCCTGAGGTTCCGTTATCTTTTTTGTGCGTGATCTGTTGCCCTGCTCTATGAGTTTTCCCCAAAAGCTGTTTAGGCAGAGTTTGGACAAGGATCTGGCACCGGGATTCTTGCGAATCGCCGTCTTATCCAGAAGAATTCCCTCACTTTGAAAGAAGTTCTGCACGTACTTTTCCTTGTCCTCTTCGCTGGTAACCCAGGAGGGATAACCGCTGGCCTCTGCCTTCAATTTTAGAAACGTATTTATGTACTGCACAAAGAGACCTCCTTGGTTTTCTACTGGATCATATTGCTCAATTTTATATTCGTAAAATTCGAAAATCTGTCTAACTTCATAGCCCATGTCGACAGCCTTTCGTATTTCGTCTACAACCCACGTGCCGGTAATTTCTCGTAGACTCTCGTCATGAGTGCATTCTTCTTCTTCTTCCCCCTCTTCGGCACACGTTCTACAAAGGCAAACCATCAATTTTTGACGGCAGCGATAAGGCAAAACTGGATGATACAGTTCTCTGTTCTTTGGCAAAACTCTGCACTTGGCCACTCCTTCCTTTTGTAACATCTCTGCTATATTAGAGCATTCTTCACCAATGTAAATTGTAGGATGTCCAACAGGAAACTTGAAATATTTGCAAATATACGGATACAAAGACATAACATCGTAATATTTAATACATGTTTCATCGTCGGTCTTGCAATAAGTTCTCATTGCTTCCGTTCTTCCTCCATAGAGGCAATCGCGGAGGACGAGAGGTACACTCTTTACAATTGGATCATTGTTCAAGGCGGGATGATTTTTCAAAATTTCCTCAAATTCACATTCCCACATAACGTGACACACGTATCCTGCCGCCACAATTCTATCTAAGCGAGCCGTGGTTTGTTCGTATCTATCTGCGAGCGTCTCCATTGTACTTTCCATGACGGGAACGTCTCTGTTATCTAGACAATGATGCCCGTGCCAGTAGCATCCGTTGAAGCAAAAAACTTCTTTCGTCTCTTGGCAAAATCCGTCAACTTTGAGGTTGGGTAGCTCGGGCAGTCGATACTCTCTGCCGTTGCCCGCATGCCTAATGAAAATGCCCCTGCTAACCTCTTCATATCTTAGCCACATGAGAGCCTTTTGCGACTGTCTATCTGCCTTTCTATAGCCCCCACACGGAATGAGACCCACGGTGTTTGACTTTAAGAATTTCTTTCTAAATACCTTATTGCAAGCAGAAGCAATTGTGATAGATTCAATGAAAAACGTCAATGTTCCCGATGCTTAAGAAAGTATTTCTAAAAATACAGCAAGCTTCTCTGAGTACTGCAACATCTGCCAAACAGTACATTTCTAGTTCCTTTTTATTATAAAAAACGCCATCTTTTGCCGTTTGATACCAATCCAAGAATTCTTTCCGTTCATCTACTGTCATTTGATTTACGCCATAATAGTCTGGTTCTGGATACGTTCCCACATAATTTAAGTTTTCCGGGGTGTTAAAAAATGCGGATATACCCCTTTTTAACAGAATCTATTCCAAAAGCTTTTGGCAAACTTCGCAGTTTCATTGGTAAAAAATTTAGACTATCCAAAAATGTTATATGCTCCATTTTCATGCACAATATTTTGGCACCGTTCATCACCAAATTTGGCGTCCACTCTTGTCGTATGGCATAATCGAGAATGAACATTAGATCGTAAGCCCTAGCATTATGAGCAATGACAATTACTTTGTCGCAAAATGATCTGTCTCTTCGTAAATATTCCACAAACTGCCCAATGCAATCATCACCCCAAAATGAGTGTCTACGTTTACCCCACTGGAAACAGTCGACACTCGCGTCCTTATTCCTTTCGCACAAAAAACAAAATTGTTCGACACACAAGAGTATGGGAACGTGGAGAAAGGTGTTGCCTATTCGCGTGGACTGCGTGCATTCAATGTCATAGAAAATGAAAAGAACCTTCTTGGAAGAGGGAACTCTCGGACTAAGCGTAGGCATGTAACACAAGTGCCCAGACATCTCGTTTCGGTTGCAATTTTTACAAAATACCATGTGACATTGATGGTTAGTGTTTAACAGTGCGTTGCAATTGGAACAGTGCCGCTTCCATTCGCAAACTAATCTTCCACCCACTCTATTCCGCCTATGATTAGCAATGCAAGTTTCACTCCTAAAATACCTATTACAATCATTGCAGAATATATTACTACCTTCGAAGGAACAAGGAGGCACCGTAAAGCATCCCGAACATTGAAATTTACATACGTGTGTCTTAGCTCCATTGTATTTCATTCCCTTGGTACAACCCTGGCACACATATTCTGCAGCCATGGCACCAGTTATATTTACAATTACATCATAGTGTTTTTCAACAGAGTCGTACAGAAGATTCAATCGTTTTACCGAATTAATATTGCCATCAAAAATAAAATTTTCACAATACAATCCAGAATAAACTATTATGCGAAAATCGTGAAGATAATCTTGGAATTTTTGCAATTCTACAACTTCTCCTCCGGCAGTCAAATCAACATTTGCAGCTCTAAAGAGCTGCTCAACTTTAGAGTGAATTTTCCTACCCTTTCTGTAGGAGGTGTAGTCTGGATCTCTAGTAAAATGTGCTATTGCAATCACCAGAGCATGAGCCAAACAGTTCGTTTTGGAAATTACTCTGACAAGGCTTCTTTTTAAATGGGATAAAAGAGATAATTTACTACCTTTCTTCTTCACCCTTCCGCTTCCTGAAGGCATCTGAATATGGTGAACCTTCACCGACAGCACGTCCGTAGCATTAAAGTTAGCATTAGACTGGCACACCTTCTCAAAGACAGACATTAAAACGCCTAAGGACATTTGATCCCTACGACGAAAGCTAAGCCCTATTGCTCTGTCCTGGGAATTGATGGAATTTGTAATGGTCAAACCTACCATATCTTTCGATCTTACGTTTTCCAATACAAAATCCAAAAGCTGCTGCATGGTATTTTTAAAATAAGAAATGGGATTTTAGTTTGAAGGACCGCCACGGGTGGCCGAGGTCGTTAAGGCACGGACTCGTGAGTGGGAGGTCTGCGGTTCGAATCCCGCCAGGACCGTCCTCCCTGACTAGGGTTTTTTCCAGGTTTTCCTCAGTCTTCATAACTGGCAAATGCTGGGGAGGTACCTAAACTTAGGCCTGGAACGCTTCCTTCCTTAAAAAAAATCCTTTACCAATTTATCATTTCATCTCATGTATCATCAGTGTCCACCGCCTGTGGTGCCTCAGTAGTAAAAACGGGCGTAAAACACTACTCAAAGAAAAAGTTTGAAGGAGAAGGATTAATTTGAATTTCATAGTAACGACCATGTGCGTTAAACCTATCGTATGCTCTTCTTGCCTCATTCAAAATTGTAATATTTTCCATGCTAGAAAATTAACAAAGTCTTTGCGTTAAACCTATCGTGTGCTCAATATTTTCTAAACAAAGTCTTTGCTGACAAATATACTTACTCTCAAGATAAAATATACAAATGCTGTACTCTCTGATGCAAGTGCAGACGGAAACTGGTAACTGAACCGAGGTTTCCTATGCCTTTATATCTGAATCTTGTACCTCTCGGAGGGGGAATGTCATGAAGGCGTAATCTCGATTGCAGAAGGCTATGAGGGCGTAGTCTAGATCACGAGCGAATATTGCAGCTGCAAGAGAGAAAGGAGGATGCGAATGCAGGTCATTTCTTGCACTATATAAGCTGCATAAAGAATTCCCTTTTCACTCACTCATCGACACTCTGCTGTTGCTTGGCGAGAGCGGTAAGTTGCATTTATCTATTGTTCAAGCAGTCTTGAAAATAAGACTATACACAAATAGTTATATATATATTTTGTTCTTTGTAGATGGATTTTGTTAGTAGATTCAGTCAGATTCAAAACACAAGGACCATAAGAATTAGCGAATTGGAAAAAAACGTTCCTTATCAAGTGACTGGCGCATCAAAATTGCTCACCCAATATGGTCCATCAGTTTTGATTAAACTTGAAAAAGATTGTGGAAATGCTATTCAAGTGTATCTTCCCAAAAAGTACACCGAAGCATTTGAGGAACAGGATTTATTGGACATTAACAGTAGAAAACTGCGTCTAACATTTTTGAATTCAGGATTTACAGACAAAAATGCTTATGATATTACAATTAAAAAGTTCACTACTTAAATTCTGAATTAGTGATCTGAAAACTTCCTTGTAATGTTATCGGCACATCAAAATTGCTCACCCAATATGATCCATCAGTTTTGATTAGATAGTGGAACCGCTGTTTAAATGTATCTTCTCAAAAAGTATACCTATAGGAAACTTCACCTAACATTTTTTTGTATTCAGGATTTACAGACCAAAATGCTATTAAAAAGCTCACTACTTAAATTCTTTATTTTCAGATGACGCTTCAAATAGTATTACTTAATAAACATGCAATAATACCTGTAAGGTGTACTGAAGAATCGGCTGGACTAGATGTGTTCTCTCCAAAAGCATATGTAATACATCCTCACGAAACAATTAAAATACCTATTGGAATTTCGGCTACACCTCCTCTAAACACATATATCCGTATCGCAGAGAAATCAAGTTTATCTGTTTTAGGTCTCAGCATTGCAGGGGGATGCGTAGATAGAGATTTTACTGGAGAAATATGTGTTTTGTTGACAAACAATTCCAACTGCAATCATAAAATCAAAAAATAGCTCAGTTAATTTGTGAAAAAATAATAATTCCAAAAATAAAGCACGTTAAAGTTTTAAAAGATACTTCTAGAGGTAATAAGGGTTTTGGCAGCACCGTAAAATACTAACACTAATGTTTTTTTTAGGTAATTATGGAAGAACTGATAATTCAAGGCCAAAATAAATTAACAAAGCGATACCATGCCTTACAGGCGCTAACAGGCAACATTCAGTTTTTCGAAGAATTCACTCCCACGCACTTTCCCACATTTTGGCCCACTCTTGTATGGATATTTTGCATAGTGTGCAATGACCAGGTTTGTGCTGCATTGACAGGACCGCTCGTTGCATATTTAGCAGGTAAAATACCAAAAAAACCTTCATATGCTACTTTATACATAGCCATGAAATGCAAAGATGAATTTTATTTACTAACACAACACTGTTCATTTGTGTTAAAAAATGTACGTTTTACCTTTATGGATGCTAAAAAAAGGTACCTATGCAACCAACTACGTCATATGGAAGGTAAAGAATGAGGGAAAAAAAAGTTTTCTGCTCAAGGTTGTATGTGTAAATGCTGAAAAGAGTGTATCATTGGAAAACAACTGGGTAGATTTTATGTATTTCATTTTCAAAACATTAGATTTTACTTTCAAAAAATATGTAATAATCGGTTCATTTGTTAATCAATCATTTGTATTAAATTATTTTTGTGATCCTGCAGTAAATTCAAATGGATGGAATTGTGTAAATAGGTATGTTACTTCTTTCGGATGCAATTACCCAAACAGTTGCATTTGTAACATTTGTGTAAAAAATCCTTCGTCTCTAAAAGGATTAGCATCTAACATTTTATTTCAAAACAGCAATTTGCGTTTTTTTCATGCGGACACCAATTATGAAAATTATTCTTTTATTTTAGAGCATGGATATGCATTTGACATATCAATTGAAAATATTATTCCATTTGAATTTCCAGTCAGACTTACAGCCAAATATTTCTGCATGGAAAACGAAAAATTGTGTCATTTTATGTGTTACAGAAAAAATGCATATAAAGCTCTGAAGCATACAAAAATGTTCACTTGTCAAGATGAATTTATTTTTAAAATGTTAAACTTTGATAAATTTTGGTGGTGTGGGGTATGTCTCAAACCTTTGTTTGACATGTAAAACTTTTGTAAAATAAATGCTTTATATATGACTCAATGATTTTATTCTGCCAAAGAACCGCTCCTCCCCTTCCATTCAGTCTTCCTCCCACCTGTCGTCACTTCCACAGAGATTCTTCAGGTAACACATAACTTACTTTGCAAAATAATAAAGATTGTATATTTATCTCAAAAATCAGTCATTCAAAACATCCAAGATTTTACAATCAGGGCGTGGCAATACCGTTAGCACAAAAATGTCTCAACTAAGCATCGATCTTCTTTAGCCTACCTTCCAAACAACGAACTCTCGTAGCCTACATGCTAAAACTTATAGGAAGTAGAGCTATCGAACCAAAAAATGTTAGAGGATATTTTGGCGGAGTCCTTCGAATATAACTGTTAAGGATGAGTGTGGTATTTTAGCAGCATCTCCGATTCCTTCATACTTAACGTAACAACACCTGGACCGTTCGAGGCTGATGTATTAACAGCCGATTCCTTCATGCTTAACAAGAATTGAGAGTAAATGATATATTTTATAGTCATTAACACTTAACGTAACAATACCTTAAGTGGCTAATAATACCTTAGTGTTATATTTTAAACATTTCCTTAATATTTAAAAAATGGGTTGTTAAGAGAATTTTTTTTGGAATTCCTTAACACGACAATACCACACCAAAATGGCTTGTTAAAGTTTAAGCGATATATTTTTGTCTATTCCATACATTATTATGCGTAACAATGATCTAAGCTCTTTTCAAAAGAGAATGTTTTATAAACAAATTTAAAAATCTGAGTTAGATCAGTGTTGAACTCTTTAAGCATAAAACACTTAGTAGGTACTTACCCAACTACTCTCTGTTAAGTGCAACAGAACTGCAGTCTTATATATGTTTATCAACTACCAAAAGACATTGTAATGTAGGTCAATGAAAGTCTTACCTTTCCTCCACATCGCTTAATACATCTTAAACTCATGCAACTTTGTTTCACCTCACGCTCATGTAATTCATTGAATAAAACGTTGCTTGGCAAGCATTTTGCAACGCATGCGGTAACTGAACTCGCTGCACCGTTAAGTGCAACAAAGACTGCAGTCTGTTACATCTTACAGCTATTGGAATGTAGGTCAATGAAAACAAGTCTTGCCTTTCCTCCATACATCGCATCTTAAAGGCATGCATCTTTGTTTCACCTCACGCTCTTATAATTTATTATTCTAAAGGCAATGAACGAAAGCTTCTTTTGCAACGCATGTGGTAACTGATTTTAAGAGGGACGCTTGCCATCTAATATTAATGCTTATCAATTGCCGCCGTAAGAGTATTAGTCACCAAATAGCTTTTCAAATAATTAATAACAAAATAAACTAGCAGCAGCCTTTGAGGGCACCAATAATCGGGGAGAGGGAAGTCTTACTCCAAAATTGGGCTTTTAATGCCTTAGCGTGACAATACCTGGTCTGTTAAGGTGAACTCTTTGAGGTTGGTCACCAAAAATTCAAATAGATCTATAAAAGGTAGATAATCACAAAATAAATTAGCAGCAGCCTCTGGCGCGGGGGGGCTTTAAAAAAGATGGCGACTGACCAGTTAAATCGTGGCCTGGCGGCTGCCCAAAGGAATTTGAATTTCCCGCCAGAAGCATTCTGATTGGCTGGTGGGAGGTCACGTGGCCAGAATGGAGCCATCTGATTGGCGGACTCAAGTGCACCTATTACTACTCGTATTCAACGTATTAATGCTGTGAAAGTGATAGAAATAGTATATTTGGAAATGTTTGGATATTAAGCTCATAGTGCCACCATCTGTGTACCAAGATCTATTGACCAAGCTAGAACTAATAATGCCACTTTAGTTTACTCCCCAGGTTCCAATGATAACCCAAGGTTCAACATTTCTAATTCACTTAGTTCGTTCCTCCAATTCTTGGATCGCTAGCATAGCGCTTGTGGCTGGAAGAATCACTGTAGCCAAAACAAAGTTTTTTGCCCAGTTATTTAAAAATAATATTACTATTTGGTACTTTTTTAACTGAACCATAAAGTATAAAAATAATACCTTCCTTCATTTTAATTTCCAACCATTTTTATTGTGTATTAAAGACATATAACTTTGTATTAAAAGACTCGATTATCCCATGAAATTGCTAAATGGTTGCCAAGTGGTAATTCGTATTTATACTTCATTGCCCATGCCTATCGCCTATCAGCTAACCTCTAACTAAAACAGTAAACATACGATTTCACAGAATTTAATGCATATTAAATAGAAATGAGCAAGAATTACTCGTCAGATTGTCGTTCCTGAATAGCAGCATAATTGAAAATGGGATAGCTTGCGTGATTACTTCAGTTACATGACATGTTTTTGAGAATTAAGCATTGTACACAAAGTAATGCCGCCTGTAGTGCCTTAGTAGATGAACGGGCGTTAAACATTATTGACAAAAATAAAAATAAATTAATTTTCAGTAAGGATATAGATGCAACATTTTGTATTTGCAAGGATATACCATAATTGCCTCGTAGATCCAAGATTGCGGGTTCATTTCCTTCCAAGGTCGATGGATTTTTTCGGGTGTAAAATCCTAAGTATGGTTTCCTTCGGAAGGAACGTAAAGCTGTGAGTCCGGTGTCGCAGATTTAAAGCACGAGAAAGAACCTCAAGTCTGAAAGGACATCTCACGCCCTGAATTCAATGGGACGCTGATAACCTGAGATGTTAAATAGCGTCCGTATATAAATCAACTGAACAAAATGTTATATCTAAATGGATAAAATCTATAACGATTGAAATTGTTCTACTCTTCCATTCTTTATGGAATGGAATTCTTCCATTAAACCTTACTTACACATCACTTTTGCTTTCTCCTGAGTTACAATTAGTCCCCATTCCTTACAATATTTCTTAATTTCCTGTAAAACCTTATTTATACTAAACACTGTAATGGAACCAACCATCAAATCTTCGAAAAAACGTTGTCGGTCCTGGTAGTGTAGTGGTAACCTTTCCTGCCTTCTAAACCCATGATCGCGGTTCGATCCCGGCCACGACTAATGGATTTTTTCTTTCGTAAAAATCCTAAGTATGGCTTCCTTCGGAAGGGAAGTAAAGCCGTGGGTTCCATGTCGTACATTTACGGCACTATAAAGGACCTCAAACCTGAAAAAAGAGGCCTCTGAGCAAAAATTGTCGGCCATTTCACGCTCTGATTTGAATGGGACGCCGATGACCTGAGATGTTAAAGAGCGTCCGTAAATAAACCAAATCAATCAAAAATCGACAAAATGTAATTCTGAAAATTTTTGGATACCTATAACAAGCATGTTTTTATTAACTAACATTAAGCGAGTTACTGTCATCCATAAATAAGTTGAAAAAGATTGTACTCAACTTAAAACCCTGACGAAGCCCTCGTTCTTGACGAGAGAGTTCCTACGTCACTTAATCTTCCCCAAATCTAATACAGAATGTATATTATGCAATGTGATATTATGTATGCAATAGTTCAACTGTATCTTTACTTATTCCATTCTTTTCACTATGTGTCTATCCAGGTTTTTAATGCATTATCGTCTATATTATCAGAATATTATCTAATATCCTCTTCTATAGAAACCAAACTAATAGCTGGGAAAGTTGTTGATATTTTTCACTCTATTTTGAATTCTTTCTGCCAATATTGTAAAACATTTTCCTAAATTGAACGGGAGTGCTATTTCCATATAATTATTGGGATTTTTCTCATAACCCTTACCCTTATACATTAGATGAATAATGTCCTTTTACCAAATGTTTGGTATTTCTTCTTAATTTAACAGCATTTAACACATTTGTTAAACAATTCAGCCTATCTAAATTTTCACACTATTCTTGGAATTTTTCTGCAGGAAATCACCAATAACCGCAACTTTAATCTTCTTTTTCTTTTCCTTTTTCTTCGTCTGAATTGATTTCATTGATTGAAAATGTCTATTTACATCCCCGTTCTAGAGTACATCATAGAGACAGGGAAATCAATCTGCTATTTCACCAGTATATCTATCATTGTGCTAAATAGCTAGGAATATCCGTGATTCCATGTGCTATGAGAGGTATTGCCACTGTTGTCAATCTGATACATTTGGCACTAGTTAGATCTGGTGAAATCTGGTGCAAAATTGAAATGAATGTCATCATAACGAAAGTCAAATGTTTTTACAATAAATATTGCATCTAATAAGAAATAAAACAATAAAAAACATTGCAATGGAACTTTCATAACAATTAGTTGTAATGGAAAATCCTTCAGGTCGCTTCTTTAGAGAAACCACAGCAGTACATCCTCGAGACATGCAGCATAAATCACAACCGCCACATTCGTCCGCTAGTTATTAACATCACAGCACAACAAGTATAACTATAAAACGTTATTACTAATTATTATTTGAAGCACTCCTTGTTCTGTGTTTGAAACAACTATTCACCTAGCTATTTTAACTCCTTTAGCGCTAATAGTGGTCTGGCAAGGCACCGTCTAGTGCTATCGGAAACACCTATCTCAGACTCTTTTCCCCGACTGTTTAGAGTGGGTTATGACTAGTTTGAAGGGCTTCCCAAAATGAAACCCAGATATAAGTAACCAATAACGAGTAACAGAAACCAGTAGAGGCTTAGACTCAGTTGAGTCATGGTACGTCATGAATTCAGTTATGGCGAAATAGTATGCAAGTATCAGTGAACCTTTATTATTATTATTATTATTATTATTATTATTATTATTATTATTATTATTATTATTATTATTATTATTATTATTATTATTATTATTATTATTATTATTATAAAATAAATAATGATGGAAAAGCAGCACGCACACATTGTATGAGACTTTACACATTAGGAGTTGGTTCAGCGTAAAAAAAAGCATATATATATATATATATATATATATATATATATATATATATACATCCGAATAAATAATAAGCAAATATTACAGAAACTACAGGCTCACCATATTGTTTTGTTTGTAATTTTAATACACTGCCTAATAATTTAAATCAGTGATGTTTCCAGATTTCCAGCAGATATTTCTTCATTGTAGAGAAGCACACTAAGAATAAAATAATTCATTTAACCGCAGACATTCACATGTCCATGAAACTTCATTATATGTATTCTCAGACCAATGCAGTTTCGCATTTTATTTCCCATATTTTTTTGGGAGGGGGCTAATGCGAATTTGGAAGAAGAGTTGTATGTCCTCTAGTAACAATTTCATTTTACTAATAGTAGTTTAAGCCATAGGAATAAGATTTTTTTAAAAAGCTTTTCAATTGCATATTCACACGATTTATTCGCCATTGGATTTATAAAGTAATAATAATAATAATGATAATAATAATAATAATAATAATAATAATAATAATAATAATAATAATAGTAGTAGTAGTAGTAATAATAGTAATAATAATAATAATAATAATAATAATAATAATAATAATAATAATAATAATAATAATAATAATAATAATAATAATAATAATAATAATAATAATAATAATAATAATAATAATAATAATAATAAACCAATGACCACAAAAAATGAACACTCGTGACTATACCTTCTTACAACCACCTTACAGTTAACGTTAAAATGAATGAATTTCAGCTTACAATTCTCCATTATTTTCACAGGGAACCTTCCTTTTTTTCAGTGATAATTGGAAAGGGCTAGATTTCTCAGAGGCTGCTCGACCTTAAAAATGGTCATAGATATAAGTTTGAAATGAAAGCAGTATTCCTGCACACGAAGTAAAACGAGCTCCAGACAGATGTGTTCAATTCCTTCTTGAATTGATTAGGTAACTGCAACAGCAAATTCCAGAAAGCAAGCGTGTTCCATTGTTGAAACAGAAAAACTTTGGTGCATAATGCAAGTATACTTACTTTAATAAATAGTTTATGGAACATTTGCACTTCTTAAAATTGATGGAATTAACAGATTCTGTAATAATTTAATCCGAAGTTTGCGCCATATACAGACATTAGCGGGGAAAACCTTTTCAATGAAGTAGTAAAAATTGCACTAATCAAACTTTCTCTTCCATGTTTGAATGCCCAGGTGGAAGGAGCTTTTAGCCCAGTAAATGCAATAAAACAAAACAGAGAAATATGATGAAATTAAAAACACTGCATTCTATTTTGTCAGTCAGATTTGGTCATAACAATAAATTTATGAAATTCATTACTCACAGATCTCTAGATCCACAATTACAGATAGGATATTATAACAGTGTACTTTCACAAACCAAATATATGAAATTCCTTGGTTTAATAATTGATAACGATCTGAATTGGAAAGATCACATTAATCTTATTACACCTAAACTAAGCAGTGCATGCTATGCAATACGTGCATTAGTAATGTTGGAGTCAATTAAGACTTTAAAACTAGTTTATTATGCTTATTTCAACTCAATAATGAAGTACGGTCTAATATTTTGGGGAAATTCAGTTAAAAGTGAACGTGTCTTCCTGTTACAGAAAAAAGTCATACGAATAATTGCTGGTACACACAGTAGACATTCATGCAGAAACCTCTTTAGGAAATTTGAAATTTTAGCTCTTCCTTGCGAATATATTTTATCCCTCATGAACTTTTATATAAGAAATAAACAAAAATTTGTTCAAAATCAAAATATACATGACAAGAATACTAGACAAAAAGCAAATCTACATCGCCCAATTTCAGTAATTTCATGCCATCAAAAAGGCGTTTATTATGAATGCATTTTAGTATACAATGGTCTTCCCTCTAGCCTAAAAGCCTTAATAAATAATGACAATTACTTTAAATCTGCTCTTAGAAAATACCTATGTAAAAAGGTCTATTATTCTCTAAAGGAATATATGAGTGCCAATAGTATACTGCACAACATATCAATGTATATGTAAATATATATTAATAAAAGTTGTATGATTGATTTGTCTGTTTTTGGTGTTGGTGGAGTTGTTCTAAGTGTTCTTTTTTATTTTTATTGTAATTATTTATGTAGATGTAAACAAATTTTTGTAAATACAGATTGAAAACTACTGTGGTATTTGTATATGACAAGTTCAATGTTCGTAGGTCTCTATGGCTGCTTCACGAACTCACTGAATGCTCCGAGAACTAGACTAAACTAAAGGGAAATGTCATAATTACAAATTGTCTAAGTACACGGTGGGACAAATAAAATACACAAAACTAAACCTGCAGTTCACATGTAGCTTTAACCCCCAAGGTTTAATCGGATATACCAAATTCGATGGTTAGTAGGGAAGACAACGACTTCGAGGAAGACGATTTGTAAAAGCGAATGCTTGTTGTTTTATTACACTTAAATTATGGCGCGTTCTAGTGTTTTTTAGGGTGCAAGACTTTAGTGCTTTCTCATATTTCAAATTGGCGACGCTGAATGCAGACGGAAGTATTACTATCATGGAACAAGTTTACTTTTAATTGGCAAACCATAAATAAAACTGTTGGTATACATTACAGTGGAAGATTTATATTATGGCTGGCGAACCATATGCGAGTAATAGTCACATGGCGGTAGATGCTACAGAACATATTCCCTCGGAATCTGCACGCAGTGCTCAAAGGTAAATTGTATAATAAAAGATAGTGCATCAGTATTTAATAGAAGTGAGCTATAGTAGATGCTTTTCTTCTTTTATTCTATGGTAAGCGAAGCTCAGGGATACTAACCACTTGATACATATTATAAAACGTTCAACCAAACATGTGCCTAAGAATACAACAAACCATCACCATTTATAATACTGTACAACAGCATGCCATGCGTCTTTATAACCCATCACTTACTATTAAAGGAAAGACTGCCATATTTAAGTAATGTAGACCTAGTGTTTCCTAAATGCGTTTATAACTATCGCTCCTTACGTTCCAATTTCAGCAGATCTTACATTAATGGAGGGGTAGGGCGTATTTTTGTAAATAGCAATAACAAATTCGATGACAGTGTTGCTTCATTCTACAAAGATCAAGACTTTGTATGCTGCTAACCAAAGATAACAATCAATGGGAATACAGTTATTATACTAACTCTGTATAAGTTATAAACACTAATAAATCGGTTTTGGTGCAATAAGATCAAAACGGAGTAAAAAGTGTTAAGATGAAGTTGAATTATTCTTGGAAAACTCATTTTTTAATAAGGAACAACATAATGTAGCCAGAAAGCTTAAAACAGCATAATCTCATAGTTACAACTTTTTTGGAACTGCTAGCTAATAGCTATTAACTTGTTCCTACATTCCTCTCCATCCTTTTTTTTTGAATGGTGTTTAACACCCGTTTTTACTACTGAGGCACCACAGGCGGTACCCCTCCATCCTGCTTTGGGGGTGCATTACTTGTATGCCACATGCTCTTACTAGTAACCATTGCACTCCCACCAGTGGAAGTAAATGGACAACATAACTGTTTTTCTAGCAGGCAGATAGGAAAGTAGGAAAAATGGAATGTATAATTCATTTTCACACACACTAACCTCAACCCAACCTTGAGTGAATCCTAGAAACCAGTGGACCCAGTAGTTTGCTGCAGCTCACTACGGCCTGACTGCCTAAGCTCACCTCCTTTTCACAATAATAAATTGATACCAGGATTGTGTGCTGTTAAGTCAGCATGCAAGTCATTGTAATGGTGGCATATTTGCTTTAACTACACAACAATCTAGGTAGTATCATCTAGTGGCAGAAATCATAAGTTGAACTTAGATGCATGGGCACGAAGAAAAAGCGTTGGAATAGATGCACTCTTGATCAACAAAGAAATCACAAGATTATTATGATGAGCCAATACTTCCAATTTCCATCAGAAAATTTAATTACTTTATCAATCGCTTAGAAAATAGTAATTACACTCATTTTTAATCTAACATGAATCTTAAAGTTTGTAGTTCTTTATTGTTGATGTTCTTATAGAGAAGAGGGCTAAATATAGATTAATTTCCTAATTAAATAGTTTCAACATAGTACACACTGTTGAATTCCCTTTAAGAATTACTTGTAGTTCTGCAACTGCGATAAATAATATATTCTTAGGTAAACCCAAAAATTCTAATTATGTATTCTTTCTTATTATTGATGGTCTTATCAGATCATAATGTGCAATTAATCAAAATAAAATATGAAAATATGCAGTGTAAAAAAAACCAGATGAGTTTGGATATGTTTTGGGCTGCATGTATTATAAAAATATTAGACATATCAAAATTTAATTCAGAACAGGACATTGAATTATACAACAATACAATTGGATGGGAAAAATACAAAGTAATTGTAATTGCTACTTATCACTAGGAGACTTTAAAACTTTCTTGATATCTTAAACTTTTTATTTAAGCCTAAGCTTGAAATAATTATATGTGGAAACATAAATATTGATTAATAAATGCCAAGTGTTTGGAATGAATCTATTAAACTCCCTTCTTACTGCATATAATGTGGTGCGTACAATTAACTTTCCCACCAGAATTGATAAAAACTCTAGCAACAGCAATAGATAATATCTTTATAAATTCAGATAAACTGCCATCATATTCTGTATCCCCAATGATCAATGGTCTCTCTTACATAATGCTCAAGTAATAGTTAAGAAGGACTCTATAATGAAACTCAAAGAATGCTATAAATATAGAGATATTAATGATATGAACATCAGCAAAATGGTGGAGGCACTTCAAGAATCATGGAATAGTGTCTACAGTGCGATGATAGTAAATTCACCAAAATCTTATATACTTTTAAATTGCATTTTGAAGCACATTTTCCACTAAAAATTAAAAAAAAATGTTATGAGTAGGGAACAGTACCACCTGCCGAGATGCCATCAGGATGTTATTAAACGAAGTGCAAGTTGTGATGTCCGTCGACAGACTTACAACTTGATGTTCTTCTGTTTAATGCGGTGATGCAATTTCTCTATTCAGTCTTGATGACTAAGACAAGAAGGGATGTTATATTGGGATAATAGGCATCACTTCGGGGAATCGAGCTAGGTTGACTCCTCCAGGAAATACTAGGTGTTTCCAGATGAATACTGAATAATTCAACCAGCTCTGTTAAAAGTATAAGTATTTATTAAAGGATTTTGTTATACTTTTGGACATGGATCCTGCAAGCACCACATCATAAGTTCTAGGAGGTTCATGGTTTGTGTTTATTAAGCTTAAAAGTAAACAATACTCCATCAGCGCAATAATTCTGTCTATATATAAGGTTATTCTAAATGATTGCCGGGATTACAACAAAACTTCGTCACTCACAGTGCAATTGACGTAGGAATATGAATCTTATTTTATTGTGTACTGTAACTCATAAAGTTGTTTTTTTTTTTTTTTTTTTTTTTACAAATGCTCAAAATGTGCGCCTTTTTTAACTCTACTCTCTACTCAGTATAGGAGCAACAAATACCTGATCTTTAACATATCCCCACAGGAAGAAATCTCATGGTGTAAGATCTGGTGAACGTGGTGGAAAGGGTAAGAGCATCTGATTACCTTCCGTTCCACGTCCCATCCATCATTGTGGAAGTTCTTGGTTTAAAAATGCACTGACCTCTCTGTAGAAATGAGGTGGTGCACCATCCTGTTGCAGCATGTAATCGTTCCTGTCGTCACTCAACTGGGGTAACAGCTATTCTGTGAGCATGTCCAGATAAGTCAGCCCTGTCACTGTCTGTACAGAAGAACGGGCCATAGACCTTCGTGTTTGAAATGGCACAGAATACACTCACCTTAGGGGAGTCTCGCACATATTCCACATAACAATGGAGGTTCATTGTGCCCAAAATGCAAACCAATAGCTTGTTCACCTTTTCATTCACATGAAAAGTAGCTTCGTCACTGAAAACTACTCTCAAAAAAACTATCATCTTCTTCAAAACGTTCCTGCAAATCCATGTAAAAGTTGAAACATAGAACTTTGTCATTAGCTGTTAGAGCTTGACGCAATTGTAGGCAATATGGGTTTACCTTTAGGCGCCTTTGTAAACATGCCATACTGTGGTTTGAGGAACTTGCAGTTCCCTACTACATCTCGTAGTTGATTTCATAGGACTATGGAGATAAACATCCCTAATCTGATTCACATCCGCTTCTGGCACAGCGAGACGCCCACTGCTTTTCCCTTTGCACAAACAACCTGCATCCACAAATTGTGGGTACCATCTGTGAATAGAGTTGTTGGAAGGAGGCTCCTTCCTGTATTTTGTCCTGGTGCTGGACTATGGAATTAGATGGTGTTGTTGATATTCAAGAGTACAAAGAGCTTTCTCCTTACAGCTAATCGCCATTTTGTTAAACACTGCTATTACTGCCATATGGTGGTAATTGATATCACTAGAGTTGATGCAAAACAAAACTTTTGACATTTTGTATAGCCGTTACTGCAACAATAAAAATGATATGGTTTCCACGTTTTCTAAAAATAATTCATGAACCCTGGACAATCATTTAGAATAACCCTATATAACATGCACATGTAGATATAAGTGAGTGGAAAAAAGAGGGTTGTTTTTGTTTATGCAAGTGTTTCTCTGAGAACCCTTTCAGGTCACGTCATCTCTGGGATGCACAGTGTGGCAAGGCAAGTCACCCTTAATATTTATTATATCTGCATCTTACTATTAAGGCACAGAAAAATCAGCAGTGGCAGAACATTTTTGGCAAAAAAATCCACGCATTCCAAAAGGAACCAAAACTATTAAATTCTCTTCAAAAACCCATAGAATTAACAGTATGGGAAAATATATTTATAAACAAAAACAAAGCATGTTTGGTTAACGTTGATATCCCAAACAACAGTTATTTCATCAATAAGTTCGTTAAAGCCACAGAGCGACATCTTAATACCATACTGGGAAGCAGCCAGTGGGACCAAGCTGAAGATGGAGCCAAATGCCTTTGAAACATGTCCAAGTAAGTGCAACAAAATTAGTGAAATTTGAGTGATTTCGTAAGAATAATTTGTCATATTATACTATATTTCACTGTGAAAATCCGGAATAAAATACTATGAAATTCATCACACACAAATCTCCAGATCCCCTTTTATGAATAGGGTATTATAATAGTGTACTTCTCCAAATTAAACATATTAAATTCCTTAATTTAATAATTGATAACCATCTGAATTGGAAAGACCATATCGAGATTATTGTATCTGAACTTATTAGTGTATGCTATGCAATACACACATTGTTATGTTGGATTCAATTAAGACTTCAAGATTAGTTTATTACGCCTATTTCAACTCATTGATGAAGTATGGTCGTACAGTTTTGGGAAACTCAGTTAAAAATGGGTGTGTCTTCCTATTATAAAGCCATATGAATGATCACTGCTACAGATAGCAGGCATTCATGCAGAAACCTCTTTAGGCAATTTGAAATTTTAACTCTTCCATGTGAATATATATTATCCCCCATGAACTTTAATATAAGAAATAAAGAAAAATTTGTACAAAATATATATGACATGAATACTGAACAAAAAGCAAATCTACATAGACCAGTTTCAACAATTTCCTGCCACAAAAAGGAGTTTATTATGTTTGCATTTTAGTACAAAATGCTCTTCCCTCTAGTCTAAAGGCATTAATAAACAATGGTAAATCCTTCAAATTTGCTCTTAGAAAATACCCATGTAAAATGACCTACTATTCTGTAAAGGAATAATATACTGCCACTGGTGGCCGAGATCATTAAGGTATGGACTCATGAGCGGGAGGTCTGGGGTTCTGGTCCTGCCAGGATCATCCTCCCTGACAGGTTTTTTCCAGGTTTTCCTCAGTCCTAATAAATGGCAAATGCTGGGGAGGTACCATAAATTTAGGTCTCGAACATTTCCTTCTTTAAAAAAAAAATCCTTTCTGAATATATCGTTTCATCCCACGTATCATCAGTGCCTACCGCCTGTGGTGCCTAAGTAGTAAAAATGGGCATCAGACACCATTAAAAAAAATGTAAAGAAATATACGAGTAACAATACATTATATTGATAAAAAACACTGTAATAATTTATATCAATGTATTTGTTAATATGTATATAGTAAAATTTGTGTGTCTGAGTGATTTGTTCTCTGGTTTTGTTGTTTTGGCTAAGTTCTAGATGCTGCTTTTTCATTTTTATTGTAACCATTTATGCAGATGTACAAATGTAGAATGCATGTTACTGTGGTAATTATAAATGGCAAATTCTATGTTCACAAGTCTCTGTGACTGCCTTGTGAACTCACAGAATGCTCCAGGAACTGAACTGAACAGATCCCAACCAAGGACATATATCCTATGTCAGGGTTAGGAATAATGAATGAATTAATAACATGATCTTATGAGTGAAAACTTGAACTCCATGTAGTCTTTTTTACTTGTGCATAAGTAAATGATAAAAATGAAAACATTTTTTAATATCTCATTAAAAATTACTTGAAAATTTCCTCATTAATAACATAATAACATACATAGGTACCAAAGTAGAAAAATAAATCTTGGAAAATCACAGAATTTAGAATATCTTATGCACAATATGTTGGATGCATTTGCTATATCATAGCTTTTGTTCGTAATATGACTTGAGGCAGGAATCTTCATTAACATGAAGTTGGAGGTATAGTTTTCTATTGTGTAATATGGTGAATGAACTTTTTATATCATAGCTTTTTTCTGTAATATAACTTAAGGCAGAAATCTTCATTCATGTGAAGTTTGAAATATAGTTTTCTATTGGTTGATCTCAATATTACCAATGCTTTCATTTGTAAGTTAGACATTCTTGCCCAAGTCAGCGATCACTCTTTGATTTAGCAGTAAGACTAAATTTGTCTGCATCAACGCTAAATTCTGTGGTGAAAAGTTATATTAACTTTCAGAAAAGTTATTGCAATTCATTCGCTAAGGAGAGAAAATTAGTAAGACATCGCTGCTGGAAGAGCTAGAGAGAGAACTCTTTTGCACATGCTTCACACAAGCTCACACATCAAATACATTCCTTGATGTCACCCATTTAAAAGAGGAAGTGTTATACATCTCTGCCTGATTGGGAATTGATAATTTTAAAGCTTTGAATGGTTGAATCGATTGCTTCAAGAAATGCCATAATCTTTTTTTTTTTTTTTTTTTTTTTTTTGAGTAGTGTTTAACGCCCGTTTTTACTACAGAGGCATCACAGGCGGTGGACACTGATGATACATGAGATGAAATGATATATTGGGAAAGGATTTTTTTTTTTAAGGAAGGAAGCGTTCCAGGCCTAAGTTTAGGTACCTCCCCGGCATTTGCCAGTTATGAAGACTGAGGAAAACCTGGAAAAAACCCCAGTCAGGGAGGACGGTCCTGGCGGGATTCGAACCGCAGACCTCCCGCTCAGCCATAATCTAGTTTATAAATTTCTTACTGGGGAAAGTGCTAGTATGGACCTCAAAACTTAACCAGAAAGAAGAGTGAACTCCAGGAGCTGGTTGAAGATTATATAAAGTGCAGTTACAACATGAAGAAATTGGCCCATTTTTAATCTGCTGCCTAACAAAACCTTAACCTAGAAAGGCAAGTAGTGTAATGGCAGTACAAAGTCCAAGCAGAGAATGGTTTTCAATGCAAACGACCCCGACAAATTACTTCCATTGGTTATAGGTAAATATAATGAGCCATTTGACTCCTCCTTGGTCTAGTTATTAGCATTGCTGACTGCTCCTGGGGAGGCCCAGGTTCGATTTCCGTACTTAGGAATTTTTCTGAGTTAGGGAGGTCTGTAATGGAGTCCACCTGGCCTTGTGAGGACTGAGGAGCTGCCTGATGGAGAGATGGTGTTTTACGATCATGAAAGCTGTGTGATAGGCGACCGGCAGGGCTGATCAGAGGCCCTCCTGCAATACTGCCCTCTATCAATGAAGTCTTAAGATGGAGGTAGAGGATTGCCATCTTAGGCCAAGGCTCAACCCAGGCTTAATGCCAAATGAAAAGAAGAAGAAGATAACAAGCCTATTTTTCTTGAAGAAAGTTAAAACATTGCTAACATAAGGAAAAATACAAATTCTTGGATTACTGTGGTAATATTTCAGGATTATTTGCTCCAGGTGCATCATCAAATGGGTGCTAAGAACAGAAAAATCTCTTTATTAACCAGTACACTGCATATCCAAAAGAGACATCTGTTTTAAAAATGTTCGAGAAATGTTTAGTGAGTTTTAGCCTTTGTATTCTGGTGTGATAAATATATTAAGTGCCGCTACAGGAAGTAGGTGATAAGGAAGACTATTGCTTTGATAGAGAGGGGACTGTTAGAAAATGCATGAAAGGCAAGTTGAAACATTTCTTCCACATTGCACTACATTGCAGATGGCTATGAAATGTTAGTTCTACATAACCATCCTAAATTGCTTTGGAAATGTGGGTTTGCTATTCAAGATGGTTGCAGTGAGAATGTCTTCATATTCATTGACCTGGGGAAGTGTGACTGGGAATCCACACAACCTATGAAAGTGGAGTTTGAGGATGATGACAGTGGTGATAGTGCAAAGTATAGACCAGGTGATGCACGATGACCTTTATTCAGCCAAAGAAAAAGATGATGACCCAGATATGTGATGTGAGGTATATGCAAAGAGCATTACTTTTTTTTTAGATATCCTACAAGGTATGAAAACAGCAAGAGCATACTTTCAAATGTTTAATGTTAGTGAAGAAATGTTTGCTATGGAAAGTGAACTGTACAAAGTAAAGGGTCAGGGTCAAACAAAACAGATATCTTTGTTATGATTTTTATTAAAAATGTAAGCAGTACAAAGTAAAAGGTCAGTTATAAACAAAACAAGTCTTTGTTATGATTTTTACCAAAAAAAATATGAGCAGACTTGCACACAATTAGGGAGACAAGCAATGAATACTATTTGGTTATTAAAAATATCATAAGATATTAATTGTTGCATTCTTTTAAAATTTTGTCTGTATGCTATCCCATTACAGTTCTTTAATTTTATACTTTATTTAATTGAAGTGTAAAATAGGGTTTTCACTGTATAAATGATTTGCCTGGCAATCTCTATGCTGAATCTAGAGTAATACTCTTTGCAGGTGACACCATGCGTTCATTAGAGGGAAATAACCAAAACAGTTGTCAATCAAGACAGATAATTCATTCAAACAATTGAATTTGTTTAAAGCTAATAAATTGCCCTTAAATGTGACAAAAATTTAATTTTTTTCAAAACTAAAAACAAGAACGTCGCTGAACTTGCATTCAATACCAAAACTATATCAGCGCAGAAGTTTCTCACATCAAATTTCTAGGTTTGGAAGTTTATAAACTAAACTGGAACATACATATATATAGCATAATTCACCAGCTTGACTCCGCATGTTTTAGTCAGAGAGAGAGATTTTCAACAATTTTTCTGTTCTTACAGACACTTGGCATGCTTCTGCAGTTAGTTTTTGTGAAGAGGCCTCTGAGCAAAATTTGTTGGCCATTTCACGCCATGAATTGAATGGGACGCTGATGACCTGAGCTGTTAAAGGGCATCCATAAATAAATCAAATCAAAAAGAAGTTATTTTTTGTGTATCCTTCAAAATATTACAAACTTTTTCTTGGCAGTTTTCCAGGGCTTAAAAAGCTGTACATTTTATACACAATGTCTTTTGATTATCTAATACCATTCAAATTTGACATCATTAAGCACCAGTGAAACACACATAAATTCACACACTATTTGAGAAAATTGTAATCGAACCAATCTCAGAATGGAGGACTATTACGCTGGGAGAGGGGAAAAGGAAGTGGGGAGGGACAGGTCAAGTGGGATGTAGATGAATGTCCTTGACTCGCCTGGTCAGAGTGAAAAGATAATAGTGTTTTTCTTTACAGTACTGCCTCTGTTCTTTTATTGTTGTCACAACTTGAATTTCTGTAACTCTGTTACTGGCAATTGACAGGTTTTCATTCTCATACCGGTCAAATATTGTTAAGCAACTGTGCCAACAGAGTGGGACTGCAGGCAGTTGTTTGGGTTAAATCAGCTTCCAAACTGTCAGGAGGCTTCACACCACAGATTATAGCCTCTAATTAAAAGCAATATTAATGAAAACTGTTACAGCTGAAAACCAGCAAGAAAACAACAACATTATTCTTACTTTCTGCCTTGTTGACAAAGGTATTGCCTTTATCAAACGTTACAGCGTTATTTTCCAATTATTTACCTTTATTTGCCTTTTCCTCCCTTCTTCAGATCCAGCTTCTTATTAAGTGTGGTTTTTACATTGGATTATTTTTTTTTAACTAACTGCAACTTATTGAAATTGAAATATTATGCATATACTAAGCAGAATACATAGTGGCATCCACCCATTTTAGCGCAGGTCATTCTTAGGTGTGGGTATCACAATTTCAATTAATATATTATAATCAACATTTTCATATTAATTACAAATTTTCATAATTAATTTTTTTATAATTAAAAAAAGTCCTTTTACTTGCTAACTCTCACTCTAAACCTCTAGCTCCATTCAAACAAGACACGAGGGTCGCTCCTCTATATATTTTGCTATTAACTGCACCTTGTTAATATGTATACTATATCCTTTTTTGTACTTCTCTTCAATTTTTGTACATGCAGATGCTCTGCTTTTTCATGCTTCCAGTAACACTGGCTTCCCAAAAATAATAGAGAAGTGCATAATTATGTCCATAAATAACAATCAGTCTTCCCTCCTTTTCCCCAACATCTACATTTTCATCACTCATATTGGTTCCTCACTACTACTGTAAATTCAACAGAAATTTATGATTGTGTTGTTTGCTAAGACTTAATGACACCAGCTTGATTGTTGTAGGTATTGTGGGTTTCTGTGTTTCTCCAAGTAGTTTCAGTAGTCATTTGGTATTTAAGCACTATCATCATCTTTGAGTTTACATGAATCCTGAGATGCAGTCTGCATTGTAGACATTGAAGTGCAGCAATTAAAAAAACTAAATCATATGAATTGACTTGGCAAGATTAACAATTATTAATTATTAATGAGTTCCTGTAAATATGATGGATAATTTAAGATGTTAAAATCATTGGTCAATCTGTAGATTGTTTATGATTAATAAAAATTTAAAAAATAAAAATAAAATATCTCTTCAGGGTAAAACATTTTTGCACTGAGAAATATCTGGGCCAGTAGTGGTAGTAATGGTAGTAGAACAATTATAATAATGGTATATTATTATTTGTTTATTTATCTATCGCCAATAGACTCATTACAAGCGTCTGACAGCGCATCTATTTTTTTTCAATATTGTTTAATGCCCGTTTAGAACATCATTTCATATTCTTAATTATCTAGTGAGTTGATGTGATAATTTTATGCTCCACTTACTGTTGAATTATGCAAAACTGGTTTTGCAGGCTTTTGCCTGCATCCTCAGTTGTGAGTCGACTGTATGCTTCGTTGTTGGTTGGCTGGACTTGGTGTAGCTCTCATGGACATTTTATGAACTTCTGGATTAATTTGTCTTCTGTTGGGGTCTCAAAGTTCATAACCTTATCCTCATATTTTTATATAAATTTTTCCCCATATTCCCAGCTCAACGGTTCGATCTACGAATTTCATTAATTTCACTCCCATTTCTATATCATGTTTATCTCTCCAAAAGTGATGTGCAACTGCTGATTTCTCTATCTAATTGTACCTGATATTTCTCCAGTGTTCCCTCATCCTGATTCCAATGCTGCTTTTTGTTTTTCCAATATATACTTGGTTACATTCTGAATAGTTAATCTTGTATTTTCCTGGCTTCTTCTCCTCCGGTATTCCATCATTATCACCAGAATTGAGCAGATTTTTTAGGCTAAAATTTTTCACTGGGGACAAAGTAATTCCAAACTCGTTGAGTATTTTTTGGAATTTTTTGGTGGCCCAAGGATGATAAGTGAATTTCATGTGAATGGTAGATTTCTTTTATTGCTGTCAATGTGGTAGCCTGCTTTAACCTCTTCTTTTGTTTGTTCCGCCAATAAATGCAAAATTATACCACCCAAGGAGAAACCAAAATTAAAAGCAGACACCACCTCATTAGCAATGATACAAAGTCTACCAAAAATACACAAACCAGGAAATCCCATGAGACCAATAATCAATTATAGAAACACACGTTCCTACCAACTAGCAAGATGGCTCCTCCAGAGATTTAAAAAATTTCCAAAATTTGATAGCTTAAGTGTAAGGAATTCCGAAGAACTTGTGGAGAAAATCAAAGGTTTGTTTCTCCAAAAGGATGATCTTTTAGTGTCTTTCGATGTAAAGTCACTTTTTCCCAGCATACCAAAATGCAAACTTCCTACATCTCTTCGAAAATGGTTACAGTCTGTGAAACTGAGCAATAAAGAGATTGAGGAATACTTCCAACTAACCGAAGTATGTATTAGTCAGAATTTCTTCAAATTTAATGGTGAATTTTACAAACAAGAAGCAGGTTTAGCTATGGGAAATCCATTATCGGCTTTTCTGGCTTATTTGTATATGGGTAGTTTAGAAATGCACATCACCAAATCATTTCCATACATTTTCAAAGTATGGCACAGATAAGTAGATGCTATCTTTGCAGTGGTCAACAAGAAACTCTTTGATGATGCTTTGAAATTGCTAAACCTACAAGATAGAGAAATTAAATTCACTTCTGAAACAGAACAAAGCAACATGATTCCCTTTCTCTACTTAAAGATTATAAGAACAGGCAACAATTTGGAATTGTGAATATACAGAAAGGACACGCAAACTGAGAATTACATAAAGGCGAGTGGATTCAATCACACAGCACACAAACATGCAGTTCTCAATAGCTTAGCACACGAGTTTGAATACAACAAAGCATACTATTATATTATACAAACAGCAAAATTAAATGGGTATGACCAAGAAATTGTAGACGAGAAAATCAAGAAATTCAAACAAAAGAAGAGGTTAAAACAGATTACAACATTGACAACTATAAAAGAATCTACCATCCACGTGAAATTAACTTATCCTTGGGCCACCAAAAAATTCCAAAAAATACTCAGAGAGGTTGGGATTACTTTGTCCCCAGTGAACATGTTTAGCCTAAAAAATCTGCTCAATTCTGGTGATAAAGATAGAATACTGGAGGAGAAAAAGCCAGGAATATACAAAATCAACTGTTCAGAATGTAACAAAGTATATATTGGAAAAACAAAAAGAAGCATTTGAATCAGGCTGAAGGAACACTGGAGAAACATCAGGTACAATCAGATAGAGAAATCATCGGTTGCACATCACTTTTGGAGAGATAAACATGATACAGAAATGGGAGTGAAATTATTGAAATTCGTAGATCGATCCGTTGAGCTGGGAATATGGGAAAAAATTTATATAAAAAAACATGAGAATAAGGTTATGAACTCTGAGATCCCAACAGAAGACAAATTAATCCAGAAGTTCATAAAATGTCCACGAGAGCTATACCAAGTCCAGCCAACCAACAACGAAGCTGAGTCGACTCGCAACTGAGAATGCAGGCAAAAGCCTGCAAAACTAGTTTTGCATAATTGAACAGTAAGTGGAGCATAAGATTATCAAATCAACTCACTAGATAATTAAGAACATAATAGTCGCTTCACTGTATTGGTTCTAACACAAAATTATATTTAATCATTTCATATTTTTTTGTTAGTATGATATGTTAAAAAAAAAAGAAGAAGAAGAAGAAGGAAAGAAAAAAATAGCAGCAGCCTAAAATCAAGATAGACTAATGGTTAAGTTCTTTTCATGTTAGACACACACTTATATATGGTGACATACTGAAATTGAGACTGTGTGAAATGTCACTATGCCACTTACTGATTCTGTTATTTTAAGGAAAGTTTATGTGGTACCTATCTATTTTTACAGGCTTGTTATTCCAGTTGTAGCAGGGTTGTGAGGGATTCCTGAAATCTTGTAGGCATCCAAGCATTAGATTTCATTAGTACTCCTCTTCATTTTTTTTAATAGTGTTTAATGCACATTTTTGCTGCTGAGGCATTACAGGCAATGGACACTGATGATACATGAGATGAAATGATAAATTGGGAAATAACTTTTTTTTTTATCAAAGGAAGCATCCCCGGCCTATGTTGAGGGCATCTCTCAGCTTTTTATCAAAGGAAGCATTCTAGGCCTATGTTGAGGGCATCTTCCTGCATTTGCTATTTATTAGGACTGAGGAAAACTGGGGAAAAACCTGAGTCAGGGAGAATGGTCCTGGCAGAAATTGAACCCTAGATCTGCTCACAACTCTGTGAGTTAATGACCTTGGCCACCCATGGCAGTAGTACTCCCTTAAAGCTTGCTATCGTGTTTCTTCATCATTCCTCTTTGTAGATTTATAGAAATCTAATTATTTGAACAGTGCTCAGCTGAATGGCACATATTCTCAGGTTTACAAAAGAAAACCTTTTTTATTACAAGAATTAGATAAACTGAATCTAAACACACATTTCCTGCTGAATTTAAACATGCTTTTAGAGCATTTTCATCAGGCAGTTTTTTTTTCTTTTGTAACACGTTTTATAAAATTTGTACATAACTCTTAAATGACAAATATGGACTTAATTCTGGCTTACCTAAAAATTGTATATAATGATTTTTAGTTACATTTTGCCTTTAAAATTTCTCTCTTCATAGCTCAGCAATAGTAGGCTTGGACTCCATTAGACTTGGTACCTCTTTTATGTAGTAAAATCTGCAGATTAAAATGCTGACCATACTCATTGTTGATGGGCACAAGCTTTTGTAGGAAGTCGTCTTGGTTTAAGTTCAAGCAATAAAGCCTTAAAATACATTCTACAGCTTTGAATGAATTTATGAGACCACTTAATAGTCATGGTGATTTTTTCTGCTTTGTAATTTGCAAGAAAACAACAGATATTTTTATTATTGCCAAACTGCTTTTTCACATTTCAAGGTAGTATCTTATAGGTATCATACAAAACTTAAATTTTCTGTTGATAATAACAATGAATTTTCTTATTAAATGGAAATGTTTTCATATCTAATGGTAAAGAATATCTTTTGTCTTAACTAGCATATTGGATGCATTTGTAATCTCCTGTGGGGTTTAGCTGGTTAGTTCTCTCTGTAGCTGTTTTTTTTTTTATGGTGTTTAATGCCAGTTTTTAGGCGGTTCTCTGTAGCTGTTATTGGATCAAATTTGCAATGAATGGAATTTCCTGGCATGGTGAGATCACGTGGTTTCTTAAGAATAAGAGAAGAACACTAGGTGTTGTTGATCTAATGTGCAGGATTTTGATCCATCAATTTTTACCTGGCCAGCCAATATAATTTGTGTATTTTCCCATCAGGTGCAGCTTTCCTCAGTTCTGTGCATTCCAATAATGCTCTCCATTTAGAATCTTGTCAGTATTGGAGATATTACATGTGTTATCATTCATAAAACCAAATCTGTGTAGATGTTCTGCCAGACAATCATGTCCAGTTGCCAGTCTAAAATGAGCAACTGCTTCCTTCCTTGATAGATTTTTTATTTTTTGTACTGTATCTTTTATATTAGAATAATTTTTATTAGATATTTCCATTTGAATATTATGTTGATATTTTTGTTCTATGATCATTTTGATTTTTTTTAATTTTACATTTAATCCACGGGGCTTTATTGCAGAAATCCAGCTAGGTTTAAAAATGATATTTTAACTTCAAATTCAATGGCATCCAATGAGAGAATACATCCCATCCACCATGTGTTGTCATAGGCACATGCCACCATCGTATTGTCAAAATGTACATCTTGAAACCTGCGAATAATTTTAATGCAATGTAAAACAGTTTCTTTGGAAGCTGAATATGCTTTAGTTGCTAAATTTTCAGTTGACACTGGGAGAAAGGCATGAAGCTGATGATAAATGCAATTGCTTCATGAAATCATACGTATAAAATTCTCTCTGTTTCCATATTATTCATTTATAGTACACAAACAGTTATTGTTGGGATGTTTGCTTTCCCACACTCAAATAGCAGTTGTGTTATAATCTGATTTGAGAGACTATTTTGAAAACCCACCTTTACTGCAAGCCTCTTAATTGTGCCTCCAACACCATCAGAAGCTTCTTTGCCATGTGCAGTGGCATAAAAATTTGCTTTACGTAAATGCCTTGGAAATTGTTATAGTGGTTGCACAAATTTGGAAAGCTATTCTAATTTTTGTATTGTGCTGCCAAACTATCTCGAAAGTAAAATATCTTTTTGAAGTTTAGAAGCAATTCTGTTATCAAAGACCAAAAAGTTTTCTTTGAAAGCTATAAACAAGTACTGTGTCACGTTTCATACATTCTGAGATGAAAACAAAACTCTTATATATAATAATGTATTTGTTTAATTTGAAGTTGTTTACAATGAAGATATATAATAATACAATGCGGGTAAATGTCTTACACACTGTTTACCCACTGTTTCTTGGTGATCATGTTGGTCCTGTGGAAGCTATTGTGTTGTATGTGGTGACCTCTGGTGGATATGAAATGAATTTAGAAAGGCAATCCCATGGTGGAAAGTCAAAATTCATTGCAGTTTTTTTGTTTTTTAGAATGAAGATATTTTCCTAGGGCAGCCCAGATGAGGATGGGAATATTGGTTCTTGGAACATGTTCTAATTTAAATACAGTAAGTGAAGTGTGTAAGAAATATACCTGCATTGTATTAATTAATATCTTATATTTCATTATTTTCTTTGTACTAAACTACAAAATGTATGAATAGTTGCCATTGAGTTGTTCCAATGGAATGACTGGGCTTTGTCTTGTACAATAAATAAATAAATAGTTTTCAGCAAAATCATGTTCACTACAGCTTCATTAGGGCAAAATTCAATTTTCTTCTCTTGAAAGAAAACAGATTGCTGTTTAGTGATGAAATCATGCTTTTTCAACATGTTTTTTGCTGCATACTCATTAACAAAATCCTCTGTGGACCTACAATAGTTTCAAATGAACAGTTATTCGCTGAATTTCTTCCTCTGAATCATCCTAAGTAATCAATGACCCTTTTGTAGGCCCCCTTAATCCTTTGTTTGCAATATTTCTTAGAACTCTAATTTCTACTTTCTAACAGGAGATTCACCAAGGGAGGACAAAGAAGTATTTAAATAGCTTATAGCTGCATCTGGGTACATAGCTTATAGCTGCATACTCAACCTACTTAATATGACTATGACCTTGAATACCCAAATCCTCTGCAATAATTTCCTTTTCCAGCATATTGTTATCCAAGTTTGAAGTTTTCTCCTTTCCCAGTGGCAGCTTATATGAAATGCATATTTTCATGTGTGGTTTGATTTAAGTATTTAAGTAGCTTATAGCTGCATCTGGGTGCACATACTCAACCTACATAATATGACTATGACCTTGAATACCCAAATCCTCTGCAATAATTTCCTTTTCCAGTGTACTGTTATCCAAGTTTGAAATTTTCTCCTTTCCAAGCACAACTTATATGAAATGCATATTTTCATGTGTGGTTTGATTTCATAATTTGGTGAAACAATTGAATCAGTTACTTTTCTCAAGTCTCTACTAGCCCAATGCTCCTTTTTTTTAAAAGGATTGCAACAGATTTTTGACACCTATTTTCCTCCATATTTAAAATGAAACAAATGCTATGCACAAACTTGATTAATCAAACTTTGCAAAGAAGCTTCACTTAAGAAAAAAATATTTTTGTATTATACTGGCCCTAATGCTGCCCAATATAACAAATAACTTTAAGGATAAATATGCACAGCTCCACTAAATAAGCATTATTAAAAAAATGAAGTGTGTATAAAGAAAAACAGGTCTCAACTGAGCTGTGAGGAAAGATGAGAGAAAGAGCACATGATCAAGCTGGTAAAAACATGTCTGAGCTTGTTTAAAGTCAAAGGACATGATACTCCCATGCCACACCACTCTTTATCTCCCTCCAACTCCAATATGTAATAAATCAAATTATATCTCTATTACATTCATTTACAGTTCACTATATAATTTTATCTGCAGAAACGAACTGAAAGCATTTAATTTCTTGTCACCATTATGTGTAATTTTTTTTAAAAGTTTTAAAATTCAGTTTCTTTGAAAATTTAAAATTAAAATATTTGAGAAGCAGTTAATTATGAAAAAAAATCACAATGGTGTCATTTTATATATTAAATGAAAGCCCTATTCATAAGCTTTAAAATGACACCTCTCTCTTATACTTTTCAGGTAACCAAAATTTAAATATGTTGAGGTTAGCAAATTGTGCAGCTGTTTTGGCATTTCAAAAAGTGTATGTAATAAAAATGGATGGTTAAAATTAAAACAAAATAATAATTTTTACATCTTATGGTAAGATATAAATATACAAAAAATTAACCAAAATCCATTCCACTCTTTCCAAAATTAATTTTTCATTGATTCATTTGACATGGACCCATATAAAGTGTGTCATTTTCTACCCAGTGTGAAACCTGACACTTAATACATAGCATATATGTATGTGAGTGTGTGTTTGTGTGTGTGTGCGCGTGCATGGCGAGTTCTGAGTTTTTATCAAATTCAATTGTTTTCTACTCAAAAATGCACATTATAATACTTTTTCAAGTAAAACTGTGGGTCCCATATTGTATATTTATGGCATGAAACCTGAAAGAAGAGGCCTCTGAGCAAAATTTGTCAGCCGTTTCACACCCTGAATTGAATGGGATGCTGATGACCTGAAATGTTAAAGAGCATCCAAAAAAAAAAAAAAAAAAAAAAAAAAAAAAAAAAAAAAAAAAAAAAACCCTGAAACTAACCTAGTCGCTTATGCATTATTGCAGAGAAGTGTGTTTAACGTTCACTAGATTTGTACAAAATGTGTAACTGAAGACATAATACTTGACCAGTAACCTATGGCAAAGTCAACATATCTTCCATTCACCAGCATAACAGAAAAGAGCCAATAAATAAATACATTAATAAATAAGTAAACAAACAAAATATAACTATTAATGCTACAACTTAGGAGATTAAGTGAGGAACTATAGCAAGAGTATTGGATGCATGAAATTAACATTTTTTCTTTAGCTGTATACTGTAGAGCCAGTTATGATTCTCATATTTAAGAACAGGGTGCATAGTTAATTAAAGAAAAAATAATTTGAAAATTAGGGAAATGGACCAGATACAGTAAAAATATAATCTGGAGGAACTAATTTAAAAATATGTATAACAATTTAGCTGGAGATAAATTTATTCCCAGTGTATAATGAACTCTAATATTTTTATATCACTCCACTGTGTTCAGAGCAGTAAATTTACTCTGAGCACAAATTTGCAATATAATAGCCATGATGTAGTTTATGTACACCCTTTGACAAAAAAAAAAAAATGAGTCATCTCTTGAATGCATACTTCTTTTAAGTCCTACTTGTTACAGTGTGTAGTCTACAAGGTAACCAGCAAGACTGAGAAGCCACTGCAGCAGTTATATAGCATGCACTAAAGACACTATTTAGTATGTGTGTTTGTTTCTTCTGTAGTAGAGTATGCAGTGATGTGGTTATGAGCATAGTTTGCATGTCGGCATGAAGTACCTGTTTTTTTTTTAAATAAACTTTTGTAATATATATTATGATAAATTAGTTTCGTAATATTGTTTCCCATACACAGCAAGCTTTAACATTAACATATATATGTTATGATGAATATTATAATATTTCATTCAGTATTTGTTCTATTGAAATGCAATATGCTGTACACACATTCCGTGCAGATGCAAGAAGGATGAAAGATTGCTTATGGGCATAAATTCAAGAAGCCTGGGATGTTCTAGCCTCTCGTCCACACTACTGTAGAATCTGATATCTATGCCCTGAAGATTGAGGGCAGCTATACATGCTAAGGATTCGTACATGATATCAATTTGTGTTTATTTCTATGTGTTTTCACTTTAGAATACAAATTTTTCTATTAATGTATTTATTTAGTTATTTGTGATGAATACATTAATGATTAGATTTTTGTGTGTGCATAGGTAATGTTATACAACTCAATGATACATTAAAATATAATATGATTTAAGGCAACGTGATGTTCTACATATACACTTATATAACAAATATTTAAAAAAAAATGTATGGGATTTGAACACGTGAGGTTAAGCAGAAGAGCAATGCCTTCTAAACTCTCGGCCATTGTTACTCTACCCTAACATTCTCTTTCCAGATGCTTATGATTGTGACCATTACGTTTACAGGCAAAGCTTCCACTGCAGTGTGTACTTGCTGCATGTGCTTGTGAATACAGTATTTACAAGCTTCCTGGAAGTTCTCCAATGAATCTGATGATGACTCATTTTTTTTTTTGTCAAAGGGTTTACATGCAAAGTTTTTCAGGTATGTTCAACTTTGCCTTTCCTTCTTACTACCTAATGTAAAGTATGCAATTTGTACTTTTGTTATGAGAGATTTAAAATTTTTACCCATATAAGTATTGTGCTGCTTCTATAATCATTGCTTCCTGGAGCTACTTGTGAAAAATATAGATAGCTGGCATTTCTAAAAGTATGATGAAGAGAATATATAAATACTGGAAAGCATTATGTTTGATTAAACATCATTCAGTTATGCATACAGCTCACATTTGTAGCACAAAATTCAATTTTTTTATGTTTGACTGCCTTTTGCATGTGCATTTGACTTGTTGCATGCTTTCAGACATGGAGCAATGAAAAATTCGTAGATATACATATGAACTCATTAGATATGAAACTGACATATAAATATTTTCATCACTAATAAGGGTTTTTAGGGTGAGAATATTTCAAAATGCTGTTTTCTTTAAGGTAAAGTAAAAGCTTATTATTAACTTTTTAATTAGAATAGAGTTTGACTTTAAAAGAAAGCATTAAAGCAATAATATTTAAGAAATTGCCTTTCATAGCTTCATTAGTTCTAGTTAGGTCACAAAGTGAGTAACTGTTCTCAAGCCTGTGTTGAACTGTTGGACTTCTGTACTATAGAGTGACCCAGACTCACTGGCCCTGTTATCATGAAGTTCTGCAGCCTCAGGCATGTAATTTCTTTGCTTTGGAAGAATATGCTGCAGTCATTAGATAAATCATGATATTGGTTATGTTAGTGACTGATATTGGTCATATGTTTTGTCTTGCTAGCTTTGTCGTATGGCTATGTACAATAGGCTATAATGTAGAACTAAATTGGATGAGTTTAGTGGAATAGGTGGATGAGCAAGCTAACTTTATGCTTGATTTTACTGCTGTTGCACACATTACATTCATTTAATTAAAACTATCTTCTGAAGCAACTGTACTATTAGTTAGCAAATATTTCTGCTCAAATTGCTTATCTTTGTTGATCGTAATTAAAATTGAACAGAATTTTACTATTTTGGAATTTCTGGGTTGTGAATTTTTGCCATTTTATTAGCTAGCAGCATAAAGCTCTTATCTTTGTTAATATGCTAAATTTTGATTCATTTAAGGGCTTGTTATCTGTCAAATTTCTGAAACGTGTATACGAGGGTCGTTCCGAAACTGATGCCTCCTATTTTTTTGTGTTGACTTTGGATGTCCAAGCCAGATGTTGTTGGTGTAGTGCTAATGCTTGAACTTTCCTCTTTCATTAGCAGGTGATTCTGTTGTTCAGCGGTAGTTGGCACCAGCAGAGCAGTGTTCCAAAATGGAGTCTGATAGGATGCGCATATAAAACAGAGATGTGTGATTGAATTCCTAACTGCTGAAGAAATTCATCGATGCTTGCTAAAGGTGTATAGAGACGATACACTAGATGTGAGCAATGTGAGGTGATGGGTACGGCATTTTAATGGTGGTTAAAAGGGTGTGCATTTCAAGCCATGACCCTCGACTCTGCACAGCTGTCACCCCTCGCAATGAAGAGTATCTCGGTCAACTCATCCATGCTGATCGGCAGATAACGACCAAAGAATTGTATGCAAACCTGAATGTCGACTGTAATGCCTTGGAAACAATGTTGGAACATCTTGGTTATCGCAAAGTCTGTGCAAGATGGATTCCGCAGATGCTTACAGAAGAGCAAAAAAATCATGCAATGGAAATTTGTCGGGACCTGCTCGATATGAAGCTGAAGGTGACAATAGCATCGTCACCGGAGATGAGACGTGGTGTTACCACTACGAGCCGAGAAGAAATTCAAGACACAGCTGTAAGGAAGTGGTTAGCCTCAGCTGGTTCAGATTTTTACAAGCATGGCATGCAGGTTCTGGTTCATCGTTGGCAAAAGTGCATAATGAATGGTGGTGACTATGTGGAAAAACACAGTCTGTAGCTGAAATATTGCTCTATTTAGCTGTGCTGTTATGATTTATGTATCTCCTGTAGTTTCCATGAATAAAAATAGGAGACATTAGTTTTGGAATGACTCTCATAAATTACAAGAACTAGGAAGTATGCCGACTACCTTACTTACATATGTGAATTAAACAAAATTATTTTTTAAGAACTCTTTGTCATGATTAAAGATAGCAGCATAATCACATTACTATTAACTGGCAATTACTATTAACTGTCAAACATTTTTAGTCCTAGCTGAGGTGTTTTTTCAAGGATTATGCTTTCTCATGAAAGACAAAAGTGTAATACAAGGTAGTGGCAAACTCAGGTTCATTTGTTGTTCTGGAGAGCTTTGCAGCTCGCATGGATGTCAAAAAAATTATTAAAGATGGCAAGGGTTCCAAAATTAAATGCTGAACACTTTTTCATTATTTGTAAACTGATTATATATTTCCTGAAGAAGATGCTTGTTAAATTAGTTTGTCAGCTGTTAAGAGGGTAGTAGGTAACTTTGACTTTGAATGCAGAATTTCCATTTATAAATTTGAGCTGAAGGAAACAAGATACAAAGAAAATGCTAGGAGCCTTTTCCCAATTCTTTAGGTAAAAGGTAAAACTATTTTTTCATATAACATGAATAAAAATTGTTATCTGCCTTGATGGTAACAAGAGAGCTAATAACTAAATGAGGACTGCAGAAGAACAGAACATTAAGCATTGGAGAATTCTTTTAAGAAGTCCAATGAAATCTGGATGTATTTTAGAAATTAATGTAATAAAATTTGACTTATTGCAATTGGAAATGTATGTTACTTTTATCATTAAATAAAAGCTAAAATACTTTTATTTTCTTATATTAAAATTCATAGCAAACTTTCAGTTATGACTTTGGAAGTGTGGTACTTGAGTTTTGCTAAATGAGTTTTCTGCTTCAGTACATTTTAGCAGTATGCATCAAGTGTGCAAATTATTGTTTGCTGAAAATAATGAATTTATGGACTATCCCATTTTGCATTGACTACCAATAAATGGTAAAAAATTAAAACAATGTTAAAAAATAGTTTTCATCTGTAAAATACAGTAATTGCTAAAAATTGGTAGTAGATTGCTTTGGCATGCAAAGGGAAGATACAAATAACATAATTTAGTTGTAACTGAATTCAAGAAGGAAAAAATCTTAACAAATTTTTTCAGTATCCTTCTGAGCATATGCATAATCATTATTGTCATACATATTATAAATAATATTTATAGTTAAGATCTGTGATAGAGGAAAGCATATGCACTGCTCAGAAATATGCATATTAGGCTGGCGGTGTAATAGATGTTACCATTTCATTGAGCATGATAATAAATTTCTTAATGGGCTATATTAAGCCCTTTCTTTGCTTGGGAATCTGCTCATTATCTTCCTATTTGACAGCTCTAGCAACAGGGTGCAGAGAAGTGAGCTGAATGTGCAAAGATTACTGTTCAGTCAGCTTGTGATCAGTTTCTAAGATATCGTTTAAAGCAAATATTTGCTTTGGAAATAGTGCAGTAATAATAATGATAAATAAGACACTATATTTCTGAAAAATATACAAAGTACCAATAAAGTGCATTTATTAAATTATTTGTGTACATTTATTGTGTCAGAACTTATGGAAGTAATTTCTCTCATTTAAAACATATTTAGTAGTCTCCTCTCAATGAGGTTAATATTTTATTTATAATATTGAATTAAATGTTGCTATTGTATATATACATGTGAAACTTAAGTTATAATATTGCTATTCATGATAACTTCTGAAAGATGCCAAGATAGGAAGAAATTTTCAAAGGAAAGAAATGACCAAGCAAAGGGAGAGCCATTATTTCTTTTTAATTACCCTGTAAATGCTTGTTCAAAATGGAAGATAATTAGAAGGTGAACAATGATTGCATAGTAATACCGAGAATTCATGCCACATGTTATAACATACCCATTAGCAAGCAAGCCATAGCTACAAATATTTTTAAATTACTGTGGAGCAAAGATGGTGTCTAAATAGCCACTTGCCCAGCTTTTACTAGATTTATATAGTGCTAATTGACCTTGCCCCAGTACTCTTATTCTTCCTGAGTGATTCAAGCACATAATACACTTCTTGTGTAGATGGCAATTTGACTTGGAACATCACCTGAGCATAATTCTTGCAAATTGTGCTAGTACAAATCATCTTCACCATGCATTGTTTAGTGTCAGAAGTGGATAAATGTGGAAGACAGAAATGTGGCCTAACTGGTATAACCATTCTTAATTTGGAGAATGGGAACTAATGGGACATCATTTATGGGTTTGTCGTTCTTATTGCCTTCAAGTTGTTAATGATTCAAATTGTTATTGTAAAGTATTTGTTTGCTCATATGTAATAAAACAGAGAAATTTTGTGCTACTAATTTGTTCTCTAAAAATGCTCCTTTAGTCCCTGAAAGAAACTCATTACAATAAAGCAAACAACCTTGGCATAAAATTGTCACTATAGTATAATTTTTTATGTTGCTAAGATTACGTCTACCTACATGCAACACCACCACTGTAGTTCTACTAGGGTGAAGGCAATCCCCAAAATTACAACTTCATAAAAAATAAATATGTAAAAAATATTCCAAGAATACTGCTGTTATATTTTTTAAAATAGTTTCGTAATATTGATTCTGCAATAGATTTTGTGTAATTCTGCTTTAATGAAAAAGTTAAAAGCCAAAATTCTATAATTCTGTAAGCATTTACTGCATATAATGCATAATTTTTTGGTCACGCAATGGCATTTCATGTACAAGATAAGGTTTTTCTGCACTCCAGCATAGGTTCTGTGTTGCTATATTGTAATGTGGCAAAAACATGTCTATATTGTCTAAAAGAGATGCCACTTGACAGCGTTGGCTATCTGGCAAGTCAGAATTAAGATATTAATGTTAACGTCACATACATTTTTATTATCCGAATTTGTAGCTTGGATTAAAGCGACTTCATCTTCATGAATATATACTAATGCTGTCTTAGAAAATAGTACTTGAGGTACAGCTGTCTTATTACAAACAGGAATGGTGATTTCAGTTTGGTTACTACACAGCACAGCACAGTATATCAATTAGTTTCTTTTCCATTATTGCTACTGATGGTTCCAACAGAAATGAACCTTGTGTTAGGTAAAGAAATCTTTACATTAACTTGCATTGTGCTAAAGGGCTGAAGTCTTACGTTTTGTGCACACGCAACTTTTCCAGTTACATGTACATCATCACCATCGGTTATAGTGTAATTTGAGATAGGGAGCAACCAAACTTTTCACAGTAGTGCAATTTGACCAGGTTTTGACTTTTGCAAAACAATTTTGGAATCCATTACATTGACAACTGCTTTATATCATCAAAGAAAATGCATTCTTAGTAGTAAATCATAAGCTAAATTGGATATAACTAAACGTTGCTCTGAAAAATGACTATCCCATAGTATAAAGCTACAAATAGTGTATAAATTAATATCAAGCAGTTTATTATCTATTGTGCATATAAACAAACTTTAGGGTTATAGCATTAGAGGAGTATGTACATGATTTTGCTTCACTATGCTAACAGCACTACCAGTACCAAACCAACACTTTTATCATGCATTGTCCCACTATTGACAGCACATTAGCAGGCTGAATAGTAATGCCTTTATGTCTGTTTGTTATATTCCGATTGCTGAGCAATGAATCTTATGTGCGTGACTTGCATACAGTGTTTGGGTGTTCTTGTATATTTTTGCAATTCAAAGATGTATGTCCTGGTTTATTGCAATGAAAGCAAATAGGATGTCCTTAATCATACTTTCACTTCTTGGATTTCCCCAGTGTTGTGATTATAATTCTTACTCTGTCCATGGCCACATCCAAAATTTGTGGTAGAAGTGTTTTATCGTGAATTTGCTGCAAAGTGAACCTGACAAGTGGCTTGTCCTCATTTTAATTGTTCCACATGTTTACTTAGGGTGTCAATATTAGCAGTTTTAAAGTATCAAGTTGCTGCGATAAGTTGGTATTTTGGAGAGAGGTACAGAGTAGGCTGCTGTGTGAACCTGCAGATCAACCCTTTGACCAGTTAAGATACTGGGCTGTTTCAATGTGATGAGCATGTTACAATAAGGCATCTGCATTTTGAGGTTATGCTGGTAAAATTTCTTCTAAAAGGAAAGGCTTTAAACCCTGCAAAATGTGAATTTGTTCCTTCTTGCTCAATTGCATATTAACTTGATCACACAGAGACTATTTCATATATGTAATTTTCAGTGGGTTCAGACATGTGGTTGTGGTTGCGAGTTCTACCAGGCTCTAGGTCCAGGGGGCGTAGCGCACGCACTACATCACAGAGGTCTGTGTGCCCCGTGGTCTTTTGCATTAGGACGGCACCTTGTTTTCTAAACCGACCCGCCATTCGGCTGTAGGCGATTACGTCGCCCAAGCGCACCGAGTGAACTGCAGCTTCAAAAGCCGAGCACACCCAGCTACCAGAGTTTCACTGGCTGATAGGTCATATCTAGCATAGACCTACTCCTTTATAGGGGTGAGTGACCCCAGCATTAAGGAAGCCACCACCGCCTCACAAAGACGGAGATTCCGGCTCACCGGCCCCCAGGGTACACGCCTTAGGCACTCCCCTGGGACACTCCGCTCTTGCGAGTACTCAATTACCCGTGAGTTCCGGGAACCACTGCCACTGCCACGCCGAGTCCAACCCAATCCGGACAAACTCCCTTTCGGGAGGGGCTCGTCTCAAGTCCGGCCCGGCTCCCTCTAGTAACGTCAGAGGTACCACGGGTACTCAGGGTCCGCAGAGCCCGCACCCGGAGCATCTGTAGAGCAACGACCTAAGCCGCGCCCCCCCCCCCTTACAGACATGTCCTGAAATCGCTTTTGAAGGCAAAATTCAAGGATTTCATCCATTGCTAATATCTGATTGCCCAGGGTGTTCTTCAGCTCTTGCCAGGAAAAATTAAGATACTGATGTTAAAAAGTTTGATAATAAGTGGAGGCAGCATTCTTCAAATAGTAGGACAAATACTGTTTCTTATGAACCTTCTGCCAAGCATTGGCAATAGCTGCTGTTTCAAAATTCCATAAATAGGCTTGAACATTTTGATCTAATTTGCCATTGAAGGGTCCTGGGTGAATGAATGGACATAGAAAGAGTAAACAAGATGAAGTAGGCGTGGTTGTGGATGGGATCTTAAAGGGTTCTGTCACCATACTTTTGGGAGAGTCACCAAAATTTAGTCTGGAGGGTTCTAATATTGCCATATATTCACAGGGTTCAGGAATCAAGGGGAACATGCTAGGTGTTGAAAGGAGGGAATTAGGTTGAGGAGTACTTGTGTTTGGTTGGGGTTTAAAGTGGGAAAGGTATTGAGCAAAGGCAAATTTTTTCATATATGCCGAATTTAAATCTAAGCCCTCTGAAATTGTTTGAGCATCTTTCACACTCTGAACATTAAAATTATTGTACTGCCATAAAATATTGTTTAAGGAAATACAAAGATTAAGAATTTGCTTATGAAGCAAGTGATGTGTTCCCCGGGGTTCCTGGGTTTGACCCATGTTTCATGCTAGCTCATTGAACAGCAGTCTCCAGCTGTCCTCATTGTTCACACCCAACTAACTCTTTTATTCTGGCAGATCTCTAAATATGAACTAGAAAATGTTTCTCTCAGGAAATAACCATGTTGCCCATATAAGGTATGTTAGTTTTACTCATCCTTCAAGTGTGTTATTCAAGCCCACACATTAAATGACTGCATAACAGGAAATGATTAAGTTTATACTTGGCAAGATTTATTGCACAATGTGAGGACATCTTTCTAACATTTTGTGGAAATATAATATTAAATTTAGAATTTGGATAAAATTGGCTTTGTACATTACAATATAGCCATTTAGAAACCATGCTTTGTTGGTGAAAAAAAATTAAATTTGGTACAGTAGAGTTGTTCATAAGATAATCCAAAACCCATTTGCAGAAATTTATTCACATTATCACATTGCTGCTCCCTTAGGGGCTCACCTTAGTGAGTATGGGGAATAGCCACCCTGAGGTATCCAAGCCACCCAGTGTCCAGGGGTATAATGGATTACCCTGCTTCTTGGGGATATAAATAAGGAAGCCTGGCCCTCCAGGTTGGGGTTTGAGCATTGGGCCAACAACCTCATCTTGCAAAAAAAAAAAAAAAAAAAAAAAAACTGTTAAGAAACTTACACAAAAGCCTCAGATGATGGATCTAATGTTGGCGACCTGAAATGTATGGACATGGGAAAATGAAAGAAATAGCAAGCAAAATTTTAAAATACATATTAGATGTGGTAGCACTCCAAGAAATAAGATGGGTAGAAAAGGGAGGATTGATAAACATGAATATACCTTATTGTATAGTGAAACAAAGAAAGCTGAACTATATGAGATAGGATTCATAATCTCAAATAGAATAAAAAAGAGTCTAAAGTTTAACCCACTTAATGAAAGGACCTGTAAAATACAACTCGAGTGTAAATTTAGAAACAAGATTATAATATTGACACACACACACCCATAGAGGATAAGGAAGAGATGGAAAAAGAGGATTTTCATGAGAACTTAGAAAATGGATGTAAACAGGTATGAACCTATGGTACACTGGTGGTATAGGAGATTTCAATGCGAAAGTGGGGAAGGAAAATTATCTAACAAAAGTGGCAAGGAAACACACATTACATCAAACATGTAATGAAAATGAGAATTCACTCAGACAATTTGCAGTCAGGAATAATGTGATTATAAAGAGTACATGTTTCCCTCATAAAGAAATTCATAAAGTAACCTGGAAAGTAGCAGGTTCAGATATGGTAAATCAATATAGTTGATATTATTGTATGATTTAGTTGAACTACACACTCTTGATATGTCTTAATATCAACTAAATGATTGGTTTCACTGTGCAAGTTCCAATTAACATTTTAATGGTAAATCAAATTGATCATGTGCTTATCAATGCAAGATATACTTCCTCCATTATAGATATAAGTAGTTGTAGAGATCCAAACTGCAATTCGGATTACTTTCTAGTAAAGGTAAAAATGAGAATAGAAATAAAGAAAATGGGAAGAGTTCAAGAGAAGAAACAAATTTGGTGGTCTAGGCAAAAATGGAAAATGAAGACGAGAAAAAGAAGTATTGGGAGCTAATGGAGAGTAAATTAAGGAAAAAAAGAACAAAAGGTATAGAAGAGCAATGGGAGAATATAAAAGATAGTGAAGGAAGTAGCAAAAGTTAGCTTAGGGGAAAAGAAGATCAAGAGAAATATAGAGTGGTTTAATGAGGAATGTGAACAAGCATTAGAAAAAAGAATATGGCTAGAAGGAAGATGCTGATGCTACAAAAAGAAACCGGAAATAATTATGAAGAATATTGCCAAAGAAGAAGAGATGCAAATAATCTCTCTTAGAAAAAGAAAAGAGTGTACTGGGAAAGACATATTCAAGAAATAGAAACATTAAATCAACAAAGTGAGGTAAGGAAATTTTACACAGCAATAAATAAATTAAGCAAAGGAAACAGAATAAAATAAGAGAATATCTAAGTAACGAAGGTAAAATCTTAGGTGAAGATAAAGTTATACTGGAAAGATGGGCTTAATATTACAAAGAATTGCTAAACAAGGAATAAACAGTAAGAAGTAATTTAAAGCAGGAAAGGAATAAAAATGAAAATGAACTGATTTTTGGGAAGCTATTTTAACAATACAGGATTTGAAGAATAATAAAGCACCAAGAGAAGATGGTGTATCATCTCGGTTAATAAAATATGGTGAGAAGTAAACTATTAAAATTAAACATAATTTGATAATAGAAATATGGATAAATAAATTAATGTAAGCTGGAAGATAGGTATAATATGCCCAATGTACAAAAAGGGAAATAAATATCAATGTCATAATTATAGGGAAATTATATTATTAAAAGTATATAAAATATTCTCAAGTATTTTAAATGATATAATAAAGAAGTATGCAAAAAATATTTTGGTGAATATCAATGTGGTTATAGAGGCAATGAATGAATGAATGAATAAATAGTGTTTAATGCCCGTTTTTGCTACAGAGGCACCACAGGCAGGATGATTCATGAGATCAAATGATATATTGGGAAAGGATTTATTTTTAAGGAAGGAATCGTTCCTGGCCTAAGTTTAGGGTATCTCCCCGGCATTTGCCATTTATGATGACTGAGGAAAACCTGGAAAAAACCTCATTCAGGGAGGACAGTCCTGGCAGTATTCGAACCCAGACCTCCCGGTCACGACTCTGCGACTTAACCACCTCGGCCACCCATGGCGGTTTATAGAGGCAGGAAGAGTACAATAGGTCAGATATTTATATGAAAAATAATGGAAAAATTTTACTTACATTTATGTTTTTTATTTATTGACTTTAAATATGCATTTGATTCCATTGATAGGAAAACACTCTATGAGCCTGGTTAGTTTTAAATTCAAACAAATATTCTTAAGCTTAATAAAAATGACATTGAGAAATACTAAAGCAAGGGTTAAAATAATGAACCAACTAAGTACAGATTTTTATTATAACACTGGGGTGAGGCAAGGAGATGGGCTATTGGTGACACTTTTTATAGCCATAAACAGAGTAATAGACGAAATAGACCCCAAAGGAACTGTATTCCTCAAGATTAATCAAATATACGCCTATGCAGATAATATAGTCATCGTAACACGAGATAAAAACAAACTAGTGGAAGTCCATAAAGAACATGAAAGAAGATCCAAGGAAGTAGGATTAGAAGTAAATGAAATAAAACTAAATATATGAAGATCAGCCAATAAAAATATAAGGAAAATTGCAAATCTAGTAATTGAAGAGAAAACATTTGAAGGGGTATTGTAATTAGCACTTGTAAATAATACATTAATTTAAATGAATATATAAAAGAAACAATTCAAACTGGGAATGCAGCACATTATGCTAATCTACAATTACTAAAAAACAGACAAAATGTAAGATTTATAAAACACTAATAAGACCAGTAGTATCATATGCTGCAGAAACATAGACCCTAAACTACTTAGATGAGGAAATACTACGAAGATTTGAAAGGAAAATATTGTGAAGAATTTATGGACTGGTAAAAGATAAAGAACAATGGAGAATAAGATACAGTCATGAATTAGAAGAATTAATAGACAAACAAGTTATTGTTAGGTTCATAAAAGCACAAAAAATAAGATGGATCTCACATATATGAGAATGATGGAAGATAGAATTCCAAAAAGAATGTTAAAAGGAAGGCCAAAAACGAGATGGTTAGTTGATGTAATAGAAGATCTGAGAAAGATGGAAATTAGAGAGTGGAAAAATAAAGTGCAAGATAGCGAATTGTGGAGGAAGATTCTGCAATAGGCCAAAGCTGACAGTGCTGTAGAGCCAGAAGAGAAGATCACATTGCTGCAATCCTGAACAACAGTTGTCATGTGTTTCTAATGTTTGAAGTTTGGTGGCATTCCAAGGTTTGCTAAAACTCCTGTTTCTTGTGCAAGCCTTTATAGAAAACTCTTTAAAGTGCATCTAACCTTTCATCATTTTTGTCAAGTTTCTTCTCAGTAGGCACATGGCGATTTACTTTCAGTTTCTTATTGAGAACAGATCCCATTTCCCTAAATCTTTCATAAGATATGCATATCAGTGAAGTGCAAGAACACTGGGAAATTTTCTTACTAATTACTGTCTCATATTTCTGCAAAAGTTTGTTTTCACATACAAATCATATATGAAAATTCTATGTTGTACTGACTTTTTGGTATTACAACAGCACTAACACACAAATAAAGTGAAAATCACTTCATTTCCTAACTTATCACTTTAAGAACATCTGAAGGGGATAAAGACAATGCTCCAACTGCTTTAGTTCAGAACACTGAAAATCAGAGGAACGGGTTAGCAACATGCTTATTTGCTGTCTCTGCCTGCACTCTAGCAGATGAACATTCATTTGAAACCACTGAATATGCAGGATGTTCGGTGCACTTAGACAATGGATGTAGATTACGTTGGAAGTTCAAACCAAAGTTACGTGTTTTCTACATACAATCTTAACACAAGTTGGTATAATTGATTTTTCATAGATGTGTGATTGGTTTTTAATTTGTTCCATTATTCCATAAAATTTATTTAGTTGAATTATCAGTTGATAAAAGCTTTTGAAAGGATATGTGTAGTGTTTAAATGTCCAATTTAGTTTTATATTATGGTGCTTTCAATTGAACGTATTTTTGTTGTTGAACATATCTTTCTACAAGGCGATAAATACACAGATTTAGTGCAGGAGGCATTTGCTGAAAAATTCTCAGAAACAGCTGTACCTCATCATAATGCAGTTGATTGACTTATTGAGAAATTTTGAGAGACATGCTCAGTGTTACATGCTGAACGAAGAGAAGTTCGATATTTCTGACTATATGTGGTGAAGCCCATCAAAATCATTGCAAAAGTTACCACATGAAATAGAATTGGGCTTGCAACTGTGCATAAAGTGTTTAGGAAAGTGCTGAAATTGTTCCCTTCTAAACTGACCAGTGCAGGAATTGAAAGATGCAGATCATGAAAAGTGAATCTGTTACTGCAAATGGTTTACATCTTTTATTGAAAGGAATACCATTGATATTCTTGATGTCACCTTCTATATAGACCAGGCCTGGTTTCACCTCTCTGGTCATGTCAACACATCTGCATAAAGTGTTTTTAAATAAAATCAAGCTGGTTCAGGCTTGTATATCTGCCCATGGACAACATTTCCAACATATGTTGTAACTTCACAGTGACTTTCTGAACACACTGTAATTTTTAATGTGACATGCTAACTGCCTTAGTTTGAGATAATGATGGTGCAAATTAAACCAGAGTCTGCCAATGCCTCTAGATATCTGGCATTTGCCTTTTCAGATGAGGTACAACTTTGGAAAGAGTATGAAGGAAAGTTGTCCCTATCAGGAATTGAATGGATGTTTATCAGGATGCAAGCAGATACTTAATGTTTGAGCCACATTGGGAGTGAGTCACAAATAGTATGGATAAATAGTTTATACTCAGAAATATAAATGTGCTATTAGCTATATAGTGTACTAATTGGCCACATAATTATATCCATTGCTTTGCTGTACTGTGTAAGTAATAATAACATAATCTGACTCCTTTTGTTTATTTCAATTGATAATGTATTTATCAAATAGTATTGCAAAAAATAGGAAGGATATGATATTTACTTTCTGAAGAATATCTTAATGTGAATAATATTCAGTATGAACATAGCACATATAGTAATTTATAAAAATCCGTTGAGTATGTGTATCACTATACATAAAAATATCTGGCCTGAAGTTTAGAGAGTATGGTATGAAAGAAATAGATAACGGTGCTATGTATTTTCAAATTTCCCGCACCTCAGTGTTTTTCAATTGAGACAGGAATTTCCAAGACCTATTGTTGGTATAGGAGCAAATACAGGTTCACTAACGCTTATTCAACATACACTGGTTCAATTTCAATTTGTTTCAAGATTGTCCTTTGAAATCTAAAAGTCCTCATTTTCACAGTATTAAAAATGTTCTTTATTTAGAAGTTTTAATCGTGAATATGGAATTGATGAATGATGGTCATAATCTTTAAAGTAAACAATATGACTGAAATCATTAACAACTTCTTTTTAGCATGTTCCAGTTACCATTTCAAGTGACATTATCAACAACAGCAAGAGAATGGTTAGGACACTGCCGAGAAAATATACGACCATGGAATGTATTTGGGAACACAAGGAATTTTCGTACAGCCTCCAACTTCCCAAGACTTCACAAGAGGGTCCTAAAGAATTTAGACTATTTTCTAAGCAACTATATTCTCATATTTATTGGACTTATTATGTATTGTTTGTAAGTATATGTTTATTCTTTATACCCTATTGATAACTTTTATAAAGCTCCACAAATCTGCAAAAATGTATAATATCTACAGCTATAGAACAAAAATTTGACTGATATGCAAAGGAATGAACAAGGAGCCAGATTGATTGTTAATTAGATAGTGAGTCGATTTAATACCTGGAAGTTCATAACCTATCTTCATATTTTTATGGGAAAAATTTTTTATAAAAAAAATATGAAGATAAGGTTATGAACTGTGACTTTCCAACAAATGACAAATTAATCCAAAAGTTCATAAAAAGGCCATGAGAGCTGCATTCAACCAACAACAAATCCAGCAGTCGACACAGAGCTAAAGATGCCGGCGAAAGCCTGTGAAACATGTTCTGTATAATTCATTGGTAAGTGGAGCATAAGAGTATTAGATCCACTCACTATATAATTAAGGATAAATTAATTGCTTCACTATATGATTTGTTTATCTCTGTGTGTGTGTGTGTGTGTGTGTGTGTGTGTGTGTGTGTGTGTGTGTGTGTGTGTGTGTGTGTGTGTGTGTGTGTGTGTGTGTGTGTGTGTGTGTGTGTGTGTGTGTGTGTGTGTGTGTGTGTGTGTGTGTGTGTGTGTGTGTGTGTGTGTGTGTGTGTGTGTGTGTGTGTGTGTGTGTGTGTGTGTGTGTGTGTGTGTGTGTGTGTGTGTGTGTGTGTGTGTGTGTGTGTGTGTGTGTGTGTGTGTGTGTGTGTGTGTGTGTGTGTGTGTGTGTGTGTGTGTGTGTGTGTGTGTGTGTGTGTGTGTGTGTGTGTGTGTGTGTGTGTGTGTGTGTGTGTGTGTGTGTGTGTGTGTGTGTGTGTGTGTGTGTGTGTGTGTGTGTGTGTGTGTGTGTGTGTGTGTGTGTGTGTGTGTGTGTGTGTGTGTGTGTGTGTGTGTGTGTGTGTGTGTGTGTGTGTGTGTGTGTGTGTGTGTGTGTGTGTGTGTGTGTGTGTGTGTGTGTGTGTGTGTGTGTGTGTGTGTGTGTGTGTGTGTGTGTGTGTGTGTGTGTGTGTGTGTGTGTGTGTGTGTGTGTGTGTGTGTGTGTGTGTGTGTGTGTGTGTGTGTGTGTGTGTGTGTGTGTGTGTGTGTGTGTGTGTGTGTGTGTGTGTGTGTGTGTGTGTGTGTGTGTGTGTGTGTGTGTGTGTGTGTGTGTGTGTGTGTGTGTGTGTGTGTGTGTGTGTGTGTGTGTGTGTGTGTGTGTGTGTGTGTGTGTGTGTGTGTGTGTGTGTGTGTGTGTGTGTGTGTGTGTGTGTGTGTGTGTGTGTGTGTGTGTGTGTGTGTGTGTGTGTGTGTGTGTGTGTGTGTGTGTGTGTGTGTGTGTGTGTGTGTGTGTGTGTGTGTGTGTGTGTGTGTGTGTGTGTGTGTGTGTGTGTGTGTGTGTGTGTGTGTGTGTGTCTGTCTCTCTCTCTCTCTCTCTCTCTCTCTCTCTCTCTCTCTCTCTCTCTCTCTCTCTCTCTCTCTCTCTCTCTCTCCAAAAGTTAAGTCTAATGAGTAAAATAGACAAATGAAAAGGATGAAGACAAGGGGCAAGCATAGGCATTCGTCAAGCTTCGTGACTTACCTCATTTATTCTATATGCATGAACTATAGACTTTAATAGATATAATTATGTTCTAATGATAAATACTTAGTGTTTATAAAGTGTCTTATTCTGACACATTCTTTTTTATAATCAGAGATCTAAATGCCAATTAGATTCTTTGTTGCTGGGTAGAATAATTGATTACTTGAAGCAGGTCTCAGATACAGGCTGAGATCTCCATAGCCTCCAATATGGTATAAAGGCATCTAGCATATTGCGTTTGTTGTAAGGCCTCTGGATATAAATTCTATAGAACAAGCTTGAGATATATTAGAAATCAACCTGCCTGCACCGAGGACAATGGTGGACTTCTGTATGGAATGGAAACACCCCTCTAAACTCTACAGGACTTTTGAAACACTACGAAATAAAAGTGCATGAGGCAAATGGGAGCCTTAGGGCTAACGTACTCCATATTAACTGTCCTACACGAGAATTGTGTGTTAAAATGACACTCAGGCTTTGTTCTTTTTTTTTTTTTTTTGCAATGTTTATATTTGCCATAAAATAGGTTTATTAAATGAATTTTTATGGCTATGTTGTCTTTGTTCCATTAATGACAATTATTGAATGAGATATCAACATATACATTTATTACACTTAACCTTTGGACACTAGTGAATTAGGAAGGTATACAGTACAGTGTTATTTATTTCATAAATTTCACACTATAATCTAAGTATAAAATGCAGGAAGATTATATGATTTTATGTTTAGGAAATAAAATAAAACAATTTATCACAGGTGGTTTTCTTCGTCATAGCTTTTCAGTCGACCATCTGGTGTCTCTTTCCACTCATATTATGGATAGAAGTGTCGAATGATTGCTGTCTTTTTTGATTTGGAGAAAGCCTATGATGCATGCTGCTGAAGTGGTATCCTTCGTAGCTTCATGATTGGCATATACACAGTCAGATATCTTTTATTCAGGAGCTTATGAAACACCAGGATTTTAATGTATACATGAGTTCTGTTTTATCATCTCATTTTATTCAGGAGAACGAAATACCTCAGGGCTCGGCACTTAGTGTCACACTGTGTGCCATCACTATCATTTCTATCTCAGAGTGTTTACAGCCAGGGATTAAGTCGTTCGTTGACAATTTTGCTATCTTTCTTTCATCTCAGTGAACTTGTCTTTTGGAACGCCGCTTCCAATGCTATCTAGATCGCCTTTATCTTTGGAGTGTAAACCATGGGTTCTGTTTTTCTGTTGAGAAGACCGCCTGCATGAATTTCTGGTGCTTTAAAGAGTATCCTTAACTATCTCTCCATCTTGGCCCAGATGCTCTATCTTTCACAGATGAAGTATAATTCCTTGGCTTGGTGTTTGATCTGTTAAATTCCTTGGCTGGTCATAGCATATAGCGTAACTCAGAGGCAGGTGTGAACATTCTCTTTGTCTTTTACATGTTTTAAGTGGCTTATACTGAGAGCTGATCAGACAGTTCTTTTATGTTTCTGCTACTCTCTAATCCGGTCCAAACTCAATTATGGCTGTATTGTTTATGGTTCTGCACGATCTTCAGTTCTTCACCTTAACTCCATTCATCACGGGAATCCTGTCACCATTGGAGCATTCCCTATGAGTCCTGTGTCCAGCCGTGAGAGTCTGGAGAACCTCCTCTATCTTATCATAGGGACATTTTACTTGGTGGTTATGGTTGTCAATTGGCTGCTCAACCTTGTCATCCCATTAATGAGCTGTTTTTTAGTATGCCGCTGGATAGATTTTATGCTGCTAGGTCTCTTACATCTAAACCTACTGGCTTTCCTTTCGGGAGTTGTTAAGGACTCTGGACATTGTGTTACCTGCTTTTTTCTTAGCCGGGGAAGCTTGTTCTCCCCCTTGGCTTTTAGCAATGGCCCCTATTTATCTTGGGCTAACATCTTGTCCCTAGTCTTTAACCGCAACTTTCATTATTCATCTCCATTTTAGCGCAGTAATCTCATTTGCGAGATGCAATTTTATTTATACCGATGGCTCAAAAACAGATCTGGGTGTTGGATGTGCCTTTGTATTTAATGGAGGTAGTTTTACTTTTGGTCTTGGCTCTGTGACATCTATTTTTATTGCATAAATTTATGCTATTTATTAAGCAGTTTTATTTGTATCTGAGCAGCAGTGGGGGACTGTGTCATTTGTTCTGATTCCCTGAGTGCCCTTTTGTCTTTTTGCAACCTGTACAACTCCCATCCCCTTGTACAGAAGATCCAGGATGCCAACGTCAACTAATGTAACACTGCTATGGGTACCTGTTCATATGGAAATTCCAGGCAAGGAGGCTGCAGATGTCACAGCGAAATCCACCCTTTTAGACTCTGCTGCATGTTCGGAGAATCAAACTCTTTCGAAAATGTTGTTCTGCATCTGATAAACCATTTCTAAATCAAGAAATATGACAACAGACAACTTCGTAACATCTCTTCTACTTGCCAAGAAGCACCAACAGAAGAAAATGTCATTGATGGGACAATGAACAAAATTCATCATGAAATTGTTAATGGGATAAAAAGGGGGAATGTACCACTCCACTTCACCACCATCTTGCTAGTGAATGATGGCACAGATTGTACCTTGGCTATTCACCAAGAAAAGAAAAATAAAAATGTCCCCCTCCTCAGTACACTGAGGACATAACAGTGAGCTAAGAAGATAAGAGGAAACCAGAAACTATAACATTCTACAATAACCAAATATGGGATAGATGTCATTGACCAGAAAGTAGCATGTAGAATGTGGTCAATGCACATTTTGCAATATCCTGGACATTGCAGCAATCAATACGTGGATCATCTACAGTGAAGTAAAGAAGAGAAAATAAAAAGAAAGAAGATCCTCCTTCAGCTGTTTAATAGACTCAAGGGCTAAAGGGCTAGGGCAAAAGCATAAGAAGAAGACCATTAAGAGGAAGAGAATGAAGAGCTGGGCTTACAAGTGATTTTTGTGAGAAGTTCAGCAAAGATGTGTGTGAATAATGTGCACAGAAAGTACAGATCATCTGCGCAAAATGTGTATATGTGGTTCAGAAAAAAATGTTATAATCCTTCAAATAAATGTACTTAACTAAGAAAAACTAGGAGATGTAATAGTCATGAACTGAAAAGCAAAAGTTAAATTTTTGGGTTAACAATAATATATAACTTTTTCAGGTTTAATATTTAAGTATAATTTAATATCCACTTGTTTATTGTTTTAAAAGCATGTGTAAATGCAAGTATAGCTATTAATAAATAAAATAATAAAAATTTTACATGGTTATATAGTGGGGGTCATAATGACCCCTTTCTGCTGATCTAGGTATGTCAGATTCTTAGTTGTTCTGGTGTTAAACATTATTCAAAAAAGAGATAGACAATTGAAAATGTCATAAGTGATAAATTATTTTATATATAATTGGTTATGTATAATTTTAATTAAATATAACTCTGGGGGTTCAGACTTAAATCAAAGGTGTATCTATGTGTATGTGGGGAAAACCACTGAGACATCTTTGATTGGATGAAGAAAGGGTCTGAGTTTTGTAGAAGATGTATACTAGCTGTTAATATTGTGATTTCTGAGGATGACTGATATTCTGTCAGTTACTCCTGGAATATAGTTTCAACATGCAACTCCTAGCGACCTGTGGTGGTTTTACACAAAGAATGATAAGTGAAAGCATAGAAATATTCAAAGAAACAAATAATATACAGATGATGGCAGACAGCTCTTCAGTTTCTTAAAAACATTATTAACAGGATGTGCCCATGTTGGCTGACCCCAACCAATAAGAAGTAAGAAGGCAGTACTTTCACTCGGCTCTTGGATGTATAAATGAGCAGCATTCGGCTTTCAGCAGATAGCAACTCAGAAGAAGCTCACAATATGTTGAGCAAAAGGTAGGTTTTGAAGCATGACAAGATGCAGCCTTCTCCTGAAGCTCAGTACAACCTTGCCAGTTTGTGTCTTAATACCAGCAGACTAGGTAACATTGTACTTTTTTTAAGCGTGTTTTCCCATTTTTTGGTTGTTGATTGAATGAGCGAATATTGACTATATATTATATCACAATTATAAATCGCTTTTGCCAGAGCATTAGTGAGAAGTATGATATTATTACCGTATTTACTAGCATAAATAGATTTCAGTTTTTAGAAATAAAAATTCAGGGTACATCTTTTACATGAGTAAAAATTTAGAAAAATCAAAGTTTTCACACCAGTATTAAGGCATTCTACAGCATATTCTGAGCTGTTTAACATTTGGGTAATACTGAGTAATTGATAATACAGTGATTTTGAAGTTCCTGATTGATGTATATCAAATGATAGCAGCTGTAAATACATAGGGACAAAACTGCATAGGCACCTGTAATCCTAAGGATGCAAAGTATATAACATGAAATGAAGCAAAGATGCAGTACAGTGTAATCTTAAAGTGAACAAAACCTAAGCATTATTTATTACCAATGATATGTAGGTACCACTAACTGTATTCTTAATTTATTCACTGTCTTTGCAATTTCATTAGTTTTATATTGGAACATTTAACATGAAACTACAACAACATTATCATGTAATTCAGTTATACGTTCCAATAGCTCATTTTCAGTATCTGGTTATTTATCAATTTTGTGTCATGAAATTTCTTTTTTCATTTGTTTCACTTTTCCAAAAGTACTTGTTTTTGTTTCCGCCATTATACACAATGTGTTCAGAAAGTGTAAACTCTTCACTTGCAGCTGTATATCCATGAATTTCTACAATTGCTATATGACTTGAATAATTAGACTTTTCCTTGTGCATTGTAAGACACTAGTTTAGGTACACAGAATGCAACCATACAGGCTATTTCCATCCCACTCCAATAGAAGTAACAATTGTACACTTATGAAGTTGTTTAAGTAGTTTTATCTCTGATTTAATTTCATGATTTTTATTCCAAAAGTGCGCTGCTATTGCTGATTTATCAATTTGTTTTAAGCGAATATTTCTGAAGTGTTCTTTTTTCCAGATTCCCAAACTACTTAAACAACTTCATAATGCAATAGAACTTTCCACTTGGGAAAACATTTTCATTACAAAAAATTGTACACTTGTTACAATTATGCTACTGAAAAAGTTTGTTCCTTGTATGTTAAAAGAATTATTCATGGTAAGCTTCTTATACATTGTAGAAAGAACAATCATAATAAATTAACTCATTTTTTTTAATTGCACATAAGTGCAGTCAGTTTAATCAGTTGCATATTACCCAACACATTTGTGAAAAAGGTTTTGTACACTATTTAAAGATTTTTTTTTCCATTGAATTTTACCAGGTTGAGGGTATACAATGTGCAGTGGCATCTTAAATGCAAATAACTATGGTAATCCTGTCTTTCAACTCAAAGAGGAGGAACAAGGATAAGAAATAAAGGTTCAGAGCACATGGAATAAAATAAATGTTAACAGGAATGCAATATACCTCATATGTTGATGTTATAGATGATTTAATGTTTTTCTAAGTATATTAAAAGCATTCCAAAGAATGTTGGTAGATCTCTGATTCCATTTTGGTGAAAAACTCAGTAATTGAAAGAAAAATATTCATATTATGTTGAATATAAATGATAGTGCATAACTTCAATCAAAATGAAATGAAAAATATTTTTAAGCAAATGTTTAAATATGTGAAATCCTTCATCTTGAAAACAATGTTTTTTTTAGACAAAATCTCTTTGTGGGCACTATGAGTGAACATATGGCATTAGTAACATTTTGTTGTTATGCCTGCAAAACCTGCTGTGTGCAGAAATTACTGTAATTGCTTTTTAAATGATTTAGGCACAATTTTCTATTATGCATTAGTTCTCAAGATGAGAAATGCATATACCCATTCCCTGTCTGTAAATCCAAAAACCAGTATGTGCATACAAAAAAAATTGTTTCTCTTAAAAGGTGCTATGTGCAAAAGTCACCACCACAGGTGGCTGAGGTTGTTAAGGCACAGATTCGTGAGTGGGAGGTCTGGGATTTGAATCCTGCTAGGACCATCCTCCATGACTGAGGTTTTTTCCAGGTTTTCCTCAGTCCTCATAACTGGCAAATGCTGGAGAGGTACCCTAAACTTAGGCCTGGGACTTTTCCTTCCTTAAAAAAATCCTTTCCCAATATATCATTTCATTTTATGTATCACCATTGCTCACCGCCTATGCCTGAATAGTAAAAACGGGCATTAAACACCATTAAAAAAAAAAGCACATAGCTGCATATGTCCCAGAAACTGCAACTGAATGTTGCACTCCAAACACAACAGAGATCTCTCACATGCATTTTACAGCATTTTGGCCAGTTATTTCCTGGTGACAGCAGCAGTATACAGTGTTGTGTGGCACCTGAGATTAACTCTGATGAGGTAAGTAACAAAAATACAGCTAGGTTACACTTGTTCAATATGCTAGCAATATTCAAAATGCCCTTTAGGCATTCGTCCCATACTTTCAGTAATGTTTGAAAAGACACTGTTTCATATTAATTTAAACTTGATTATCAAGCCATCAAAGTAATTAAATTATAATCGTATTAAAGATAAAAACATGGACAATAGGGCAATGAAGCTAGTGAGGAGATAGCCATTGAATTGGCATCAGATGATGCACTAGATGGTATTCCAGATAAACTGACAAAAGTAATACTTTGTTGTAATGAAAGCATACAATTTAATGGTTAACTGTTCTTGCATTGTTTAAACATACTTTTCAGACAGTGACTGCGATGCATCTTTTATCCAATCCACAAATGAACACAGCTGATATAGGTCCATTACCACTAGCACTAGAAAGTGATAGAAAGCTTCAGTTTGGCAATGATGGGGCAACAAATAAAAGTATTATGTGTACTGCAGTATGTATTAATGTATTAATTTAGCTGTAACCTTAATAATTAAACAATTAAAACTAATCATAGTTTCATTAATTGAAACTGAATATTACTTATGATTCTGCAAACTTGATAGTTCAGTATGTAATTTAAGAAACATAGAACGTAATTATTGTTCACCTCTTTGGTCTAGTGGTTAGTGTTGCTGAATGCAGGCTGGGAGGCCCAGGTTCACTTCTGGGTACGTAATAAGGAATTTTTCTAAGTTAGGGAGGTCTGGAATAGGATCCACCCAGCCTCATGAGGACAATTGGGAAGCTGCCTGATGGAGAGGTGGCAATCTTCAATCTAGTAAGCCGCAATAAAGCGATCAGTGGGATGAGATGTGCTGATCACATGCCCCCCTGCAATATTGCCCTCTACCAATGATATCATGTGATGGAGGTAGAGGACACAGCAGTCGTCACAGTAAGCTAAGGCCCATATGAGACTGTAAAAGTCTAGAAGTAAGAACATATTTATTACCTATAGTTGCATTGCCTGTGGGTGTTGTTTATTAAATATTTTACTCTGCATATTTCAGCAGACAACTACATAATGGTAATACCCCTGAAGCCTCAAGTGATCTCACATTTACAGAGAATGCTTTCATATAACATTGTAGGAAAACAAACTTAATTGAAAACTGTCTAGTGGTAGTGGACAGTGATGTTATTGCGCATTCTCAGGGAAATGATGAAACTGCTGTTAGGAGAGAGAGCTTTTTACAAAAAATTTCTCCCAAGCTCAGAAATTACTGCAAAGAAAAAAATAAAAGTTTGCTCATTCTTGGCCAGAAATATGAAGATAGGACATAAATTTTAATAGAATGGAAAGAAAGTTCACATATCCATAAGAGAAGCAAGAAAAGGTCAGTATCTGGATCTGGATTTTTATTTTCTCTATGTGATTCAATATAGTAGTGGTAGTGGTAGTTATTTCTCATGCATCAACATACAGAATTTTTTTTTTCAAAATAAACACAAAAAAATCATTACTTTTAAATGTAACAATAGGAACAGTTCTTTCGACAATTCCAGAAGACACTAAATCCAATCAAAATTTATTCCAATTTGATTGGCTCAGCCCTCCAGTCCCCAGTTTGTCAGCAGCTACCTAATGGAATATCCAGGGTACCAGGCCCCGATCCAACCAGAAATAAAACACAACATTAAAATTAATTTATACATTCAGTACAATATTAAGGTATATTTCCTACAATATTAAACCTTCCTTCTTTTTTTTAATTAAACCCATTCAGCCAAATTTCTATCCTTGTGAGTTGCTTATTCCTTAGGACCGTATACACACTAACACCCTAGTTATTGGTGTATAAGGATCCGCTTTAACTAATCCTAGATAACTATTTGAATACCCTCTCCTACTGATTTCATCCTCATTTCAGTATCTGACTACACATTTTCTAAGTATTTTACACCCATAACCATTTTTGTCTTACATTGCCTATGTATTTTCCCAGTTCCTTAATGTTTTCATCTGATTTTAAATTTAAAATTCTTCTACCTCTTGTTTCATCTGGTTGGTTTTCCCATTTTCATAATAGGAACTGTTCCCTCCTAAACTTGATTTGCTTACATACTAGTATACAATGCCAAGTACTATCTGGTTCTGCACACATAGGACATATCCCTTTAGTGTATCCATTTTTAATCCACTTAAATATTTTACTCCTGTTCTAAACCATGCCAGTCCTTCCCTTCTTACCATATTACAAATTTCAATATATCTTTTTCTTTTCCATACATTTTTAGTGTACTATAAATTTCAGAGATTTTTTGGTGTTAAGAATTGTGGATATTTCCTGTTTTTATATCCTCAATTCTTATTGTTATCTCTTTCCAAAATCCTATACCCAATTTTTCTCTCTCTTAAAATACTAGTCCCATGCCCGCGCTTCTTGTAGGATATTTTGGATTTTAGATAACCAAGATTCTCTCTCCTTAATTTTTCCTTGTGCTACCAAACACTGATTAATCATATTCTCCTCCTCTAGTATTGATATTTTATACCAATATTTCAATACTTTATGACCTTGCTTTTATAGCCCAAACTTCTTAGTTCCATTAGGGCAATCTGGTTATGTGAAGATCTAGGTAAGCCTAGAACATTTCGACAAAATAATCTATTTATCATATTTATCCCTTTCCATCCTTCATCTGGCCCCCAAATTTCTATTTCAAAAATCTGTTTGCTCTCCTCTGTTGAGCCATATATTCTCTCTAACCATTTTACTTGCATATTTAGTTTTTTGTTTATACAAGATCTGATTACACTCATGGCTACTTTTCCTCATCATCATAATCTTAGATTTGTTTTTATTTATCTTAACTCCCCATTCTTTACAAAATATGCCTATAGTTTCTAATGATAGTTTTAATCCTACACTTGTTAAAAAACCTGTTACCAAATCATCTGCAAAGATTACATTGGCTAATTTCTTCTAGAGCATCATCAATAAATACATTGAAGAGAACTGGACTTAATTTACATCCTTGTCGTAGACCTACATTGTTTGATATTTTTTCTGTAACCCTCCCTCTTTCATATTTAACCCAAAATTTGTTTTCCTTATAAATATTCTGAATTACCTGTATAAAATTCTGGCTTACTCTTTTCTTTCTATTTTAATCCAAAGCTCTTCTCTAGAAATTGTGTCAAAAGCTTTTCTGCAAGTCCAGAAACAACAAATAGATCCGGGTGTCCAACCATCATTTCGAGTAACGGTGGTTCGGTGAGCAACTGAAAATGGGAGAGATTCTCCTGAAACGTGTCTTACTTTTATGTAAGTAAATGGAGTTTAGTGTAAAAAAATGAATACCTAAGTTTAGGATAGATTCTACCTCTTTTGTTACTAAGATATTTATCCTCTACTGTTCTAATTATAAAAATATTGTCTACTGTTCTTGTACCTTTCCTGAAGCCTGATTGAATTACTGAAATGTTCTCTTCTTTCTCTGCCCATTCTTGTAATCTTTTTGCTAACACTGCAGTGAAAACTTTTCCAATAATTGAAAGTAAACTAATTTCTCTATAATTTTCTGGGTTCCTAATATCACCTTTACCTTTATAAATTGGTGTTATAATTCGCACTCTCCAATTTTTTGGTATTTTTCCTTCTTCAAAGATTACATTCAGTAACCGTTCCAATGTGTTTAATCCGTTAAGATCTTCTACCCAAGCTTTCCAACATTTTTCTGGTATTCCATCTATTCCACATGCTTTGTTAGGTCTTAACTTTTAATTTGTTCCTAAACCTCACTTGAAGTAATTTTGCTACCAATATTTTGGTATTTTTCCTTCTTCAAAGATTACATTCAGTAACCGTTCCAGTGTGTTTAATCTGTTAAGATCTTCTAACCAAGCTTTCCAACATTTCTCTGGTATTCCATCTATTCCACATGCTTTGTTAGGTCTTAACTTTTAATTTGTTCCAAACCTCACTTGAAGTAATTTTGCTACCTAACAAGTCTATTTTCCATAGATTACTAATATTCAATTGATCTTGACAAACCAAAGTTTTACTCCCAAAAGATCCTGAAAAAAAATGATACCAAAGAAAAGCTCAGTAAGAAGTTTTATATGCAACAAGATAAGTATGGAAAACAAAAAAATATTTACGACTGTATAATATTGAGGAAATCATTGAAATTTCACTAATTTTGTTCCACTTACCTGGACATGTTTCAAGGCTGTTAACTTCATCTGCACCAAGGTTCCTCTGTCTGCTTCTCAGTGTGCTTTAAGATGTTGCTCTGTGGATTTTATGAACATAGTGATGAGGTTATTGTTGTTTGGGAGATCAAAATTTACCAAATTTTCCTTATTTTTGTTTATGAATATATTTTCCCATATTGTTAATTTTATAAGTTTTTGAAGAGCTTTTAACAGTTTTGGTTCCTTTTAGAATATGTGGTTCCTTTGCCTGAAATGTGTGTGTTTCTGTGTGTATATATTTTACATTTTTCATGTGTACCTTAAACCGCATGGAAGTATTTCTTTTTGTTTTGCCTAAGTATTTCATATTGCATTCTTTGCAACTGATTTTTAAAATGTCTGATTGTTTTCCTGGCACAATTTTGTCTTTTGTGTTGGTCTTTAGGAGATTTTTTAAGCTACATTTGTTTATTGGAGCCAAAATGATGTTTGCCTAGCAGTAAAGAGCATTTCTGGCAAAAGAAGTATAAATTCCAAAAGGAACCAAAACCTTTAAAAGCTATTCAAAAACCCATAGAATTAACAGCGTGGGAAAATATATTCATAAACAAAAAGAAGGAAAACTTGGTTAATTTTGATCTCCTAAACAATATTACTTCGTCACTAAGTTCATAAAATCCACAGTGTGACATATTAATACCACACTGAGAAGCTGACAGTGGAACCATGCTCAAGATAAACGCAACAGCCTTTGAAACATGTTGACGTAAGTGGAACAAAATTAGTCAAATTTGAGCGGTTTCTTAAATAATATTTGTTATATTATACTATATTTTATCGTGAAAATTCCCACTGTTCAAAACTATTTTTGACCATTTTTGGTGTCTGAATACATTGGATGAAAAAAGACCTTTTATTGCAGGACTGGTGTGTTTTCCAATACCTGTACAGAGAAGATCGTACTTAGATCCAAAAAGTTTCTGTGAGCAGAATTCATATGATTGCTACTTTCCCAACTCAGAAGGAATTCAAATTTGGGTTTGCTGGGAATTATTTCTTTCTGTCCTGTGCATAACAAAAGACTCTTATTGTTTGTGGATAAAGTAACATTATTGCAGAACCTCCACTTCTCTCTTGCATTTATGTAGAGAATAGTTTTAGGTCTATATCCCATACGTGTCAGGTTTATCAAAAATGGTGCCAGGAAATTGGTCTTCCAACTGTTGAAAGAAAGAATTTCAGAGAGGTATTGGATTGTAAAAAGATTTCCATCTTCTAGCCAAAGAAAAACAATCTAACTGGTGTGTTTCATAAAAAGAGGGAAATTTGCTAGAAGAGGACTGCACATTTTTTTAATTTTTTGGTGAATAGTGTTTAACTCCTGTTTTTACTACTGAGGCACCATAGGAGGTGAACACTAATGATACATGAAATGAAATGGTAAATTTGGAAAGTTTTTTTTTTTATTTTAAAGGAAGGAGGCATTCCAGGCTTAAGTTTAGGGTACCTCTCCAGCATTTGCCATTTATGAGAACTGAGGAAAATCTGGAGAAAACATCAATCAAGTAGGATGGTCCTGGTGGGATTCAAACTCCAGAGTCTGCTCCTTAATGACCTCGGCCACTCATGGAGGTGGACTGCACATATTGCACATATCCAAAAGGGAGGAATCGAGCCGCTAAACAAAGTTCTGTAGTTTCATTCTGATTCTGTTTTTGTTGCAACTGTGAAAGTACAAAGAACTTGCCCCAAATTATTAGTGTCAAAGCACGGTATATGCTACTAACAATAAAGACTTTAACTTATGCATATGGCTTGAAGGTGAAGGAAAAATAATATCAAATGAGTTCACATCATATATTGTTGACTTCATAAAGTTAAATATCAATTACAGGAAGGTTATCCTTATTTCTGATGAATGTGCATATTATAATAAAAATGAGTTCTGGCAAGTACCCTGGCTATATTTCCAAAATTCAAAATATAGAAATTGAGCAGTTGATGCTCAAGAAAGGGCATACAGTGATGGAGGTTGATTCAGTGTACTCCACTCTGGAACATCTATTCACTCCACCGTTGTTACTGACTATATAATAACAGTAATCAGTCTAATGTTATCCATTATTTGGATCATCATTGTGTCAAAAGTATGAAAAATGGGAGTTGAATTTTGAGTCATTCAGACCAGGGAGGAAGTAGGCGATCCCACAGTGGCAGAAATAAGAGCATTAAAATCATAGAAGGAGAAGTATTGTACAAGATTAGGCACACTCAAAACAGAAAAACAAAATAAATGAAAAGGAGCTCAACGTTCTGTATACTGAAAGATGAAAAGATGAAAATCGATCGGAGTAAATTTGAAAGCGTTTATGCATAATTCTGCAACAACCTGAAGCATGAAGCATATTTATATTTCTATAATTCATAACTGCAATAATCACAGTCAGCTCACAGTGGTAATTGAATGTTATGCTTACCTTCAATACATGCTATGTGTGATGTTATAGGCGGTGTCTTTTGTATAATTGACTCAATTTCTATACATTTTGAACAAATTTTTATATAACTGATAAGATACATTTCAGTACTAATACTATGCATAGCAAAATACTGCTGTGAATCAACACAGCTAAAACCAACTATGTACAGTAAAATCTGAAATTGTTGGAATTCTCGGTCTTTAAATGGCAACATTTTCTAGAATAGGTCAACAATAAAGTGTTTCAAGAAATGAAAGTAATGGTAATAAAAGTGACTTTACAAATGAAGGAAATGAAAAATTACGGCATTTTTGAAAAATTTTCAGCAGGTTGGAGGCTCAGCAATGATTTCCAGATGGCATCAATTCCCCTCTTATATTAACTGAAAGAGCTTATCTTTCTGTATTTCTGCACAATACTAATTAATTTTGTAGAAGTATATGGTGTGCACCTCACTGGGACAAGCAAGGGATTCATTATTGTGTGTTTCTATGCAATGTTTCTTTTCTTTTGCAAAAGCAATTATTACTGTATCAAAATTTACTTTGTTAACGATTTATTAGTTCTTTTGTTATGAAGACTACCATTTTAATTTGAAAATATATACCTAAGGAAAAATGAGGGAATTGATGTTCTAATGATAGAATTAGGATACCATAAACTAATTAATATATTATGTAACAATGTACACACAATAGCAGTAATGTTTCATTCTCATAATTCCTTTCTTAATAGGGATTTCACATTTGAAGGTGTTAGACTTGGCGGTGTAGTGGTAACCATACTTGCTTTCTACACCCAAGATCGTGGGTTCAAACTCTGCCAGGATCAATGGATTTTTTCTGGCGTAAAAGTCCTAAGTATGGCTTCCTTCAGAAGGGAAGTAAAGTTGTGGGTCCCGTGTCGCACATTTACAGCACGAAAAACAACCTTAAGCCTGAAAGAAGAGGTCTCTGAGCAAAATTTGTTTGCTGTTTCACTCCCTGAATAGAATGGGACTTTGATGACCTGAGATGTTAAAGAGCATCTGTAAATAAACTAAATCACATTTGAGTGTCCTGCCATTTATCTTTGATTCAGTTTGGAAGTTGAGTTATATGGCTGATATATGCAAAGATAGGCTACCTGCCCAATTTCTGGAAATGATCTCAATTTCATTTTCCAACTAACTGATAATCAACAGTTAATATTCCATTTACACTAGTAAAGAGAATTTACTTGTAAATTATTATTTTCTTGGTTCTGCTCATATCCGTTTACTGTTATTCCACTTAATTGTCCAAAATCATTTTTATTTACTTGCAATGTTAATATTCTATTTATACCAGTAAAGATAATTTACTTATAAATTATTTCCTTGATTCTGCTCTCCATTTATTCCACTTTATCGTCCAAAACCATTTCTATTTTACCTGCAATAAAAATTCTTCTAAGATTGTAAATTAATCTGTGATTACAGTCTTAAAGGCAATATCTTCTAATCTTAAGTAATTTTTTCTGGAATTAACTTGATTCTCCACATTTACTTAAAAAAATTGAGAAAAAAATTTTTTTTCTCTTCTTCCCTAAAACTAAGACACCCTATTCAAATATTTTTCTGAATCTTTTCACTATCTTGTTCTCCAAAATGCAAATCAAAAACATTTCCCTCCCTTTTTGATTGTGTCATTTGTCTATATTTCTCTCCCTTTAAGGATCAAACTTAGCTCCTTCTCTCTCACACAACAACATCATTGACTACATTGCTCTTTTTTTTTTTTTTTTTGAGTAGTGTTTAACGCCCAATTTTATTACTGAGGCACCACAGGCGTGGGACACTGATGATATATAAAATGAAATGATAAATTGGGAAAGGATATTTTTTTTAAGGAAGGAAGCGCTTCAGGCCTAAGTTTAAGGTATATCCCTGGCATTTGAAAGTTATCAGGACTCAGGAAAACCTGAAAAAACTACCAGTCAGGGAGAACGGCCCTAGTGGGAATCGAACCCCAGACCTCCCGCTCATGAGTCTGTGCCTTAACGATCTCGGCCACCTGTAGCCTTACATTGCTCCTTATAAAATACTGTAATCAGCATCAAATATTGTGCATATGAGGCTAGCTGACACAAGGGTTTCAAGAAAATGCAGTGAAGTTTAGATATAAAAACATTGCTTTCAGGATCAGTGATTTGACATATTTGACCATTTTCATCATCTGTAACACTTGCTTTATACTGGCAATGGTATGGATGCAACTATATTATTTAATGCCCTCTTTGATTAACAAATTGATGAGGTTATACACTCTTTCCTGATGCTTGAACATCAATAATGTTCTCCCCTATGGTGTTGGTCCTGGTGGTGTTGTGATAACCATATTTGCCTCCTAAGCCCAAGATCATGGGTTTGATCCCGGCCAGGACAAATGGATTTTTTTGGGCATAAAAATCCTATGGCTTCCTTATAAAGCCATGGGTCCCGTGTTGTACATTACGGCACAATAAAGAACCTCAAGCCTGAAAAAAGAGGCCTCTGAGCAAAATTTGTCGGCTGTTTCATGCTCTGCATTGAATGGGATGCTAATGACCACAGAGATTTTAAAGAGCATAAATAAACCAAATCAGCAAATCCCCTATGATGCGACAGCTTCATCCTCTACCTCTGTCTTGTAACATCATTGATAGAGGGCAGTATTGCAGTGGGGCATGTGATCTGCACCCTATTGGTTGCTTATCTTGCAGCTTTCCAGATAGAAGAATACCATTTATCTACCAGGCAGCTCCCCCAGTTTTTTTCACAATAACTGATAGATTCTTTTACCTACCTCTGTAGTGTCCCATTCCTGTTAGCACTAATGTTTTAATGTATTTTTTATTTCCTGTACACTATTACATTGCATGCTAATTATTTCAGCCTTTTTATCTAGATTTCTTTTCTTAAACCAAAAAATTGCTCCCCTCAATTTAATTGTGAGATTAGTAGGCCATATTCCTGTTGATACTAATAGAGCTAGGATGGGTGAGGTGCTGAGTGCTCCCATGAATCTTAATAGGATCTTTCTTTGTGAGCATCTTAGAAGAGTTTAATAGCAGTGTCTTTCATCCTTGTCACTCATACGCCTGCCCTGCAAGTTGTTATAGAAGTAAAAATGATTGTGCGATAAGATGTAATAGCATTGAATGGAATTTTAAAGTCTGATTTGCATTATTCTTGCCAATTTCATCATAATATTTTTGCATTTTTTATAACAAATTCTGTATATTTTCTAAATTTTAATTTCTCATCTAAATATATACCTAAATATTTTGTTTCTTTTTGACTTCTAATGTTCTGATTATTGTACTTTATGGTTAGGTCTCATTTTAGGTTACCTTCCAATATCATATATACAGATTTGGATGGGACAATTTTTAATTTATTTCTTCCACACTAATTCTTTAGTTTGTTCATTAAGTGACTAACATGGCATTCAATTTGACTTCTATTTTTGTTTTCTATCATAAACAAAACATTGTCAGAATAATCGATTGTTTATTTAATGTCAATTCGACAATAGGATTTTTGGGACACTATCCCAAAAAGTCAGACTTAGGATCAATCCCTGAGGATATTTCTTTGTAATTTCTCTGTATATATTATTCTCAATACCTTTAATGTATACTCTTCTGTTTTTACAGTCACCTTTTAGCATTGCATATAAACATTTGGGGAAACCTTTCTCCCTTAATCGTTCTAACCATGCAGGCTACCATAGATTGTTGAAGGCACTGAAAATGTCAATTAAAATGCCAATAATATATTTTAAATTTGATGGTCTTACCGTATTTATTAGCTGACTAATTGTAACTTCCATTTATCTCCCTTTTCTAAAAGCAAACTGGTTGTTGTACATACCTAACATAATTCTAAATTCTAAATTCTTTCAACCTCTTACATACTAATTCCTACATCATTTTACCTAAGGTATCTAACAGACAGATTGGCCTATGTGATTTATGCTCTTTTGAAGCTTTGTCAGCTCTCCTTTTAAGAAATATGACTTTGTTAATCTTATTTTGATTTAAAGTAAAACACTAAAAATCATGTCGTCACATTAAAACTCTCTTTAAGTTTCACAAACACACTTATAAAAGTAATTTTGGTACATGTTGCCTGAGGTACATTCCTCACATTGTCAACTCGTCGTCGTTTTGGTTGACAATGTGAGGAATGTACCTCAGGCAACATGTACCAAAATTACTTTTATAAGTGTGTTTGTGAAACTTAAAGAGAGTTTTAATGTGACGACATGATTTTTAGTGTTTTACTTTAAATCAAAATAAGATTAACAAAAGTTTCACTGTGTGGATTCCCAAATTCCGTAAACATAATATGACTTTGGTTCTTTCCAACAGTGAAGAAAATGTCCCTTCCAAATATAATCATTAAAAATTGTATATAAAAATGGTGTAAAAATATTCTAAAGAGTTACTATTACTTTATATAGAATCCCATCTGGGCCCGTAGCTTTTTTATATATATATATATATATATATATATAGATTTGCTAAATCTGATTTCAGAATTGTCAAATGGAAAAGTTAATCTATTGTTGTAATAAGTGACATCATTCCATTCCTCTTTTGAATGTGAGTTTGGGTATTGGCACTTTTATCATCTTAAGGTAATAATTTATTGAAAGGAATATTCATTGAATTTTGCCAATTTGTGGTCACATCGCCATGTCCTTTTTAATGTAGTTAAAATTTCCGGCTTTTTCACCTTTTCCATAATTATCCTGTAAGGCATTCCCCATGGAGTTTGTTCTCTACAAAATTTTCCCATGAAGTTTTTCTGGTTTCCTCTAATAGTTCTTTATACCTATTTTTGACCTCTCTATACATCAATAATTTTCTTTCTCTTTGCATATCAATTATTGATTTTTGTTAAATTATTCTAATTTCCTCATTTTACTTCTAACTTTTTGTATTGTATCAGTCCAGATTTTATCATATAGTTTTCTAGGCTTTGAGGGGGGGGGGACAGATTTTTCTATAGCTTTTTATATTGTGTTGACAAAGTTAAACACATCCCTGTCAACAGATTCCCCTTTATACTCCAATTTTAAATTCTCAAATTCGTATCTTAGTAAGTTCCATTCACCATGTTTAAAGTAGATTTTTTCCCCTCTTCTTACTTTGTCACTGGGTTGAAAATATGACAGTTGAATAACCCATTTGGATGCTACATACTGATTGATGGGTCAGTCCTAGTGGTCTAGTAGTAACCATACTTGCCTCGTAAGCTCAAAATTGCTGGTTCAGTTCCTACCAGGGTTGATGGATTTTTTTTGGTATAAAAATCCTAAGTATGACTTCTTCCGAAGGAAAGTGAAGTTGTGGGTCCCATGTCATAGATTATTTATGGCATGAAAAGGAACCTCAAGCCTGATAGAAAAGGCCTCTGAGCAAAACTTATTCAGTTGTTTGATGCCCTGAATTGATGGGACACTGATGACCTGAGATGTTAAAAAGCATCCGTAAATAAAAAATTAATAACTGATTGGTGGATTTTATTAAAATTTTTTGAATGGCATTTAATGATTTTACTGCTGTAGTGGACACAAATTATTAGGACCCAGATGTATGTGACCTTAAATTTTTAAAAAAATCACTTATAAATTTCCCTTAAAATTGTATGAACTGGGCTCCAAAATATTTTTAAAATATCAGAAAAAAATAACAAATTTATTTTAAACTTATACTATACTATACTTATACTAACTAAATACTATATACTTATTCTAACTACTTTTATGGGAATAACATTTTGTGACACTTTTAGGGCATTAATATTGAATTAATAAATACCACTAGGCACTAAATAATGTTAAATAAGTGAAAATAAATTAATTAATGATCATACCTTTGTTACCAATGCAGTACACAACCATAGTCATGTGCAAGCTGTCAAAACTGAAAGCTTGACGATTGCTAACACTATCTTGTATTTGTAGAAACTTATTTCAACTTCCACAGATGTAAATAGGAACATATTAAAAAATATTATTCTTACTGAATTTTAAATCCTCTTCAGAAATATCCACTCTGAAATCTGTCCTGATAATATGGAGGATATATATCTGTGTGTGTGTGCGCGCGTGCGTGAGAGAGAGAGAGACACACACACGCGCGTGCGTGGACATTATTTCATTCCCTTTGATCTTATCCAGACCAGTTTTCATTAGTGTCACAATGTCCCTATTCAAACCTTTCATATTTTGTATATTATCCTCAGCTTTCTTGACCAAACAGTTGCTCTTTTTTATAAATATTTTGATTTCTGGTAAAAATGCAAAATTTGATTTAATGTTAGCCAATTTCTCTTTTGTTTTAGGATTACAAAACTAGTCCTGTACACTTCAAAATACCTTAGCATCTTCCCTATCTAAACTACTGGACTCCATGAAAATTATCATGGTAGACATATAAGCACTCAACCATGTACCTCAGCATGTTAACAGGTTCTGGGGGCAAAACTATTTCTGCCATCTGCCATTTTTGTTTTAGATATATTTTGTTTGGGATGGAGTTTACACAAAAAATTTCTATGCTATGGAAATAAGTCAATCTACTTTTGAAAATTTTGATCTAACCTCCTCTGCATTTCACTAGCATGGGCTATACAAGCAACATGCATCATCTTATTGTAAAATAATTTGGTAGGTTTTACTGCCATTGCTATGTAAGGTGCTATATTGATTAGGAAGAAGAACATGTCAAGTTGCACTCAGTTAGACCAGAACAGTTGCGTGAACTTATCGCAGTTTACAACTGGAGTGTGGTTGACCACCTCCAAAACCTCTGAAGTCAGAAGAAACATTTTTACTGGAGTATTTGTTTTTAGAGTCCCTACCATTACATTAGCTACATAATTACCCTTTGAATTAATAGATTCATCAATTGATACTAAATTTTTCCTCCCATTCATGTATTCAATCTATTGTATCTTCATAGCATTGTATTAAGTAATTTTTGCACAATGTTGATTCTTCTGGAATGGTGTATACAGTGGGTAATTAAAAAAAATCATGTAATTAGAAATTGCTGAAATTTTTGTGCACACAAACACTTCATACAGCTCTGTATAGAAGAAATTGACTTTTCTACTTGAAGTGGACAGTAATCAAGACTCTTTTTTCATTTTTTCAAGAACTCTGTCTCTTTTTTTTTTTCTTATTTTTTTAAAATATATTTTCCCCTTGATTTGTTGTTGCATTGTGAATTGTTTTTGTGCACTAATTTTTACCTCAGAAACTTTACAAAAGAAAATAGAACCGTCATTTAAAAATATGTTTTTGCCAAATTCTGAAGCATATGTCTTAAGTGGCTGCAATGAATAGTTTTGGCTTTGGCATTTTAATAAATTAAACAAATGGTCCTCATAGCTAGCAGTTCAACTAAGATGAAAACACATTATTCAGTAGTGGGAATTAAAACATCGGAGTTTCACTGACCATGCAATTCTTCAATTCTCACATGAAATATCTTTCTCTCTCCCCCTCTCTCTCACACATACTGTACACAGACAAAATCCAATGCATATATTTACACTAGTGCTGCTGCAGGTAGGGAAATCTAATATGCTTTAATTGTATATGTGATTTCTTTTGAAGAGAAGCTGCATAAAGTATAGTGCATATAATAACTGGCTCTGTAATGAAGTTAGTGGCAGTGGTAGGGTGTGAAGCCAGTTAGTATATGCACACAGCTCTAAGCAATACAGATGACTGTGTGAACCATCAGCACTTCTGATTAAAAAAATATATTCACTTGATCACATATGACAAAAATATCTGTACAGAACCTGAAAAGTATAGAAAAATTACATAAATCTACTTATACATTAAAATGTTTTATGGCCTATAAACATTTTATATACATAAAGTGTTAGCTATGATATGTATTTAATTACCACTTTGCTTTGTCTCTTTGACTGCCCAGAGTAAAATTTATATTTCATCAAAATTTGGCCCTATTGACCTTACATAAGCTGAAATGAGAAAATGGGGAAAATATTTTTGAGGGAGGGAGGAAGGGAGGAAGGAAGGAAGGAAAGAAGGGACGGAGGGAGGGAGGAAGGAAGGAAGGAAGGAAGTGTTTCAAGTTTCAACATTTGCCATTAAAGAGGACTGAGTAAAAGCTGAAAACATCCTCAGTCAAGGAGGACAGTTTTGTTGGGACTAGAACTGCAGATTTGTTTATGAGTCCATGCGTTAGCAACTCAGCCATCCATATTGGGAGGTAATGATAGCAGTGATGGTGGTCCATAATTTCTCAGAGGAAACTAGCTGAGTTGCTGCTTTGTGAGCAATAAGTTCCATGTCTGGCCCTGTGATAAAACCTGGGTTGCAAAGATGGATGCCAAGTAGCCTGATAAATCAGCCACAGTATTGCAATCATATAAATAACTTCTGCAATAGGCACTTTTATGAATTATTGTAAAATAGCTATACACTGTTAATATGATTTTATTTTTCTAAAGTTTTCATGTATGAAAGAGAATGGTAAAAATGGAATGTGTTGATGCAATTAATGGCTCATTTTTTGTGACTGACAATGTTGTCATATATTAACTATTCCAATATTAATTTATATTATGTTTCTCTTTTAAGGTGTATAGTTTGGAGATTTAATTGTACTTTAGAATAAATTTAGAAACTAGTAATTCAATGTAATGCTACTTTGTTAACTGTTAATAAAACATAGCTGTGTTTGTTTCAGAATAACGTCACCACTTCTGTTAATGGCAGTTGCTATAAGTTTGGGTGCTTGTTATGCTCTCTCCATTAGACCTGCTGAAAGAAAAATTGGCATGTTTCAGCTCTCACTAGCACAGCAATATGCCTTGGTAGGAGTATGCTCTTTTCCTTTGTTTTACATTGCAAGTGTTGGATCAGCAATATTTTGGGTCTTAGGTAAGTGTTTATTAACTTAACATCCCTAAATATGCACAAGAAACACTATTTTGTGTAATTTAAGTAATATAAGTTCTGACAGGGTCTGTCGTAGATAATTGTTTTCAAAAGTGTTTATAAGTGTACAGCTAAATTATTCATCTATTATTATCTATTGACTTATTAGGATAGAGCTACCAGTTAAGGTTTCATCTGAAGCTTTGCATCAGCATAAGGGATTCTGAATTTCAAGATTATGTTGCAAATTAATTTGCATTATTTTTTCTTCATAATCTCTAGGTCATTGTGTTGAATATTACTGCAATTGGTATGGAATGTCATTAATACGAGGGCATACTGAAAGTCATGAGGAACCCATTGTTAAAATTCAACTTCCAACAGTGTAACAAAAAGGACTACAGGACCATAATCTACAGACTTTATACCACATGTTGCCATATTGTGATATCATTAGCTTTTATCACTTAGCCACAGGTAGTATTTCCAAAATCGTGAACATCATGTTTTGTTTCGACACCGTATTGTCATTGTATTCCTTGTTAAAGAGGGAAAGTCTGCTGCTGAAATTCACCTCAGACCTCAACTTGCCTATGGACATGTCTGCATGGGTGCTAGCAGTATTAGGAGATGGGTGAAGCATTTCAAAGATAGGAAAATGAGTATCCAAGATCCTTGTAGCAGTCGCCCATGAACTGCCTCCATGGAATGCAACAAGGAAAAAGTTGATGAACTCATTAGAGAAGATACGTGTATCACTGTGGATGAAATTGTTACAAAACTTGCAGTAGGACATAGTGCAGTGCAAGAAATGATAAAAAGCTTAGGTTATTGAAAAGTTTGTGCCTGTTGGGTCCAACATTATTGACCGAAGACCACAAACTTCAGAGAATAACCTCTGCCAAAACCATCTTCAGAGATTTCAAAATGAAGGTGATGATTTTTTGACGAATATTGTGATAGGGCAATGAAAGCTGGTTCCATCATTACGAGCCTGAAACAAAATGCCAGAGTATGGAATGGCACTATTTGGATTTGCTATCAAAGAAGAAAGTGAAGACAGTGCGATCTGCTGGGAAGGTAATGGGTAGCATCTTCTGGGGTGCACAGGGTTGCATTCTGGTTGATTTTCTTGAACCTGGACAAACCATAAATGCTACCTGCTATATCCAGACACTTTGGAAGCTCCGTAGTATATTGCACGATAAGCATCCTGGAAAGAAGATCATCCTGTAACAGGATAATGTGTGCCCACACACTGCCCATGTCAAATGGAGAAGATCAGAATATTTGGGTGGGAAACTGTTCCACATCCTCCCTATATTCCCGACCTGGCACCCTCTTGACTACCATAATTTTGGTTCTGTTAAGGAACAGATATGAGACCAACACTACGAGATGGTGGAGGATATTCGGAAAGCAGTGCGTCAGTGTCCTCTTGCAGCTAGAACAAGAGTTCTATTGTAAGGGTATTTTCAAACTTGCAGAACGATGAAAAAATGTGTGCAAAAAAATGGAGACTATGTTGAAAAGTGAGAGAAAAGTCTGTAGATTACGATGATGTGCTTGGTTTATCTAAAAAATAAAAAAATTGTTGCTCACTACTTTCAGCATTATCCTCGTAAATTGATAAGCTTGGTAATGCAAGTGCAGCCTCTCTAACATAACACCTACATGCAGACTCTATGTGAAACTGAAGTCTTATGTGCTACTTTCATATACTCATCTTAGGGAATAATAAGGTGCTACTTTTTGTCAGGACTGTTTATGTTCCAAGCAGGCCAGTAAGGTTAGACAATCCATTTGGTGAGTGTTAGAAACTGATCAGTGGAAAGGCCTCGCTGATTGTATTGATAGAAGTAGCCCAGCATTCTTTGTCTTTTATTTATTTTAATTCTGTAAGATTCATACAATTGCATTTCAGCTTTAATACAGCAGGCTATGTCAAATTTCTTTAGATCAATATCACAAAAATTAACCATAAATCCAAGTATATTTAAGCTGTAGCAGTGATGGTGGTGGCACTTGATATTGCCATGATTCAGAGTTACATAAATATATGAAGGGTACAGGGGAGAAATAATCAAAGTCCACTTTTTACTTTTTTACAGAAATATAATTTGAAGTTTAAAAATGCTACAAAATTAAGCATGTTAGATATATAGAAATGGTTTTTTCTAGAATCATTCTTAAAGAAGTTTTCTAGCAGATCCTTCTTTTGAAATTGCCAGGTGTTATTTGGTCCTGTTAATTAAAAAAAAAAGTAAACACAATTGTAGATAAAAACAATCAAGTCCACTAATTTTTATATCGAATGTACCAAAATAATACCTGATTGATATTTGCTGAGGAAAACAAACATTAATGAAAAACTATTGAAAATAATCATTCAATCAGAATTATTCATTGGCTATTATACTAGAAAAATAGAGCTCAGCATTTTTGGAACAGTATCTCTGTCACATATTCTGCAGAACCCAAACTTATGATCCTTGAAACCACAATTTGTCACTTTACTCATTAGGCCAAAGTCAGGTGGATACATCCCTCTGGACTAATTTATGTAACATGATATATCAGTTAACTATTCTTCAGTGCTGTACTGTCATATGATTACTCTGATAATTTTTAGATTTATATGTCATAATATCTTGAAAATGTTGAGGAAGAGCTATTGAAAATCAGGATTTCCTTGTTTATAAAGTAGGCTTGAAGACATTCTTAGGCAAATTTTAACCCTATTTTGCTTATCAGCATCTAATTTAAATTTCTTTGTAAACATATAACTCCATTATTTTTCTTTGTGGAAAATATCTAAAACCCCTCTATGATTCCTGAAATTATTGCACTGTAGCTAGTAGTAACATCTGGTGTATTACTATAGCAGATTATACTTTTATTTTATGTTGGTTTTCAGAAATAATTGAATGTTTAAATTTTTTAATGGAAAGGACTGTATTAAAAAGTCTATGCCATTAATATTATTAACTTAGGCCTGGAAAAAAAAATTAAGAATCCCAAAATTCATTTGGCTAGTGGCTGACAGGTCTGGCCATTGCATTTGTGATTAGCAAATTGCACAGTGGAATGCATGGTATTTATTTGCATTTTTTTTCTTCAGTTTTTACTAGAGACTGGATTTTCATGTAAATGCATGCTTTTTCCCTGTGTTAAAGTCATACAGACATTCCTTTTTGATTTATAGCATTTGCCACATTTTAAGCTTAAGTTTATGGCTATAAGTATATTTAGCTAATATTATTGAAAACAATATTTTTTTAATCTATTAGTTTATAATTCTCATTTACTTCCTTTCATGCAATTATTTTAGAAATAAGATTGGAACTAGCATCTATAAATGTAGTTCAATTGCAGCATTAGGAAATTATCTGGTTTGCTAGGAGGTTCGATTTCACACCAGAAGTTTGAGACATTTTTTTTGGTTTATTTATAGATGCTCTTTAACATCTCAGGTCACCAGCATCCCATACTGTCGGAAAATTTAAAGTAGCAACAGAAAAAGACTGATTTGGCATAACCTAAAACATCTGATGGTGAGCAATTACAATAGAAAAGATGAACCCAACAAGGCTGGGATGAATCCAAAATTTAAAAAAATTACTTTACTAGTATATAAATTATTAAAGGGTTCCTTTAACTGCAAATTTTTTTCACATATTTGAAATTTTAATGGCATAAATGGATGCCTATTTCAGCAATTTTACTGCATGAAAATCCATTCTTTAGTTATTGCATGAGCACATTCATTCGATCCCCAGCCAGTAGCCTTTGTGTTAAATGCTAGCCATTTACCTTCAACCTTCTTAAAAGCCATAAATGGCACATGCATGGGTTATTGGTGATGCATTGTTGCCACAGTTTACTAAACACATTTTTTGTTGCCTGGACCAAGGACTCAATACAGAAATATAGAAATGGGTGCAAAAACATTTTATACTATGGCCATTTTCTTAATTAAAATTATTAATAGTACACGATTATAATACCAGCTGATTCTTTGCAATAGGTGCCTTACATGTAAAATAACACTGAACCAAGATCATGGGTTCAATCCCAGCCAGGATTGATGGATTTTTTTTGAACTTAAAAATCTTAAGTATGGTTTCCTTTGAAATGGAATTAAAGCCATGGGTCCAGTGTTATACATTTATGGCATGTAAAAGTACCTCAAGCCTGAAAGAAGAGGCCTCTGAGGAAAATTTATTTGCCATTTCACGCTCTGAATTGAATGGAATGCTGATGACCTGAGATGTTAAAGAGCGTCCATAAATAAAAACCAAATCAAAAAGCACTGAGTAGCAAATCAATGCTATTTAATTCGACTCATCATTGTCATTCTCTCTCATATGAACTTTTCCAGGTTGTTATCTGTGTCGTGAATGAAGTATTGACTTTCAATCTTGTAGAAATGTTGTACCCATGATGACCAAAACTTGAGAGTCAATTCACTCTGCATCATCCCAAAATAGTTGACACACATGAGCAATGACAGAAGGAGTTAAATTGCTTTTTCTTAACAAATAATTTTAACTGAACTCATATCAACTCTGTTGAATTTGGTATCAGTGGTAAGGGAAAAGACGTAATGCTTATGTCCACTGTGACTGCAAGTTCATCCACTTTTTATTTTGTGTGTTGTTTGCCATTTTATTGCTTTCTACTAAAACAACTTCTATTGCAACTGTATTTGGTACTGAAAGCGTATGTAGTTCCATAAATGAAACAATGCCCTGTACTTTGATGCTCATTGTTTGAATTTTTGTTAGCAGTCACGAATGATAACTGGCATTGTCAATGATGATGGTGTTTTATCACTTAATTTTTTAATCTGTTTTCACAAATCCTGTCAGCTTTACAGTTCCCAATTTTCTTAGATGAAGGTACAAACAGTTTGGGACCCAGCGTTCACTGCCTAAAGCATTAAGCACCATAATTCATCTTCCTCGTGCTGATGGTAACTTAAAAAAACAATTGCAGGTGCTGTCATCCCACCCTTTCTGGATGACTTCATGGGTATCATACCAAGTTTCATCCAGGTAAATGAATTTGCAGCTATCTGAGTGCAGCTGATGCATTGAAATTGTACTTTTCTACATAATGGTGTAAGTTGCATACAAACTGTTGGCTTTGCTTGTCTAAAGTTTTGGTTCTTTTTCTCAATGCTTGGAACTACTGGTGTTAGGAATCACTTTTAGAAAGATTTACTGTAGAAGTTGACTCTTGATTTGTGTTCCAAGGTGTTCACATGTTGATATTAACACTAAATTGTACATAACATATATACTGTACTGCACAACATAACTAAATAAAACAAAAACACATCCATACTGCCTCTTTTTCAAAATGAAAAGGAAGAGGAGGAAAAAGAATGTTTGCAACATTGCTTGTTTTGAGCATAAACATCATAAACCAAGAGGGTAGACTCATAGACCTTCAGCTCACTTTGATTCCGACTGGGGATGCAATGAATGTCTCAACTAATATGTGAACATACTTGCTGAAAGGCTCATTGCAATACTTGCATGAAATGAAACTCTCAGTCAACCTTGGGTTGCAACTAATGCACTCAAATGCGCAATACATGCCTTTCAACACTTATATTGCAATATCCAATTTTTTTTACTGAAATATCAATATTATATATATGAATATTTCTTCTCATTTTATTCACATATGTATTTATTAAATAGATAACAAGACTATCTCATTTCAATTTCCCAAGAACTTTATACATCCATGTTCTTTAAACTCAATTTATTTCTGATGATGAACACTGTTTAGCTATGTTCTGGCCATTGAATATCCTTATTCAAAAAAAAAAAAAAAAAAAAAAAAAATTGGTGTTGATAGTCCAGGAGAATGGATACAATAAAAGGAGTGTGCAACAATCATGCTACATGGGAATACTGGGTAAACTTTTAGGTTTATGGAATGTCGGAATCCACACAGTAAAATTTTTGTTAATCTTATTTTGATTCAAAGTAAAACACTAAAAATCATGTTGTCACATTAAAACTCTCTTTAAGTTTCACAAACACACTTATAAAAGTAATTTTGGTACATGTTGCCTGAGGTACATTCCTCACATTGTCAACACACCGTGACGGGTGGCCGAGGTCGTTAAGTCTCGGACTTGTGAGCGGGAGGTCTGGGTTCGAATACCGCCAGGATCGTCCTTCCTGACTGAAGTTTTTTCCAGGTTTTCCTCAGTCCTCAAATGGCAAATGCCGGGGAGGTACCCTAAACTTAGGCCTGGAACGATTCCTTCCATAAAAATAAATCCTTTCCCAATATATCATTTCATTTCATGTATCATCAGTGTCCATCGCCTGTGGTGCCTCTGTAGCAAAAACGGGTGTTAAACACTATTCATTCATATTCATTACATTGTCAACAAACTTTTAGGTGTTTTGTTTGATATTAAAAAATGGTTTTGTTTTGAATTTTAAATGAAAAATCAGCACAATTAAATTTTCTTATAAAGGTCATTAGAAAATATACCAGAAGTGTTGCATAGAAAAGGCTGGCATACAGCACTGTATATAAGGACTCCTGTTAAAATTTCATGCAGAAATGAAGACTTAATTTTTGGAAAAGCAATAGCACTTTCCTCAAATAATCTCTTTTCATATATAAACACTTATTCCAGCAATTTCCTAATTTGTTTATCCCATCCATAAAATGCTATTTTATCTCTGCAAAATACACATTTGTTTTGGTAAAATCCTGTTCATTTCATGCAAATTTATTTCCTGCTAGCCATTTATTCATGGAAGTAGCCTGGGGAGCAAACTGGAGAGTAGGGGGATAAGGATTTTGTACCCCAGATCCATTAATTTTGAGGTCGTATTTGCAGACTTGTGCTTTGGTGCATTATCGTAATGGAATGGGACGTTTTTCTTCACCAAATTAGGACATTCTTTGCTTCATTTAATTGCCCCCAGTTGCATTGTTTAATAATCACTGGTTGCCCTTTTACAAAATGTCAATTAAAATTATGCTAAGGCAATCCCAAAATACAGTTGCCATCACCTTTCCTGCAGATGGGATTGTTTTTGCTCCTTTGGAGTCCTTTCTCCAGTTGAACACACTGTTTCAACTGCTCCTTTATTTCCAGCATTCACATTTCATTGACTGTCGCATACCATTTCAAAATTCACTTGAATTCCATTTAAATAGCTTCAAATTCTGTTCAGAAGTGATACCTTATTCTGTTTTCTGGTCAGTATTTACTAAATGTAGCACCCGTATACTGATAGCTTTTTTATTTATAAATTATTGTGTAATATATTATGCCCACAATTTCAGCAATCTCTCGCAACTTCAATCTCCAATCACTCAACACCATGTGGCAGATTTTTTTTCAATGATTTCAGAAGTCGCTGCCTCTAAAGAGCATCTGACTGGTCAACATGGCATTTATTCATTTGGCTACACCCCCACCAAACCGTTTATACTCCTTTCTAAGTGAAAATGCAGATTCACAGTCATGTTTGTCATACTTGGCCATAATTTCTGTGGGCATTGCCCCTTTCAAAAAGTAATTGTTTTATTATTCTCCATTTGTAATCCTTGTTTACAAGCCTAAGTATAAAATGGCTCTCAAACTCAAACTAACCCTTATAACTGTTTATAACCATGTACATAATTCCTCAACAGTCAACTATGTTTCCAAGTTAATGTTGAAAATAATCCTGTGCTCTCACCTTTTAGTTTGCATGGACATTTTGAACATCTCTCATAGATAAGTATATGAAAAATGAATTAGCAACAACTTAATAAATTGGATAGTTCAAGGAGATAACATTTTGAAAACACTTGCTCGCACGCATGTGTGCTTTTTTTATCCTCCTCATTTACTGCAAGCTCCATTGCTATAATAATTAGCAATACTACTTACATTGCCATCATTTCATTATTACATGTTATCCTTAATGCTATTTTTTAACATTGTTTCATTCTTATTCTAACCTAATCATATTTTGAAGATTGCCGAAATTGGTTTTATATATTTTTTACATTATTTACATTATCATTTTTAATCACCACATTTTCTAGCCCATTAGTCAATTTGTGTTAATTTGAAAACTGTCAAAATTGATACTGTTTACAAATTTTTTAAACTGTTTCTTATATTTTAAAACAAGTTCACTATTGTCTGTTGTCCATCGCCTCATTACATTTGTTACATCTTTCCGGAATATTTCTCGCTCGCTCTTCAAGATTTTGCAATCCCACAAGATGTGTTCCATGGTTTGTTTATCCTACTGACATATACATGATGGGTTCTCTGCTATTTTGAAGTGATGAAAGTAGGCTCCAAATTTCCCATGTCCTGAGAGGATCACTGTAATATTGGGGCTTAGAAGAATGTTGGTTTTTAGCCTTTTAGCTACAATCAGAAAATATGATTTTGTAATTGCTCCGTTCATTGTCATTTGGCACTTTGTTTCCCATAGTCTCTTTCTTCTCTTAATTCATTCCTTACTTCACATTTTGGGATGAGTTGATAATCCACTGGCAGGTCCTTGCTTTTTGCTGCTTCTTTCGCGAGTTGGTCTGCTATTTCATTGCCAATATGTGCTTTAACCCAAGTAAAATGTATTTCCTAGTGTTCCTGTTGGAGTGATTTTAACTTCCTCATTCTTTCACAGAGGTTGTTATGTTTTAGGTGGTTGTTAATTAAATGTAATGTAATCCACAATCCATGTGCATTGCTGCTATTCGTTGGTTAAAGGTTACATTGTCTATATTTTCCAACTGTTCCAGGGCTGTCAATATAGCAAACTGTTTGGCTTGATTATTTGAGCATGTTTGGTGCAGCTTATACCATAGTTGATGAACTGGCATATTAATTATTATTTCTGCCCTCACACCTGCGTTGCTTTTGCTGCCATCAGTGTATATCTTCAGTATATTCTTTTTGTCATTTTGTTTCTCCTCTATTTTAGGTATATCAGCAGGGTGAGGGCATTCTCTGTACAATGTTTCACTGCCTACTGTATGTCCTCCATTTATGATTGATCTTCTCTCTATTCCTCTCGTGAAGTTGTACAATTTGCCAAATTCTTTAAGTGCTATCGTTACTGGAATTACAGCTGTAATAATGCAGAGAGCCTCGTTTGATGTTGTTCATTTTGATGGTTATAATTTTTTGTACTCTTTTCAGTTTTCTTGCATTGTAGGTCACTTGTATATTGTCTATCCAGATAGGTGCCCCATAAGAAAGAAGAGGCAAAATGGCTCCATTGTATATTATTCTCAGCCAGCACATCAGATCGTAACCCTCATTTTATTTTGGCAGTTCAGGATAGAGAGTATACGAGTTTGGCACCTTTCTCGGTTACATAGTCTTTGCGCTGATTAAATTTCAGTCTATTGTCAAAGATCACTTCAATGTATTTTATAGTATTAACTTGTACTACTTTGCTGTTGTTTAAGTGAATGTTTAACTGTTGGCATGTGTTGGATTTTCTCCTTAATATGTATATAACCTGCAATTACTGTTCATTGAGTGTTATTTTGTTGTTTGTAGCCCATTCTGAGATCTTTAACATTTCTATATTTGCTTAGTTTTCATTTTCTACTTCAGTTCCTCCCCTAACCAAAATAACATCGTCAGAAAAATAAACCACCTTTGTGCATTGTTTGTAGCTGACATTTAATAATGAATCATACTGGATATTCCAGAACCCATATCCAGAACAAAATCCTTGCGGGCATCCTTTGCTTACTGTTCTTTCTATTCCTATATTGCCTGCTGATAACATGCTTCTTCTCCCACTAAAATAACTCTTTTATTAAAAGGTAATGGTTCTTGGGGCAAGGAAAATCCTTCAGTGTCTGGGCTTTCAAGCCTTATCAAAAGCACCTTAAACATTCAGGCTAATCATAGCTACATGTTGCTTGTCTCTCAAATTTTCTTCCATAAAGCGTTTCACTGTCATTATTGTTCCGGTTTGTGGAGTGAACCCAAATTGGTGCTTATTTAGCAGGTTATTAGTGTTCAAATAGTGCATTATTCTGTTTATAAGGAGTTTTTCAAGCACTTTCCTGGCAACGTTTAGAAAGCTGATGGGTCTAAATTTGGTGTTATCTGCTTTATTTTCCTGTCCTGGTTTCACAATTGGTAAGACCTATGCTCTTTTCCATAACTTGGGGAAGCCTCCAGTCTTTAAGCAGTGATTGTATGATGCTATCATGAATTTTGGTGTTTGTTTGATCGTATGTAATATTATATTACTTGTAATTCCATCTTCTCCTGTAGCTTTTTTGTGATTAATGCCTACCAGGATAGATACTAAATACTTCGTCTTTCCTGAATGGTTTGTCATTAATTGTTTTAGATGGTTCCTTTATTTTGACTCTGATTTGTTTGTGGTACTCATTATCTTCCTTCTCGTCATCTTCTGGTATGAAGGTATCTAGCATGTGCTTGATTGTTTCGGTTATGTCCTTTGTGTGCCATCATTTTTCCTGAGCATTGTCAGTATGGTACTGTTCTTGAGCTTCCCTCTGCTAGCTTATATGCTGCAGTCCAAGGATTCATTGTTGTAGTTAAGGTGCAGTACTCCTTCCAAGATTTATTTTCTTGCTATATTTTTGCTTGGTACTGCTTTTTTATTATCTGATATTGTAATTTTCTCTGCTGCCGTAGTTCTCCATCATTTCTAGTCCTTTTGAAACCTCCTTCTTAAGGCATTGTGCTTTTTTCTAATGATTGTTTATTCATTTGTCCACCAGGGAATCTTTGGTTACCATGTGTTTTCTTATCTGCTTTTCTTAATCTGAATGATTTCCTGCAGGCTGTGGTTACAGTATGTTGAAATTTGTTGATCAGATCATCTTTATCAGTCTGTTTTGTTGTCATCTTATACAGTTCCTCGTCTATCTCCTTTGAGTGGTTTGCTTGAATGCCAAATTGTTGTTTTATAAGTTCGCTGTAGTTAACGTTGTACTTTTCAAAATTATTCTCTTTAATTATATATCTTATCCTGTGGAAGTTAATCTTCTCCTCATTGGCAATTTGTATCCCTGAAGAAAAGGTAACAATTCTATGATCCGAGCTGTTTTCTTCTGTGGCAATCTCCCAATTGTCTATATGTGGCAAAATATGTTTATTGCCCAACGTCAAGTCAATATTGCTGGATCTACTGGTTCAAAGGTTTGTAGGCCATTCTTTTCATTTAGGTTATATATCTGATTTGCTATTATAAATTCCTCTAGGATTCTGCCACTTTTATTTGTTACTTGATTGTTCCAAAGTTTCGACCTTGAATTACTGTCCATGGTGATTATAATCTTCTTTTCCTGCTTTATTTTATTTAAGTCTGTTTCAATATCTTGTGTTATGTCCAAATACATCTCACTGCAATTGTTGTTAGGGTTCTATGGTTGAATTCTATTGTTACTTTGTCCTCATCTGAGAGCTGTTGAATCCTTATGGCTCCCATAGTTTTATTGAAGATTATCATTGCTGCTCTGCTGCTTTTACCCTTCCCAGTTGTATAAACTTGGTAAATTGATAACTTACTTCTGCAAACAAATGCAAACACTATATCAGTTTGTACCTGTGACATGAGACCAATTAAATTCTATGTTGCTGCTATTGAGTGTTGTAGGTTAATTTGTAAGCATTCTATTGGTGGTAATTCTCTTACATGTCTGTTTCCTTTTGCTCTATTGTTAGCCTTGGAAGCCATTTAGTATTCAAAATAGATTTAGCATTGGGAAATTGTTGAAACTAAACAAAGTAGATGACAGACCCAAAGAAGAAAAATCAGGGATATATCAGATAAATTGTAAGGTCTGTGAAAAGGTGTACATAGGAAAAACTAAGAGAAACTTTGGGATTAGAATGAAGGAACACATGAGAAACATTAGACATAAACAAACAGAAAAATCAGCTGTAGCGGCACATTTTTGGAATGTTGACAAAAATATTAACTTATTGAGAATTGTTCAATTTCACAAAGAACTAAGCATATGGGAGAACAATTTTTATTAAGGAAAATGAATACAGGCTTATTAACTTCGAAATTCCGGAAGCAGATAACATTCTATATAAATTCTTCCATAGACTACCAGAGCCCCTTACAGGGGCCTCTCCAACTCCAGCATGACTCATTAGCTCATCAGTTGACAATGTGATCGATAGGTCACGAAACATGTCTTGAATTTTAACAGTTTAAAGAGTGAAATGCTTAAGAATATTGGAAGATTTTAGCCATTTTAACCATTTTAGAATTTTAACTTTCCCATGGGAAAGAGATATTAACTGGTTTAAAATAGGTTTTATATAAAGTAGTCAGTATTTTGTTTGTATTTCTGCAAAACAGCAAGTATGCTAGGGCAGATGGATGAGTCATTTTCACTTATTTTTTCATGATTATTGTATTTATTGTATGTTGCACAATTTATACATTTGTAGTTTTCTGGAGAGGTGCTGCAATCTTTCATTTTGTGTTCTCCTGAACACAAGGGACAAATTTCTTTTTTTGCTCGGCATTCATGTCTATGGTTAAAGCGACTGCATCAGAAATATCTAATAGCCACTATGTAATCTTCTGTATTCAATATTAACCACCCTATTTTGAGTTTTATGCATAGAATATTTTCCCTTGCTTGTAAGGTAACTTCCACCACTAGGTTTCTGATTTTCTTCCTATTTTGATATATGAGTTTAGGTTTCACATCTGCTTCTTGTATATTCATTTCTGAATTTTGTGCTGTGATTACTTCTGCCGCATTTTCCACATTAACATCATCTGGTACATTGTGAATAAATAAATTTGGTTTCCTCAGTTTCGGAATTTTTACCTCCAGCATATCCCCACAACTGCAATTTATAGATGTTCCTAGTATTTCTGTTGTTTCTTTACTTCTAGTTTTAATAAGGATTCTTTCATCCCTAAGGTATTTGAAAGCTTTAATTCCCACTTTTATTGTTTTTGGATTTACTTTAGCCTTAATAAGGCTCCTGGTGCTATTTAGTGAACAGTTTTGCTTCGGCATAATCAATAGCTTCTACCGTTTCTCAAAGCTGCCATTATCTGTTGAGCTAATGATGCTGGCATGTCCTCTGATTGTGTCTGTTAGATGTTGTAGCAAAGTCTCCATATGCACCTATAATGTTTTTCTTTGAGCCAATAGATGGCGCCACTTGTTTGTGCAATGTTTGTTGGGCTCAGTTCCATTATTTCCTTCTCCTTTGACCTATTTCTTAGAACATTGTTTTCGGTTTTCTTCTAGAATTTCCCTAAGTTCTGCAAAAGCATTCCTTAAGTTACTCACCGAAGACAACATCAGTTCTTTAAGCCTTTCCTCAAGTTTCCGCTTTTTTCTGTCATACTTATTAAACTTTCTAGAGAAAGTTCCACAACATTGTTCAAGTCATCTGCCATCTTGACAGATAAATAGATAGACTATTTAACATTGAGTTATGTACAGACTTCCATTAAACACTTCAACATAGAGGGCTTTACACCATAACTTGCAAACAGCAACCTTATAGTTGTAAGATATTTTATTTGCTGTTTATTTCCCACCCTGTGCATGTGTGTATGTTTTTTTTGTATATATATATATATATATATATTTTTTTTTTTTTTTTTTTTTTTTATAAAATGAGAAAAATGAAATAAAATATTTTTTTAATATCATGTGATATAGCTTTTTGTTTTGAAAGCTTAATAAATGAGAAAATTCAAACCCCTAGAATTTATTTATTAGATATTTAATATCCCTTATAACAACTAAGGTCTAAAGACAATATAAGTGAATCATGTTGGGTACCGCCTGTGGTGCCTCAGTAGTAAAAACGGGCGTTAAACACTACTCAAAAAAAAAAAAAAATCATGTTGGGTGAAATGAGTGAGGAATGTAATTTTGGAGCTCTTAATGCTCAAGTTACCTGGCATTCAGGAAATTAATGTATGTGTTACAAGCCTTATTTCTAGACTTTTAAAAGGTGAATTATTAGAAGAGGAAATTGTTTTGCAAAATTTTTAACTGTATTTTCCTGTATTTAATTGTATTTTGCTGTATTTCATTTTTACAGCAAAAATAACTTTTGCTACTCAAATAAAAAGGGTATTGCATAGAATGGATTTTTTTTTTCCTTTAGTATTTAACACCCATTTTTACTACTGAGACACCACAGGCAGTGGATACTGATGATATATGAGATGAAATGATAAATTGGGAAAGAATATTTTTTAAGGAAGGAAACGTTGCAGGCCTAAGTTTAGGATACCTTCCAGGCATTTTCCATTTATGAAGACTGAGGAAAAACCTGGAAAAAACCCTAGTGAGGGAGAATGATCCTGATAGGAAACGAACCCCAGACCTCCAGCTCATGTGTCTGTACCTTAATGACTTCGGCCACCCGTGGCAGTAGAATGGAGTTATGAGCTGAAATTTTACGTTCAAATTGCTTTCATTAGGGTTACACAGGCATTTACTAGTAGAACTTTTGTGTGAAGTTGTACTGTTTTGGTAGATCCATGTTCAAAGCTCATCTTCTATTTCTGGAAAAAAATTAATTGCGAAACCCTTTAGTATTTTATGCCCCTTTAGTATTTTATGCTTTTTATTAACTGGCATATATTTGAGTGCAATGAAATAAATATGGACACAAATGAGACCCAAGGACCCTGCCATTTAAGTTACTTGATACCTACCATTTCAGGATAAGGGAAAACTCTGAATAAAGCCAGAATCCCATCTGAACATGACTAAATCAGGATTTGAACTTGTGCTCTCTATTTCTGTTAGTGCTTTGCACTTAGCCAGAGAGACCTAACAAGATAATGCTTCCAATAGCTTAATTATGCAGAAATCATATTTATGTAATGTTTTTATTAATTATGTGAATACAAACTGACAAAAACTGTTATAATATAAACCCTTTTTACATTTAACTGGTTGAAAATGTTTGTACTTAATTTGTAATGTCAGGATTTTTTAATATAAGAAGCTTGTTTTTGGTTGAACTTTTAATTTTTTACTATCCACTAAGTTAATTTAGAATATTAAATCATGCATAATTATGGTTAGAAAATAAAACAAAGTTATTGTATACCTATATGAACATTACTTGGAAAGTTTAGATAAGAATAAGAATAAATGTATTGATTACTAATATATTCAGTTGCTAGCAAGTTGAGAAGGGAGAATGATGTGTTACATGCAAAGTTCATGATAGAAGAAGATGGATGTAGATGTGCAATTGTATTGAGTTAGAATGAGCGTTTTTAATGCAAGAAAAATACATTGCCAGAGAAAAGGAAAAAAGGGATAGATAATAACAAGCTTCTGGGTCAATTTTGTAATCTTGATGCTGGTAGTAATTGGGTGAAAAACGAACACTAAACCGGCAATGGAACCGTTTGACAAGATGCTAGAAACCATCACCAAAAAAATAAAAGAAATAAAGAAAATAGAATCAAATTTGAATGGAAAGCAGATTGCAAGAGGTGAAATAAATAATAGAACACTTTGAAGGAGAGGTAAAGAAAGAGATAATGCAGTGCATAAAACATCATACTTAGAAGGTATAGAAAATGAATGAATAGTGTTTAACGCCCGTTTTTGCTACAGAGGCACCATAGGCGATGGACTGGTGATACATGAAATGAAATGATATATTGGGAAAGGATTTATTTTTAAGGAAGGAAATTGTTCCAGGCTTAAGTTTAGGATACCTCCCCGGCATTTGCCATTTATGAGGACTGAGGAAAACCTGGAAAAAACCTCAGTCAGAGAGGACGGTCCTTGCGGGATTCGAACCCCAGACCTCCCTCTCACGAGTCCGCGATTTAACGATCTCGGCCACTGTGGCGGTAAGGTATAGAAAAGGGTAATGGGAAGATGGATATTATAATATTTGGAGTGGAAGAAAGAAGAGAAAAGCAAACGTGGCAGGAAGTTGAAGATATTTTTCATAGAAACTGAATCTAAATATTTCAGGTTGAGAGTGTGTTAATTGCTATAGAATTGAAAGAAAAGGGCAAAGACTGACGCAAATAATTATTAAAGCTGCTACGATAGAATTCATGTGGGAAGTGTTGAGAAATAGCAAGCGGTTAAAAGGCATAAAAATATTCATTCAACAGGTTTTGGGAAAAAAAGCAGCTAGAGATAAAACCTATGGCACTAAGGAAATGAAGAAAGCAAGGGAGGAAGGAAAAAGAGCATTCCTAAAAGGAAGTGATTTGTGGATTGATGGAGTGAACCTCATCAGTATACTGTAATGCAAGATGTAAATCAACCTACATGTGTGGAGGGCTGAAGGAGGAGAATGGGGCAGGACTATGGTGCAAGAAGGAGAGAAGGAGATCATACACTGCCAGTGCAATGCAATGCAACTGTCAGCCCAGCTAATTGAGGATACAGGAAGGTCAGCCTTGGGAGCATCAGCTGGCTTGGATATATGGAGGCAAGAGGGTTTCAGTGTAGTCTCAAGGCTGGCTTGTAGCATCCTGGAAGTTGAAGATGATGGAATCACTAGGGAAGCAGTGCAAATATGCACAACAAGTCAAATGAGGTTAGATCAATTTATGTTTGAAAGGAAGGATTTGGTGTAGGGATTTGAATTATCAATTGTGAATTGGAACATTGGTTAGCTGGAAAAAGTGAGCAGTGGTGAAATTTTACGAGTGTTGAAAGTGGGAGATGTGATAACAGTAGTTGAAATATGGTTAGCAAAGAAAGTAAATATACATATCCCAGGGTTTGAATTTTGTAGTGTAAGGGGTGTAAAAATATTCAGAATAAAAGTAGGGGTTTCAGGTGGCTTGGGATTCTTTGTCAGGAAAGAAAAAAGACTCATAGTAAGAGAAGAAGATGAGCTAGGGAGTAACTCAGTGTTGTGGCTGTCTTTTCTTGATATTTACCCAAAAAGTGTTCATGTATGTATTGTATATAACCCTCCCAATACATCAGAGTATTATGATACAAATGTGTTTAGAAAATAATCTATGGTATTGAGTTGCGAATAAATATGAACAAGTTGAAATTATAATTACAGGTGACTTAATGCAAGGATAGTAGAACAGATACAGTTAAGTAACCTAAATGAAGAGGGTGTGATATTGATTTTGAAGTAGAGAGAAGATAGAGCAAGGACAAGTTCTGAAATAAAGAAGGGGAAAGAACTCTTAAATTTCTTATGACATGTAATGGAATGAAACGGTCTAATTAAATGGGGATTTTACATTTGCAAACGAGAATGGACAAAGTGTGGTACATTATATGTTTTGTTCATATGTTATTGATAATTTGGTAGAGATTTTAAAGTTATGAATATGGTATTAATGAACTGTTATTTCCCACTGAGATAAATAAAATTGGGGTAAGCAAGGGGAGAGATGAAGAAAGTAAGTAGAGGAAGTTGGAGACATATTGAAGGTACATAGATGGAGGGAAGAGAAATATGACTCATTTTTTAAAGAGCTAATTTGTAGAGAGGTAAAGTTTTACAAGTGGAAATAGAGAGCCTAATAAATGCAAATAAAGTAGGAGAGGCAGTCCAGAAATTAGAATGTAGTGTGAAATAGGGGGGATAATATGAAAGCAGGAGTTTCTGATGATAACAAAAGGAAATGGTTTGATAAAGATTATCAAGTGGCAAAGAAAAGAGTAACTGAAGAGCTAAAAAATTGGAGACAGTCAGGGGAAAAAGAGCAGAGAGAAAATTTCTTAGTACTTAGGTGGGGATATAGGTGCCTCATTGAGGACAGAAAGAGGGAATGGGGTGAATAAAAAATAAGTCAAATGTTGAATGATGTAGCAAAAATCCATGATACAAGGAAGATATAGTGAGTAGTTAAAAGTTTGTGCAGAAATGGCATAATGGAAAATATATATATAACTCCAGAAAATTGGTATGCTCATTTTAATACACTATTTTAGCAAGAGAATTTAATTACAGCAGAAATAGATTTCCTAGGATGACTTAGATAATAGAAATTACAGAGGAAGAATTTTATGTTTAAATTAAGAGTTTAAAGTTGAAAAAAGTAAATGGTATTGATGGTATTCCAGGGGAATTTTGGAAGGGTTGGGCAAAAGAAAATACTAGGAGAATAACAGTGATTAAATTGTTTAATAAAACAGTGGAAGTAAGGGAGATATCTAAGTTATGGGTACTATCACAAGCGGAATTCTAGCAAGTAGATTACAAAAATGGATAGAAAAAGAGAAGAAATTAGAATTTCAAACAGGTTTCAGAGCAGGGGAACAATGAATAATATAACCTCAACTTAAATATTCATTTTTTACACTAAATTCCATTCACTTAATCAAAAGTAAGATGCGTTTCGGGAGAATCTCTCCCATCTTCAGTTGCTCACTGAACCGCCGTTACTCAAAACTATGGCTGGACAAACAGATGTTCCTGTGGTGGCCTCTGTTGGTTGAAGTAGGAAGTTGCTGAGCTCATCCATAGGAGGAAACTTGAGATTCATTGGGTTTTCTCTATGTTTTAATATGAAAATGTTTTCCCAAGTAGATAACTCCAATGGACTGTGAAGATGTTTCAGCAGTTTTATTCCCGGTTTTATTTCATGGTTTTTGGTCCAAAAGTGAGCTGCTACTGCTGATTTATTCACCTGTTTAAACCGAATATTCCTAAAATGTTCTTTCCTCCAAATTTCCAAATTTCTTTTTGTTTTGCCTGTGTAGCTCTGTTCACAATCTGCACATTTTATTTCGTAAATTTCTGATTTCTGTTCTGGTGGTATGGAGTCTTTTACTGTGCAACCTAATAAATTCTTGATGTTGTATCTGTTCTTTGGGGCTAACATTATTCCATGTTCTTTGAAGATTTTCTTCAACTTGTTTTAAATTGGATGGTAGGTGAAACTTTTAAATTTGTATTCTTCTTTTGTGTTTTTCAGTGTGGGAACTTCCCTTATCCCTTTTTGTCTTTTAGATTTATTGATAATTTTTATCACTGTGTCTTTGTTGAAATCATTGGTTATAGCTGTCTTTATTATTTGTTTGTATTCTATTTTGTACTCTGCTTCTGTGAGTGGAATATTCATCAATCTGTGTGCCAGACTGTGAAAAATTGCATATTTATGTGGAATGGGGTTATAAATCTCATTTTTTATGTAGTTTTCTGTGTGTGTTTCTAATGAATAATACGTTCATATTAAAATATTTACATAATATTTATGGATTTTGAGAAGGCATTTGATACCATCAATAGAGAACTATTATGGGTAAAATTAAAAAGAATAAGAGTGAGCAATAAAACTATTACAAAAGATATATAGTGAGAACCTGATTTGTGTCAAATTTTTAGGTAAAGTAAAGGATTATATACAGGGTAAAACAGGTAAGACAAGGTTGTAAATTAAGTCCACTAATTTTTATTCTCTATATTGATCACATTCTGGATGAAATTCAGAGAAAAGACACATTTACCAGTAATAAAAACTGAAGAAATACCAGGGTTGCTCTTTGCAGATGACAGAGTAATTGCATCTGTATCTAGTGGAGGATTGAGCAGGGCAATTGAAGTAGCTAATACTTTTTGTAACAAATGGGAATTGAAAATAAATGAAAAAAAATCATAGATTATAGTTTTTAAAAGAGGTTATAAATTGAGAAAGGATGAGAAATAGCAGCTAAATGGGAGAGAAATATAGGTGGTAAGGAAATTTAATTATCAAAGGACAAGGTTATGGAAGTTGGAATGAACAGAAAAAATGGCAATAGCAAAAGGAAAAGCAGCTATGAGTGTTACAAGAGCATTGTTTAAGAAAAATTCCAAATGTAAGACCAAATTGATTGGAAAAAATTTACACCACCACAGTAGAAGCAAAAATGTTATATGGGACAGAACTATAGGGTGTAGAGGATGCATGGAAAGATGTGTCAAAATTAAGGGAAGTTTTTATAAACAGATCGTAGGTTTACTGATAACATTCAGAAATGTTGTAATACAGCTAGAATTAGATAGACATTCCACCAAGATACAAATTATTACAAATATTATGAAATACATATACGGAAATACCTCATTGAAAGAGAGTTTTTTTTTTATAAATAGTGTTTAATGCCTGTTTTTACTACTGAGGCATCACAGGTGGTGATACTGATGATACATGAAATGAAATATTGGGAAAGGATTTTATTTTAAGGAAGGAAAAATTCCAGGCCTAATTATAGGATACATTTGCATTTGCCATTTATGAGGACTGAGGAAAACCTGGATAAAACCTCAATCAGGAAGGACGGGCCTGGTGGGAATCGAACCCCAGACCTCCAGCTAACTAGTCCATGCCTTAACAACCTTGACCACCCGTGGGGGTTTAGAAGAGGGTGATATTATTAATGAATGTTTTACTATCCAAGAGAAATGTAAGTAGAAAAGGATCATGGTGTCTCAAATTGCAGGAAAGTTTGCATCAGATAAGTTTGGGAAACATGGAATACAAAAATTGAGGATCTGGGAAGAAATAAACCTAAGATTGGAAGATATTGGTGGAAAAGAAATATTAGTATGGGAGAAAAGAATTCATTGAAACTTTATAGGGAAATAAAAACAGTGTGCGGTAAAGAAAAATGTATAGAACATGTGATAAGGCAGAATGGGAAGGATTTACATGGGCTAGAACTGGAGTTATAAATTTAAAAAGGTTAGGATATGATAAAGAGCTAGGAAAATGTCCAAGGTGTACAGAAACCAATAAAGTATTCCACTGTTTATTATACTGTAGGCAAACAAAGTTATGGAGAGAACAGGCTTGGCAATAAAAATACCAGAATTTAGATGGGGAAGTATTAATTATAAAGATTTTAACTGTAAAAGGAAAGAAGAATATAATAATGATAGGGAACTATTTGGGTAAAGTTACAGAATAAGAGGAAGATGAGGTGAAGTAACCTTAGAAGTATAATAGGTTAGATAAATATAAACAAGGATAAGATAGTATAGCAATATGGTCGCCAACACACTAATTACCTGGAGTTGTGTGTGTTGGGATTAGAATGTAAAAAAACAATTCTAGAAAGAAAATATCTGGAGGAGATAAGTAAGATTAGTTTATTTTATTTTTAGATCTCATTTTGTAATAATTGATAATGTATGTATATTTGAGTATAGTATATTATGTAGTGTGTGGGATATATTGTCAATAAATTTTCATTTATTTCAGTAACATATTTACATAAATAAATTTAATTTCTTCTATTTTTATGTAATTAACTGCTGAACCTATGTCTTCAATCATCAGCAGTTTCCCACTGGAATATCCTGAAGACTTTGGCTCATCTATACCTTAATACTTTTTAGATAAACCCAAATGCATGAAAATATTATATACTTAATAGTGCTTATTAATAACCAACAATATGAAACTAATAATTTTGTAGCTGCATTTTGTTTTATTCCTCTTTACATTTAACACCGTGGTTCTATATGTTAGGGTTTAGATACATTGAATATCTAAGTATGGAAGGTACTTTTTTAATTAATAAACTTACTCTAAAGATAATGTTAAATGAATGGTTCATGCTTAAGTATGCAAAGGTACTTTACATTGTTTTGCTATATCAAATTTCTGAACAGTGGTTCTGAACCACAGTGGTACTCATGCAGAACATCCCCAGGCACTAAATGATACTCCTCCATTCAATAGATGTAAGACAAATCAAGATGAAGCTTTTCAGTGGATAATTTTGAATATAAATCAAAGCTCAAACACCCATCAGTTCCTGGTAACATTTCCAGTTCTTCAGTTTCCAGTTCTAGTGATCATTGACTCATTGCATTTTCTTTTGCTTATTTTCAAGTTTAAGTAATTAATAGGTCTTTAATGATAGATGTACCCAGAAGTTGCTCCCCCATAGCAATATTTCACAGTAAGAGAGGTGTACATTTAATGACTGCTGTTAAATTCTGCCTGCAGCTCAGGCACTCTCAGTTTTCTGTTTCTTCTACTGGATAGTATAATGTGCTGATCCTCAGCTTTAGTTGTGGCATGAGGCTTCTCAATCTGTCTTTTTTTGAACCAGTATTCTTAAGTAACTGAATAATATAAAATAGTAAATCATAAAATCTTAAATTTTTGGATGGTGCTTTCTACACTCTTATCTTAACTGTGAAGAGGTTAAAAAAAATAGTTTGTTCTATTGCTAACTGCTTTACACGGTATTGATTATCAAGAAAAATTGCTTCATTTGGAAATTAACTTTAAATCTATCACTGATATAGACAACAGAATAATTTAATATGAGTTTAAAATAGTCTAAATCTCTATTTGTAAACTCTTAGTGCCACAGTCATAAATAATCACATAGTAGCAATTGTTCATTGTTATTTGTAGGGCAGTATACCACTTATCCTATGCACATAAGCAGCATCCAGAAACTATAAAATGCTGCCATATATTTCCAGCTTGATTGCACCATTATTATTTTCTTGCAAACAATACTGCATATTATTGCTTCATATATCCATGTAGAATATATTTCAAAACAATATACACTTTAAAACATATATTTCCTACCTACTTTTGGCCTATAGTGTATATCTTCTTGTAATATAAGAAAATATGTTTTATATTACATTATACTTTTTATTTTTACAGGTGCTTCACTCTTCATAATATTGCTCCATGCATCATTTTACAACATTGATACACTTCAAAACTCAGAAGAGGAAAACATGCCTTTGATAATGGAAGAAGTTTAATATTAAGATTTTAAATAAAATGTAGATTACACAAAACTGTAATAAATGAGGTGAAAGTTTTATGTTTATAACAAATACTCAGATATTTATATTTAAACTTTATGTCATATTCATAGTACTGATGCTAAGATTTAAACAGTGTTTAAGCACACTATGAATAAATTTGTACATTTTAATACATACTTTTTATTACCCAGTTATTAAGGCACCTGAATACAGACTGGACTATCTGTAGTTTAACCCCACTAATGGCAGTGTACATTTTCTTACTCTGTCATGTTCAGATCAGCTCAAGTTCATTCAGCCAGCTATGCAAATTAGTTACCTGGCAGGTTTCTATTATATAAAGTTAACTTGAGGGATTAGAGGTGGCTGGAGCTTAGTGTTGGATGCACTCCTATATATATATAGTGCTATAGGTTCAAGTATGCAGTACTACCACAGGTAGCCGAAGTCATTCAGGCTTGGACTCGTGAGTGGGAGGTCTGGGGTTCAAATCCCACCAGGACTGTCCTCCCTGACTGAGGTTTTTTTCAGGTTTTCCTGGGTCCTCATAAATATGGCAAATGCCGGGAAGGTACTCTAAACTAAGGCCTGGAACGTTTTCTTCCTTAAAAAAAAATCCTTTCCAAAGATATCATTTCATCTCATGTATCATCAGTGTCCACTACCTGTGGTGCCTCAGTAGTAAAAATGGGCTTTAAACACTATTCAAAAAAAAAAGTGTGCACTTGCCATACTGTAGATTGTCCCAAAGGCAGTGAAACCTATCTAACCTATGTAAGAACCGAAGTTCGATGTCTTGGACCAAAATGCTTAATTTTAATTACACTCAGAAAAATATGTTAAGTTTTTCTTGCTGCAATAATATAATTAATTTTAGATGTTCCTGCAATTGGAGCAAGATCAGTATGCAACTTTAAATAGATACATAAGTCATGCTTTATAATAGTGTTATAATATATTTTGAATATTTTATGCGAGAAAAGTACTGAAAAGTAAGTCCGTTAATCACATTCCAGGTATATCAACAAGCTGAACATATTTTGATTGTATGCATTATTTTAACCAGAGTAAAATTTAAGAAGTATTCTCCTTCACAGTGTACAGATCATTTCTATAATAATAGACAAAGAGCCAATATGGCTGGTCTAGAAGTTCTATAGTCACAAGGTCTGGCATGGGTGAATGGGAAGGGAAACTAAGGTGTAGAACTCTAGCAAAAATGACAGAAATCCCATGCAAAGTCGTTAACCGTGGGCAGATAAAAAAAAAACACTTAAAACTAAAGTGAAATATAAAACTTCAGATAATGGTCTGGTAAAGTATATGCTTAATGCAGAAAAATGGTAGCCATCTCCAAAGGCATTTCGACACAGCTTTACGAAGCGATTCCTAACAGGTGATTCAAGTCGCATCGAATCAGCAGAGCTTCAGTTACGATAACGCGGGGGGGGGGGGGTCGATAAATGGTGCATTTAGAAAGAACTTCAATAAACATCGCCGATGAATTGGAAACCACGGTGGTCTCAAGTATCTCCATACTACATGGCTTTTACCCAAGGGAAATCTTTCTAAAAACTAAACTGAACTAGTCGTGGCCCCGGTACACGTCGCTGCAGTTCCTGAAGGAAGAGAAAGAAGAGTCGACGCATCGTTGGCAGTTATTCATCATCTCCCTTAGATTAACCTAATTGATCAAAATTCACAACTACTTGATCAATTAACTATTCCTTGAATCCACATAATAATAGTCCAGTCTCATAAAACACGCTTCATATGGCTTCCTATCATGGGTCTGATTTAATTAATGGGCAACTCTCATTCATGCAATTACTACTTTATATGGTGCTCCAAAGTGTGGGGTACTGATGTTGGAAAGAGGAAAGGCTGGAGAGAACCCACATTTGATGACGGAAGGCTTTAAACACACTCACGACGACGCAACACTACAGCAGAAACGGACCGGCTACTACTTGGAAGACGGCGGAGAAGAACGCACCGTAGGCATGGAACCTATGCACCAAAGTCGCATCGCAGAAGAAGGACATCATTGAAGAGAACAGCAATAGGAGCATCACCGACATCGGACGGGGAACTACCAACAACAGAAGCAGAGTGCTAAGTACGGACAACTTCAAAAATTTATTTTTAATTGCACCATAGATTAGTTAAGGACAGGTGTATCAAATGATATTGAGCAATAAAAATAAGATTGAATATGTTAGAACAGGGGATAGCTTTCAAGATGTTAGAGGAATCGACGAACGTGGAGGTGGAGGTAGTTAAGGTGGTAGAGCCAGCTCATAGCAGTTCTTGGAAAAGGGGCAGCCAGTTAGACAAAATAGGCAGTCAAGATAGGCTGATAAAAATGTTATATAAAATACAATACAGGTAAATGACAAATTAGATAGACCCGTGAAGAATTGCGTCAAAGTTTGAATTTGATAAATCCAGTGAAGAATTGCATAAGAGATTAAATAAGTCTAGTGAAAAATTGAGTCAGAGTTTCAATGACAAATTAGGGAAATCTAGTTAAGAATGTGTCAGAGTTTAAATTAGTATAGTGCAGAACTGAATCGGAGTTTAAATGACAAATTAGATAAATCTAGCAAAAAATTCCGCCAAAGTTTAAATAAGTTTAATGTAAACTTGAGTCAGAGTTTGAATAGTCAATTGGAAAGGGCAAGTGAGGAACCAAGTTGGGAGATTAGATGACAAGTTAAAGGACATATTAACTCAGATGAAAAAATGCATAAGCCATAGTTTGGAGCAGAAATTAGAGGGAATAAACAAAGCTCAATCTGATCATTCTACAAAATCTACAGAAGATCATAAGCAGTAGGAAGGGAAGATCAGTCAAATATGACAAAATATAAATGACATTGGGAAAGATTTTGTACAGATAAGAGTTAGCATAGGACATTTAGAAAACGTCGGGGAAGATTTATGGGCTGCCTATACATCAAAATGCTCAGGCATGAAAGAGCACATTGATCAGAAATTAGGATCAGTGAGATTAATTGTACAAGCGTTAGATAAAAATAGGAGCATCTTGATAAGTAACTAACTGGATCGAGAAAGTCTAGAGATAGTGTTGTTGTAGATCCTAACACTAACATAAACAGTAGTGATAATGTAAATGTTGAGGCACAAACAGTTCCAGGCAACACAGTGGAGGCTGGATCCTCTCCGTTGAGTGCCTTGGGCAGAGCATCTGAGCCTGGTAATGTGTCTAATGTTAATATGTCTACGCAAATTTTTATGTAACTGATATGAATGCATTTGACAAAAAATAGCCTTATATGCATCCGCATGGTTTCCAATAAACATCATGGCCGAATCAAGTGTAAATGAGATAAGTTCGCCTGATTTTTGTGAAGAGTTCGGAGATAATCCCAAAGACTTTATACAAGAACTCGAGGACTATTTCCGTATAAGACAGGTCCCTGATGACGTGAAAATAATTTTTATTCAGAGAATCCTAAAAGGACAGGCCTGTAGTTGTACAGGTTAACATTGTCCAATTGTACCTCCTACAATCATTTTAATACTCTCTTTCTAGCTCCATATTGGGGCGCATCACAACATAATTTTATAAGGTTGGACATTTCATACAAGTACGATCCAAGATTAGGGCTAAGCATGGTTGATAGTTTCTTGTCCTTAAGGAAGAGAAGTACATTACTTGATCCGCCTTTGCCCCATATCGAATCTACATCACTCGTCGCAAACCACTTCTCTGAGAATATCCTCAACTACTTGATTGTTGCAAAGCCAGAGAATTTTGCGGATGTGACAGAATTACTGGCAGCTTTCGACCTGCAAAGAAACAACCGTCAGAACTATTAACGCGGGAAAGCAACCTACCAGCATCGGGACGGGATTATTCGCCTCGAGAAATATCAAATCTTTGTGAGATGGAACAGGGAAATGGGACCAAATAATGCTCCAAGAAGAACCGAAATCAACCTCGTGCAGACTTCGGGACGAAGAAATAATCATGGATATTTCCAAAAGGTCACGTCCATACCAGTTCTATAGAAATTGTGAAGAATATCATGGGAGACGAAGTAGAGAAGCTAGGTAATGGCAACCATCCCAGAGATACGAGAGAACGTCCCCAGAACCAGCGAATTAATGGAGAAACTCGCCGGAGAGGAACCAGAGACCACAAGAAAGTGACACACAAGGGCAAACATCACCTAACAGGAACGTCCCAAGAGATTTGTTGCAGAATCTTCCCACATCAGACAGATGGCCGGAAAACGAGAGTCGCATTTCTACCATGATCGACAAGAAGGGGAATTAGAATTAGGCTCAACCGATAGACCTCGAATGCAACTCCGAAAGGGCACGCCGAAGAGGAGAGGAGAGAAACCAGGTTACAGGGCACGAATAAGTGGAAGGAGGCTTACAACACTCCCAAAATTAAAATAAAGATCAAACATTTATAGTTTCCGCGCTTCTACACACAGGTGCATTCCATAATTGTTTGTAGCGTTAATTTTTTTCAGAGAATGATGATTTGACAAGATTAATATCACGTATTCGCCTCTCTGTGCTTATTTTGTTCCGTGGCAATAGAAAGAAAGAAAGAGTATGTTAAATACGAAACGCTATTGATGGTACTGATTGATAATAAATTGTTTGAGTTAATATTCCTGGTGATTTCACAGATAATCAAAGACTTCATTCTAGGTGGTGACTCCCTTTATACCGGGAGGGCAGTTATCAATTTCGAAAGAAAACTGCTAGAATTGAGGAATGAATCTGCGATGACAAAACGTATATCATTTGACGACGGGATAACTACGGGGAAATAAAGCTGTCGCAGGCATAACAAGACATTCGTAATGATTTTTTCCCTCGATTAGACAAAGGTCGAAATAGCAAATATGTTAATAGGAATACAGGAATAAATACATTTTCAGTCTCAAGAAGATCAGTTATGTTCTGCAACCAAATAATGTTATGTAAAGGTTGCCAGGAAGAATTTAATGCCACGTTAACAGGACCCTAAGTTAATAAAGCAAAGGTTGACTTTGAACAGACTTCGCAAGTGAGATTAGGCACACTGAAGGAACTACGGGATTAGCTGAGAGGAAATATCAATGTCGCACATGGACACGATCTGGAGCTAATTCTTCTTTAGAATTTCGAAGTATTTTCTGACGCTCCAGATGGATGCCAAAATACATTCAATCTTTTGAAGGAGGAAACCTCAGCCCTCACAATCACAAGTCAAGGCCTATTCCATTATCTGTCCGTGGTCAGACAGGCTAGATTATAGTCCCTGATTTGCGAGGGAGTTATAGAAATTTCGGAGTCATTAACCCTCTTTGCTGGGTAAGGAAAAACAATGGACAGCTGCGTATGATTTTTGACGCAAGGAAAGTAAACCAACATATCTTGCCCGACTACTTTCGCCCTTTGGGTTGACCATCTGTTAACCAAACTTTCAAGCGTCACACACTTTTCAAACCTAGATTTAACTGCTTCCTTTCGTAAATTCCATTAAACAAAACAGTAGGCCCATACACTGCTTTCTTGCATAATGTAAGGTGTTGCTAATTGTAAAAAATGCGCCTTCGGATTAGCAACCAATGGAGCAGCAATAATGAGAACATTTTATGAAATTTTCAAAGACACATCGAAGAAATGTGCCGCACAATATGTCGATGGTTTCCTTATATTTGGAAATAGCATTATGAAGAAGCATCAGACATATTGACTTCATATTAACAAAACTCCGAGAAGCCGGAATGACCGCAAAACGGAGGGCGGGGGGGGGGACTTATTTTTCAGACGTGTAACGTTTCTTGGTTTCCTTATTTTCGCTCAGGGTATAAGACCGAACCCAAGAAAGTAGAGGAAATTCTAAAAATAAGATCACAGAATGTGAAACAACTGAGATGCTTCCTCGCCATATTGTAATTTCAACCCCGTTTCTTGATAAAGTATGCGAAAGAGGCACAATCGTTAAGAGAACTACTGAAAGAGACCACAAATTGGCGTTGGTCAAACGAGGAACAATCAGCTTTCGAGAATGTTGAATAGCTCTTCCGTAGAAGCATCTTATTAGAACAGCCAGACCGTAGCTGCCTTACGTAATTTACACTAACACGTCAAGCAAGGGTTTCGGCGCAGTCTTAATGCAGATCCATGACGACTCTTCGGAACACATTATCGTGACAGCATCTCGCGGTTGTACTAGAACGGATTCAAACTCATGCATAACAGAATTAGAAATTGCCGCCATTTATTTCGCGCTGCAAAAGTTCCGTAATTATGTATTTAATCATAAGAGTATTCTAACAACAGACCTTATTAGTCTGTCTTTCATTCGGAAGTGCAAACTGAATATCTCTCGTTTATCACGCTACATTTATGAGATAATATCCCGCGACGTCACTGTGGAACACATTGGGGAAAGAGCAATTTTTTGGCGACATGTTACCCAGGCTGAGTCACAGGGAGAATATACCCGAAGTAGTCAGTCATCCAAATTATGAAGTCACTGTGATGAGATTGATTAATAATGTAAGGAAATCCTTAAGTTATTAAAAATGCTCCAAATTTATACTCAGTTGTATCTGGAACTTAGACAATACAAGAGGGAATACTATACAAACTGCATGGATGTGAGCACCAGAAATGGAAGTCGGTCAAACCAGGAAATATGACTGATAAGATAATACGAGCTTTCCATATATCTATAATACATTCCGTCATTGAAAGGTTTTTCTTAAATATTGTGAGAACTTCTATATAAAGCACCTACTTCGAAAGACCAGGAAGATCCCAGAAGCTTGTGTGAATTATGTCAAAAAACCAAACCTTTCAACATGAAATTTGATGTTGAACCCAGGACTTTTATATGGGACCGTCCCAATGCGTTAGTTGCTGTGAATACCCATGGCGTAATGCCACGAGGTAAATTTGGTTTCCGATATGTTCTGGTCATGTACAATGTTTTTACAAAATTTACTAAGACTCATTCGTGTAAGACCATTATTAGCAAGGTATGTCTACCGAAAATTGTAGATGAATACATAAAAGTTTATGGGGTCATTGGGGAGGTTATCAGATAACGCCACCGTATTTAAGAGTAAAATTTTCACACAGACTCTTGAAAGAATGGTAACTAAACTATAGAATTGCTCATAATAGTATCTCAAAGGGAACCCTGCAGAATGGGCAATAAAAAAAATTGGCACGTACTTGCGCTTCCTATGCCACCAAAAACGTTCAAGTTGGGTCAACTATTCCCCGGTACTCGAAAAAATAATAAACCACTCAATAAACCCCATAACGTGTCATCTGCCAAAAAAAAAAAAAAAAATCTTGACAAATCAGAAGTCTGATTCTATCATCCCAAATCTGCCGGAAGCCATTTCTCATTCAAATGACAAGGAAGATGACGAAGAAATATTTAGGAAGATATATGCTCGCATAAAACAAAAGGTCGAAAAACGTCCCGCCAAAGCAAAGAGTTATAAACATCAGTGGAAACAGAATTTAGTACTCGTGAAGGACAAGAAATTATCAAATTTATTTAAAGGCCGATCACATCACCTGGAATTAATTTATAAGAAACTTTACGAAATAATGAGACTATTCGGAGATACTACCTTCGAAGTAATGAATCGAAGAGATAATAAAATAGTAGGAAGGTGTCATAAACAACTTATGACACCCTTTATGTTCCTCCACAAAGAAAGCCAACTGATCTCAGAATCACCAGAGTTAGAATAAATGGAACCGTGCGAAACCATTAACTAGAATACAAAATTTGGTTTGCAATAAGTACAATTTCAAACACCTATTTAAAAAAAATTGGCATCCATATAGTTTAAAGGATATTTCATATGTGAAAGAAATCGTAACAGTGGAACCTAAGTTAAGATAGATGATGAATTAAAGTAAATATAAGGGTGCAATAAACAAGGTAATGGAGGATTAGGTAGAGATAAAAGCGCATCGAAAGTGGAAATAAAACAATGCTATAAACATAGTTATGGGAGATTAGGCAAAGTTAAGTACGTAGAAAGTGAAAGAGAAACAGTAGAAGTTGATCTCGTAATGAGACAATAAGTGTTTTGTTTCAGTGAGTGACAACAAAAGGTGAAAATATTACCGTTCAAGGTAAACATGAACATTGACAGGTATAGAGCGTAGCTCACATATGAAGTATCCTTCATATTCATTTTATGCTTGTAAAATTCCCAGGAAGTGGTAAACTACTCTTGCAACAAATGATGCTTTGCTGAACTGTGTTAGCTAAAGTTTTAACGAAATAGTACAATGCTATTCTCAATAAAGAAACCTAATTATTAACTGTTCCCAATCAATTACATACTAACCTGCGTATATAATAAGAGAACTATCATAGTTTAAACTTTGATTTATTTTAACAATTTAAAACATGTAAATATTCAAGAGGATTCTTAAAAGGTGTCTAATATTGTCTTTGAGTAGAAATTCCCACGGAAATCTTATTTTAAGAAAGAATTCCTATTACAGGAAGTCTTAAAGGACAAAGAACAATTTACAACCGTGAAAAAAGCAGCCACTGTAATACCCATTACACTTGTAAACATGTATTATCAGTATGATGTGTTAATTGCTACATTACCTGGGTCATTGGACGAACTTTTCCGCAGTCTAACAAATTTTGAGGTAATCGCTCGCAGGAGGCGCCATTGAAAACGATGGACTATCCCCGCAATGGGGACATCCTGTAGTGAATCCTTTGCCAAAACGAACTACTGTTACCGAGATTCCAGAGTAAACTTTTCTAGGAATAAAAGAAAAGAACTTTATAACATGAGAAGAACGATGTCACATAGCTCACAGGGTGAACACTTGTTACGATGACGCTCTTAGAGTCCATAGGGAGTGACCACCATTTTACCAAATAACGGCTAGTGAACTAAGTAAGGGAAGGAAAAAAAATTCAAATCGGACATTGGGAGTGCTTAGAAAATACTGGCTCGAGCTCCCCACTAAAAAAGCCTTAGAGTAAGTTCTCAGATGTTCAAGCTCAGTCAGTCACAGAAAAATCTTTAAGTGGTTCCGTGTCGGCACGTCAGCAATCACCTAGCCGTCGTGCACGGTTTTGGCACGTAACCTCATATACTTGGATTGACTTCTACGCATGCTTTCAGCTGGGAGCGACGTCACGTCCTTTGTGCTATCGAATCGGTGACTTAGAGCAAGGACTTGGGCAAGAGCAGAGGTAGACAACGCACGAAGAGTGCAATCCTAGTATTGCTTGGGCTCTCCTATTCGGAATAGTCTCTCCGTTTTCTCTTCGCTTTGGTAAATCTTTGATATTAAAATCCATTGGTGAGTTCACAACACTTAAACCTTTCCACTCAAAATATTTCTGCGGGTGAAAATATAAATGATTAATATACTATTATATTAAATTTAAATGAATCAAGATGGTGCTTTAATTGTGCGGAGAAAAGACAGCGGTTTGTTATATAAAATTATTGATATTTCTCATGTTGTACCGATTTGCACCATTGTGTTCCATCTATGGGTTTGTATCACAAGCAATCAAAACATTTCTTTGTATTCTTTCCTACTTCGGCTCCATTTTATATTTATTTTGTTAATAACTTCAGCCACGTTTTGGTAGTATATTTCTTTATTTATTATTCTCCTGTTGTAAGAAGTCATTGCGCGCTTTACTTTTTCTCGTGTTTCATTATATATTTGGTGAGCCAACCAATCAATTATTTCCGACAAGTTTTTAATTAATTATACCAATTACCTCTTCCCTATCCACGCAAAGTTTCTCTTTTATTGAAATAAAAAATGTACTTTACAAAGTTTGCATAGCACCAGTACACACTTTACACTCGCACCAATTTTTACTTCAAAATTTGTTAGCTATACATATTGCCATTCCGGTGATCATCAAATAATGACAGGGGAGTTCCAGTAGTCCCAGCATTGGAGAGCAGTTGTGGATTGGTCGACAAACTAAACATGTTTTTCTCAGCAGGTACGCAAAGATGGGAAATCCACACCATGGTGCGACGACCTCCCACAATGATTGCATGGAAGATATACATTCGGCAATCAGCAATATACATGCTACCTATGTAAAGGGAAAACAAAAAACAAAATAAATAAACAAATAAAATAAACGGAATAGATAAATTAAGAATCAAAGGTAATCCAAGTGTACATGTTGGGACCAAAAAATTAAAATAAATTAATACTGATCTAAAATATACTTTTTATAAATCTTTTACAACACTAACATATAATAAATATATCAATCTCAGGAGTATTAACTGAGCTTTAACTAAGGGACATGAACTCTCACAATTTTTCTTGGTATTGAAGTACCCTGAAAGTGCTGATATAAACGGGAGAAGAGTTACCGTCCTTTAATCAATAATGCTAATTTAGGCATTAATTTCTGACCCGTCTTACCCATGAATACATTACTAACTAAATTGCAATCTTTAAAATGTACTATTTTGCGGTTTCAAACGTATTTTACAGCTTGAAGATTATGCACCTTTTCTAGACGTATCATCCGATTACATTTTAACGGATCTCACTTGGAGTTAGGCGATCCGGGAACATCTTCAGCAAGTCCGTAAATCCGTTATTGGAAAACTGGGGGGAAATGACATCATCATCATCATAATCATAATCATTATTATTTTGGGTGTTTAAACATATTTTTTCCTTGGACTGCACACTTTCTTTTTTTCTTTTTCCTGTTTTGAAAGAGAGATTCAATAGGCGGAAATCAGATTGATGATACATCTTATGGAATTCATGCTTGGTAGCATTGAATGCAAATTGTAACCAATACAAATATTCAACCCATCATTTGTGGTCTAAATAATGACATGTTCTTAAGGCAGCATTTAAGTGCTTATTAGCACGATCACTTAAATATGTGTTGGGGTAGTGTGGAATAGTGAGTACATGTTGCACTCCGGAATCAAATTAAAATTTACTCAGACCATAGGACTTAAAATCATATCTGAAACGTTATGTCGAGGCACTCAAAACAACTACGAATACATTTTAAACACCTTATTGTTTCAGCTGCGCTTGCTTCATGGACTGAAAATGACCAAAAATGTTTAGAAATAGTGTTAATACGAAGCAGGACAAATCCATATCTCGCTTTTGAAAGGGGTCATTTCCCGTTACAATGAATAAAAATTGTTCTATTGACCTCTGGGGAATATTTGATGCTATGTAACACACTTTTGTTTGTTGAGCTGGTTTACTAATTGTACACGTTTTTCATGCCTTCATCATTGTGCAGAATCAATATAAATGTCTTTCTATATAAAATTGTGCCGAATTTTATGACTGAGCTTTTATGTACCCATCACAAGCTCCAATAGGTGTAACATGATAATAGTTGGGCAAAACTCGTTCTAAAGCTCCAGGAACTACTATTTTATGTTGTTTTTATCTTGATAAACAATATAAAATTATTCTAAAGAATTAAGTTTTACAATACTAACCCCATTCAATTACCCAATGTTGGACCTAATTTAGAATCTGAATTTGATATTGGCATTAGTCTACAAAAGCTGAAGGGTTATCTGAAGTACAGACATCTCAGGTGGAAAGATATTTGACAAGTATCGACCATAATTTTCAAAAATCATATGTAACAATGCATCTGTTACACAGTTGTTAGTTACCCTTATATGCCCCAAATAAAATCTGAAAAAAAAAATTCTTTAAGCCCAACACGTAAGATGACCAAATTTATGAGGTTTGGCCAGAACCAATAAAAGAGCTTGATTTTCAGTTTCAAAGGTAAAATTCAAATGCTCTAAATAAGCTTCTATATCATGTTCAGTATATGAACTGAAGGTTGGTGAGCATATGTGATAGCCTTCCTACCTTCAGTACATTTTTGCAACAAAATCACAGAAATGGTACTACCATAAGCATCAGTTTGTAAAATAAATGTAATCGAAAACCTATAAGACAGAAGGTGAAATCAATGCATATTTAAAGAAATTAAATGTTTCCTGATACTCTAAATATCACATAATTAATCTTATTCTAACGCAAAACGTTTAACTTCATAGCATAAAGAGCATAAGGAAGAATAAAGTTTGCGATAAAATTAACAATTGCAAAAAATTAATTACATGTTTAGGGGTTTTAGGTTTTGGGAAGTCATGAATATTTTGAATGCGTTCAGGATCTACAGCTGTATTAAATATGACCCAAACTGATTGATTGAGACATGAATTTAACTTTATCTGAATTAACGGTCAAAGAAACTTTTCTGAATCTTCCAAACATTTCTTCTATATGATACATGCTCGCCATGTATCATGTTTCCGAATAAATACATAAATCATCCAAATAATATAAGTACTTGAAATTGATAAACCGCCACGGGTGGCCAAGGTCGTTAAGACGCGGACTCGTGAGCGAGAGGTCTGGGGTTCCAATCCCGCCAGGACGGTCCTCCCTGGCAGGTTTTTTCCAGGCTTTCCTCAGTCCTCATAAATGGCAAATGCCGGGGAGGTACCCTAAAACTTAGACCTGGAACGTTTCCATCCTTAAAAAATCCTTTCATAATATATCATTTCCTTTCATGTATCATAAGTGTTCACCGCTTCTGGTGCCTCAGTAGTGAAAACGGGCGTTAAATACTATTCAAAAAAAAATGTTGATATTCAGGAAAAAGTTGTCTAACGGGTAATTTAAGATTGTGTGCCCACTGGTAAGGCAAAAGGTAAACAATTTCTTTCAATCTGTTGCAAAAGTGCTTTACAGCTTTGAGTTTTCATGTAACGAGAATTGGTAATATGCGCTATTTGCACCTAACGTAGTAAAACACTTACGCAAACCAACGAAAACATTAAGTAATGGAACAGAAGCAAAGGATATGTTCTTATTCAAAACACGATAATGTACATGCACACGTCATCTTAGCCTTTCGGAACTATGAATATAGGAATTAAATAATTAGAATTCCACCACTTAATCTTTTCTTTTTAACCCTTTCATAATCCTAGTTTTCATTAATATTTCATTCTTTGAGGTGGCAGCCGTGGTAATCGACAGAATCTGAATCGGAAAAAAAAATATCTGAACTCATCTGTAAGCCCAAGTTTAGGAACATGAACATCTGAAAACGAGAGAAATAATTGGGAAATAGAGTTAGTCTTATTGGTAGTGGGGACAAGTACAAATCATTTTGAGTTCAATTGCAACAAATTAATATAGACACTTTTATTTGCATTGCGAACATTTAGAGGAAAAAATTGTGTATGTAAAGAAATAATGCAGTATGGGCAAATTCAAATGAAAGAATGTAGTTTTATTAATAGAGAATCTTACCCGTATGAGTAATAAAATCTGCACCCAGAATTACCTGGCCAATCAGATCAGGCAGTGCATTAAAGTTTAATTTCTAAAAATAATTAACCAGTTAAAGTGACAAAACAATATTTCCAATAACACAACAACAAAAAAAAAAAAACAACAACAACAGCAGGAGCAGCAGGTGTGAAACTACTATTGCCGTCTTCCTGTGTTAATCATCCATGTCTTTCTATCCTGTATGTCTTCAACTGTTAAGCCTCTTCTTCCTCTTTCTCGTTTTCCAGGAGGTTGCTATTCATACACTACTTTAGGCCATCTGCCCTCTCCCAATCTCATCATATTTTTAATATGATCTCTTCTCGAAATTCTAGCGCTCCGTCTGAGATAATGCATTTCATTTGCAAATATGTTTTATATATATTTAATTCTCATTCAGTACCCATATCTCACTCCCATAACTCAAACCTGATTCTACCAATAATTTCCCTAATATATATAATTTTTTTTCAAGTGTTTTTTCCACTAGATTGAATTTAAACAGTTTACAGCTATTTTACTCAACTAAATTCAACTTTATTTCCCTTTTTCCATTACCTTCCACGTTGTTTATGATTGTTCCTAAGTATTTGCATTGATCAACTTGTAACTTCTTTTCAAAGCCCTGGTCATTCCTGTCATGCTATACGCCTGTGAAATCTGGGGTATGGCAGCTGACAGCTGGCTCGCACTTCTGCAAAGGGTACAGAATAAGGTCTCAGGACAATTTATTCTGTATATCGATGCTTTCCAGTCAGGCTACTCCATGACAGTTCTTCTCTCCCATATATCGAGGACAAAATTAGACGCCGGGCCACAAAATTTTACGCCAAATTACCATCACATGAGAGCGCTCTCGTTCGGTCACTCGGCAGCTATTCCTGCAGCAACAGGCCTAAGCCCAAATTCAAAGCACCACGCCTAGTGTTTGGCCACCTTGGATAACATAGGGGCATAACCTAACAACAGGAAAAACATTCCAAACCCCCATCATTAACAACAGAAAATAAACAACAGCAAAAACTGTTGGCGATATGGTCAGGTTGTCCACAAAGCAGTGAACAACATGCGCATATCATGCAACATCCAAGGAAGTCATATCCACCCGCTTCAACAAGACGCAGATGAACTGATATGTTAAAGAGCGCGCATAAATAAATAAAATATTCAACTAGGATAAACTTTTCTGCAAAATCCAACCGCCCCACAACCAAAACAACACAATCACCCTACAACTCCCATCCCTTCTCTGCAGTTAAGCCCAACACAGGGTAGGTACGCAGCATCCACACAGAGGCTGTGCACTAATCCAGCCCGCCATATTTCGTCTGCGTGCGGGGCTTTTGTTCCTCCTGGAATCTATAATCTTCTGTCGGACTGGACAGCCACTGTAAATGCCGATGTGCTGTAGCCCACAGTTGGCACACTTTCGCTCTTCGAGCGGGGAGGGGCACTCCTTTACAGGATGGGGCCCGGCACACCGCAGGCAAGCAAGCTTGCGCCCGCACACAATGCTGGAGTGGTGGAACCCCAGGCACCTGTTACATTGCGCCGGTCCCTCCTGGCCATAGTAGCACTCTATGGTGATTCTAGTGTGGAAGAGCACCTTGAGAGTATCAATCTTTTTCTTTATTTGTTTGCACTAGGAACAGTGGCATGGGCACCTTCTTCTCTTTTTTTTTTTGATTGATTTATTTATGGATGCTCTTTAACAGCTTGGGTCATCAACGCCCATTCAACTCGGGGCGTGAAATGGCCGACAAATTTTGCCGTGGGTCCCGTGTCGTACATTTACGGCATGAAAAAGAACCTCAAGCATGAAAGAGAGGCCTCTGAGCCAAATTTGTCGGCCGTTTCACGCCCTGAGTTGAATGGGACGCTGATGACCTGAGATGTTAAAGAGCGTCCATAAATAAATCAATAAAAAAACCTCTCGCAAATGACATCGACAATGTATGGTACTCCGTATTGTTGATGGAGAATGTGGGCAGGAAACTGTCGGCGTGTACCGTATATTATTCTAAGCGCCCTATTCTGCACGCACTGGATGCTGCGGATGATGGGCTTGGCCACCATTCCCCAGACCTCACAGCCGTACAGAATCAGGGGCGGTATGATAGCGCGATATATCCTCAGTTTTTGGTAGGTAGGCACTGTTTTGGATCGGAAGAGAGGGTACAGCTGCCGAAGAGCTGCATTGCCTAGCTTAATTTTTCCCTTTGCGTGGGGGAGGAAAGTGAGACGCTTGTCCAACATCACTCCGAGGTACTTCGCATGTGTGACCCAGGGGATCACTTTGCGTCGTAGTCGGAGGGGCTGTTGGTCATGCGGGTGCCTGGTCTGAGCTAGGAAAAGAGCGGAGCTCTTCCCCGGGTTGATGGCCATGCGCCATTTCTCACTCCACTCCCCAATGGCTCTGAGCTGTCTTTGGAGTGGCCGGTAGCAATATTGAAAGTTCTTGTTTTGTTTTGTCCGCAGTTTGCACATTTTCGCTCTTCGAGCGGGGACGGGCACTCCTTCACAAGGTGGGGCCCAGCACACCGCAGGCATGCAAGCTTCCGCTCACACGCCATGCTTGAGTGGTGAAAGCCCAGGCACTTGTGACATTGTGCCGGTCCCTCTTGCCCATAGTATCTTTCTATGGTTACTCTGGTATGAAACAGCACGCGTACTGTGTCGATGGGTTGCATCCTTGTTTCTTTCTCCTTATGAGTGATCACGAGGAACAAGGGCATAGGTACTGTAGTCACACTTTCTGCTGCACGAACATGTTTTTTGAGTTGAGCCACCGTAACGGGCTGGATTGTTGTGCTCAGCTAGCAGCGCCTCCTTCACCTCTTCGACCGTACATTCGGAGTCTAGCCCCGAATAACACGGCATTCCACATGAGGACGCTGGATAGAAAACGTATAAAATTGGATTCCTTCATCTCGAAGGACGATCCTTGCTGCCTCATGGTCTGACGCAGTAAATGTATGAATGCGCACGCGCCCAGGCTTGCGCGTGGCAATGAAGTGTCAGTCAGTTTGGCTTCAAGTTTCCGCATAACCCGCATAACCCGCACATATGTCCGCCATAATTGGCGGTATTCTTTCCCTCCTTCCGGATGGAGGTGGAGATGTGGCGGGGGCTGGTGCTGGGGGGGGGGGCGCCAGCGTTCTTTTTCCTCTCAGAGCGCCGCCGTCTCCCGCTGCGCACCTCGGTAAATCCCTCCGAGTGCGAGTCTGAGCCGGCCGCTAGAGGCTCTGCTCGTCTCCGGCAGGGGAGGGAGAGAAAGAGGAGAAATGGGAGGGGGAGGAGGGCCGACGCATATGCCGGTAGCTCCCCGTCAGGCTTATTGCGCTTCGTAGCTCTAGTTACAGGCCGTGAGGCAGCCAAAGTGCTCTTATCACTGGGCCCAGGTCGGTGTTCGTCCTTCTCAGATTCACTCATTTCGTGTGTCAGCGCGGGTGCCCTCCGGCTGCTTGCAGTGGAACGGACCACCTTAAGGGGGGCGCCCACTCGAGCCATTATATCGGCTCGAGGGCTGTGCTCTTGCAAACCCGCTGTCGGCATAGTCTGTCTGTCGGTCGTGGTCAGTCAGAAAGATCGATAGCATAAGGCAGAAAGACATAGAGGGACATAGAGGGGCGAGAAGGAAATCCCTAAGAAGACCTATCAATCTTACCTCCTGTAGTACTAGGTGAATGAAAAGTCCAAGCCTTGCCGCAGGCTGTAGCTGACGACTGTATCCTGCAACTGTGTTGCTGCGCCGTGGGCAAGCTAGTCCACTGCTTGCCACGGTCGCAACTCGTCGCTTAGGAATTATGGTTAAATAACTGCTCTCCTTAAGGTGAATAAGGGGGGGGCAGGCTTGCAGGGGACCAAAGTCCAATGCCTGCCGGTATCTTCTCACAAGATGCTCTCAGGTGCAGTGCTGCTACTCGGCCGAGATGCTGCCTTCATGGGAGCTCGCCTTGGGTGAATCAAGATTCAAGATTTTTTATTGTTAGAAAATTTCCTGTGGCCTTACAGGGAAATGGCCTTGCAGGATATAGTTTACATTTCTGTACAGTTATCTAGCCTAGCGTTAAAGTTGGTTGTGAGTAAACAACCCATACATGCTCCTTATATTGGGGCATGAGAAATAGTTATTTTTTGTAATTTATGTCATTGCTTATGCCTTACAATGAAACTATGATTATTAAATCCTAATTTTCTAATTTGTTTTACATATATATGATGTGAGTGAGTAGTATGTATGGAGGGGGAGGGAGGGGGAAGGGGGAGGGGCGGTTTGCCTTTATTTACATTGATAGGAGGAGAAGGAGTCAATGTACATATTTACATTTTTACAACTTTATATAATTTTTATCCGCCGATATTTGCGGTGAAGGGGTGTGCCTCTACCTATTTTCTGAATTACCATATTCGGGTGGACCCGGATTTTTGCCTAGAGTGTTAATAATCTGCTGTCAATTAACTTCTCTATAGGCTTGATCCCTGTCTCCCGATGTATGGTTTTGTTTGTGGTTATGATTGGTACGTGATGCAATTTCCTTAATGCTAAGTTTTGTGTAATCTGGAGGGGTGCCATTACTGTTTTTGGGACGTGAGCCCATGCTGCACTGGCGTAGGTTAGTAGGCTTAAAATGAATACTTTGTATAGAGTGAGTTTCGTTTTCAGTATTACGAATTTACTACGAATAATTTACGAATTATTTACAGGAGCGCACAGCTTTAGACGTTGCGCCCACGACTGGCTGTATTCCTCAGGTGTTCCCACCACAGCTTCTTGGAGTCTAGTTCGACGCCTAGGTAGCGTGTATGCTGACGAAAGGCCCCTGTTGCCCGTTTATGTTTAGTTCCATCGCCGGGGGTTTGGTTTTCTTTGTAAAAAATACAGGCACACACATGGATGGATTGATCTGTATTTTCCATGCCTGCAACCATGTCAAGAAAGTGTTGGTGTAATTTTGTAATCTGATTAGGCCATACTTGTGATTTTAATGATGGATGTAGAGGACCGTGTCGTCGGCATACAGAGCTACCTTGCATCGGTGATGTTCCGGGAAGTCGCTGCTGTAGACTGCATATATGTATGGGGCCATTATGACACCTTGTGGGACCCCAGCTTCTATGCGTCGCTGTGTTGATTTGCTTTGGGAGACCTGTACGTGGAAGCTGCGATTTTTTAAATAGCTGTGTATAAGGGGGACGTAGCTTCGTAGTGAGGGGTTTTTGTGCATTTTGTAAATTATGCCCTTGTGCCAGTATTTGTCAAAAGCAACTTCCATGTCGAGGAATAAAACCAGTGTAGAGGCCCGGTTGTTAAACTGTTCGGTGACGTCATCTGAAAATTTTAATAGTTGCAGCTCTGTTGAGTGATGCCTTCTAACTCCAAATTGAAATTTTGATATTACATCGTATTCCGAAACAGTTTTGTGTATTGTTGTCAGTAGAAGCTTCTCGAACAGTTTACCAACGGCGGAAAGCAGACTTATTGGTCGGTAGTTTTGGGGTTGCCGAATGTTTTTACCTGGTTTGTGTATCATTACAACTTTCGCCTGCATCCAGGCAGCAGGGAAGTGATGGTGCTTTAAGCAAGCATTAAGTATTTTTGTGGTCTGAACTAGTGCCTTCCAGGGCATATTGCGTAAGTCTTCATTGCACACTCCGTCTGGGCCAGCGGCTTTGCCTAACTTTAGTGTTTTAAGTTGTTGGAAGACTTCCTGGGTTGTAAACAGGGGTAGTTTTTGTTTCGGCTCGTTGGTCTCCCATGCTAGAAACCATGTCTAAATTTCGTGATTATGTACTTGATTGATGCTTGGATTTTCTTTAAAACGATGCTCGAGCATGTCTGCAAATACTTCTGCTTTTTCAGTTGTTGAGAATACAAGCCCCCTCGCCCTTGGAGGGCCTGAGTGGTAGTATGCACTAAGCCGGCGCTTTTGAAGTTCCGTAGCACTTGCCACAGCGAACCATCATTGTGGATGCACTTTTGCATATTTCTCCCACCTGTCATGATTGTTGGTGGTTATTTGTGCTTTTATAAGTTTTCGCAGCCAGTTTTCTGTGACTTTAAATACAGGTGCTCCGGTTTCGTGCCACCGGCACGTGCATCTTCGTCGTCTAGCAATCAGGTGCTTCACCTCTGGGTACGTGACCCATGGGAGTTTGCGCGTGGGTGGTTCAGCGCTGTTTATCTTGACTGTCCGCAGAGAAGCAGTAAAGCTTGCGACTCCCTGATCAATTTTCTCTGTGCTGGTGTACTCCAGCTTGGGTGTAGCCAGTTTGTGCAACAGTGCTTTGTATTTTTCCAGCCAGTTTCTGGAGTTAGGGGCACGTTTTTGGCCGTGGTTCTATCCAAACGGCCGTGCACCGTGAATATTATGGGCAGACTGTCTAAGTTAAAGCTGTTATAAACATGTAACTGTTGTTCCACTTGCATCTGCTTTGTAATTATGAGGTCTAAGATGTCTGGCTCGTAGAGTCCAGATAGGTGATAGAACGTCGGGTCAGAGGGGGCGTGTATCTCAACGTCTTCTGTGTTAAGTACAAAATCTGCCAGAGCGGTGCCTAGTTGATCAGTCCTGCGCGAGTTCCAAAAAGGGTGATGGGCATTAAAATCCCTTGCTATCAGTTCATTTTCTTCCAGGTCGAGAATTTTTTGGAGGTCCTCGATGAGGCCCCGGCTACCTGGAGGCCGATATGCAGCAACCAATAATATAGGTTGTTTTTGTGTTCCTACTCGTATTGCAGTACACTCGAGAAATTGCATGCGTGTGAGCCGTGCTCGGGCGAAAACAATGTTAGATTTGATGGCAATGGCCGTTCCCCCCTGGCCTTGAGTCCCTGTCTGTGCGTATAATATTGTAATCGGGAATGTTGAAGACATGCCCCGATTTTAATTTTGTTTCCCCTATGAAAGCTAAATCCAGCCTGTTTTTGCGCAGGAAGCCTTCCAGTTCATATTTCTGCCGTGGGACGCCATTGGCGTTCCAGAGCAGAGCTCGAAAGGAAGTTGTGAGCTCTCCTATAGGTGCCATTTAGTTAAATGCATTATCAATGAAGGTTACAATTGCTTCTAATTTTCCCATCAAATCTGTGCTGCTCTTAATGGCAGCGATTAGAGCTTTCAAATGCTGCAATATTTTTGTAACATTCATTGATTTTGCTAATTCAAAGATTACTTTTAGGTCACTCAGTCCCGTTGTGGGAGCTGAAGTGACTGCAGCTGGCTCGGCCGTGCCGCTTTGGGGCTGTTGTTGTCCACTTACCAGTTGGGCAAAGGTATGGCCGTCCCGTACAAACCCTGGGTTTGTGATTTGTCTATTTGCTTGGTGCTTTTGCAGTTGCCTATTGAGGTCTGCAAGTTGCCGCCTGTCGCGTTCCTTTTGGAAAGTGTCATAACCTCTGTAGTTGGCGGGATGGTGTTGGCCGCAGTTGGCAAATTTGGGCGTGACGTTTTCCTTGCCTCTTTCGGGGCAAGTGAGTAGGCGGTGGGAACCCCCGCAGAGTACACATTTTGTGTGTAGTGCACACAGTTTATAAGTCGCCTTGGAATGCGCCGAAGCCGAAGCAAACTGGCAGGCTGAGGTTAGACTCAGCCTGTGTGTAGCTGCTGCGTCCCTACCCTGTGTTGGGTTTAACCGCAGAGATGGGAAGAAGGTTATAGGGTGTTTGGTGGAAGGATTGTGCCGTAGAAGCTTATCCTTATTGGAGCGGGTGGATATGACATCCTTGGAGTTTCTTGGTAAGCGGATGTTGATCACATTACTTTGTGCTCAGCATGGGCAAACCGTTATTTAGTTTTACTGATTATTTCTGTTGATCTGTGGGGGTTTGGAATAATATTCCTGTAGCTAGGTTATGCCCCTTTGTTATCCGAGGTGGCCGCAAGCTAGGCGCGGCACCTTGAATTTGGGCTTAGGCCTATTGCTGCAGGAATAGCTGCCGAGCGAACGAACGAGAGCGCTCTCAAGGAATGGTAATTTTGCGTAAAATTTAGTGGCCCGGCGTCTAATTTCCTCCTTGATACATGGGAGGGAAGAACTGTCATGGAGTAGCCTTGCTGGAAAGCATCGATGTACGGAATAAATGGTCCTGAGACCTTTATTCTGTACCCTTTGCAGAAGTGCAAGCCAACTGTCAGCTGCCATACCCCAGATTTCACAGGCGTATAGTATGACAGCGATAATCAGGGCTTTGAAAAGGTGTAATTTCAGTTGAACTGGCATCGCCTTGGAACTGAGCATAGGGAACAGTTGAGCAATTGCTCCCTGTGCCCTGTGGGCAGTTCGGCCTATGTGTTCCCTGAAGGTTAGACCTTTATCTAGTTGCACACCCAGGTAGGCTATGGAATTTTTCCACCCTATCCTTTGCTGTCTGTATGTCAGCGTGTGGGATTTAACGGGCATGCGGCGTTGAGTGAAGATTATGGCGTTGCTCTTTGCCGGGTTGATTGACATTTGCCAACGCGTACACCACCTTTCGATTGGGTGTAATAGTCTTTGTATGGGAATGATGGCTTTGTTTATGTTTCTATTTGTTTTGTATAGCAGGACGTCATCTGCGTATTGAGCTGTGTTGACGTCTACTGCGTGGGGAAAGTCCGACATGTAAATTTTAAACAGAATTGGGGACAGAACAGAACCTTCGGGGACTCCGCCGCGTATCGGTCTTAGTGTTGCATTGTTTCCCGCCACCGCTACTTTGAAAGTGCGATATTTGAGGTATGAGTGTATAATATGTATGTAGTGTTTGGGAAGCTCCAGGTGGATGAGTTTGTATAGGAGCCCGGCGTGCCAGGTCGTCGAGAAGGCCTTTTCTATGTCCAAAGACACTGCTGGGGTGTAGGCTCCCTCCTGGAAGCCCAGGACTGAGGCCTCCACAACCCTCAGCAGCTGTTGGACAGTAGAGTGCCCAGGACGGAAACCGAATTGGTGAGGAGGGATGGCTTGAATGCTTCCCAGTAAAGGAAGCATTCGGGCAAGTAGTAATCTCTCAAACAATTTTGAGAGCGTAGAAAGGAGACTGATTGATCGGTAGCTGGAGGGGTGAGTTGGGTCTTTGCCTGGTTTCAGTATGCATATCACCCGTGCCTCCCTCCACTCTCGTGGAAAGTGGCTCAAGCTGATGCACATATTGAAGACCCTTGTGACAAAGAGCACAGCCTTGAAAGGAAGGTTGCGGAGCATGAGGGGCGTTAGCCCGTCAGGCCCGGCAGCCTTTAGGGGTTTGAGACGCTGGATTGCGCCCTGGACTTCACGGGGGTGAAAGACGGGTATTCGTAAGTCATCTTCATACGCCGGCCGTCGAAGATATCGACGGACGTCGCGACGAACCTGACTTGAGAAGGTGTCGTCCTGGGGGTCATCTGTAGGCCTGAAAAGACGTTCCAGATAGTCAGCGAGGGCATTGGCTTTGGCTTGAGGGTCATACACGAGGCCTCGGGTGCCATGGATTGGTCGGGAGGTTTTGTCTCTTTGGCCACGGAGGTTTTTAGCAATCCTCCACACGTCTCCATCGATCAAGTTCTGTCTTGCCATAGTGTCCTCCCACGCGAGCTTTTTGTGCTCACGGAGGTGGGCGCTAACTTGGCGGCGCTAGGTCCTTAAGAGAGCTCGATGATGTGGCGTGCGGTGACGCTGATAGAGTCTGCGGCCGGCCCAGGAGCGGCGGATGAGGAGCTCAAGGTCAAGAGGAATGACGTTTGGATGGAGAGGAGGGGAGACATGGGTGGTGAGGCTGTGGGTGACTTTGGTGACTGCGTCCAGGGAGAAGGACGAGACTGCGGTCTCTAGGGAATGGATGTCTGAGATTTTTGGGTTGGGAGGGATGATAGTGCCGAGGCATTCCTTGACGCTTTTCCAATCGATCTCGCGGTGTAGACCTGCGACATCTTGGCTGGCAATCCTGGTGTTGATTTCGGCCAACACAGGGTTATGGTCGGAATGAAGTGCATTGATTGATGTGAGGGTGAGATGGTGTGGGAAGTGCTTGATAATCGTAAAGTAGATGACAGATGGCTGTCCTCCACTGTACGGATGATGTGTGGGTTGCCAGAGACCCTGTACTCTGAGCTGAGAGTCTCGGTCGATTAAGCGAATAATTTTTTTGCCCCTAGTATCCGCGCGTTGAGTGCAATGCCAACGAGGATGTTTGGAATTGAAATCACCCGCGAGGATGACACTGGGGTGTAGGGTGAGGAGGGATTGGTAGTCAGCCACCACGAAGGCTCTGGATGGGGATGGTATGCAGATACTATCAGTACCTCCATGCCACCAAGTTCCACAAAAACAGCTGCGGCCTCTAGGGTTTGTAGTTGCGGGATCGGGATTGGTCGGTGGACTACATTTCTCCGGATGTAGACCGCAGTGCCGCCGCCAGGGGCACCTCGGTCAGTCCGGAGGCAAACGTAGCCCGGAAGGCGGGAGTTGGAGTGTTGATGAAAATGCGTCTCGCTGACCAAAATGGCGTCTAGGGCAAGCCGGTCTGCAAAATGACGTAGCGCGTCCCTCTTCTCGGCAAGACCATTTGCGTTCCAAAATGCGAACCGGAAAGAGGTACGAGACCTAGTTCCGTTCGCCATTCTGGGTCGCCTGGTTGCTGTCGATAAGAAGGGCGATGGCCTCAAAGACTATCATCATCTCGCTGGTGGAGTCAGATGCTTGGCCGAAGCGGACGAAGAGTTCCTGTAACTTCCTACCATATGTCTGCCACAGTTGTGACAGCCACTGGAGCAAGTCCAAGGTGCTTTCGCCCTGTTGGGATTGGGGGGTGGTGATGGAGGGCCTTGGAGGCAGCCGCGTCTCCGTATCTAGCAATTGAAAACAAAGCACAACATACAACACGTGAAACATAGCGAGCCTATCACAAGAGAGCAGCAGCACAGGAGAGGAGAGGCTCCTCCCACCAGCCGACCGACCACCGCCCGCCCCGGACCAACCAGCGGAGAATACTGCCAGTATAAATATAGCGACTCTGACAGCCAACACTTCGCCGAGTATTTCGGCACCAAATTGCCATCAACAGGCAAGACCAGTGGGAACACACAATGTCAAGTACCACTCATTCGAACCACACTTAATGGAACTTAGTTAAATCTTTCAAGGCATCCTCCAGCGTACACACTGGCAACGTTGGGCTCCATACTCCAGCTGGCCCTGTTTTCTCGTCTACAGAAAAAGCAGAGGTTTTCGCAGACGTTCCTACAGAACATTTTCAGGAAAACAGATCCACCGACCACCAAAAACATTCACAAGTCAGGGCCTGGGTTCGAGACTGGACGGCAGGGAAGTGCGAAAAAACACTTCGTCTAATAACGTCTCAGGAACTTTTCAAACAATTACGACTGCTTAGGAATCGTAAAGCTGTCGGCCCGGAAAGAGTGACTAATGAGGACCTTAAACATTTAAAGAGAAAGGCCCTGGTGCAATTGACCAATATTTTCAATGCCTGATTAAGGCTCAATTATTTCCCACCCAAGTGGAAAGAGGTAAAAATTATCATGCTTCCAAAACAGGGCAAGAGCACCAGGCACCCTTCCAACTACCGTTCCATTAGTCTTCTGTCCACCATTGGTAAATTGTTTGAAAAGCTCATCCTTTTTCGACTGCAAAACCAGATTTTGAACATTGATGGCATTTAAAAATTCCAATTTGACTTCAGAAATGAACACTGTACGGAGCTACAATTACTTCGCTTAACAGATGACATCACGCAACAATTTAACCATGGGGCCTCAACCCTTGCCTTATTTCTGGACATAGAAGCTGCATTTGACCGGTGCTGGCACAATGGCCTTATTTATAAATTGCACCACAATTTTCCCGGCCTCCAAAGCTATCTTTATCTTTTACACAGTTTTCTAGAAAACAGGCGCTTCTATGTACAGGTTGATCGCTCCAATTCCACGTTGCGACCTATGCAGGCCGGCGTTCCACAGGAGGCCATACTGGCCCCCTACTTGTACATACTATTCACCAACGACTTTCCGTGGACGCTAAATGCAAGGTCGCCATGTATGCTGACAACACTACAATTTATCACCACTCCAAAAATTTAAAGTTAGGCACGCGCGAAATTCAGCGCTACATAGAGAAATTCACGTCTGGCTCCACCATTGGAAGATCAACGTAAATGTTCACAAGTGCCAATTTACTGTTTTCTGCAAACAGCGGCACCTTCCAGAAGTCGATCTAATGATCGATGGTGAGATCTTGCCATGTCATCAGCGGATTAAATACTTAGGGGTCTTCATGGATCGTAAACTACTTTGGAGCAATCACCTGAGAGATGTGGCCAACAGAGGGAGGCAGCGCTTGAAACTATGCGCGCCCATTCTTCGCGGTAATTCCTTAGGTCTTAAGATTCTATACAGATCTTTTATTTTATCAATGTTACTGTGCGCCTGCCTGGCATGGGTTCACGCGTCCAAGTCGGCCCTAAAAAGCTTACAAACCATTCAAAATCTCTCACTAAGGCAAGCTCTGAGGGCGCCGCTCCTAACCAACAACATAACCATTCATGAGGAGACGGGCATGCCCTCAGCTGCACACTCCATCGAGAGACAGGCCAGGCGTACCTGGGAGAGAATCCACCGCCATCCCATCCCGTGCATTGCTGGAATTGGAGGAGGGGAGTCCCTCCCCAGGAAACACCGGCGCGTACGCCAATATTAATACCTTCAATATGCACGAGGCGGCGGTCTGTGAATAATGTAAAAATGTAAATAGTTACACAGACAGTATCAATAGTGGTTTCGGATTATGGAAAAAAAAAAAAACTTTTGGTCAAGGAAACCAACCCAATGACAGGACTTTCAGCTCACCATGCTAAATAGACTCTAACGCAATGACGCTGTTCTCAAGTTACAACAGCCTGTTCATTGATATATGTAAAACACATAACTTATAACCAAAATTGTAAATTTGTTTTTTGCCTGTAAGGCCGGGACCTCTGTGCGGCTCCAGGCACGCTTTTAGTACAATAAAAACCTTAAAACCTTAAATAAATAACCAACCCTTCATATGCGGCGATACTTTCCACGAGGAGACTGCTTCCACGCCACCGAAGATGTCCGCCATATTTGCGGACAAAATGTCTGAAATTTTCATCTCCAGCAAACCACGGTACAACGTAGTAGTATAGTAGTTGTAGTAACATTTATGACTCCGATCATGAAAGCCTACGTTCTCGCATTAAAGTTCTGTTGTGGAAATTTCCATAATGGCATCCGAAAACACGCAAGCAAACATTTCTTTTTGTTCTGATAGGGGCACAGAACAGTTGCGACTTTCTTGTTTGCTCACTCGGGTTAGTATTTCTTCCTTTTCAATGAGAACAGAAACATCTTCAGTGTCTATTATAATGTCATTAATATCTTCAGAATATCCTATAGGGTGTTCATTGAGGACCTGAAATTGACATATGCTGTGTATGTGTTTACACATATTCCATTTAATGCTGAAATCAGCACACGTGCAAGAGTATCTGTGTATGCATGTATTACATTCACTGCAGATTAATTTGCATTTACAGTCCACATCATTATCTTGCACAAAATATATCTGTCACTTTCGATGGGGATGGTATCTTCAAACCGCATTCTTCCCTAATAATGATGTCCTTGTTTATTTTCAGGCTTTCTTTGTGCCAACGACGAATGTCTTTCATTTTGGATGCCACTTTCCCTTTCGTAGGCACAATCAGCCTGTCGAAAATCTTGTCTTTAACAAAGGACACTATAGCAGTATAGCACATTGCTTTTTGTAGACATTTCACACGTTTTCCCTTCAGATGCATATATTTGATGCGTGTGATGCATTCGCTCTATATGCATATTTGAATTCATTGCAGCATGCAACCTGTGACAGTAAGCCCAGCATTCTCCATTTCTCACATAATTTTCTTGGAAGCATGAAACAAACTCAGAAGTGTCAGAGTCACATTTTACTTTATTTATTGTAGTAGGAAGCATTATCTCAAATGTGGTGGATCTCTCTCTGGCAGTAATGTTCTTACAGTCCTGTAAACATCTGCTTGTTTTTCCTGGCTTTGATTTTTTTTTTTTTACATTTTTTCTCCGGGCTCCTCTAATTTCCATGTACAATACAGTCTCATTGTTGGTACTTCCATTATTGAAATCCAAGCATTATTTAAGGACTGTGCCAAATCTGACAAAAACTCTTGGAGAAATATTTTCAACTACCGACTTTGTGCACTGACAACATATGGACAGCACCTAAAAACTTCTGTTGTATATAAGAAAGGCGCATGGAAACCTTTTCCTCATATAATCAATTATAGTAGTGCTATGAGTTTGAAATCAGAGCTATTAAGTGCATGCATTCCGTCAATACACACATAGTCGTTACCGAAACTTGTTAATAGTTCGCCCTGTGCGTTGTTCTTTATAATTAATACACAATCTGTGGTTTTTAATTCCGGGTGGGAGTCACTGACCATGTCTTGTGGTTTATAAAACAACACATAGAAGTTGTCACTCGGTCATGGAAAGAGGCGCAAGTGGTCTGCATTGCGAAGCCCGGCAAAGATCCGGTCCTTCCTTCAAGTTACCGCTCCATAAGCCTCCTTCCCATAGTCTCCAAAATATTTGAGAAACTTCTCCTGTCCCGGCTTCTCCCTCACCTTGAGGAGAAGCAACTACTACCAAACCATCAGTTCGGTTTTCGCCCTGGGCTTTCCACGACCCAGGAGCTACTGCGAGTGGCCGGGAGGGTCTCGATTGGCTTCCAATCGAGGTCTAAGTCGGTAGCGGTTCTGTTGGACGTGGAAAAAGCATTCTCAACCACGTGACATGATGGCCTCGTCTACAAGCTCCTCGAGCACGACATCCCTGCCCCCTTCATTTCCCTGGTGGCTAGCTTCCTCAGAGAACGCAGCTTCCGGGTAAAAGTAGATGGCAAACTCTCCACAGTCCGGCCCATTGGCGCGGGAGTGCCGGAGGGCAGCGTGCTGTCCCCGACACTCTTCAATGCTTACATGGTCGACTTCCCCATCAATGACGGAACGACCACATGTCAATATGCTGACGACCTGCTGATTCTGGCACAGAATAATAATCAAAATTATGCATTGTGTCCAATTCAGAACCAACTCCGAGCGGTGGAGACCTGGAGCGAGCAATGGCGGATGGCCATTAATCCGGGGAAAAGCTCTGCTATTCTCCTGACTAAGGGCCGACGTCCGAGGCGCCGGCGGGACCTGGTGTTGCATCGCCGGCGGATCCCCTGGGTCCGCAGTGCGAGGTACCTCGGGGTCACGCTGGACCACTCGCTGATCTTTAGGGAGCACATACTCGCTAAAGTTCGGCAGGGCCACGCTGCCCTCGGGAAGTTGTACCCAATCCTGAGCTCTCGCTCAATGACCTTGACCCAAAAGCTGCGCGTCTACCGTGCCACGATTCCGGCGATGGTTCTGTACGGCTGTGAGATCTGGGGCGTCGCGGCATTGACCATGATCCGCAGAATCCAGACCCTGCAGAACCGAGCGCTAAGAATCGTGTACGGCACAGACCGCCGCTTTCCCGCCCACATACTCCATGAACACTCCAACATACCCTACATCATAGACGTCATACGGGAGAGGGCCCGGACGCTTTATGATACATTCCCGCATCATCCCAACACACTGGTCAGGACTCTACGGGACTACGATCATAGAGCCCCTAGACGATATAAATCTTACTGGCTCCCCAAGGACGCCATGGGACCCCTTGGGGACTTATAACTGAACCCTCAAACCATATCTAGAACCTGAGTCTGAGCAACTCACTAAATCCCATCCCGACACCTGCCAGAGGCAAACCATGCTGCTAACGCCGGCCGATCACTGACGTTAAGCAGCATCGAGCATGGCCAGTGCTTGGATGGGCGACCGCCGGGCGCTGCACTCGCTGAGGTTAAGTAGCCTCGAGCGTGGTCGGCGCTTGGATGGGTGGCAGTCCGAGTACTGAACTCGCCTCTGGCAACAACAAAGCACATCCTTCATCCCGTGCTATTAAGAACATCCTACGTCCATCGAGCAGGTAAAGCCGCGCGCTGCTAGGTACTGCTGACATTTGACACCCACCTGGGAAATACATTTCTCAGGTGCCCCGAACTGGCATCTGGCATTGTCACTCGAGTTCATTTCAAGTATCCATGCCTAAACACCAGTCTCACCACTTTGATGCCTGACGGATGAGGAACACAAATTATAGTATCGTTCAATATTATATAAATCCTGCTTGGTTAATAAATGAATTCTTTGTAATAGATGCTAAATCTCTAATTTTGTCCAGTATGGCTTGAAAAGGAATTTTGTTTGCAACATCTGCAGCTATACTGCTCCTTTCTTTTTCTGACAATCTCAAGTGACTTAAGTCATGGTGATGACCAGCATGAGTTGGGGTAAATGTGACTAGGCATTTTTCATTTTCGGTTTCGGCTTGCCTGATTTGTATCTTTGCAGGACATTACTCCGCCGATTTTATAGCTTCGTTGTAATTTTAAGTGTCTGGCACCTTGACATTCAGAAACAAAATTGCCTGTTTGATTGGATTTATTTAAGGACGCTCTTTAACATCTCAGGTCATCAGCGTCCCATTTAACTCAGGGCGTGAAACGGCCGACAAATTTTGCTCAGAGGCCTCTCTTTCAGGCTTGATGTTCTTTTTCGTGCCGTAAATGTACCACAGAAGTATGTAGAAGTACTAGAACCATAATTTTTTACATACTTCCATCTCGTTGTTTCTTCGATTCCTTGCTACTAGTTTTTAAAATCGTCAAAGGATGAGAGCTGTAGTTCATCCGATTTTACTTTTATTTCATGAACTGATTCTACATGTTCAAATAAAAGATATTCCTTTCTTGATTCATGACTACATAAGCTGCAGGCCATTGGTTTCTTTGTACCTGAACTCTCACCATGGTAAAGTCGCTGGTGGCCTTTGAAGATGAATGCATAATTGAAATTGTTGTTGCACATTTCACAGTGATAGGAGCACGATTGCTGTCTTTTTAGAATAGGCGCGATAACATTAAACTTTTCCGGGTATACTTTAGAAACATGTTGTTTTAGATTTCTGTTTCAGTTATACTTCTTCCCACGTTGCAGACATACTAACTGTTTTGATGTACTCGATTGCTGTCTTTTTAGAACGACGCGACAACATTAAAATTTTCCGCACTTTAGAAACATGCTGTCTTAGTCCAATAAAATTAGATTTCCGGGCTTATTGGCCGTGGTCCAAAAGATGTAAAAACACCTGACGCCCGTCGCTCTGTCGGCATCTAATAAAATGAGATTTCCGGGCTTATTGGCCGTGGTTCAAAAGATGTAAAAACACCTGCCGGTTTGCCCTTCACTGCGTCGGGCATCTGTTGCCGTCTTAGATTTTTTCCTGCAGTTATGCTGCTTCCCACATTCTAGGCGTACGGACCTTTTTATGCACTCATTATTACATTCTTATTCACACTGCACGCAAACAGAGAACTGCAAAATGCTCATCCCCACTATTCCTCATTAAGGACCGAGGAGTTAGGCTCTCTCCTCTCGGGACTGCAGCCGGGCGCTTGGGACTGAATGAATGAATAATGTTTAACGCTCGTTTTTGCTACAGAGGCACCACAGGCGATGAACACTGATGATAGACGAGATGAAATGATATATTGAGAAAGTATTTATTTTTAAGGAAGGAATCGTTCCAGGCCTAAGTTTAGGATGCCTCCCGGCATTTGCCATTTATGAGGACTGAGGAAAATCTGGAAAAAACCTCAGCCAGGGAGGACGGTCTTGGCGGGATTCGAACCCAGATCTCCCGTTCATGAGTCCGCGCCTTAATGACCTCGGCTACTCGTGCCGGTATTCGGGACTGAAGTCTGCAGCCAGCAGCAAGAGTTGCACTAGTGATTTCCATCCTACATTTATGGGCAAAAATATTAATCTGGCCTGCACTGTCTGATGGGTTGAAGACCCATAATTGTTACTAACCATTCCTCTATGACAGCTCTAAAATGGAATATTTATTGAAGGTTAATGAAATTTTCTCAAAATGCTATGTGTAAGTGTTATTCACCTGTTCACCATTAGCTAGACTTTTTGCATGGGTGAGGTTTAATTTATCAACACAGTGCATTACACCCACATAATTATTCTTCACATTCACATTTTTGGGTAAATTTTTGGAAAATCAAATTTAACAATATTATATGGATCATTGATGCAATAATTGCAATTGGCCAAACCTTTCCATTCTATTAAGTATTCCCTTTAGAATGCCAGTTATTTTAAAAATTATAATTCAAGTCCTTATTTTACATCTTTTACTGTTTTTCATATATTAACTGCATAATGAGAAAAATAAACTTCAGTCAAATAAAAACTTGTCATCTAATATACCAGACAATAGTTGTGGAGCTTGCATCCAAAACTAGACAAGCCCATAATAAAACGTGAGTTACTGATATTTTTTAAATACTCTACTGGTTGCTATTGACATCTACATTGACTTTAGTCCAACTTGAACAAACCCCATGCAAAAATGCATTTGAACTATAATATTTCAGCCACAACTGTACATGTCCAAAGACAAGTTAAAAATTATGTGTTAATACAGTCAGCCTATACCAAAATTGCCCTGTGTAGAAATGTATTTTTAAACAGAATTAGAAAAGCATCATTTATATATATAAAAAATACGTTGTATACAGGTTCACAATTTAATCTTTTTGAAAATCCAAATGCATACCTGATGTATAGAGAACAGCAACATACTCCTTCCTTTCTTGTGGAATGTAAAACAGATTTCTGTATACATGCTCCTTGCAGATAAGTAATATTCACCTACCTCTCTGTTTATTTTCACCTCAAAAACTCTGTTCTGACAGATCTTATCCCACATCACCCTTGAGTGCATATGTTTGGGAACTATTTCTCCTGCTTTAGTTGTTTGAATGGTATAAGAAATGAAAAGTTATAAAGTTTCAACATTTTACTCTCTTGGTATTTTTATTACTGTTGAGGTAATGGTAGACAGTGAGGCTTTTCTACAATTATAGAGAGTTAGTTTGTGATAACTAAATTTTCATAAATTATCTTACGAGTATGAAACAATGGAACAGTAAATACATGCACTGAATGGCCAAAAAGCAATTTTATAACAGTCAGAAGAGATATAGAAAAGTATGCAAGTTATAAAAAAGCACAAGGAGCATGAATTATCATTCTGGAAAAACTGTTATCTACTTTAAGTTTTTCTATGTTTTTATTTCAATATGAGCTTTGACCATAGTAATTAACAGATAATAGTTGCTCATAATACATTATTTTCATTTCCATGGCACATTGTGGTAATAAAACAATAACAACAACACTATTACCTGGCAATAGATGCTCACTGAATAATTCAATGAAGTTATATATATATATATATATAAAATCCCCCCACAATATATATATATATGTATATACATATATATGTATATACATATATATGTATGTATGTATGTATAACATTTTTGCTACATAATTGGAATTGTGTGTCTGACAGACCAGTAGCACAAAATTCATTCAAATAATGTTTTCTTGGCAGAATAGTAAATTAATGTGTACATACAAAGGAAGAATGGTATGTTTTTCCATTAGACATTCCTATTAAGCAAAAATTCAAACTCGCATTGTTTTCATCCATATTCATGTAAAATTGACATACAGACAAAATGCTAGGAATTTGAAGAGCATTGCAACAGAAACATGTCAAATTCAAATAATTTAGACTATTAAATGCTTAACATACATTTTTCTGTAGTATTCCAGGCATACTTATCTATAAAAATTTATAGACTTATTAGCAGCATTCTTCTGGCAAGGATGAAGGCTGCATTTCCATTTTCACTCCCAGTTTTCAATTTTATCCACTCTTGCAGTTTTTTCTTCTGTGGTTCCTTTACCAGTATGTTCTAAATTATCCTTATATCAGATCTTAAAACAGAGATTAGCTAATTTCCCAGATGAGGTATCATCAAAATTATGGAAAGTTCTTAGACAAAGTTAGGGAAACCCATTGAAAGAATGCACAAAAACAGTGAATGAAGCTATACAGATTTGCACTATAATACTGGACATAGAAAAATAAGTTTAAAACAAAACAATCCTAATATAGTCAGAATGTATGGGTTACCTAAAATTCATAAGCCAGGGAAAGGCATGAGACCCATCATTAATAATATAAATACCCCTACATATTTTTAGCAAAATGGCTTACATATAGATTTACAGCTTTACCAAGGTTTCAAAGTAGAAGTATATAAAGTTTGTTCCACTTAACAGAAAAAGTAAAAGATTTTAAAGTTCTACCCTCTGATATTATAGTGTCTTTCTACATAGTATCTTTGTTCCTGAGTATTCGAACTAACAAGCTTTTATAATTTTTTAATGATTGGTTAAAGGAGATAGGAATTAATGAAACTCACAGGAAAGAATATGTCCACCTTACTAACATTATACCAGTCATATTTTATATTTTCAGGAGAATTCTATAAACAAAAAACAGGACTCACAATGGGAAATCCTTTGTCCCCCTTTTTGGCAGATTTATTTATGAGTACATTTGAAACTCACATAATTTCCACCTTCCCACATTATTTTAAATGCTGGTACAGATACGTTGATGACATTTTTGGTATAGTTAAAAAGGATTTGTTGAAGATGCTTTGAAGCTTTTAAATATATAAGATAACAATATATCCTTCAGAATGGAAACAGAAACAAAGGGAATGTTGCCATTTTTAGATATAAAAATTAATAATAATCATAGAAATTTAGAATTTGGAATCTATAGAAGGTGTATGCACACAGATACCTATATAAAATCAAATGGGTTTAACCCCATAGCTCATAAGCACTTAATTTCCAACAGCTTAACATATAGACTGGTAAATTTACCAATGAGTAAAGAGGAGTACAAAAAAGAATTTAAGAATATACAAGAGATTGCCATTATAAATGGTTTTAACAAAAATTTAGTAAACAAAACACTTAATAGAACCCTAAAAAAGAAATTGATCAAGAATAGCACCACACTATTAACCAAAAAAGAGAGACCTGTTTTTAAAAAATTCACCTATAATCCAGTAGCTATGAATAAATTCCCAAAAATTTTTAATGATATTAACATTAAATTGGCACCTGTTACAGATAAACTCTGAAAATTGCTTTAGTGAACAACAGTTTTAATAACATTCCACAGGAGAAAAAGTCAGGCATCTAAAAAATACATGTAAAGAATGTGATAAGATATACGTTGGAAAAACTAAAAGGAACATGGGAACATGGTTAAAGGAACATCTTAGGGACATTAAGTACAAACAAATTGATAGGTCAGCAGTGGCACACCACTTTTGGAAAGATAATCATGACGTAAAAAGAGAAATAAAGTTACTTAAAGAAGCACAGAGACATACAGAATTGGACATATGGGTGAAGATTTACATTCATAAACATAGGGATCATCTAATGAATTTTGACATTATAGGAGAATGTAATACCAATTTCCAGTTTATAAAGAAAAAAGACCACCAGGACAGAGCCACAGGTCCTCATAGATGTTAGTTTCTCATACCAGTCGTCATGTTGGTTGAAGATGGAGAGGATGTCTCTTCAAAACCGGTCCCACCATATTTAAAAGTAAGTGAAGCATAAGAGTGTGTTAGACGACAGGTTAATTATAATTAACAAGCTTCACTGTGTGAGTTCCAACAGAATTTTTTTAAAAATGTCTAATTTTTCGAAAGATCTTAAATGAAAGTTAGAGATATTTATACTGTTTTAATAGCAGAAGTATAAAATGTTGCTCTTTACTGTACCGGTGTTGATTAATGTAAAAAATTCTGCCAAAGGCCAATATCTGCATTAGCATTAGAGCTTTGGCACATTTTTGCTCTAATGTGTATATTCCATTCTTGGTGCTATTATAGGATGAACAATTTTGGTTTTCCCAGTTACTTCATCCTTTATTGTTTGTCAGGACAACTAATAGTATAGTAACATTATTTTTGAATCCATAATGAGAAGATCAAACATCATTCTCCTTAGAAGATAAGACTTCAATAAGTATTTCCTGTTTACTTTCGTTCAGTGTATGATAACGGTCAGTTGCAAAATTCTATCATAACTTCTATAACTGAGAAAAATTTTCAAATGTAATATTTCTATAATTGTTCATAACTGGCTGTACTAATTAAAGAATAGATTGTGTAGAAGCACTAAGCTTTCTATCTTTATTACATAGTGAAGTGCTATTGAACAAAATTAGGAATTATGTACATGGGTATCTGTTACACATATGATTTTGATTCAATATTTGACAGGTTATTTGGGCATATAAACAACTGGCATGAAATGAGAAAAGTATTTCATCCATGCAAATATATACTCATATGAAGTATAACTTTGAACAGTTCTTGACAAATTTGGAATAGATTCAGAGCATGCTGCTGATTTTGTCTCCTTGCTTTTGAATTTTCTTATTTTTTGGTTATCAAATTATGGATTTGGAAACTACTGACATTGTAAATCTAAATATATAGATTTTTAAAATTTATCATTATAGAAGAGTGACAACATGTTTTCATGATTTCACTTGTATATCAAAGTTAGATCCTGGCTTTGATAGATTTACAATTTCTCTCCTGATGCCCTTCAGCTCTATTTCTATATTGTTCTAATTTCAAATTTGCCCACATTACAATGTGCTCAATTATAGTATCATCAATAAATGAAAACCAAATGTGTTCTATTTTAGAATTTTCACCTAAACTTAGCAATCCTTGTGAACCCTGTATTCCGCTAGAATAAATTTTGCAAATGACATGCCTAGCCTTAGTTGGCTCATTTGACTTCCAAGAAAATACCTTTTTTCCTTTGTAAACAGCAGGAATACAAATTGCAAATTTGTTTGATCATGTACATAGATATTTTCTGATTAGAAGAAAAGAAAGGATCAAAATAGTATAATCAGAAAATAATTATTTTTAGTCCCTCCCCTGTATCAACCACTTCCCAAATTCTTGAAATGTTGTCAAAATTTAGATCATCTTGTCTCAATGGATCAATTCATTTTCTTGACGTAGATAGCTCATCCTTCATTGATTCCTCACCTAAATCATACATTTTCATTGAAACTTTAAAAATTGTAGAAAACAGGGTATGATAATTGGCTGTAATTCAGCTCACTATGAGATTATTTAGAAAAAAATATTTGATATATGTCTATTAGAAAATGAACAAAACTCATATTAATATGTGTATCTCAAGTCACCATGGTATTTCAGAAATATATGTTACTAGAAATATATGTTTCTCAGGCAACATTTTATTTAACAATATTTTTACAAAGTATGTAATTTATAATTTTTATAGTGATTCACACCACATGACTGATAAAGATACTGAAATTTTGTAGTAGCAGTAGTGGTAGTGGTGGTGGTGGTAGTGGTAGTAGAATAGCAGTAGAAGTAGTAGTAGTAGTAGTAGTAGTAGTAGTAGTAGTAGTAGTAGTAATAGTAGTAGTAGTATTAGTATTAGTAGTAGTAGTAGTAGTAGTAGTAGTAGTAGTAGTAGTAGTAGTAGTAGTGGTAGTAGTAGTAGTAGTAGTAGTAGTAGTAGTTAAAATATTATTTTATTGATCCAGTTGATCGCCTTAGTATATATGTAGTAATAGAATCAATAGATGAAATAAATGGTCATTCTCACATGACTAGGACATAGTATAGTTATGAAATGGTTATTTATCATTATTTTCAGGGAAATCTTGCATGAAGTAGCAGGAATGGTTATTTAGATGTGCCTATAGGGATTGTTTGAAACCTATATATTTTTTTATAATAAATCAATTTGGAATCAAACATAGTGAAACACTCATTATATCTGGTTGAATTTCCTTTAAGAATTCAGAAGGTTATGGTAAACCTTTATGCTAGAGTACTATATACTTTTTGGGTATAAGTAGTTTTGATTCGTTTTAATTAAGGACGCTCTTTAACATCTCAGGTCATCAGCGTCCCATTCAATTCCGGGCGTGAAACGACCGACAAATTTTGCTCAGAGGCCTCTTCTTTCAGGCTTGAGGTTCTTTTGCGTGCCGTAAATATACGACACAGGACCCACGGCTTTATTTCCCTTCCGAAGGAAGTCATACTTAGAAATTTTACGCCCGAAAAAATCCATCGATCCTGGCCGGGTTTGAACCCGCAACCTTGGGTTTAGAAGGCAAGTATGTTACCACTACACTACCAGGACCGACGTATAAGTAGATGTTATGCTAATATACTTTGGTATTTGAGTTTTGTCTAGTATTGATGGAGAGCTCCATTCTTAATGAAAGGTGAATCTGTATTATTGATGGTTTTATGGATAAACGTTGTTAGTTTAAATATGTAGATATAAGGAAGAGGAAGAATGCCTAATTTTTTAAAAAGTAATTTATATGCTGTTCTTGGAGTTGCCCCTATCATGGCTCAAATTCTTTTCTTTTGCATTATGAAACATACCTTACTTCCAGTAGATTTCCCCCAGAATATTGTGCCATACCTCAACAAGGAGTGGACACATGTGAAATAAGCCGTTGTAATAATCTCCGCCCTTATACACCCTGCTAGTACCCTTATCATATAACATGCCATAGTACATTTTATGTGATTTATTATCCCATTTGAAATTGCTTTGAACTCGCAAACCAAGAAATTTGTTGGATTCTACTTTCCCATTTAGGAGTTTTATTTGTTGAGTTATATTCTTTCTTTTCTTTTGTATGAATGTTCAATGCTACTGTTTTATTGGCATTTATTAAGAGATTGGTATCAGTGAAATAGCTAGCAATTTAGTCTGTCAATTGGCCAATTTTAAGAAATTTATTTATTTATTTGCTGCCTTTACCTGGACATTTGTGTAATCAGCAAAGAGAGTGACTTTGCAGAATCATTAGATATAATGAAGTGGTTAATGAATAGCAATAAAAGGACAGGGCCTAATACAGAACCTTGAGGTATTCCATAATTTTTCACTATTGCACTTGATCAATATTTCTTTACTTCTATAATTTCATCAGAGTTATGTTTGAGACCTGGAGAAAATTACCTGTTGTATCTCTTTTGAGCTCATTGCATATTAATTTGTTACTAGCCTTTTTTTGTTGCTTTATTATTAACCTATAATTTTGATTTTGTAATGACTCTGACTAGGATTTTTTATGTCTTATATATTAATTTTGTTAATTTAGGACTGAAAGGATGATTTTTTTTATAAAGTATATAAATGACGTTTTGTTTTGCAAGATCTCTTTATCCCTGGTGTAATTTAATACTATTATTTTTAGGATATTTACTAATGATTTTCAAGTGGAAGATCATGCTTAGATAACAATGAAAAGTGTATAAGAATTCTTCAATTTGCGTGAAAAATAATTACTATTGTAAATGTCTTCCCAATACTCTTTACTAAGTAAATGATTGAATTAGCGGCTGTTTTGGTAATTAATTATTGTTTTTGTATTGGCCCTTAAAGCCTGAATTATAACAACTACAGCTGGAAGATTTAGTGTTTGTGTATTGTGGTCACTAAAGCCAAGGTCAAGAATCAGACTCGTGCTTTTGTGAGGGTCGAGATTTACAAAAATTTGATCTGTTAGTGAGGAGGAGAGTTGTGTGAATTGTGTAGGGGAGAATAGTGTTTGTTTTAAGTTATGACTTGTCATGTGGTTTATTAATGCTAATGAAGAGTTTGATTTGATGTATAACTCTATATTCAAATCACCACATATTATTAACCTTTTACTTTGATGTTTAACGTCATTCAGACGGGTATATATATAGGCCCCCAGAAAGTGATCCAAAAACCTTCCTGAAAAAAAAGGGATATATATGCCTTATTGTGATATTGGAATATGTAAGTTCAATTCCAGTAGTATTAGCCCTGCGGCGCGCAATTAAATCGCGTGACAATGTCAGCATTATCCGCCAGGAGGAAAATTGGCGCTGGCGTAATTTTTTTGTGGTGATATTTTTTGGCGCATCATTAGAATTGTGTGACGCAGAATTCTTAATTTTTGTAATCATACATGTTTCATTGCAAAAGTACAAGTATGTGGTGATTATATATAATACTATGTATATATGCTTTATACATGATAAATGTTAAATGATTACAATAAAGTTGATCAAATATTGATGCTAGTGACTTTTTTTTGGCATCATTTGAATTGTACGTTGCTGGGCTTACTATTTTTAATAATGCGGTGTCTAGCGTGCGGTGTTCACTGTCCTGAAGTTGGTGCGGCTCACAGTGGTTCGAATTGGAAAAAAAGCTGACAAAATTAATTTTGTAACTTTACTTACATACACAAACAACTTTGGAAGTAAACTATATTTATGAATATACATTAATTTTCTTTTTAAAAAATTACTTCTGCGTTTCTCAGACATAATACTGCTAAAGTGACATAGGTCTTTATTTCTGAACTCCTAACTGCTTTATTTAAACTCTAAAACATCTTTTTCGCTTCAAAATAAAACTAAGGGTGTATAATATTGTATCTGTATATACTTTGTGATCTAATCGATTTACTTATCACATCATTTTCGAATTTAGATCATTTTTAAGGACTGTTATGCTCATGGCGCCTGATTTTCTTCAAGAAAAATAAAATTTGCTTGAATTATAAAAAATGTATACATATGTACAGCTTGAAAATTATGCAAGTACTAAATAAAGTCTGGAAAATATGTCTATAAAGGTTTCAACACCAGATCACGCCAGATGCGTGAATGAGAAGTAAAAGAATCATTTATCTGTGCGCTCTGAGAATAAACCGAGAAAAGGGGTTTTTGAGAGATTTGTTTATGCTACGTAAGGGATGTATCGCGGCCAGTAAACCAAAATAGGCGTCATTTGTGAGAAGTGGTTGATTAGTGGTGATTGAGTGCGTCGTGAAAAGTGAAAAATGAGTTCCATTGTTAGTAAGCAGTTAACTTCATCACAAGGTTCGAAAAAATAAAAATCAACCTCACGCACGGCAAGAAAAGCTTGTTGTAACATATCTCATTAACAAACTCCATTTAAATGTTGATGAGAGTGTCGACACAACAATATATAATGTAAGAAACTGTTTTTTTCTGCGTTATTTTGGCCGATGGAGAAAATGTCACTCCTTAGAAGATGTGTTTTTGAAGAAATATTCAGACTGATTGAAAAAAAAATGTGATTTCATTTCCGAGTATGCCAGGCTCCTCAAAATTAGAAGATGAGGCCGTCCTTCAAAAGAATTTGAAGATCTAACGGAGAGAAGAAACGTAGAAAAGTTAAAGACCTAAGGGAGAGTGCTACTTTATCCGCGCTTGCCTTTATGACCGCTATGAACCAGACAAACTTAAAAGAAGCCGCCATGGCAACCCTAATAGGGACAAAAAAAAAATGCGCGTTACATGGGAGAAGGAATGCAAACAATCTAAAAAAATGTCATAATTGAAGAAAAGTTTTCAAGCACCAGTATTTAACAATGAGAAGATTAGGTAATAAATTAACACACATTATACCCTAACTACTTAGCTATTTTGAATGCTAAAAAGGGTACTTATCCACAAAATGCAATATTTAAAGAAAACGAATGTGAAGTGAAAGTACGGACTTGCTGGATTACACTGCCTGTAGAATTGAGAGTGATAAGAAGTACAAATTACATTGCATACGAGTCTTTGATGGAAGATCCGGTCATTCCCAATATAAACAAACCTGGTCAGAAACTGTAAAGAGTGACCACAGCTTATTTACATCTGTCGTGTATCTGCTTTCTGTTGAAAGTAAAACAGGAGTTATTGTATGGAAAAATACAAGAACTTTATCCACACAATTCTACAGTTCTATTAAAATACAGTGGGTTCATGAAACATCAGAAATTACTCGGGTGGAAAGAGATTATGTAAATGATTAAGTTGAGAATTTATTTAATTTAATTATGAATAACACCGAAGTGCATTATCTCATGACACTATCAATGATAGATGGAAAAGTATGCAATGATTGAAGACTCTGGTCCATGAAATACTATATTTTTTGTGCAAATTTTTCAGAAATGAACGAGAAAAAAAATGGCACATACGCTCGTCGACAATTTGCAGCGTGAATTTAGATTTTCATTTCTATATGGCCAAATTCGCCTTTTTTTTTTTAATTCTCCTCCATATTTCACAGCGTCTGGATTTTAAAACGTGGAAAGAGTGTGATAAATAGTAGTTGAGACTTATTTGAAAGAAGGAAACAAATAGATCAAGACTAATTCCAAACCAGATTAAATCTTTTAGTTAATATTCTGAAGCCTGTATAAGGAACCACTAATGAAGGCAACATTACCCGAAGATTTTCTTAACATTCTCAAGTAGCTTCCGAAATAGCTGGGGTAAACTGTTTGGAATAATTTTAAAAGCAATTTCATCTCATTATGAAATTTATTTTTCAGAATTCAACTCCTACTGCAGCGAAACAGCAAGTTTATATGTAAGGCTATATCTGTGGTATTACATGCCATCAATACTCCACAAAACACTTATTCGTGGTTCTTTCATTATAGAAGCAGTTATTTTGCCAATTGGAGAACTTTTGGAAGAGATCTTAGTGTCAAAAAACAATGACGTAAGAAATTATAGGGAATATCATGCCAGAAAATCCTATCTTGTTCCATAGATTGTTACTAAGCTCCGATCCAGTAATTTGCAGCACAAGAGATCTGCCGCAGAAGAAAAGAGACAGTTGCTTCCAGAAGTGTGTAGTTTATTGTTAATACCTAAAGGCGAAACGGAACAGGAAGGGAAAGTATCTTTATTTGAAATTCGGATCTCTGTGCGGCACGGGATAGGGTTGGGGTTTACAGAAATGGTTGTATAATGTTGGATGAATAAGGTTGACATATGTATGTAGTTATATAATTTGGTGGCGTAAATTCGAACCAATATATGGGTTTATGTGGAAAATATAATTGTTATTGTGGTTATTGATTTTGATGGCGTATATTTGAACTAATGTTTGAGTGATTAATTTGTGGGAATTTGATTCTTATTATGGCCATTAAATTTGGTTGTGGTAGTGGGCATAAGGGCTTGGTAGTACAACTGTGAACTAAACGAGATTAAGAAAAATGGTGAGCGGAAGCGCTTTGTGGAAAATTGTGAACTAAACATGTGTTAAATAATAGAATGCGGGGGAATATGAACTACAATAATGCTGGCAAAGCGGTGAACAAGGCCGCATTAAAGAAAACAGTGGGAGTAAACGTTTAGTGGAAAAACTAAAATAAACATGAGTTGCATTGCAAAATGGTGGGAAATTTGAACTACATAAGTGCTGGAAAAACTGTGAAATAAATGGGTTTAAAGGAAATGGTGGGTATAAGCATTTGGCAAGAAAACTGTAAATTAAACATAAGTTGAATTCTTTTCTCCATGCACGGAACTTGTCATATTCCTTTTCGTATACACTTTTCAATACTCGCAGCAACCTGCGCATCCTTTATTATTTCTTCTGGAATGATATCCTTATTTTTAATATCAAACTATAAAGTAACTATGTACGGACGGTATATGATTGGGAACTAAAATATATTAACAAGATGCCAGAGGGAAAAATTTAAAAATAATTTTCATTGTAAAATTACAATATATAATATTGAAGTAATAATAATATTAATATGTATTAATAAAACTAGTAATTACGCTGTGAGTAAAATAGTAAATTGTGTACATTTTTTCTGGCCATCGTTCTTTTACTGGCGCCACGGGATATTTTTTAAATGTTTTGTCAAGTACATCATGATTTATAATGGAAGTACAAACATGTGGTATTTATATAAATGATGTACACATTTATACATTATAAATGACAAGTACAAACAAGTTGAACAAAAATTGGCGCTAGTGTGACAATTATTGCCATAATTATTTAAATAGTTTTTGCAATCATTTACGAGTAATAAAATTATAGAATGGAAATGAATAAAGATAAATAAATGAATAAAGAGTAATATAATAGTTAATGTAAGTAACAATAACAAATGAAAAATATAAAATAAACTTAACATTATAAATAAATAAAATTGTTTTTCAATAAAAAAGCGAAAATTATCATTACACATATTGGGGCACATAGCACCCTAATATATTATTAAATAATTAAATTAGATGGGTGGTAAACGATGTATTCATAGACGCGGTATCTCTTGTTGTGCGTATCTGATGTGGTTTCAGGAAGTTGAGTCCTATTTGCAGGATGTTGCTGCGAATGTTGTTGGCCCATATATATATAGTTTTTTTTTTTTTTTTTTTTTGCTGATGATGAGTATAGACTTGACGTAGGGATCATCGTGTGCATCTATTTGGAAAGAGGTTGGTAGTTGCCTGAAATAGAGTAAGAATAGTTATAAAAAGATAATGCCTCTGAGAAAAGTATGTAAAGGATAGAAAAATGTGTTGCACTTACCAACATCGAATTAATCAGTTTTCACGATGTACGACTGTAGGTAGCTGCAGAAAGTTGAAGATATGTTTTCTGTTACCGTTGGGCAGTAACCCTGTACCATTAATTATTATCTGGAACTATGCCTCGTTGAGGTGATGCATGATGTCCTCAGGGAGATTGTTGCATACAGAAGGTAGGAAGACTTCTTGAGGGGTTGAGTGAGGGTAAGCAACAGGGAGTCAATATACCACTCAGAAAGTGGGCTTAAAAAGTTTACTGCAAACACCTGGGAGGGAGTCGGTTATACCATATGCAAGGCATATTTCGTTTTTTTCTGGCATGCTGAAACATGCTTTACCCCAAACATCCCGTGTAAGGTTTTTGTTTCATAGGTGAACATTTAACAGCAACTTTCCAATGTCAGTTTGTTACGGTCGTGTAGCGTTTTTATTTTCATCCACTCTTTTGGTATTTTTCATTTTTTAATGATGAAAGCAGATGGGCCAAAAACGTGCTTAAATTGGAGTGTGTTTTTATCGTTCAATGGGAATTCCTTAAAATTTTTATTTTTGTGGTTGGGTGGAGATATTGACCGGCTTCCTCGATAAGTTTAATGAAAGTCGGAATGCATAGAAGTATAAGACATAGCAACATCAATGCTATCAAGGGGACGAATTGAAAACAGCTCATTGGTGGAACGCCCAGATTGAGCAATCAATGGGCAACTATATCCACCAAGTGAAATGTCCCGACGATACGATAGAGGAGGCACAATAGATTCCGCGCATGAGCTGGGCACAGGACTAGTAGAAAACGCTCCGATCGCGATATGGATTCCCAATGATGAGTTAAGGTTAAGGCGACGATGTACTGAATGTTGTACCGAGCCAGAAACAATACATCCATGATCGATTTTATACCGGATGATAGAACAGTAGAGACGCAAAAGAACCGTCTGGTCAGTTCCCCAAGATGTGCCTCTAAAAACACCTAAATATATAGATAAAGTTCACACTTACCTTTGAGTTGGGCTACATGCAATGACCATCAGAGTTTCCTATAAAAAATTAGGCTAAGGAACTTTACTTCGTTTGCGACAGATAGAGAATCTGGACCAACTTGGAGAGATGGCGAAGGATACTTATAGCAGCGCCAGAAACTCATATAGACGGTCTTCTCAACAGAAAAAGCGAAACCTGTGTTTGACACACCAAGCATAAATATGGTCTATACAGCATAGGAGGTGGCGTTACGAAGGACAAGTGCACCGAGATAAAGGAAAGGGTGCAAAGCCATCGACGAATAAGGTCGATGTTATCCTTGGCAGTAAACACTCTGTAATGCAATTAATAGCGATGGCAAACAATGTTACACCAACTACCCAGAGGCTATAGGACAGAGGGCTTCTGAATAAAACGAGATGATATACAAAACTCACACGTACATTAAAAACATGGTTTTTCATAAACTACTGAATAAAAATGTAAAGTCCACCACGCATATGCCATTTATGAATCGTTCGAAGAATACCACTTCTCCAGCAGGTATTATTGGCTTTCTTCAGATTAAAGAAGACGGCGATTGTTTGGAACTTTAGTACAAAATCGTCCATAATATGGGTGGAAATATACACCAAATAGTTGACAGAAGAACGATGACAACGAAAACTGCAAAGTACCTTCTTCAGAAGGCGCTACGATTATAACCAGCACATAAGCCACCCGTTAATAATGTATTCCATCACATTGAATACACAACTGGTGAGGAAAATCGGACGGTAACTGGAAGGATTGATTGATTTATTTAAGGACACTCTTTAACAGCTCAGGTCATCAGCGTCCCATTCAACTCAGGGCGTGAAACGGCCGACAAATTTTGCTCAGAGGCCTCTCATTCAGGCTTGAGGTTCTTTTTCGTGCCGCAAATGTACGACACGGGACCCACGGCTTTACTTCCCTTCCGAAGGAAGCCATACTTAGGATTTTTACGCCCGAAAAAATCCATCGGTCCTGGCCGGGTTCGAACCCGCGTTTTGGGTATAGGAGGCAAGTATGGTAACCACTACAAACTGGAAGGAAGGTGCGGGTTTTCTTTCCAGGTTTTGGTATCGGAATGATGGTGGCAAATCGCCAAGCGCACAGAAACGTATTGTCACACCAAATACGATTAAAATGTTGAGCAAAAAGCATTAATTACCGCTGATAGCTAGATGTATACCATCTTATCGGTCCTGGTGGTGTAGTGGTAACCATACTTGCCTTCTAAACCCAAGGTCGCGGGTTCAAACACGGCCAAGGTCGATGGATTTTTTCGGGCGTAAAAAACCTAATTATGGCTTCCATCGGAACGGAAGTAAAGCCGTGGGTCCCGTGTCGTAAATTTACGTCACGAAAAAGAACCTCAGGCCGGAAGGAAGAGGCCTTTGAGCAAAATTTGTGGGCCGTTTCACGCCCGGAATTGAATGGAACGCTGATGACCTGAGATGTTAAAGAGCGTCCTTAAATAAAACGAATGTGTACTATCTTCCCTTGGATAACAATTCCGCGAAGTACATAGTGCATGCACCAATTCTTTGAATGAAAATGGGACATTATAGCACTCCTGATTTTGAATTCTAAGGAGAATCCCCTAGATTAAATTTGAGCCTTAATTGTGTGAAACGCTAGAGGATAATTATCGGAACTCGAAATATCCGCAAAAGTACGCCCTAATGTATTGGAAATTTCCATAGGAGTATCAAGTACCCATTGTTGTACCTTGACACCAGGTATGGGCGAAAACCCAGGATTACCTGCTACGCGACGTAGCTTATCCCCTAAAATAGACGAAGGCTTTGAAAGGTTAAAAGATGTGAAAGCAATCCAAGACTATTTTTATTTCCTTCAATATGCGGTGGAAATTGGCGCGTAGCTGTTTATATGGAATCATATTTTCGAATGAAGGGTAGCGACGAAAATTTCTCAAAGCACCTCGGCGTGCAAGTAATTCGTCCCGGCATTCATCGGTCCATCAAGGAACTGGAAAGCGTCTGGGGTGGGAAGGGATGGAGGAATAGGTTGATCTTCTGCGGAAATGAATACGGTATCGATGTGCTTTATCATGGCGTCGATAGATATAAAAGTACACTTGAAAATGTGGCGAGAAAACTAAACAGATACCAATTTGCCTTGCTGATAAGCTACTTTGGCGTGCGCTGGGAATGTACGTCGGAAGATACAAAATGGATCTGGCACGGAAAATGATTACAGGAGCATGAATTAGGGGAAACGTTCAAAGTAATATATACAGAATTAGAGGCGGAATAGAAAGCTAGATGCAAATGCGAGAAACTGTTTCTAATATTGGAAAGAAAAGTGGGTTTACCTGTATTAAGTAAGGTAAGGTTTTGACGATCTAAAATGCCCGCTACCATGGTACCCATTACACGCTCCTTGGAAGAACTCCAAAGAAAATAATACGGATTAAAGTCTCCCAAAATTGTAAAGGGGGTGGTATTTGGGAAGGAAGATAATCCATATCAGCAGCTGCGTTAGTAGCAGATGGTGGTATATAAATATTACGGATAGTAAAACGAAGTCTTGAAAAAACGAACGTTAACAGCTGCATTATGTAAAGGAGACTGTAGACTTAGTGGAAAACTGGACAATTTATTTTTGATTAGGATTAAATCTCCGCCATGCGTGGCCCTTTTCCGGTGGAAGTTCGCACCAAATAGAAACCGTGAAGGGCAAAGGTATCCTTTGGTCTAAGATTTGTCTCTTGGAGACACACACGCGAAGAGTCAGTTGACCCTAAAAGCAGCTTCAGTTCAAGTATTTGACTACAAATTCCACGTAAATTCCACGATAGGAATAGCCATTGTGAGTTTGTAAGGGAATAACCGTATCGAGACTCTTACTTTTAAGCAGGTGCAGGACGAATCATCCTTCCTTTCTTAAGTGCATAGGGCTGGGTAATTTTGCAGAAGCAGGTATATTCTATTTCTTTACCTCCTAAGAGGATGGACACTCCCGCTGAGAATGTCACCTATTCCAACGGCTAGAATTCGTTGGAAGTGAAAATAGTCAGTAAAGAAGATCGCCTAATGGGTTTGCTCCCAGCTCCATCGTGAGAGTTTGACCTCCAAGAAGATGAGAGACTTTGTTGCTTTTCAGTCTTGCCCTCATTAGTGGAAGATTTTAAAAAGTCAATCTTAGTATATGTGGTTTTAAATTTAATAGATTCCGCATCACAAACTTCAGGTTTGGCCTCTGCAATAGAGCGCTTTGTGGAGATGGCCTCTATAGGAGCTTTAGAAAATACCAAATCACATGTCTGCGTGGTACTGTCTCGCTTGTGTATTGCAGTGGTGGCAATGAAATTGTAGATTTTTTGAGTAGTGTTTAACGCTCGTTTTTATTACTGAGGTACCACAGGTGGTGGACACTGATGGCACATGAGATGAAATGATAAATTGGGAAAGAATTTTTTCAATGACGGAAACGTTCCAGGCCTAAGTTTAGCGTACCTCCACGGAATTTTCCAGTTATGAGCACTGAGGAAAATATGAAAAAAAAAAACAGTCAGGGAGGACGGTCCTGGTGGGATTCGAACCCCAGGCCTCCCGCTCACGAGTTCGCCTCAACGATCTCGGCCACCCGTGGTGGTTAAACTATAGATACCGGACTTCGGCATTGTAGGTTACTGGGCTTGAATCCGTTTCCGAGCCTCAGAGAAAGACAGTTTTCTTTGACCCGGAGTTTCTAGATGCAACGTTTCTAGCGATAACAAGGGCGGTCACGGGATATCACTGGATGAACTTTTCAGCAATTGAAGCAAAATGGAGCGGATGAACATGTTACTTCATGTGTTTCTTGTTTACAGGTGGCACAAAATTAAAAATGCCGACAACCAAACCGAGTGTGCTCAAATCGGTGACACTGATAACATTGCATGGGGGTGGAATATATGGCCAGACTATAATAATCTGGTACTCTGCCTTAATCCTCTGTTGAAGGTGAGAAATAGGGTAAGAGCCGGTGTTAACGGCCCATTTTCATTTATCTGTACTCGATAAGACAGAAGGTATTCCTTGGTCTGCAAGATAGTCCTGAATTTCGCTATCACCCTACCGTCGAGGACAAGGGGGCAATGATTCCTTGAGATGAATTCATTATGCGATACTACTCAACACGGATCGGATATCCGTGGAAAATAATGGCCTCCAGTAAAGTGTTAGTGTGTTAACTATCCATCGTCTCCCTAAAAGAGAACTATTTCGCAAGTGTTTGCAGTATTTTGCCAGTTCAGAGATGTTATCCAAACTTTTCTAATAACAAAAGAGTTCACAGTGCTAAAGGACTGGCTTTGTTCTGTTCTATTAAAAACTAGGAAACGAGGTAATCCGCCTACATCAATAGTAAAAATGGGCGTTAACACTATTAAAAATCGAGGAAGTGAAACCTGAATTACCTCTGTTAGTTCTTGTCCTTTTCTTTTATAATATGAGTTGCAATTTTCTTACACTATAGAAAGTTCATCCTGCACCATTACAATTGCATCAAAAGGCAGGCTGCTTCTTGGGCGCCACCCTGGTTTTGGTGGGTTGTTCTGGCCTGAACAAAAATCACCTGGGGGTTACAACTCTCAGGGTATAGACAGGGGGACCCAATTGCCTTCAGGAAATAAACCGCTCATGCAATACCCCTCGGGGATGGCCTTTACCAGCACATACGTTCATATTTTACATGAAAATCCGGTGCTGAGAGTTACTACATTACCCAATGAACTATTACGTGCGAAACACTGTGGCTTCCATCAGACTAAGAACGGGGAGGTAAGAACTATAAAAACAAATGTTTGACCAAAATAAAACGATCAAGCACGCTAACCGTAGACCAGAGGGAGTAGCTTGGATACCTCGGGGTCGCTACGCCCCTACCGAATAATTGGGCCCTTAAGGGGGAATAATGTTGTCGGCCGCAATTCAAGATGGTGATGAAGTGGACGCCTGTCAGACGACGGAGAGGATCTTTGAATGAACGTTGTGCAAGATGTCTATGTAGCCCGCCCACCTGAAAAGAGATGTGGACACGTTAGCGGCGAATGTACATGATTGAAGTAGGAAAAGCTTAAAAAACGGTACTTACATGTTTGTCTTTCTCTGTAAAGTGAGGTGGAGGTGACGGTAGTTCACGGTATATGTACTTGTCTTAGAGGTTGGCAGAATTGATGAGCATGGTTTTTATATGATTGTAGAATGAATCTCATAATCGTAATCGGAAATTCTGAATTTGAGAAAGAAGATGGATGTCGGTAAGTTGCAGCAGCGGTAGGACAAGTATTGGACTGCATATTAGCCGCATGTAGTGCTCTCTTTATTTTAATGCCGATGCATAATATAGTGCCATTTGTCTCAATGGGGATTTGAAAATTGAGAAAGGCGGACAAGATTGACAGTAGTTCGTAGCTGTCGAAATTTTTTCCCCATTCGTCCCTGGCGAAGAAGATGCAAATCCATTGTTTTACATACTTTGTACTGGGTCTGTATTGGCGACAAGCGCAATAGGATGTTCAGAAAATGTAAATTTCGTTGATCGAATGCGAATACTCCGAAGAATTGCAAGTGTTTGCTAAAATATCGTTCATTTGTTTGTGTTCATGATATAAATATAAATTTGTGTTCGTTGATTTCCAAGGTTCGGACATAAATCACCACGTTTACAGATTCTGCCAAAGTTTCTCGGTATTCCATCTTTATAGACATTGGCGTGGTTAAGACCAGAAGCGTAGTCATTGTTGGCGATTATGTCTGCCGTAAGTTCGATAGCGAATTTGATGTATCGTTTCGCATAAGCGGGTCTATTAACGACGGTGCCATTGTTTATGAAATGTATGCGTAAATGCCCTGTAGCGTTTGAAAGCAATCTAAGAAATGGCCATCATTGAAATTAAGTTGTAGCTGTTATAACAGGAAAAGTTGATTATTGACCAATAGTGGTTCTGTGGAGAGATTGAAGTGTTTGAAACGATAGGGATATTTGGAGATATCGCCCTTGTACGCTTTATCGGACGTCATGGCGTTGATTATTCTTTGGAGTATTTTCCCTATAAGAACGTCTTTAAATTGAGTTTCCGTGTTTTCCTTTGGTATGTTTAGAGTTGAAAATGCAGGTTTTTGAAGTAATTCTTAGCGTTACTATTTGCCACTCCGACTGCCGCGCGAGTTAGATCGCTGAAATGGGTCTCATCCATTTCAGATGAAGTTTAGCGGAGGCGATTTTGGTGTATTCCTTAAATTGGGAATTTTAGGAAAAGAGATGTAAAACAGGTTGTAAGGTGTGAGTTTAATGGTGAGATTAGTGTTATTAAGAAGTAGTAGGTTTTAATTTAAAGTGGGATCGAAAGCCACCCATGAGATGAACCAATTGAATTTTTGGTGTAGGCATTTTTCCTCTGTATGCCTTTGAAGCAAAATGTTCAAAGGCACGCGGGTTGGCTTTTTACCTTAATGACGTCACAAACCAGCTGTTCATGATGTAGGGAAAAATTAGGTAATGCATTGAGGAATGTTTTGAAAGGGTAGCCCTTTAAAGCACAGAAATCTTGGCGTAAATGAGAGACAAGCTAATCTGACGGAATAGAGAATTTAGAGCGTTGATGAATAAGCTGACTTCTTTGGCATCTGAGAGTTCGCTGTCTTCGTTTTTGACGATTTTAACAAATGCCTGGAGAATCACGTAAGAAATCACGAATCACATAATTGTCGCTATTTTCTGATGAATGAATAGAGATTGGCGAGTTTATGGTTAGAGTATTTTGCGGATTGAGAGAAAAGATCCTGTATTCATCGATGTAAATTTGAACCGGTAGGTTTCGAAATATGTTCAATTAGGAGTTCATGTACACAGTAGACAATATGAAAATATATCGTTAACCCCCTATTGGTTACCCTCAGAGTCCCACATTTGGGTACGGGGCGTAGCGACCCCGAGGCACCCAAGCTGCTCCCGCATGTCCACACTCAGCGGGTTTGCCTCCAACAGACTAAACTTCGACCACAAGATTCTTTCACTATACGCGCTTACTCTTCGGTGAGATTCGATCTTCCTCCCGAAATTGGCACTCCCGCGCATGGCGGAGTTTAATTCTCATCAGAGATGACATATACTGTTCTTCATTAAATCTCCAGACTCCTCTACAAGCCACAGCAGCTACAATTCAATTTTCTGGCCTTAGTTTTTCAATCTGAGGCATTTATTTGCCTCCATTTGCTACTGTTGCAACGGTTTATCTAATTAATTTTTATCTCAGCTACCACCCCCTTTCCTACTTTTGGGGGATTTTAAAGCGCACCATCCTCTATGAGGTTCCCACACGGAGTGTGCGAGGGGTAGCATGTTGGCAGACTTTCTAGACCGCCACCATCTTATTCTGCTTAACACTGATCAACCTACTTTTATTTCTGACAGTACACATTGTTTTTCACACCTGGACCTATCCTTTTGTTCTGCCTCACTTGCTGTTCATTTTACCTGGAACGTCATCTCTGATTTATACTCTAGTGACCACTTTCCGTGTCAGATGCACGTACTCTCTGCACACGCACATTCTCAGCGCGCGCCAAGATGGCTTATTGCAAAGGCGATCTTTTTCGATCTATAGCCTTGATTTCGGGGTGTGAGGTTCTATCGACGTCATGATCGAACACCTCCAAATGGCCATCCTTAATGCCGCAGAGCAGGCTATTCCCCGATCGTCTTGCCACCTCAGACACTTTTAAATCCTTGGTGGACCGACGAAGGCCGGGGTGCTTTGCGTGCACACTGAAGTGTTCTACGAGTTTTTTGTCGCCACACCACTTCAGCAAGCACGATTCGCTACAAACAACTGCATACCAAATACCCTCGAGTCATTAAGGATAGCAAAAAGGCGTCCTGGGTTGCTTTTGCCTCCCCTTTTAAGCGCATAACGCCTTCATCTGTAGTTTGGGAACAGTTACTCCGCGTTTCAAGCAAACGTAGATTTGCGCCCATACTCGGTCTTAGGATATCAAATCAGGTGGTTATTACTCCGATTGATATTGCCAATATTTTAGGACGCACTTTCGCTGATATTTCGAGCTCCGCCAATTACCCTCCTTCATTTCGCACAATAAAGGAGTAGGTTGAGTCGAAAGGTTTTTCCTTTGCCTCTGACCACCAGGAGTGCTATAATGTCTCGTATACTGCCAGGGAATTGGAGCATGCTCTTTCTACCTCTCGGCATTGCGCACCGGAGCCAGATGGCATTCATTTTGCTATGTTACAGCATTTGTCAGCGAAAGGTAAGGCTTTTTACTCCAGCTTTTTAATCGCATTTGGTGCAATGCGATTAATGGTTCCCGAGCGCTTGGAGATTGGCCACCGTCATTCCTATACTCAAGCCTGGAAAGGACCCGCACATTCCTTCCATTTACCGTCCGATTTCCCTCAGCAGTTGCGTTTGCAAGGTGATGGAGCGTACGATTAATGGGTGGCTTGTGTGGTGGTAAGAGCCGAGGAAATTATTGATGAACGTTCAGTGCGGTTTTCGGGGACATCGTTCCTCAGTCGACCATCTTGTGTCTCTTTCCACCCACACGATTTCGTTTTGTACGAAAGTCCCAAATGGTCGCTGTATTATTTTATTTGGAGAAAGCCTACGATACTTGCTAGAGAAGCGATATCCTTCGAACGCTTCATGATTGGCATAAACTTGGTCGTATGTCTGTTTTTATTCGGGAGTTTATGCAAGACCGGGTTTTAAATGTTCGCGTGGCTTCAGTTTTATCTTCTCCTTTTGCTCAAGAGAACGGTATACCTCAGGGCTCGGTACTTAGTTGCACACTGTTTGCCATCACCAGCAATTACATCAATGAGTATTTACTTCATCGTTGTTCGTTGATGATTTTGCCATCTTTCTTTCCTCTCGGAGAACTTGTCTTTTGGAACGTCGCCTCCAATGCTGTATCGACAGCTTTTACGCTTGGAGTGTAAACCATGGGTTCCGTTTCTCCGCAGAGAAGACCACCTGCTTGAATTTCTGGCGCCATAAGAAGTTTCCTCCACCATTTCTCATCTTGGCCCAGACGCTCTTTCTTTCGCAGATGAAGTTCGGTTCCTTGGCTTGGTATTTGATAGGAAATTATGCCGGTCATCACATATAGCACAACTCAGAGGCAAGTATGAACGTTCTGTTTGTATTTTACGTGTTATAAGTGGCACATTTTGGGGAGCTGACCGGACTTTTCTTTTACGTTGTCATCGATTTCTAATCCGGTTTAAACTGAACTAAGGCTGTGTAGTTTATGACTCAGCGCGATCTTCCGTTCTTCGTCGTCTTAACCCCCTTCATCACTGGGGTATCCTTGTTGCTATTGGAGTATTCCCAACCATTCCTGTACCAAGTTTATGTGCGGAGTCTGGAGAACCTCTGTTGTTTTATCGTAGAGATCTTTTACTTGCGGCGTACGGTTGTAGATTAGCTGCGCAACCTCGTCATCCCATGAATGAGCCGTTTTTTAATGTGTCTGTCGCTCTATTTTATGCTGCTTGGTCTTTTACTCCTAGGCCTCCTGGGTTCCGATTTTGGGAGCAATTAAGGACTTTGGACGTGAAGTTGCCTGCTCCTTTACTAAATCTTCGACTGCAGCACCTATTATTCGTCGTCATTTTAGTGAGATTATCTCTTCTTTTACCGGGCGAAATTTTATATATACCGACGGCTCGAAATCTGACACAGGAGTATGATGCGCCTTTGTTTTTAATGGAGCTAGTTTTACGTATGGTCTTGACGTTGCAACATCTTTTTTATGACGGAGTTTTATGCTACTTATCGGGCTATTTTATTTATTTCTGACCAGGGGTTGGGGAACAGTGTTATTTGTTCGGATTCTTTGAGTGCCCTTTTATCTTTGAAAAAGCTGTACAACTTCCATCCTCTTGTACAGTAGATCCAGGGTGCAATTTTTACGCTTCTGGACGTCGGAGGGGGGGGGGCGCCAGGGTAACACAGCTGTGGGTTCCTGGGCACGTGGGACTCCCAGGCTACAAGGCTGCAGATGTCGCTGCTAAATCCGCTCTTTTAGACCATGCTGAATATGAGCAACGATTTTAATCGGGGATTTTAAACATTCTTTACATCGAGACGTTCTCTCTCGCTGGCGCAAGAAGTGGGATTTAATCCCTACCAATAAGCTTGGAGAATGTAAATCCAACGCTTTTAACTGGTCGACTTCTTCTCGCGCAATTCGTGGCGAAGAAGTAATTTTAGCACTTTTGAGAATTGGGCATTGCCGTTTTAGTCACCGTCACCATTTTAATGGTCAACCAGCTCCAACTTGCCCTCACTGTGACCACCCCTTTACAGTGCGACACATTTTACTCGAATACCGTCATCTTGTAGCATTTAGACTTTCTCTAGGTTTGCTCTCCTCTATTGAAGACTTACTTGCAGATGATGTGGCTGCTGTTGAGCGAGTGCTCCGTTTTATCCGTGTTTGTGGTTTTTGGAGCAATGTGTGAGGTTATATCATTTTATTTATGACGACATTTTTAGAGTATTTTAAAATTGTGGTGTTTCCAGCTCTTGCTGATGAGTTTTAGTACCAGTCTTTATTTGTTGTGGAGCATATTGCCCTTGTTATTGGTTTTGGGGTTTTATTGTTACCATTTTAGACTATTATAAGATTGTTGTGTTTTCAGCGCTTGTGGATGCGTTTTACTACCAGTCTTTATTTGTTGTTGACCATATTACCCTTGTTTGTGTTGGGTTTTTATTGTTACAATTTTGGACCATTATAAGACTGTTGTGTTTTATTTGTTTTGGGGGGTTTTATTGTTACAATTTTAGACCATTATAAGGCTGTTGTGTTTTCAGCTCTTGAGGCGGAGTTTCAGTACCTTTTTGTTGTGAGTAGTGTGTTATTTGTCATTGGGATTTATTTTATTGCCCACAGTGCTTTTGTTGCTTACCTTATACATTGATTTTGTGTAGATTACTTGTTTATTTATTTAAATTCTGCCGCCCTTTTTGTTTGGGCGCTAATGACCTTAGCAGTTTTCCGCCCCTTAGGCAATAATCAGCATCATTACTGTACTTCATCTGTTTATTCGTCATGTCTCTTAAGAAAGATCTTTTTGGGTAACCACTCTTTATGTTTTCAAGTGACTATAATGGAATTGTGCCAAAGTGGTACATCCGTTACCCTAATTTATTAAGATTGGTGTACAACTCCAAGCGAGCGTTGGTGGGTGGGTATAAGCGGCTATGAACAACGTTTGTAGTAAAATTTTGTTTAGGTCCACCCTCATTGTACTTCCAAATCGGGGGTATAATTTCGCCGAGACAGGTACATAGGTCTATACCTGCACACCTGCATTATTCAGAAGTGGCAGCAGACACTCATGTTCGCTCACGATCTCCCAGGTGGGAAGAATGTCGTGCTGATAGTATTTACCCCAAAAGGAGTTTAAAATGAACTTTGCTATATCTCTCCTGCTCGGATAGCAACAGATGACATTTTTCGGGTGTCGCAATCGGAGGGCCAGTGCTGAAAAAGCGGATTTTACCCCTGATTTGATCGAGCTGTTTCTTATTTCCATATCTCGTATGTATGGAGAGTATGGTACCCTTCCTCAAGAACAAATTTAACTGCATCTACTACCCACATGGCGAATAAGGACCTTTGTTGGACTCTGTGCTGGTATTCCTGTTGGTACCTAATTTTTGCACACGCCATGCATAGTAGAAATAGCAATTTTTCGTTTACTTGCGCAGGTAATACAGGTTGATAAGTACTGCACGGAGGAAGCACTTTACACTTAATAAGACCATCCTGCATTTCGTTCAGTTTGAAAATGTGTCCAAATGTATTTTGGGATGTTCCTAGAGATTGGGTTTGGTTTTGTTTACAAACAGTAACAAACTACAAACATTGTAATAAAACATTATGCTTCGTCATACACGTTTTATACATTTTGGTGCAATTGGTTTAACCCCAGAAAAATGCATCACTAGGATTCAGGGGCTCTAAATGCGATTTGAAAACGACTTAACGTCTGACTTTGTCATGTTAAACGCGCATTCCCACGTTTACACCACATAATATCCCCCATATTTATTTATATTTGATATTCTATTGGCGTTCTTTTATTTAGAGGCCATGGTCTGTTTTCCCGTACTGTATACAATGGAGAGGCGACTTGAAAAGCATTGCATATACCCGCAATAGAAGCACTGGTGAGAAAAATGTAAAACTTTTCCATTTTTGTCCTGTCTTTATCTGTCTACTTTGTAGCCCTTTATTTTCATCTCTCTGCATCTAAAAGCGTGTTAAATTATAAAGCTTTCCAACTTCTCTACTCAGGGTAGTCTAATGCATGTATTCGCGAATATTTTATCTGCAAAATGCATTCACCTACGAGTGTTATGGGGATCATACTCTTTTGGCATAAATTTCTCCCTGTAGACATCCATGTATGTGTGGGCAATTCTAACGCATTCTCTAAATGGATATATTTGATTTTAGTCCATGAATTCTCTTCGAAATTTCGAAACCTGTGGGTACAGCAGGAATACGTCCATTTTACAGTAAGACACAATTTTTTCTTTCGTGTTAAACACGCAGTCGAACATCTTTTCTGCGTGCCACTCCTCCAAGCCCTTGTCTCCATCCACGGAATACCTTCAAGACAATAATACATGTGGTCGAGGATGGGGTCCACAGAGTTTAGATTTTCTTGGCATTAATTAAGTAAAGAAAATACACCTTATATTCCATAAGACTGAATGTTTTGGTCAATCTGGACAGAGCTATAGGTATGAAGTTTAGCGTGTTCAAAAATGTTATTTTTTCGTACTTTATTCGAGTACCGTTAATTCGGGAACCAATTTAAGTTGTACACCAAGATTTAAGAAGAAACTCATAATTGGCAATGACAAGCGTATACTAAGAATCGAACCTAGGCTGGGTGATGTGATTAAAACGTTATTTAACGGAATTGTTTCTAAAAACCCATTATTTTATGCCGCATTGCGAACAATAGTTCATCTTATGCACACCATACAGCCTTGGTATAATATGCATACATTCGGGACGCGCTCAAAAGCCTCAAAATTACCCACATGTGGGGTGTTTTGGTGTAGTGGGAATCTGTAAGTATAAAAATGAATGTATTTTTCACGCTTTCTAAATTGTACAGTTGCATGTAACAAAAGTGATTTGTATCCACGTTAATGTCACATATTTTGAAGATTTTTTCTTTGCACTTGTGGGGCATATTTCATTGGATTTGTGCGGTATTTTCTTCGCAATTTATTAGCAAGTTTTCTACATAAAGAGATAGCTGGGGGTAATAAATTCCCTTTAATAAATGTTTTGTAACATTCCTCACTCTTATAGTCCCTATGGTATTCACTACAAGTTAAAAATGGCATATTACTTAAATTGCACAGCAAATGGCATTTTGCACATTTCACAACATAACGCATTTCCTTCTTGTTTAATGGGAGATAATTATACTGACGGCAATTTCGTTTGCATTTGAAAGTCCTGCGCAAGTTCACTATAGCATTAACGTGGCCGTCATGTAATGTGAGGGTCTAGATATTATTTACATTATTTTTATTTGTATAGCACGTTTTACAGAATGATTCGAATAAACTGCGATGTGATAGTTCTGTGGTATCTCATCAAACTTTTCAACGTCCTGCAAAGCAAATTCGCCATAGCATTTGTCTACAAGTTCGCAATGCTAACGCTCTCTCTTTTTGAATATATTCGGAACGCATAGTTGCTTAATAATTAACATCCCCAATAACTTTAGCCTTAAGTACGGCAATGGCTGTAGGTAATCACAAATTATTCTTATTTTTTATTTCAACGATTCTTTTATTGTTGCAATATGCATCGCAGTCCTTGAAGCTCAATCCCTGAACTTGTTTCGTCCATACGCAACTAATGTTCAAATGTCCTCCAATAAAAATTCCCTACAGCTGTGTATTAATGTTTCCATGAATTTTAATATGGTCCCTGTATCAACTTGTTCGAATTAGCAAACGACCATATTAAACAGTTTGGAGGAGTGATTTGAATCACGAATGGATAACTCTAAGTATCCGGATAAGTTGATTAATTCAGTTCATTTGATTTCGGTTTAAAAAATCTGAAAGCCCCCGAAACGTTTGAGAAACCCGTAATTCTGGATTTGCATGTTCAGGCATGGTACGAACGATTATATCAATATCTGAGAATCCAGTAAAATTTATTCACCTTTCGTTTACGATGTTGGTATAAATGAAGTTTAACGCCCGTTTTTGCTACAGAGGCACCACAGGCGATGGAAACTGATGATACACGAGATGAAATGATATATTGGGAAAATATTTTTTTTAAGGAAGGAACCGTTCCAGGCCCTAAATTTAGGTACTTCCTCGCATTTGCCATTTATGAGGACTGAGGAAAACCTGGAATAAGCCTCAGTCAGGGAGGTTCTGGGGGGATTCGAACCCCAGACCTCCCGCTCACGAATCCGCGCCTTAACGACCTCGGCCACCCGTGGCGGTTTTACGATGTTGGATAATGTGAAATAGAGGCTCTGAACTTACTGACTAATCTAAAATTCACTATAATTAAATGCGTCATCTTCTTCAGAACCCAAGGAAGAGTACGGTGATAAATCATTGCCTTCCATTGCGCACGGTACACTTCAAGCCTAAAGAATACACAATAAAGAATACACAATTATATCACCATCTTATATATATATGTGTGTGTGTGTGTGTGTGTGAAACTAATTACATTAATTATATATAAGTGAAGAAAAACATACTCTAAATTAATGCGCGTTAAGAACTAAAATGCGCTAAATTAAGTAAGTAAAGTAAAGTAAAAATGGGCTAAATATACGTAAGTAATGAAAAATAACATTATATTTATATACGTAATTAAAGAAATAAAGTGAACTTAAATTTACCTAAAACAACAAATAGATACGCATGTATAGTCCTGTATAGCCAGTTTTGCAGTTTCTATTATCGTAATAGCAAAGTAAAAACACGCATATTACTAAACAAGAAACTACAAGTCCTATGAAAATGATGTCACACATATTTCATAGTCTGACCACACAAACTACCTATCTTTCCCAACTGCAACATTTTTTATATCGCTTCCCTCCCCCCTCAAATGCACGCTTATGTCTTCCCTTTATATTAGATTTTATTCATATTGAAATAATAGTTAATGTAAATAACAATAACAAATGGAAAATATAAAATCTCAACATAATAAGAAAATGAACAAATATTAATTTATTTGGATAGAAATGTATAAAATAAGTAATAAAAATTTACAAAAATAAGTGAATGTAAACAAATATAATATGTATGATAAGTAATATTAATGACTGAAAAACAGAAGTACGCAAATAAATAAACACTAAAGAAAATAATGTAATAAAAACGCGGAAATGAACTAAAAGAAATAAATCACGCGGAAAATATAAGTATTATAAACGTAATGTATAAGAATGCAAAATGAATAATAAATGAATAAATAAATGACAACTGGTAAAAAGTAAGATAACACGCAGAAAATATTATTATAAATGAAAGGTATAAAATAAATGTTAGTTGGTGTAAGTAATGTAAGAAACAGACACTCATAATTGTAGATAACGGATTAATGTATGCACTCTTGAAGATGGAAACAGTAGCGCTCTTATAAGACAGAATCCTCTTAGCACGCATGCACTACGCGGTGCTGTATACCTCTGAATTCAGCAACGGACGAATCGTGGGTTTTTATTCATTTAATGCGGAACTGTGTCAGCAAATTAGGTGCAAAAGCTGTGGGGAAAGGACACCATGCTACCGGGTGCTGACTGCGGTTTGGGGTGGATATTGTAACGGGAAACTTTGGACATGATGATGCATCACTTTGATTGAGAGCGGAAGTTCCAATGAAATAGTCTGTTTCGGTTGATATGCTGACATAGCAGCTTGCAACGGGCATGATAATATCACTCTGAGAGCGGATGTTGCAAAGCGATACTATGTCCCCGGCTACCTCTTCACGTGCACATGCAGATCTATTCCCACCTTGGGCACACATATCCTCCATTCATTAACATTACTTACAATGAGTGTTACGGAATTAAACACTTTTTGATTGTAACATAACATCGCACAACATAATTTATTTTTGCAAAGCGAAATAGTTTAAACCATTATTTTCATTTTTTTCGCAAAATAGGTACTTTTTGTATCTAATATTCATTTCTATTTATACAGGTAAATCAAAAAGTAAAATATTTTCTTTTAATTATAACATGACATCTTTTTGCACAAAAAATTACTTTTTGCAAAGTTGAACAGAGTAATTAGTTTTAATATTAATTAAATGATGGAATGAAAATATTTTATTACAAAATAGCATGTTTTGGACAATATTACTTATTTTTGCAACGTTAAATGTTCTAAATAATTTTTGTTTCTAATACGAATGTTTGTTTATAAAAGGAAATCAAAGAAGGGACATATTTTTTCAATGCAATATAACATCTTTTAGTACAACATAAATTCCTTTTTGCAAAGTTAAATATTGTAAAGATTTTTTTCTTTCTAATATTCACCTTTGTTCGTGAAAGTAAATTAAAGTTAAAAAATATGTTATTTTGATTGCCAAATAACAACTTTTAGCACAACATATTTGTTCTGTAAAGTTACTATTGTAAATAGTTTTACATTTCTAACATTCAGATTTTTTATAAAGGTAAATAAAAGGAGTTAAATATTTTTGTTTGCGTTGCAAATTTTGGCACAAAATAAATTGTTGCCAAATTAAATATTGTAAGCGGTAATTTTTGTTTATTACATGGTTTCGATTTATATACGAAAATAAAGGAGTGAAATTATTTTTCTTGAACATAACATCTTTTTTGCTCAGAGTAGCTTCTTTTTGGAAAGTAAAAAATTGTCACCCATTTTTATCATCTTTTCACAAAAAAGGTTTATTTTATGTCTAATGTTTGACAACCTGTACAGATATGCATTCACCTACTAATGTGGCAATCTGTTATTGTTACCGATTATTTACATATTGTATTTCCGAATAAAATTACTTTTTATTTTCGTGAAACTTAATTTGTACGCTACAAAGCTTCTATTTTGCAAAGGTAAATATTTTCGGAACCAGGATATTATTTCATTCGTCAGCATATTATTGAGTTGCTGTTATATTAACAAATATTAACACCATTTGCCATTTTTTACAGCTTAATTACTATTTTCATTCACACATATTATCATTTCAACGTTAATTATTGTAAACATCATTATGAGAATTAGGTTTAGAACATTTGTTTTTTCAACCTGCTTGTTGTTAATTTATTTTAGTTCCCCAAACAATATAATCTCCGTACATATTTAGTTCATAGTTTAACCACCAATATTGTAGTACAGTTTGCTGTCATTTCGCAATTCAACTTATGTGTAATTCAGTTTTGCCACACAAAATGTATGCCCGCCATTATCCATCCCCCTTAGTTCACAGTTTTGCTACCAAACGCTTACACTTACCATTTTCTTTAATCTCATTTAGTTGACGGTTTGCTACAAAGCGCTTACGCCCACCACCACAATAAAATTCAATCACCATCATAACAATTACATTTCCTCCTATCAATCACCCATCCTTTGGTTGAAATATACACTATCAAAATCAATTACCATGGCAACAATAAAATTTTTCCCATAATCGTCACATATAATCCTCCATTTTAGTTCCAGTTTACTTCACCAAGCTATATAACAACGTACATAAGGCATGTTATTTATTTAACATTACATTCTATATAATGTTAATTAATATCTAAACACCCCAAACCTGTTGCCGCACCGCACCAACCTCGGGACGGCGTACACCGCAGCCTAGCAGAAGAATTTAAATGAGGTAAAAATGCAATTTAAAGGGCCCGCAAAAATTCATACCACTAAAACGACACTAGCGCCAATTTTACCCTAGCGGAAGACTGTGATGTCATTAAATTGCCTGCCGCGGGTTTAATCCTACTGATACTTGTGTGTTCAATTTCTTTTTCTTTGATAATGTTTTGTATATTCAAAGCACATAAAAACACTGCCATTCTTCACAAATATACAGGTACTCCATCTTTTAAAATATGTTCTACAAGAGAATGTTGCAAATGTGAAGTCAGATAATTTGGTTAGAATGAACACTGATTTTTATGAACCTGTGCTCGCCAAGGTAAGGAAAGTTTTCCTCTTTTATTTGTATTGATAGTAAGATCTCTATATCATTTATTTTGTTACTAGGTGATTGGATTTTTATGAACGAACAAGAGTTGTTTATGAGGTACAGCTAAGCAACCCATACCTTATTTAAACTGAGCGCACCCTCCTTTCTCTTTATTAATTTTCCGTTGATGACATTGCATAGCAACTGGCCCAGTTTCAACAATTTCCACTACATTAATTATGGCTTTGTTACTAAAGTGTTGTTAACCTTTGATCTATCCCCAGCAGCATTCACCCATTCATTTTCATTTTTGATAATGCACAAAACTCACTACTGATTTTATAACACACTTTTTAACTATGGTACTTTCTTTTGGTAACTGCAATTAGAATTAGCTCACAATGTATCAGTTTCCCAATAGTACTGAGACAATTACATTATACATTGCAAATATATGAGACCCTCCGCGGTTCAAGTCTACACCATCTCTTCCAAATTCATCTTCAGTTACCCAGAATTTCCTATCTACAAAAGTACGAAACACATCCAATTTAATTCTTTGATGACTTTCATTACTCATCGTACTGTCATAGCTCATCTTCTAAGCATACAACTGAGAATTATCATGACATCAGAAGATCCAAATTTAATATAACTTATGAGGTCCATTGTATTCACCATAATTTCGTCAGCGCATACTTCTGATTTTATGTTATTTGTCCCAGCACGCACCACCACCACCACCATCAACACCACCACCACCACCACCAACACCACCACCACCAACACCACCACCACCACATTTGGGTTCCTTTCCTTTAAATTAACCCTGTCAACTTGGCTATTTAGTTCACCAAGCTTAAAGCCAGAAAGATGTCATGTTTTTGGATGGCACAATACTGTTCTGAAAATGTTTGCATGGAATCGCCTTTAATTAAAATATCCTGTATTTATTTTCTTTCATGAATTTTGGCTTTAGGAATTGTACAATTTTCCTTAACCCTTGAGCTACCCTTCTACTTTCATGCGACACTTAAAATTTATTTTGCAAATTTACTTCATATCTGCCGATCAGATGTTGTACGCGATTATTTCGATTGGCAGCAAAGTATTGTTTTATGAAGTGGTTTTCAATTCATTATATCCATGATCCGTACTTGCTATCTTCGTTTGAAGGCCCTTGTTAATGTCTTTTAATTCTGTATCTTCCTATTTCAGATCTTCAATTTTTCTTCCCAGGTCTTCTTTGTATTTATTAATCAAACTTTGGTGGGTTTTCAGGATGTTGTTTTTCTCATGGATTCTTATTTTTCCTTTTGTGCATCTCTTAGGTCCTTATTAAAAATGTCGCTTATTACATGAACCGATGTCTCCATTTCTTTTTCACGCACATTTCCAATCGCCGATTCGGTTAAAGACTAAGTTCTTGCTTGTTTCAGCAGATCGTGTGTATCATTCACGTTCCCTCAATTTGCACATCTTTCAGCACTGCTATAGTTAATTTATATACCATCTTCAGACAATATATCGCAACATTCAACATTATTATTTCTTAATTTAGCTTGCATGCTTCGGGTTATCACTCCACTCACCGCCGCCCAACTTGGGTACTATCACTAATGCTCTAATAGTGTTCTCAGTCTAACAAAGCAACCAAGTATACATGTCTGTCAGGCGTATATTTCCTGTTACATTTAAAATTTATATGTATTACATAATTTTATTATTTTCAACCAAAAATGAAAGGTCTAATCCATTTCCAACCACCATTGAAAACATTCCTGCCAATTGAAAATGTTCTACAGAATTTTAATAATAGTTCAAGTACATTTTACGTAAATAAGAATAATATTTAATTTGAAGGTGACACATTGATATGCTATCACATTATTGAAACTATAGTGTAGATGTAAGGGTGACATTTTTTTTTTACTATTTTCTTTTTATTTTTCACTTCCTGTACAATTAGGATTGATGAAACTGTCTGGTTTTGGATGCTAGCTCTTTTGATCAATATATTAACCTGGTATCTATACCACTTTTAAAAGTAATCTTGTTATATAGTAGATATTAATGTAATAAACATGATTTTATTTATACTTCAATGTTTGAAATTCGACCTCCTCCTTGGAGTAGTTAGCGTTGCTGATTGCTGCCCGGGAGGCCCGGATAATTTAGGGAGGTGTGAAACGGGCTCCACCCAGCCTTGTGAGGAAAATTAGGAAGCTACACATTGGAGAGGTGGCATTCTTCGATCTCGAAAGCATCATAGCTCATCGTCAGGGTGCTGATCTTAAGCCTCCCCCCCCCCCAATACTTCTACCAATGAAGTAGTAAAATCTTGGTAGAGGAAGCAGAGATCGCCGCAGCAGACCAAGGCTCATTCCGGGCTGTAGCACCAAATGAGAAGAACAATGTTTTAGATTTAAGAATCATTAGGATGACTTTTATTCTTCTTCTTAATATAAACAGCCGTCACTTACCTTAGAAGTTTCCATCTTGTGGAGAGTATGCAGTGTGTGGCATGCCTGCAGCACTTTTTAAACAAAAATAATGCAACAAACAAGACTATAGTGCAATACAGTATAACCCCGATTTTGTGTGACCTTGACTTAACGTACCGCAATTAGCACTACAAATTTCCAGTCTTGAAAATTATTCCATAAGAGCCATGTAGTTTCATGTTTTATTTAGCGCAATTGCACTACCCGCAAAACCCGCATTTTGAGTAATAAAATGTCAATATATTTATTCGAAATTAGGCGGGCGCGGTCTTTGCAGTTACAAATTTTCTCGAAAAAACATAGGTTGCGAACTGAGCAAACCCAAAGACTGACATTATTACACCGTTCAAATCAACGCCGCTTTTGCTTGCACTACGCATGCATTCATTTGCGCTTTAGCGCTATAAAAAATCACAACAAATTAGAATTCGGCACTATCAGAAAACATATCCACAATGATAATTACACCAAGAACGAACAACGTTACAATCTAACACCACATAAACTTGCCGTGATCAATAGCTTAATATTAGATTAGTGAACTTAGTCCTAAAAAATTATTTAGAATTATAACTGATTCGGGATGTATCCCCCTCCTCAAAAATGGATACTCAATAGAATGTGCCAAGAAGAAAATAAAAGGTTTCAAAAACTGTAAAAACTTTAATACAACCACCATTGAAAGACTACAAAGAAAAGTTTTTATATCGGAAGTTGACCTACTATCCATGTGAGCACCAAAATTTTCAAAAGTTATCAAGAAATTAAAATACAATGTTGGCCTTAGTACACAAACATAACATAAAGAACCTCCTAAACATCAACACACAGGATAGAATTCCTCTCAGCAAATGATTAGGCATAAATGAAACCAGCTAAAATGACTGCAACAAAAAATGCATAGCCAAAAAGAAAAAACCGATTATGGTTTATTTCAAGGAGCACATGAGAAATGTCAAACATATGAACACAGGGAAAAATCAGAAATGGCCCATTATTTATGGTACAATACTAATTAAAAAACAACAACAAAACTTCTAAAAGCAATACAGAAGCAAATGAACATTAAATGTTTGGGAAAATTTATTCATATATAAGAATAAAGAAAAACTGGTTAAGTTAAATTTTCCAAAACAGATTGATTTCATTTCAAAGTTTGTAAAATGCTAGAAAACAATATCTGCATACCATATGGGAAAGTTTATAATGAATCCATGCTAAGGATGAGTGCAGTGGCCTTTGAAACATGTCCAGGTAAGTATTTTGAAAGTAGTGAAATTTGAGTGACATTCAGCCAAATATAGAAGTTAATGTTACATTTCACTATGAAAACTGCAACAAATTAAAAAGTAAATCTCAAATTGCTTTCACAAGGTTTGAATTATGGGAAGAATACTGTAAACAAGTGGAAGGAGCAGACTTTTGTAATTGATAACACATACCTAGTGATGAATCCATAACTTCTGATGAATTTGTAACTTGCTATGACAGCATGATCACTATATGCATTCAGAATGTTCAAGAAATCTATATAGTTGCATAAATATGTAAGTAGGCAATGAAATATTTTGGTTGCTATTAATATGTAAATATTATTTTGTAAATGTTTTCACATTGAATTGTAAATGCTAGGAAATTGCACTCTTTGATTGCTAATATTTCTGGAATACAAAAATTTATGTAAATGCCATATGTATGCAGAGTATGCATCTTCTTGTGCCATTGTTGTTACCATAAATAATTATTTTGGTACCATTTATGTTAATACAGGGAAAACTTAATAGAAAATATGTGTTTTTTGCTCAAAACTCAACTCAAAATAGAAGCTATTTTATTTTAAAAAAATTTCAGGTCCCTGTAAAATCACTAAATAGAGGTTATACTGTAGTTGAAATTATATATGAGTGCTAAAAATGAAATATTTTCTTCCTTCTGCTTCTCATTAATAGTATCCTTTTAATCTCTGCTCTCATTTCATACTCAGATTGATAAAGTGGATATTGCATTAGTGGCATTATAAACATAAAATAAAATATAAGAACTTTCAATAGGGAGAAGCACTGAAGTATACAAGAAAATATGAAATTTAACAGGTATATATGGCTGTTTTTCTCAGAGGATAATAGCAAAGTTTAGGTTAGATATATGTTTTAAGGTATATAACTAAAATGAGAAAATATAAACTTTAGTTATATAATAAATTTATAAACTCTTTTGTAATTTGAATTTGAAAGATTTCAAAATGGATTTCTCCCAAGTTCACAGTTAGTGTTATCCTTGTTTTGCACATAGGCTAGATGAAAATAAGAGGTAATTGTTGTATGGTAATATAAAGAAGAATATTTTACACTAGTTTGTCAATAAAATAGTTTGTAATCATTTATACCATTGAGATGCAGGGAAAATAAAGTAAAATATAAAGAAAAGTACCGTAATATTAAAGTTGGTTACAAAATAAAATAATAGTTTGCTGAAACGGATGAATCATTTTCATACACAAACGATAAAGAAAGATATCAGCTTCAGAAGCCCTGATTTTAAAAGGGTTATGCATAACTCAATATTTAAGATCACTTGAGCTTCATGGTATATAAAGATTGGTGGAAAACTCCAAAATTTATATGTAAAGTAAATAAATTAATAATTAAATGTGATTGCTAGGCCAGTGAAACATGGACTGTAACTCTTGACAGTTGCACCAAACTGCTTGCAATGAAGGTCTCTCTAAAACACCCACTGATTTCTTAATAAAATGTTAAAACATTTATGTATATTCTTCAATTAACCAGGTATATGCTGAAATTGTTGACTATTTTTAAAGTTTTTCTAGTGTTTGCTAACAGTATCAAGCATTAATCGCTACAGATTCCTTTAAGAAAGTATTGCTATTTATGGATAGTTGTTAATATTCAATTACCCTTTGTTGCTAAGATATGTTATATACATTTACATTTTCCATCACATTTAGTCACCAAATTATATTCTGAAACAGGATAGAACTCTAACATAATAAACTTTAGTTTAAATCTTCTGAACTTTGAGTATATTGATTTTATAAACACATAAGAGTCATACTCTTGGGGGGGGGGGGAAATGAATAAATAAAATAAAAAAAAATTGCAGGGTTGTAGGTATACAAACCGAGACATTGTACTTTAATAACAATGACACTAGCAAACTATTAATTCAACTATAACCATATACAATAGCAAGAGTTCTAAGCAAACTGATAAAATTAGAATGATGCAACAACATGGATATGATACACAATGCACAATCTTGTGGCATTAAACATTTATAACTAGAGAACACACAATTTTTAAAAGGAACTGCAACAAGTTTGAATAATTTAATCAGAAGATGTAGAACCACTTAGAAAATGAATATTGAAAGTTCTCATTTACTTGCTTATGCATCATTAAATTAATTTCATTTACATTTTGCAAATGAATGGTCTTTATCATCAAAAAAAGATAAGGTACACTTTGAGATAATCTGCAAATTGTAATGTTGGATTTATCATCGAAAAATGATAAGGAGCTCTTTAAGATCATGTGCACATTGCAATGTTTGCTTAAGTAATCAATCAACTTGTACTCAGGTGTATTACATATGATTTGTTATGTAAATGTATAGTTTTTATAATCATTTTTAGCATAGTTTTTATAATAAAGCTGGTACATTTTATAGTATTAAATGTAAACTGTTTAAAAGTATGAAAAATGTATAAATGCAGTTGTAAGGAAGAAGAAATAAATGCGTACTATGGAACTCAGCTATTAGCTCAAGTTATATTAACCAGGTTCTTATAATGAAGAAAAATTATATTTGTTTCTATAATGGTAAAAGTTGATAATTTCTTATAATCTCTTTTATAATTAGTGTGTCTGAAACAAAGCAATTCCTGTTATTATGCTCCAGCACTGCTCAGCTGCCTTTTGATTTGGTAAAATCTGAACCAAGGCAAAATTGAAGAACTCTCAAAAAACCTCTCCTCCTTTAAGCTTAGATATTACATTAATTTTAATTTGGTTTTAAAAATTAAATCAAGGTAATATTGATACTTTATTGATATACAGAAACTTATGTGGCACATTGTTTTCAGTTATTTCATATAAATTTTTACGAGAAAATATCTTGAATTCTGATAACTAAAACTGATTAAACGGTTTAGAATTGAAATTATAGCAGCTAGTGTGTGGTTTCATGATTTGGAAAAGAAAGAAAGAACTAAGAACAGAACTTGGCAATTCCTGCACTATTATTACACTAAATCAAGGAAACTGATATTTAATAGATAAAAATAGTTTTTTATTAATAACAGAATGAAAATATATGTCACTTACAGCATTGTTTAATGAATAATATTCTTTCCGACTCACTTGTAACCTGATTCATATTATTTGTAAAGGGAAAATGTAGTTTAGCATAGTCTGTAATTAATATTTTGTAAAGGAACCCAATTATGAGATGTCAGAGAATTATGTTAAATTGGAAACTGTTCCTTAATTGCACACTGATATTGTGCTATGATTTTAATGTTGTTGCCTTGGGATATTTCCTGATTTCTATCAAATTGTATATCTTAGATGGTCACTATATATGCCAATTTCTTATGATCAAACATCCCATTAAAACAATCTTATATTGCTAGCACAAATAAAATTTATACTTTAAGAAACATGAATGTTGATAATATAGCTTCTAAGGTTTACTTTCCACAAAATGGTATATTCTGTATGTAATAGTCACAGCTTATTTATTTTTTGGTCAATGGTACAGTACATTCACTCTTAAGGAATTTTCATTTAAACTGGACTTTAAGTTACATTTGAAGACTACCTTTGTTTTGTTTTGTTTTTTTTTTATTTATAAGCTTTTGGTGCATAAATTGTCTCAAAAATTAAATGCCAGGCATCCACTTGCAGAATAATATTCTTTTTTTCCTTTATTCAAAAGCACTGAATTTAAACTGTTTTATTATAGAAATAATCTCATATAAACAATGTCTCCTAATTGAAATGTCAAGTCCAGTTTCTTTTTATTTTATATTAATATTTATCTAATCTCCTGTTTGGAGAGCTAACCAAACATTGGGTTGTCAATATTTTCCTGTGAATCTTACTCAGCTAGTTATTAATAACTATCAGATTTCAAGGAGAGAACATATAATATATAAATCTGATACTGTCAATGGATGCTTGACCTGAGATACTAAACACTTAAAAATTATGTAATAACTGTCTTTGTTCACAAATTAAGAGTTCATACCATCTGTTCTTGGAGCTAAATAAGAGTTCTTACTTTTAAGGAAGAATATGTTTTCATCACAGATGATATTTGTTGATTGCCACAAATACAACACAAACTTCACACTTAAGTTTGTTTGTCTGTATGGTAACTTTCACAATTCAGTTTATAATGCAACATAGCTTAGAGTTACAGCTGTGCAGATTCCAATGTTTGACTTTGAGGCTCAACTGCCTGTGCTGCAGGAATAAAATGAATGCTAGGTATTGGTGGTAATGGTCTTCCAACTGGGGAAATGACCTTTAATGTACTGGCACTACAATCTTTTGAGTTTCCATTCCATACTCCAGGATTGCAAGAATCCTGTGAGAATCTAACAATATCACTAATTGGATGCTGTATGCATTCACATTCTGTTCCTGTCTGATTACAGATATGATTTGCAGATACATGAGTGCCATCAATAGTATTTAGAGTTTCTGCACGATATTTTCGCTTTTTAGACTTGTCCACTTGAGCATAGAGAGCCATGATTTCAGCAGAGACAACTCCTTCATGCAATTCTGTTTCAGTAGACTTTGGTGTTGGCTGAAGAAAATACTTTAAAGCAGAAGGAATAGAGCGACGGATTTTAACTTTTGATTTTCCTAAGTTTTGAATAGATCCATTTGGTTGAACTAGTTCAAAGGAAGATTCTGTTCCCATTTGCTGAAGACTTCTAATAGTTTTATACTCTGCTCCATTCAGTGGATGCTCACATTCTGAATGTATGTGCACCGATTCATAACCTATATTAAGAACTTGACATGGTTTTTCCTGTGCCATATCTCTTAGTTTCATGTCTTCTCCATCTGCATCTCCATGCTTAGTTCGAGCATAATTTGAATCCTGCTCTATATCTGTAATTACTGTGGAGTTGTAGCTACTTACACTCGGAAAAGAATATAATGTATCGTAACAATTAGGCTCATGGTTACGAGTAAAATAAGGTATTGTGTTGTTTGCTGGAGATTCCTCTCTGGCTGGAGGAGAATGCTGGGGTTGCACAGCTACTACCATCTGAAATCCAGGTGCTCTCACATCATTGTAAACACCATCTTTTGCATTGCTAATAATTAGGTCATTTGTAGAAGACTGGGGAGTGGCCCGAGTTGACTTTTTAGACTGGAATCTGAAATTATACCAAAAAAAGAGATATGTTGTCTTACTTCAATACTTTTAATGCATTCATTTGCAAATGAACATAAGACAATTTATAGAATTTCTTAATGAGAGAGAGCTCATAGTCAAAGTAATACTGTATTCTTCAAGTAGCCTGTTGTTAATTATGCAATATAATATGAGGGAATAAATGGAAATGTGAACCTTTCTATTACAGCAAGTAAAAAAACAGCTTGTGCTCATCATGTGAGTAACAGCTTCATTAACATTATTTATGTATATTTGTGTATATAGAGATGTATGTACTACAGAAAATATTATTATATTGCAAATTTACTAGTTCCTATAGTTGCAGTTGAGTTTCATCAACCTATACTTCATATTTTATTGCAAATTATTACTTCAGTAATTTTATTAGTACTCCAAACACATTTCAAAGAGTATTTTTAGATCATTAATCACACACAACCAAGTAGCTTACAGTTCATCCTCTGTAGTGATTATGACAATAATATAAATTTTTTAGTTAGTTTGCTGCTAAGAAGCAAGTACTCTCAGCCAAATTTAGTAAACATATAGAGACCCACTAGCTGGTATGTAGTTTCAAGTTTCTTTCCTGCTGTATCACATTTTTAGAGAACAATTAATATAGTTAAGGTATAATATTCCTATGCTTTAAGGATTTCATTTTATATAAGATATATAATTATATAAGTCATTTTTTCCTTTTTATTCAAATGCATATATGATCTCTTCAATAACTAATAATTTATATTCTTCCAATATATTTTCCTGATGCCAATATATATAGCATACATTACATACAAATGGATGTTATTTTTGGTGTATTATGACCATAAAATACAGTTTCCTGTTCCTTTTACTAATTTGTACCAGATGAAATCTTTAAGTCTTAAACACTTTATGTTTCAATTTGCCGAAACTTTTACTTCTTACGCACATGAGTCTTACTGAGACTTGTCTTCTCTCTAGTTCTTCATTCTATACTCCCAATTTCAGGGTAATTAAGATTGTATATATTAGACCTGAAGAATACTATTAAACTTCAAGCAGAACTGCTTAACTTTTTACTTCAACTTCATCCAAAGCAAAAGAAGTAGTTTCTCTTCCCCAGGAAAACTTTTCTTAAAATGTTATGACTATAATTTGTGCATAATGCTATAAGTAGAATAATACGGGTAATATAATCTGAATGGCAACAGAAGGATGCTGGAACATTTAAACATTACTGGGTAAATAGGCTGAACAGTACTGTAAAGAGATCATATGATGGGCTTGAAAAATAAGTTTTTTACATAAAAAACATGGAAAACTTAAATAGGTTGTATGTTGATCTTATTTAATCACAGTTTGTATGGTCTCCTATAGAATATTACTCTATTCACACATTTTTATGACTCTCATCCATTATCCATGGGTCATACTTTTAAAATATCTGTTACTGTGACTCATGTAATATATTCTTCAAATATAAACACCATGTGTTTTCATTCCATTGAGATAAATTCTAACAGATTCATTTTAGTAAATATAACTTAATTGCAGTGTTATATTTTAGAGCAAAGACAGTATTTCTATATTTGTATTTCTGCTTATAATAGCTTGTATATTCCTGAGCGATAGTTTTCATAAAATGTTTATGTAAGCAGTAAACTATATAATGCATTTACTTTTGAGTATAAGACATTTTCTTCATCTCCTTCTTTTCCATATTCTTATCTGATTATACATTTTATTATTCTGAATTATTATTTCACAGTAGAAATACAGAATCAAGTGTTCACATGCTGAATGATAAGTATATTTTGCTTCCAAAACTCTTTCCAAAATATGAGGTTTATTCTAGGAATAAGTTCTGAAATGAGCTCTCTATAGTATCTATTTTCTTCAAACTCTAGATATAAATCAGTGAGTACATATGTGGTGCATTCTTCTGCTACATGTTCCCTTTTCCTTGAAACATTATAGTGCTGTAAAGGAAAGCCTTGATCACTGCATTACAATTGTCATTTCTAATTTGGTTATTAAAAACTATTATTTTATTTTTTCCCATTATAATTGTAACTGCTTGGCTGCAATACTATATTAATTTTTCTTTGCTGGTTATGATATATATTTCTAGTATTCAGTTATTTTTTTAAAATTTTTATACATTTAATTCCATAAATATGAATTTTCTCTCCTATATGTTGTAATTATCTCTGGCTGTGTTACCACATATTACTGCTTAAGTATTCATTATAAAAATAATTGTTAGATAATTTGTACATTATTTACTTCTTTAACATTATCATAATCCAATGATTTTTTTTTATCCTTTTGTGCATTACTGAAATTTAAAAATGCTCCTTCACCCTCTCCAGAAGTATAAGGGATTTAAATTCTCTGCATTTACAGGTTGAATTATCATCAATCTCAGTTAAATCTGATAAACCAGATACTGGAATATGATGAAGGATTATAGCTTCTTTTTCATTAAGAAATAATTTTAATTTGACATATCCATTTTAATGTATTTCCTTTCTTTTATATATATATTTATTATCGTTTGTGCAAACTATGTTTATCCTCAGGAAATTCTTTTCCACTGATGCTAGCTTTGAATGAAATACTGTGAATAGTTAATTTACAAATTATTATAAGGTTCATTATAGGTGTATCAGAATCAATTATAATTTATTCCCACATATTCACTGTAGAAAAGGTTAAATCCCAATATTATTTCTCATAATGAAGTTGTTTCTTTGTTAGCAATTAAAAGTGTATGTATATATATATATATATATATATATATATATATACATACACATTATCAACTGTCAAACAGGATTACCTGGAACTCCAGGCAAACTTGGGACTAATACACATATATAAAAACGTGCAAGAATCCATCAGGTAGGCATGCCCTATATATTGAATATTAATCTTGTATGCAAATTTTCAGGTAAAAAATATGATTGTAAACTTTGCCTGCATCATCTAAAAAAACTATATATGGAATCAAAGTTTTAGTGATTGTGTAGCCTCACTTTTACATCTTTGGGCAACTTCCTATAGGACCAGTTTTGCCACATAAAATTCACAATTTCTGTAAATTGTCTTTTTGGGGCTACAAGTTGCATTGAATTCTTATTAGTAACTTAATGATAGGTAAAATTGAATCTAAATTCTAATTTCAGGCAAATATATGATGCGACAATATCTTCATGAGCTAGGAGCCCAGAAATATTGCGTCTTCCAGATGTCAGTTTGGGATGTGCATTGAATGCTATGAAAAACAGCTTATGACAGTGAGAAAAGCTAGAAGAAGCTTGGGGTACCAAAAAGTACACTTTTTTGAGGCTTGGCCGGAAAATAAATGAAGAAATATGGCCCTTGCTGTTTAATTTCAGCAGAACATGAACAAATAGTGACTGCTGTTTGGGGATTTCCATTAAGTGAACTTGATGTTCCAGTAATGGAAAAAATACCTTGACCAAATAAGCATGAGGGAACCCAGATTCAAAAACAACATGGCTGGTTTTGACTGGGTGAAATAATTTCTAGACACTATGAACAATTGAAAGTAGGGCTGAGTGAAAATATCAAGTGTGCCAGAGCTTCTGTGAATCAGGAATCAATAGAGGTATATTTTTCAGAGTTAGATGTTTCTGTGCATGATGTGCCACCTGAGGTCATTATAAACTATGAGACCAATATGCAATGATCTTGGGAAGAAAAAAAAGCATTCAGATATCCAGAATGTGTAATTCCCATTCGAAATCTGGCATTTGGTTATGTTAGCAGGAACACCAAGTAGACATTCTGTACCACCATGTATAGTATATAAATCATAACATCTCTGTTCAAGCTGGTGGAAAGAGAGTCTCTAAGAGCAAGTAAGAATAGGCATAAGTCTGGGTGATTTGAAGGTCTCATTTTTGAGAACTGGTTTCTAGCATTAGCCTTGCTTTACCTGAAGAGTTTGGGAGATGGGCCAAAAGCAATTATTTGGGGTAATCTGTCAAGTCACATTTTGATAAGAGTGATAGAGAAATGTGAAAAAAAGAGAAAAAAAAAACTACAAAATTTACAGTACATCACCCAATGCTGCACATCTCTCCCAAAAATTAGACCTGGCTTCCTTCAGACACTTAAAAAGTGATTGGAGAAAGGATGGAGGAATGGAAGGGTAAACATCAACACAGTATACCAAAGGAAATGATTCCACATTTCCTGAAGAAATATCTGGATGGAATTGGAGAATGAGCATAAGAGAGCTTGAAAAGTGAATTCCAAGGAAGTGCACCATCACTACATTAGATACCTAGCAGGTTTGGAAGTACTTATTACATAAATTTAAAGGTAATCAATGAATTACATCCTTTCAGGAGTTTCTAATGGAACAATACACTTCAGAAACAGGCTCCCAAAAGAAGTAACAGAGGCTTCAGCTTACTCCAAGAAAGAATATTTTCCTCCAGCAATTTGCAGATAATAAGGGCAGTAAGGGAAGAAACTCATTAAAGTCCATGATTGCAGACTTCCAGGAAGATAACATTCCAGGAGCTAATAATTTCAATTCTGTGGTTCAGAAGAAACAAAAAAACTCAGAGCAATTATGCAGATTCTGGTACTAAAACTAATGAGTACATCTCACTTCATGTTACATGTGATGAAGAGGATATTGGTACTTTTGTGTGTCAGGATGAAGATGATGGTGAAGAAACTTATGAGGAAAATAATTTAGGTTCCAATGAACTCAGAATTAACATAAAACAATATTTTAATAATTTTGTTTTTGTTAAACTCATTTATGGTCAAGGGACCAAGAAACAGAAGAAAAAGTAGTTTATTTAGTGAATTCTTTCAGTTGTAAATGACATCACTTATCCGTGCAAATTTATGCAGAATTATAAGCAAAAAAAGAATATTTTTGTTTCCTGTAATTGATGGTACAGACAATGTTGAAAGAAAACAGATTCTGAAAGTCACCCAACGTGTGAAAGTTATGAGCAGAGGTAGATATTTTTATAATGTATAGCTATCTTGTATTGAATTTATGTATAAGTTCTTTTTTTCTTTCCTATTAAATACATCTGTATTATCATACTAGCATTGAGGTTTTGTTTCAAAACAAAATTTCTAACCATATATCACAGGCATTGACTAACTTGGGACAAAAATATCAAAATCCATAGGAAAACTCTTAAAGTAAGTTATTGCTTGTTACCCTTACTCAGTATTACTTAGGACACTGACAATTTCTATTTCGAACAAACCATAAAAGTTAAACTGAAATTAATAGTTATACAGTTACCCTAGATATAGTTCAGTTATGAAAATTGAAACATAATATTATTGGGCTAGTGAGCAATTTGAATTTTTGAACTGTCCCAAGTAATTCTATTTAACAGTATATATATTTATTCATTTATTTTTATACTAGGCAAATGATAAATTAGGATTTTCCTATTCTGAAATTAATTTTTCTTGAGATTTTATTATAGATTTTCTTTTGTATCTTTGCACATAAAAAATGTATTTTCCTTCACTTATACTTATTTTTTCTTCTTTTCTTCATTTAGGTTTAATTTTCAACATTTCCTGATAGTTTAGCCAAAGGACATGGTTATATATTTTCTTTACTACTTTTTGCTTACTGAATAACCAGCTTTTATTCCTTGAATTTCTTTTTGTATTTTTAAAGAGCTTTGTTTTTTTTCTCCTATAGTGCAATTTTAAAATGTACAAGGTGTGTGCATATAATATTACATTTAAAATGATTTTGTTTCTTTTGTATTTTGAAAATGAAATGTTATAAATATCTTAAATTCATTTTTCATTTTCACTGTAGTAAAAAATTAAACTTCATTAAAACGTCTGTGTTGTTGATTTGTTCTCTCTCTTGATATTTTCTTCTTTCCATAATAATTGTTACACATTGAAAAATAGTATGAAAGTTTTGACAGTTGTCAAATTGTTCTTTCTTTTGATATTTTTCTTCCTTAATTAGTGCACCCTTATAAATTAAAGAATCTTTATTAAAGATTTGATAGAGGTATTGGAAATTTTTTGTTTTTTCTCATTATCTTCATTTTTTCTTCATTATCTTCATTTTTATAATAATGGGAGTTTACTGCACCATTTAAGTTATAACTAAGCTTTCTTGTGCTTATATGAACATAGCATTTTAAAATAATACTGAACTATATTAAATCAAATTTCTTATTCACATTCATGTCACTAATTCACAGATTAGAGTAACAAGTTTTCATACCTGTTTTTTGGATTAGAACAATATCAGTTAAAGAGAAAAGAGTTCTACTTTTAAATTTATTTCAAGTTGCAGAATTGTTTATCTATTTGTAATAATGTATACTGACAAACACAGCTATTTGGTTTGAAGAACTTCTGAAACTCTGAAATGTACATTGCTAATATTTATGCCCTTTACTACTGCATATGATTTTTGTATAATAGAATGTAAATTTGAAAATGTATCATATCTCTTAATATATTTATACAGAATACATTCAATAAGAATTAGTTAAGATACTCTAATAATAAAAATAGATTCTTCATCATTATATATTAAGACACCTTGTGACTTATCCAATTATTTTTAAATTTGTTATTCAATGTGAATTTTTTTGAATGGACTGAATAGATGCTGAAATTTACCCTTAAAAGAGATATACTTAGCAGAACAAAATTAATGGAATGCTAATAGTGTTTTCATGTCATTTATTACTTTGATCCATGTTGCTGTAGCCTGCACTATTCCATGATTTTTTAATTAAAATCTATATACATCACTATATGCAGCTTTCATAAACATTTGGATTAACTCTTCATTACATTATCTTTATTGCCAGAAATCTTATGCTTATGCATATTTCTCTCATTAGAAAATTAACTCATTTTAATTTGATTGTTGTAGACAACTTCATTTTACAATATGTACACCGAACCAAAGTAACATAGAAATGGATTTTATCAAAGTTATTTTCTTTGATAATAACTATTTGGAAGGAGAAAATAAAACTCATTTTCTTTCTCTTTTTTATTTCTAAAATTGATTATAAATGCTTGATTGCTATTGACTTTGTTAAATATCATCTTCTATCTTGAATTTGAAAGACTTTAAAATATGAATAAAGAAACCTTCTTTCTGCACAATAATCATAAATTTGTAGAATGAATATTCACATTCACTTAAAGCAGTGTACTAACTGATAAGAGAGCACATTAGCTAAGAAAAAATAATTCATAGAGCATTTTCCCAAAATTACAATAAAGCCTTAAGGAAAAGAAAAGGTAAACAAGTTCCAGGAGGATTGTTAGTTCTATATGATTTAAGGAAAAAAGTGTAAATAAATTTATATGTCAGAGACAAACAGAGAGAGAAAAGTATGGAACTAAAATAGTGGCAAAATATAAATAAATGTATTTGTTATCAATAATAGGCAGTGAGCTTCAGATAAAGGCAGTAAGAGAATGTGTGGGTTGTAGTGAATTTCAATACAGCCTTAAAGGTAGCTAAAAGCTGATTTGCTTTTTTATAATCATTCACCAACAGGCAGTGATGAAACACAGGTGCCCCAAAATACATAATTAAACTGTACTTAATTGTAGTGTTGAGACCAAGAAAAATAATCTCAACTCCTTATTGCAGATAACTCTCTAAATCTTTCTAAAGACCATTTTTTTAGTAGCATCTGTTCATGTTATAAATGTTGTTACTTTAAAAATTATTCATCTACTTTAAATTTTCTACCTATGGAATATATTTCTGAATTATATTCAGCAGCAAGAATGCTTAGACAAGTAAGAATTTTACATTGCAGCATTCTTTCATAACACATTTTGCAAGTAAATTGCAACATTTTTGACAAATATACACGATTAAAGAAATATAGGCACAAGAGAGTCAGATAAGATTTTTCTCTCTACATTGAGCAATACTATTTACATGAATGATTTTTTCCTTCATGCTAAGTTTAAGATTAAGTTTATGTGTAAACAACTGAACCCAGTTCCAATTTTTAAAGCCTTCTGTTGAAGTGTGTAGCAAAAAATAAATAAAGTGCAACAAAGGACAAACACATAATGCCGATTTAAAGTTAAAAGAAGACCTTAAAAGTAATTATTTGAATGGCATTACATTCCTACAGAGGACTTCAGACATTCTTTGCAGCAGTAAATAAAATTACAGAATTTTCTATCATTTTTTGTTAATTAAAAATAATTTAATTTATAATCATTTAATATAGATGTAATTATATGACTTTAGCCCTTTTTGGCTAATAAAGTGTCATACAAATAGAAATTATTTATATCATATGTAAATTTATACAATGAGTATTGTATTTCTGCTTTGATATTATTTTGTTTATTTGTTTGTATAACTTATTGTTAATGTTGTTTCATGGTACACCATATCATTTAGCAGCCTACGATTGCGTAAAATTTTATAAATAGCAAAATAGTTTATATTTTGGGAAATAATTTTAATGTGGAAACACTTCAACGTTCCCAGCATTCCATCCCCCGCAAAAAACAGGAGCATTAAAAAGAGTTTTGTACACTCTTTTTAATAGGATTTGTACAATCTCTATAACTCACTCAACAGTGAATTTTTGTAAACCTTGCTAAGTCTTCCTCATATATAAGGTCTGCTTCACTATTTATCTATTTGTTGCTTTGTGTGAAATAAGGCTTCCAAAATGAACATACATTTGTATTGTTCAATTAACTGAAGAATATAAATGAAATAAAGCCTACGGGAGGTTACCTTTTAAGTTTTTACAAACGACCACCAGGTGATGCTATTTGGATATGTCATTACTATTTTCATAACAATTGACATTAATTATAATGAAAACAGTTGCAGATTTGAAATTGACCGAGTAGTTATTTTAGTGAGCGTTTAAACAAAGCAATTTTGTAAAAAAAAAAAAAAAAAAAAAAAAAAAAATGGAACGTTCACCTGAAGGTTTTCGTTAAATGATGTTTTTAAAGATTTTATTAAAGTCCTAACTCAACAGTAAATCATAGAATTGCTTGGTTAAACTTTTGGCAATGAAGCACCATAAAAAAAGATGGTTTACAATTAGTTTTCAGAATTTCGTCGTGGTCGTGCGTCTGTAGATGATGGATTTCGTGAAGGTGGACCAAAATCGATTGTCATTCCAAAAATCAACGATTGCTGTGAGCAACATGATTGTGGAATATCGGTATGTGATTACAGTGAGATATACGCATCATTAAGCATATCGAAGACTGCAGTACATTCGATTATGTATGAATATTTAGCTGAGAAAAATATTTGTTCCCGATACATTCCGCATAATTTGATCGAAGCTCAAAAACCGTGTTAATTGGTGTAATGAAATGCTCAAAAAGCCCACCGTCTAACTGCAAAATCCGTATACAACATCGTAATAGGTGACGAAACTTGAATATAATCGTATGAACCGGAAACTTAAGTAACAATCCACTGTTTGGGCGTTCCAAGATGAACCGAACCCCACAAAAGTTGTTCTTTCACGAAGCACTTCCAAGAAAATGATCGTTTGTTTCTTCGGTTGTACTGGACATGTCGCAACTATTCCTTTAGAGGATCGAAGAACAGTTGATGTTGAATGGTATACAAACATTTATTTCCCAGAAGTGATTGACGATATCAGGAAAACAACCGAAAACGTCACATCATTCTTTATGAGACTACCACCGCTCACATAGCACGTCAAACAATTGATTACTTGAAGGAGAAAAACATCAAATTATGTCTCATTGGCCGTATTCATCTGGTTAATCGCTTTTTTGTTCCGGAATGCCAAACAAAAATGCTTGGACAGCGATTTTCATCACCTTAAGAAGCTGTTGAAGCCTTTAAAAACCACGATTTTGAGGCCAACTTCAGAGTGGAAAAAAAGTTTCGAGGATTGGTTGGAACAAATACAAAAGCTTATAAATCTTAAAGGCGAATATTGGCAAAGCAATAAAATAGTTTGCTTTAACATTTGTTCTTTCCTAGTTTTTGTAAAAACTTAAAGGCAATCCTCATAATTAAGCTCTTTGTATGATTGAGTCGAACTATACACTCTTATTGCTCCATTTGTTTATAATATGTAGAACTAGTTTCATGAACCCTTTGTTCTAAATAGTTATATATATTATAAACAAGTAAGTGGAGCAATGAAAGCATACAGTTCGACATAATCATGCAAAGATCTTAATTATATGATTAGCTTTGCTGTAGAAATTCCAATTAACATTTCTAGTTAAGTAAAGTCTACTGCTAAATATGAAAATATGGAGAAGATAAATATTAATGTTCTCCCTATTAATGATCAGATTCAAAACAGAAAATGTATATTGTTATGCATTATTGCAATAGGCTAACAAATAGGCACAAGTTTTATTCCTTTTAAAAAGGTTATATTATTGTAAATGTAAAAGGTATTCGTTTAATTTGTTTAGACATATTTATATAATTGTATATACCTTAGTATTACTTACCTGAATTTGTTAATGTTATTATACATATAAACATGCAGTAAATAATGTTTACAATTTTGTCAACATAATTCTAAACCACTAAACATTTATTTTAGAACAAAGGAATTAACATTCATTTGAATTCATTATCATATATATTATACAGACTGTGAACCAAATATAAGTCTTAAAGAAGTTGGCATAACCTGCTTGGGATGTGAGTATAAAGACATCAAAGAACATATGGCTTCTTTCATTTAATGCCCACCATAATCTCCTATCCATGTGATACCCAAATTAACAATATTGCAAGGGGTGTTATTTTTTATAATTTACCCTATCTTAAAATTTATTCTTTTTTCTGGTTGTAAAATATTATCATTTCAGCTAGACATTTATATTATTATTGTTCCTAAATGAACTAAAGTGTCATTAAAATAGCTATATTTAAAATTGGGTACAGGTGTAAAAGTACAAAATATTCTTGGTAGAAATTACAAAAAATGAAATGATTTTATATTTCAAATATGGGCATGCTCTGCTTAAATATTTAGGAATAGTTAGTTAGTTGCTCTTCCAGGTTAGTTCACTTAAAAATTAAGTTGACTCGCACTGAAATTTCTCCTGAACAGGTATTAAATGCAGCTAAGCACGAGCAGAGTAAACATTTATTTCTAGGCAGTAGTTATGGGAGGGATATGAAACTCCTGCTAAAGATGTATTTGGAAAATGACAACAATGTATGTGATGATGATGATGATGATGATGATTATGGCTTAAAAGGCGCAAAACTGCTAAGGTTATTAACGCCCAAACACACTGAAAGCTGGTTCTAGAATAAAATATATACACCCAAGTCCAATGTAGAAACGAGCATTAAGCACAATTGGCAATTACAATAAAAAAAAAATCCAAAACAAATAACAGGGGTAAAATAGTCAACAAACTGAAGATGGTACTAAAACACAGCCGCAAGAGCGAAAAATCATAAGTCTTATAATGGTTTGAAATTGTAACAACAATGCCCCAAAATAAAAACAAGGGCAATTTTGGTCAACAACAAAGAAGGACTGGTATTAAAACACGCCAACAAAGTGCTGAAAACAACAGTCTTGTGATGGTATAAAACTGTAGCATTAAAACCCCAAAACAATTAAAAAGGGCAATATGCACCACACAAATAAAAACTGGTACTAAAACGCATCAGCAAGAGCTGGAAACACAACAGTCTTAAAATAGTCTAAAAATGCCGTCATGAATGAAAGGATAAAACCTCACACCTTGCCCCAAAAACCACAAACACGGATAAAACGGAACACTCGCTCAACAGCAACCGCATCATTTGCAAGTAACTCCTCAATAGAGGAGGGCAAACCTAGGGAAAGTCAAAAAGCTATTAGATGATGGCAATCAAGTAAAATGTGACGCACTGTAAAGGGGTGGACACAGTGAGGGCAGGCTGGAGCAGGTTGACCATTAAAAAACAAAAGTATATCCTACTCCTGTGTCAGATTTCGAGCCGTTGGTATATATAAAATTCCATCCAGTAAAAGAAGAGATGATCTCCCTAAAATGACCACGAATAACAGGTGCTGCGGTCGAAGACTTAGGACAGGACGTGAGCCCAAGATGAACGGGGGTCTGTGCTGAAAGCCAAGGGGGAGAAGTAGTTTCCCCGGCTAGGAAAAAAGCAGGTAAATCCATGTCCAGAGTCCTTAACAGCTCTCGAAAACGGAACCCAGGAGATCTAGGACTAAAAGACCGAGCAGCAAAAATGGAGCGAGACACACATTAAAAACGGCTCGTTTGTGGGATGACGCGGTTGTGCAGCTAATCGACAACCACAAGCAACTAGTAAAACATCCCTACGATAAAACAATGGAGGTCTGAAGGTTCTCCAGACTTCGCACATAAACTTGACACAGGACTTGTTGGGAATGCTCCAATGGCGACACGGACACCCCAGTGATGAATGGGGTTAAGGCGACGAAGAACGGAAGGATGCTCAGAGCCATAAACCACACAACCATAATCCAGTTTGGACCGGATGAGAGAGCGATAAAAACGAAAAAGAATAGTCCGGTCAGCTCCCCAGGATGTGCCGCACACGTAAAATACAAAGAGAACGGTCACACTTGCCTCTGAGTTGTGCTATATGCGATGACCAGCATAATTTTCTGTCACATACCAAGCCAAGGAACCGAACTACGTCTGCGAAAGCAAGAGCGTCTGGGCCAAGATAGAGAGACGGTGGAGGATATTTCTTATAGCGTCAGAAGTTCATTCTGACGGTCTTCTCTGCGGAAAAACGGAACCCGTGATTCACACTCCAAGCGTAAAGGCGGTCGAGACAGCATTGGAGGCGGCGTTCCAAAAGACAAGTTATCCGAGAAGAAAGATAGATGGCAAAATCTTCAACGAACAACGGCGATTGGATTCCTGGCGGTAAACACTCGGTGATGGAATTGATAGCAATCCCAAACAGTGTGCAACTAAGTACCAAGCCCTGAGGTACACCGTTCCCTTGAATAAAACTAGATGATAAAACTGATCCCACGCGAACATTAAAAACCCGGTCTTTCATAAATCCCTGAATAAAAATAGACATACGACCACGTATATGCCAATCGTGAAACGTTCGAAGGATACCGCTTCTCCAACAAGTATCACAGACTTTCTCCAGATCAAAAAATACGGCGATAGTTTGACACTTCCGTACAAAACCGTCCATTATGTGGGTGGTTAGAGACACAAGATGATCGACTGAGGAGCGATGACGCCGAAAACCGCACTGGGCGTTCGTCAATAAATGTCTCGACTCTAACCACCACATAAGCCGCCCGTTAAAAATGCGTTCCATCACCTTGCAAACGCAACTGATGAGGGAAATCGGACGGTAACTGAAAGGAAGGTGTGGGTCCTTTCCAAATTTAAGTATGGGTACAACGGTGGCCATTTTCCAGGCGCTTGGAAATGTTCTATTGCACCAAAAACGGTTAAACATCTGGAGTAAAAGCGCTTTTCCTTCCGCTGACAAATGGTGCAACATAGCAACATGAATGCCATCTGGCCCTGGTGCGCAGTGTCGAGAGTTCGTAAGCATATCCTCCGTTTCCCTGGCTGTAAAAGGGACATTATAGCACTCCTGGTGGTCGGAGGCAAAAGGGGAACCTCTCGACTCAACCTGCTCCTTTAATGTGCGAAAAGAAGGAGGGTAATTGGTAGAGCTCGAAATATCAGCGAAAGTGCGTCCTAAAATAATGGCGATATCATCCGGAATAGTATGCCTTCGATTCGATATCCTAAGACCGGGTATAGGCGTAAATCTAGGTTTGCCTTCAACACGGCGCAGCGTTGCCCAAACTGCAGAGGAAGCCGTTGTACGGGTAAAAGAGGAGGCGAAAGCCTTTTTGCTATCCTTAATCACTCGACGGCATTAACGCAGTTGTTTATATCGAATCATGTTCTCCAATGTAGGGTGGCGACGAAATACTCGCAAAGCACCTTGGCGTGCACGCAAAGCATCCCAGTATTCGTTGGTCCATCAAGGAACCGGAAGGCGTCTAGGATGGGAAGACGACCGGGGAATAGCCTGCGAAGCGGCTTTGATTACGACCGTTTCGAGGTGCTGAACCGCGGCGTCGATGGATGGGAACTCACACCCTGAAAAGATGGCTGAAGAACGGAACAGGTGCCAATTCGCTTTGATAATAAGCCATTTCGTCGCGCTTTGAGAATGTGCGTGTGTAGATAGGAGACGTACTTGACACGAGAAGTGATCAATGGAGTGCAAATCAGAGATGATGTTCCAAGTAAAGGTGTACAGCAAGCGAGGCGAAAGCTGAGAGAAAAGATCCTCGAGACCAGTCACAGCGACAGTAGCAGATTGAGGTAGGTAAATAGTACAAACCATGAAATAAAGGCCAGAAAAGTAAACTGTAGCTGCTACAGCCTGTGCAGGAGTCTGAAGGCTTAGTGAAGAGCTGTATACGTCACCTGTGATGAGAATTAAAACGCCGCCATGCGCAGGAGTGCTGTCTTCGGGAGGGAGATCAACTCTCACAGAAGAGTAATCGCGGAGAGTGAAAGAATCATGTGGTCGAAGTTTAGTCTCTTGGAGACACACAAACGGAAAGTCAGTCGAGCGTAAAAGTAACTCCAGCTCAGGTCTTCGACTGCCAAATCCACGCACATTCCATGAAAAGATAGCCATTGTTAAAATGAGATAAAATAAAATACCACCTTACTTTTTAATCGGTGCAGGACGAATCAATCGTCCTTTCTTTAATCGCGTGGGATTGGGTGGTTTGTTTGGAGCAGGCACACCCTGCTCCATGACCTCCTCAGAGGGAGGGCTCTCCCGCTTAGAGGCATCCACCGACTCCAACACCTGCAATCGGTTGGATGTGGGAATAGGCGGTGACGGCGACCACCTAGCGGGCTTGCTCCCATCATGGGAGCGGGACCTCCGAGGAGGAGAAGGGCTCTTTCGCTTATCCATCGGAGTGGGCGTCTTGATAAAATCAGTCCTGGTATAAGCGGTCTTTAATTTAATTTATTTATTTAATTAATATAATTTCCTGGGCATTAAACACAGTCGGCTTAGATTTTATGGTAGTTCGTTTCGGAGAACTTAGCGCATTAGGGACCCGTGTAAATACAAAGTCACAAATCTGCGTACTACTGTCTCTTTTTTGACCGCTGAAGAAGCTACTGCGCTGTATATACCGGTCTTAGGTACTGGGGGCTGGCAAGATTGAAATCGCTTCCGGGCTTCCACAAAGGAGAGTTTTTCCTTAAATCGGATTTCCTGGATACAGCGTTCTTCGCGATAGCGAGGACAGTACCGGAGAGGCTGGATGATCCCCTCGACAATTCACGCAGACGGGCTGGGATGAACATGCTCCTACATGATTTTCCAGGCCGCAGTTTGCACAGATGGAAGTGGCACTCTTACAAGAAATGCATGTATGGCCAAAACGCTGGCACTGATAACATAGCAACGGGCTCGGGATATACGGGGGCACCTCGATCACTTCATAGCCTGCTTTAATCCTCTGCGGTAGGTTTACCTTGTTAAATGAGAGGAAAAGAGCACGGGTAGGCTGTACTTCTCCGTCTTTCCTCGCCTGTACTCGATACATGGACGTGACCCCTTGGTCTTCCAAACAACTTTGGATTTCCGGGTCGGATATATCGTCAAGAACATTAGTTGTTATAACTCCTCGCGACGAATTTAGCCATTTATATTACTCGACACGGATCAGATATCCGTGGAGAATCGCCGCCTTGAGCAATGAGTTACTCTGTGACATTCCAACTGTCTCCACTAAAAGAGATCCATTGCGAAGTCGTGTGCAGGATTTCACGGGTCCAGCTATGGTGTCTATGCCCTTCTGAATAATAAATGGGTTTACCCTAGTAAAGGACTGACCGTCATCTGTACGACTAATGACTAAGTAACGAGGTAAAGGCTTCTCAGTTACTTCTTTTACTTCCAATCTCTTACGTTTCGTTTGGGTAAAATATTTTCATTAACTATAGCGATTTAATCCTCCACCATTTCAACTGTCTCCAATTGCAGGGTGCTTCCTGGGCGCCACCCCAGGAAGGAGCTTAGGTTATATGCTAAGATAACCTCAGGATCACACTTTCCCGTAGGTTTACAAAGGGACCCAATTGCCTGCAGGAAGTACAAGAGCTCATGCAATAGCCCTTCCCCGGGCCTGGCCTTTACCAGGGGAGCAGATCGGGTGCCTCGGGGTCGCTACGCCCCGTACCCAAAAAATTGGGCCCTTGAGGGGACAATGTATACAGATTAATTAATTCTAACACTGGACTTGCCCATGTTATGGAAGGTTTGGTTCTTTTGATTTTGTCAAAGGTATTATATAATGATAGTGAGTAGGGTAGGGAATAGCCTGGATAGAGATAATCACTACCAAATTTAAAATATTTATGTAACATACATATGGTAGGATTGTTTGGGAGCTATTTAAGCTAGAATCCACTGAAAATGTGCATAAAGATAATACAATAATTTTGAACATTAAAACCTGAGAAATGGAGCATCCTTCAGATGTGACAAATGTATTTCATGATTACTTATTCAATATATGAAGCCATTTAAATTTATATTCTAATGGAAAAAAAAGAGCACTAAGAAAGTTGTAATCATCAATTTCCAATCTACACAATGAATTCAAACCAAGCATTACTACCTCAACAGAAATCAGCAATATCATCAGAAAACTAAAATAAAAAAAAAAAATATTCTGCTATGATGAAACTAACTAAAAAAATATAAAGTGCTGTAATAAGTAAATAAATAAGTATGTGTATTTCCAAATTGGTTAAAGTGCTCAGTGTGAAACCTCTAAATGAAACAAGGAGAAAAGGAAAGTGCTTCCAAATACTGACACATATCCATCTTACCAACATTTTCAAAAGTGGTTGAGAATGTAATGTTTAACAGCCTTTATTATTATTATTATTATTATTATTATTATTATTATTATTATTATTATTATTATTATTTAGAAATTAACAATATTCTTGGCAAAGGCCAATCAGGTATTATGAAAGAAATTTTCACAGAAAATTTAATATTTAAATTCACTAATGAAATGTTAACCTTCTTCAATGTAAAGGTCGCATATAGGAGGAATAATTTGAGACTTAGTGAATGTTAATGACTATAACTATCATGAAATTCTGATAGTAGAATTAGTCTTTATGGAATAAAAAAGGAAAATGTAAAATATTTTACATCCTACCCTAGTGAAATTAAACAATAAGTATAGATACATTGCCCCATTTAAAGTTTAAATAAGTGGGGAGTAATTAAACATGAAGCCTCACAATATCCATCATTTTCTAATTAATATAAATGATCTGTTTTTATCTACCAAAAGTATAGCTAATTGTGTATATATGTAGATGGCAAAAGCATGTTGGTAAATGGTTATAGTTTAAATGATTATGTATTTAAATTAAATCAAGTTTTATATTCCTTATGCTTGTGCCTTACAGCTAATTAGCTTTCTTTAAATTTAGATATAACAAATGTTATGAAATTTCTCATCCACAGATCTGCAAATAAGAATTACATAAAGGGAATGCTAATGCAGCAAATGTATGAAATTCAATTCTTTGGACTGCAAATAGAAAACTATCTGAATTAGAATATTCATATTGAGCTTCTCATATTTAGACTTAGCTCCATACGTCATGCAATTTATGTATTATGAACCTTGAAATCACTGAAGACTATTAAGTAGTCTATTATGCCTATTTTATCTTAGCAGTCTTGGTGTTAAAGAAGAGAAAAGAAGCAATGCAAATAATTTCAAGTATACATAGCAGACATTCAAGCAAAAATCCTTTTAAACACCTAGAAATACTGAATATTTTATGTAAATATATATTATCCCTATTGATATTTTATTTCAAAATGAAGAAAAATTTATGCTACACCAAGATATTTGTGACAAAAAAGCTAATCAAGAAGAAATTTACTATCTAACAATGGCAAATCCTTCAAAATTTCTATTTAAATATACCTATTTTTAATACTTACTATTCTATAAATGATTACATAAGTGACAACAAACCATGTTGATGTGCATCTTTTGTATATACAGTGTGTATGTAATCATGCATATACACTAAACTAAACTGAACTACTGAAATGATTTCATTGTCATTCTTGAGAAGGGCGCACATGGTGACTGGAAAGTCACATGTATGTGCTCAGTAAAAATGCCATTCAGTCAATAAGTAATCAATACTCAAACTAAGTACTAAATCATCTCCTATTGTTCTTTGTTACAGGTGACAGATGACCAAAATATTTTAGAAAAATTCTATAGTAGTCCTTGATGAATATTATTCATTTCATAATGATATTACAATGCCATTCTTTTAACTTGCAATACATTTAATGTCGGGCACAATCACTGTAATTCTTAAACACTACCGTACAAAAGCACAAACCATTAAAAGGACGATACTATGGATATAAATCCTGAGTTAATTAAAAAAACTTAGCACAAATGTTCTTATAGTTAAGAATTCATTCTCACAGTGTTCTGTCTGAGGGCAATTTCTTTACTGCACACTAGACAATTTCATACATTAATTGATATTATTGTATGATTCAGTTGAACTACACACTGTTAAAGCTTCACTTACTTTTCATAAATGTATGGAACCAGTTTCAAGAACATTTAGTTCCCATCTTCAGCCAGGCTAAAGTTCAACTGTCGGATCATTTGTTGAGCTGTGGGAATGTATATTCTGCTCTGGTGGTGGTGTGATAAACTTGTAGTTTATGTTTTCTTAAGCGAAACCGGTTCCATACATTTATGAAAAGTAAGTGAAGCTTTAAGAGGGTGTAGTTAAACTGAATCATACAATGTTATCAATTAATATGATTAGCTTCACTATGCAAGTTCCAATTTACATTTAAGAAGTAATTTCATACATTTTTGCATTTTTTGAGGAATAAATACTATGGTTACTTCCCATAGCTTTCTACAATAATGAAGAGATGAAGATAGAACAGTGATGGAGTAAGTGGCAGAGGAAACCAGAGTACCAGAAGAAAAACTGTCCAAGCACCACTTTGTCTGCCACAAATATAAATTATGATCAATGGGACTGAGCCAAAGACATGTTGGTGGCACAAGGTGTGTAGCCACTTGGCTAAGGTAGTACCTTCTTCTATAGGGTTATAAAATATAAACAAAACTAAAAAAATATGAATAAGATTCATAAGGTTCAAAAAATCCCCAATGTACTGAAAGTTTATTATATTTCAATAATTTCTTGTTTGTATAATATACATTTTGTTTTCAGCAATAATGTTTTAATGATTCATCATTAAAGCATTCTCTCCCTATATTCACATTCATTTGTTTTAAATACTAACTAAGAGGCATTAGAAATCTTGAAACTAATTAGATTTAATAAGAATTATCCTTTACAGTATATAGACCTAATTTTATAATACCAAACAAATTGAAGTAAAATTTAAAAGAATCTAACTAAATATATTTTTCCTAAGTTTTTCAGTTGGTTAGGAATTGATAAATTGCCTTGAAATTTTCCCTCTAGTATGTCTGTAATAAAAACAGCAATTTTATAAAGATTTTCAAATTGAAACGATATATTGCCAAATAACCGGTATTTATAAACCAAAAATTTTCCCTTCAACTTCAATGAAGATAATAGAAATATATTTAAAAAAGACAACGATCATTTGTAAAATTCATTGTTTATATGAGAAACACCTTCTGCATATAACAGCATGTTCTATTTGATATCCTCTGTTCTTAATAAATCTGTAATGTTATGTTAATAGAGTATGGATTTATCATGTCCATATTTTTACTCAACTACTACTTTATACAACATACCTGGCTGCCCTATTAGTGAAAGTTTAGATTTTTTGTATCAGTTATGACTTCAGAAAGGAACCAAATATCTAACCATTAGTGTCCACTGATCTATTTAAGTATTGCAAAAATTATAAAATTACTAACATCATGAACAATTTGTAAGATCAATTTACATACATTATATATATGCGTGTGTGTGTCCGTGTGTGTGTGTGCGCGCGCGCGCATGGTGTAAGTGTAAAATCAACTATGTGCACTAATAATGTAAAAATTAGTCTTTAAAAACGAATAATGTAGCATTGATTAATTCTCATTAATACAGTGCAAACTCTTCATATCATAAAGCCTTCAGGCTGTATAAAACAATATAGCAGTTCAAAATGTGCATTATAATAACATCACCTAAATTATAGCATGCAGGAAGAACAGTAGTACTCTTATCAATATTTGTATCCATGACTTGATAGTTATTATGAAAATGTAAATTTTTATGATATTATTAACAGAGTCAACTCTAAACTTATATAAGAAATTGTGTTTCATCTTATATATTGAATTCTAGGGATCAGCAATAAGCTTATTATATATTAATTTCAAACATTTTGGAAATGATTCCAGGTACAGAAACTTTTGTCCCGACAAATTGAAATTTTCGCATGTACAACATACAAACATAAAAAAATCCAGTCATAAACAATTTTAAAAATCAATGAAACAAATTCTGCTAACTCACATGCCATCCTGTGTTAGTGAATGTTTGCAACTAAAATTTTAAACCATTTTTAAAGTCAATAGTTTTTAGTAAAGATACTAATCTATATTTTAATTATGTTTTATGTACCAAAACATAGTTTAAGGGAGGAGTTCACCATAAGCCTATCATATGGTATGTCTGTACATCTGAAGATTGTGCATATCTTCCAATAAAATTAATAAAATTATATAATTATGTATACAAACATTACATACAAGATCAATATTACGGTATTTTTTATAATTTATTGTATTGCATTTTTATAAACTTTCCGTATAGCTTTAGGCGATGGCAATAATTTTTGTCGATTTGACCAAAAGCGCGCCATGATCTTGAGGAGGCTTAAAGAACCATAATTGAATTTTAGCGACCCAAACCGCATATAGCGAGTTACTTAAGTATCTTCGATCGTTATCGATCAATAAATTGAAGTGTACAAATCTCGCTACCGTCGATATGCTTTTTTTTTTCTTTTCGAAACTCGAAGCTCAACCCTGGAGCGAATGACGGAAAAGAGAGCTTTCAATAATCTTTTAACTTTTTGCAGGTCTGAAGAGCACTTTCGTCTCGAAATCAGACATCTCTGACGTTCTGATCCTCGTTTCCCTTGACTGTTATTTTAAATTTCGAATAAAAAGTTCCTTAGGCAAATTGCACCATCGATACATGTAAGATATTATGCAATGCCCGCAAATCGAAATGTTGTAGTTTTGCAACCTCGACAGCTGTAGTTCCATCTACTTCCGCAATGAGTTTGCAGGAATTTCAAGAAATAAGGTGGAAGAAGGAGCGAGCAGAAGCTGACAAAATACTCTACCACGCCCAATTATCACACGAAGTTACCGATTCAATGCTCCTCTTATATTGCTGGTATTGATGTTTGCGATCAACACCACGGGAAATTCGGATGCGAACAGGCAATGCAGAACTAGATCGCAAGCGAGAATTTCGATGAAATGAGAACGGGTGAAGGGATTATTCGGCAGATATCCACGTATCTGTTCGGTTATCATGATACAAATACGAATCTCTTGGAACCTATCTCCAGAGTATGATAACATTCAGAAAAAACGAGCACGTACATTGGTTCCAAGAGAGCCTTCTTACCCATACTTACCAAGATGCTGGTCATGATGCAGATCAGATACATATGTTTCGTTAGCATTCATGTTCGCCGTTAAATCGTAAAACAGCACTGTACAGCCCTTTGCGTAAGTTTATCTCGAAATCGAATGTCCATGATTTTCGAAGGTATTTCCAGTCCGTCCTACAACATCTCAAAACACTGCAAGAAGTGCTCGCTGACGAAATCAAGTGTCAGTGGCTGCAAGGGAACTGGTTGTTGGTTTACGCGCATCTCGATGAAGTTCATGTCTTAAGTGCTCAATAATAAACGGATTTTTATGGTAGTTACCTCTGTAGGCATTTTTCGCATGGGAAGGGAGTCCCCCGTAATGTCCTTTACAAAAGTCATCTTCATCATGTGAGGCCCTTTTCCAATGAGAATACCACAAACGTGTTGCTGTGAGTATTTTTCGGAATTTTAAAGGCACGCAAATCGACGTCGATCAGATCATATTTGGCAATGATTTTCGTCAGGGCTTCCTGGTGGGCTAGCAAGATTATAAAAGAGGGGTATTTGCGCTATAGATGGAGTTTTGCAGAGGTCACGATCATTCTTCCCTTTAGCGGAGGTTTAAAAACGAGGCGAAACTCGGGAATTGGCCGCGTGACCATTATCGCCACGGAGACGTTATTCAGCAGATATTTATCTTGGTTGAACGGCGCGCTAGACAGGTAGCTCATAATATCCAAATCTCTGTTTCCCTCGGTGATTTCAAAATGCCATATTGAGGCGGAATTATCCAAACCGTCCCTAAATCTGCTCTTCCACAGCAGATTTAGGGAATTACTGACTAGCGTGATCTCTCCCCCATCCTTTAGATTTATTTCATCCTGACTATACCTGTTAACAACCTTAGTTATCCATGTGAATTACTGGACAATGCAAATATACTTCTAAAATAGTCAAGGGCATAAAATTTTACTTATGTCCTCGTTTCTGTATAAACTCTTAAAGAAACTACTTACTGCCCTGCTTGCCAAATGTTGAAAGTCAAGAGCATAAAATTTTACTTATGTCCTTGTTTCTGTATAAACTCTTAAAGAAACTGCTTACCGCCCTGCTTGCCAAATGTTGAAAGTAAAACATGAAGTGGTTTTAAATGCCTTGTCTTATAGTATGGTGGTATTTTTGGGACCTATAATTACTCTAAATTACAATGCCCTTTGGACAATATAGTAACCAGATGAACTCAGTGTTGATGATGGTATCTCTAGAAGGGGACTTAATATTGCTGAATTAAAATCCACATTCACACAGATGTAATATGCACAAATAATGTGTAACATGATGATTTTAAGCCCTTAAACAAGACATAATATACTTATCTTTTATATAAAATGTAATCTTTTGATTAACTGCCAGGAAATATTTCTTGAAAAGTGCACTAGGAAGAGCATGATCATACAAAGAGGTAGAAAGCATTTCCCTGAGCAATTCTATAGCATTCCACTAGAAATTACTTAGGATTTCTGTAAGTACAAGCCCTTAGAGTTTAAAATGTGACATAAGACAATTCAACAACTTAATACAACTTAATAAAAAGTTTATAATAATGTTTTATAAGTTTTACCAAGTTTTAATAATTTTGTATAGCATTTGAATGCAGTACTAACCACAGGATTGACGAAATGGCCATAACCAATAGTTAACTAAACAGAATTAATCTTGAACTGTAGGGACAACTTCAAGAGGTGATTCCTTACCAGAAAAGAAACAAAAATTTCAATGAATGTCTGGTAATAAGGGTGAATCTGCAACAGAATAGCATGAGTTTTTTCTTACAAATTTTAGAATAGGCACTGCTCCATGGGCCTCAGTGCAAGTGCTCTTGGGTTGCATCATGGATTGATGCATCCATTCTAATGTTCCAACCTGTATTCAATTATGAGTGGGACATTGAACAGGATCTTCTAATCCAAACCATCTTCCAGGTTAGATATTGTTGAGATACTTGCACATGATAATGCAGAAATTAGCTGGAACATTATGCATTAACCACATGGCCTGTTGTACAGTCAATGGCATGTTTTTAAGCAGGACAGGTAGTGTTTCCCTTAGAAACTACCAATACTTTATGACATTGAAGCATTTTGAAAGAATAATGAGCCCAAATAGGTGATCCCCAAACATTGATGGTAAGCCATTTGCTAATTTTGAGCTTCGCTCTTTCCTTATGAATGCTGATAAGCACATAGATGATTGTTATATGTTGGTGATAGTTTGTACAAAAGGTTATTTCATTTTGAATAATAATTCTGGCAGAAATTCCATAATGGTAGCGATCTGTGTATCAAGAATCAAACCCTTGTTTTAAATAAAAATCTGCTTGTCATAACCTCTGTACATGTTGTAGGCAATAGGGTTATTAGGAATTTTCACATTATTAGATATTAAATAGTCACTTAGCTTACACCATGCTGGCAGGCTACTTGCCAGGGGCTTGAACTAGGGTTATCCTCAATGTCTTGTGGAACAGCATTCCTTCAGTTCAGGTGTGTGAACATGATGCAACCACTCTCCATGTTCACCCCTTTTAATGAAAAATTTCCTTCTTACACCAATGATGATATATTGATGGAAAAGTGTTGTGATTCAGTTGCTATTTTTAAGAATAAGTTTCCCAATAAACCCTGCAACCTCCTGACAATTGCAATTCTTTTGTTGAAAAGTCAGAACCTTCTCTGCTTTTTCCTGATATAAAAATTGAGTCATTTTATCAGAGCTTCATAAATAAATTCATTTAGGAACAGAATAGAGGCATATGTACTTGCGAGGGACTAATGCAATAAAGAAGATCATTGCTTTCTTTACATGTGTTTATAGAAATACTTTGGTTCCTTTTCCACTCATGAATCACCTCCTAGTTTGTCTCTATAATTCAAATTCAATCTGCTTAAAGCAATTGTAGAAGTGAATCTATATCCAGTAGAAGTCAAAATGCTAAGGCTAACTCTAAAATGGCACAGGATCTCCAAAATATTTGTGGTTTATTTCTTACTGATAATTCTGATTAATATGCATTTTTTATAAGTAAATTGAAGTTTTTTTGTCCTCAATTCAAATTGCAAGTAAAATTTTTCCATCAGGCAATTCTTTTTTGTATTTTATTTTATTTAAAATTTAATGTTCTTTATCCCCTGCAAAGGAATAAGTTAACTTTATATTTACTGTTTTGCTCTATATGAATTCATAGAAATGAGGATTTCTTTATGCTGGAAGCCAAAATGTCACAACTACACAGGCTTATTCATATAGAGACACATTCTTACATATTTAAATGATTGATTATTATATAAGCAGAGAGCCATTAAAAGATGATGGTGTTCCTTTTAACACAAGTTTTTATTCCCTTTATGCCTGGTGTTTTGTGTTGTTTATTTTGTTCACTTTTTTACATTATTAGTTGTTGTTTATGAAAGTTTAACATGTCAGGAAAGTTTTTAAACCACCCAGATAATTGAAACCTCAAAATATCAAAGGTTGCAAAATACTAAAATATATAAATAAAATAAATATTAGAGTAAATTTTTAATTAGTTTTTTATTTTATGATGAACATAAGTAACATTTCAGTAAATATAGTGTACAAATTTTCATATGCAACACACACACGCACACGCACACACACACATATACATATATGCAAAAATAAAGTTACAATATTAAGACAACATTTATATAAAATAATTATAGGCGGGCTAAATGTGCTAGGCTTATTCATATATTAATCTCATTTGAAGTTCTGTAAATGTGTATGTTATAACATATATATTAGGGTTTGAAATTAATGTAAGGAGAAATACATTTGTTAGCCGAGCATTTTTTTAATTAAGGAAATTAAGAAAGGTTCTTTGTTAAGTTATCTGTATATTGGAATTAGTGTTTTTTTACTTTACCCTATTGCACCTTACATTATGCTATTAATTATATGAAAAATTCTTGATTTTCAAAAAAAATTAACTTCTGCTTGCTACAAACTGTTTCTGGGCAACAGTTAACTTATATACTATAAACTGTAACACTGAAAATGTTAAGCACAAAATCAATGGTAATCCTTTTTTTTGTTTTTCACCTTGAATATAATCCAGTATGGCTAGTAAGTCTTTCTTTTTTCTTATGTAATTTTGCCTTTAACATTATAATCCTGATGTCTTCAACGGTCTTCTTACAATTTAGAATGTGATAATCATGATTCTTTTTCACAGAAAGTTTTTAATTTTTATTACACATGGTTCTAAACCTCTACCCTGATTTCCTGAAGTTTGGTAAGCTCAAATGTTATTTAGGGTTATGAGGTTATCGTTTTCAATGAAAATGAAATGAAATTATAAGATTATCAATTGCCTCTGGAATATTATGGAAATTGTGGATCTTAACTTTTACTATCTGAAATGACTTTGGCAGTATTTGCATATGCGGTAATTTCACATAAGTCATCAGGAGAATACTCACTTTTGTAAGTCCCTTGCATTTCTATGTTACATAGAAATGACAGTCATATGAAAAAAAGTTGTAACTGGTGGTCAGAAATTTATGTTCAACATTTTCAAATAAGCAAAGAAAGACTATATAAATTGAAACAAAAACTAAAATTTTATTCTTATTTTGACCAATGCAGTTATCACTCCATATAGTCAAATATTTCTTTGTTGTGATACCTATATTCAACATTGTTAGCAATAGACTTTTCCTATAGACATATAAGCATTTCATAATATCACAGAACAGAAATGTAAGTTGAAAGTTGAAACAAGAGAAATGACTTCTATAAAATATTTCTCTGTATGTCATTGAGGGAACAAAGAGTACTTGCTATAAGTAGAGACAGCATATATTACTTCCTGGATGTTGAAAACAGCAGTACTCTCATTCATAACCTCTCTTGCTTGTTCACTTTTCTGAAGATGAAACTATACCTTTAGTTTGATTTCCAAGCTTATTTTTGGTTGTGGTGTATAATTTGGCACTGCAAATGGCAATCCAAATGCATTTTGACATATTTATTCAGATTTTTTACATGACAAGTTTGGGAAATCTTTCTTAAATACTAAGTAGTAAACTCTGTAGGGCAAGTAGACCTTAGATTCTTTTCCTTAAAATAACTTATATTTAAATTGAGTTAAATCACTTTATTTGAGTTCAGATCAAATAGTATAACACATGTCTTTGGTAATAGATTAAATGTGGTGACAGATAAGCTGCTAGTCAGTGGATGTAAACTTATAACCATCCTAGCTCTTTCTCACATCTCCATAATGGGTTTTCCCCATTGTATTCGTTATTGTGACAGTTTAAATAGCTTTCTTTCCTGCTATAAATTTTTTCATAATAATATTTTTACATATATGAAGCAACCTTCCCTTATGATTAGAAGAACAGTAGATTATGGTTGGTTTCTCCAACTTGTAACCTACATTGTCACATGTGCCATGTTATCTGCTCTTCATATTAACAATACTCAATATTTGTATTTGATGTAATTTCCAATGAGCTGGAAGCTCATCATGCAGTGCATTTTGTGTCTGCTGAAAATTCTGTGAACGGAAATTTGCATTTGCGTATAACCTAAAATAAATACCATCTAACATTAATTAATTTCTTTTATGTATTAAACTTCCTTGTACTACTATTAATATTGCTATTGTTGTCTGCATGATACAAATTCAGCTACACTGAGTTATGTTATGAAACAATGTATAAAAGACTAACCTGTTTAAGAGGCCTTGGCTTCCCACAAATTAGTTAATTTTTCCTTGTCAGACAGGGTTGTCCATTACTTTTAATCTTCTTTGCTCTGACACAAATGAACCAAGTTTCCAGATCTTTTAGGTGCTTCTACAGATTTTGCATCATTATTGTTATAGTTATAACAATGAACGCCACACATATAGGATTGTCATAGTAAGAATGAACTTTTAACAGATATTGGCAAAAGGCTAATGTATATTTAAAGATAATAAAGGATGCACCTTCATTGTCTAGTGCTCATAATTCATAGCCATTGATCTAATACATAGCTTGCAAAATGACATAGCACACATTAATATAAACAAAACAACTTAATTTAGCAAAATATAGAACAACTTGATATTTCAAAGCATCAGTTTTTACTACATGTATAGTTTTTGAGATGTCACTTGTAAAAAGTGTTATGAACTTTACTTTCGGTGTAAGGGTAGTTGGTGATTTTCATAAAAATTTGGCCCCAAATAAGTATTATACAGTATCACATGTTAAGACTTCTCAGTGAATGGAAAATAGCATAAACATATGCCATTTGTAATTTCTATGATTTGGAGGAAACCAAAGAACCATAAAACTGCTAGGTATTTCTCCTTAATGAACATGTATGAAATTACATCAAAACTAAAACAAACATTTTAGTATTTCAATTTGCTCTCTGCAATGAGTATTGTGTTACATACTGGAAAGTAACTATGTATAAAAAATATTTGCTTTCATAATCTTAATTCATAGCTCTGACTCTAACTCACATTGAAGAAGAGAGAGACAAGAGAAATGATCCTACATTGAAGCAAGTTCTTCATCAGAACCTTACTTAATAACTCAAGATCTCATACCTCTTATTTTGAATTTAAACTTTGTAAACAGTAACCTGAACATTTAAATTTCAGACATAAAGGATGAAATATACTCCATAAAGATTCAAGAATATGCATTCACCATAAGCTGTCATAGTGATTTCATTGATATTTTTCTAATGTAAAGGATAGAGATTTTTGTAATAATGTTTCCTCAGTTATGGGAGATCATTGATATTAACATTGAGCAGCTAAGTAGCTATGTTCATAGATTCACCAACACATAATTTTTGAAGTCTATATATAATGGCAATGATATCTCCTGAATGCCTGTAATGCATGTTGGTAATATTCATAATATGCATGAAAATATTAAATTGCTTTTAAAACAAACCAGTATAAAAAATTTAACTAAAACATCTACTGAGAGCGAAAGCTTAACTGCTTTGTTTGCAACTTGGGTACACTAAATTTTTCTATTTCTTATGTGAATGCGGCAATAGTTATAGGAAGTCTCAGTACATTAGGAAATAGGGCCTAAATGGGAATCTTTTATTTCTGGACATAAAAATATGTCAAATATCCTATATTGAGTCCATAGAAATATATTTAAATATGGTAAATGCAAACAATAAAAAAACCACTACAGTTATGAATTTGAAATCTTAATTCCAAAGTTAGGGATGGCAATCTCAGAGAAGGAATTTTTATTCCATTATGAATAAAATGACTAATAATAAATTTTGAACATTTTGAAAAACTATCAAATCCACTGGAACAATCAACCAGGCAGTTGTTCAAAAATTCTATTGTGGTTTTCTTGGGAAATCAAATTATTATTATATATTGAGAGAATCTATGAGATTTATCTTGGCTTTAAAGCTTCCTTTCTTGGACCTTCACCCAGATTTCTTACCAGAAAATCTGTGATCCTCCAGCAATAAGCATTGCAAGCATTTTATGATGGAAAAGAGGTTCCAAGGTAAATGGAGTTCAAATATACTGGTAACTGCTTTACCATGAACAGAGGCATTGCAAGGGCAATATGTGCCCAAAAATCATCGTATACTCCTTAAATCTGATTGGGGGGGGGGGGCATTCATCATACTATGAAGTCACATTTTGTAAAAATTAATTTTTGCCAATATATAGAAGTTGGTTGGTTGCTGGTGAGCATTTTAGATGCTGATATATATATATATATATATATATATATATATATATATATATACATATATACATACACACACACAAACAGACTTATATATATAAGTTAGCTGCATTTCATTAGATGTTCTTTGTTTAAGATAGAATTCACGACCTTACACAATGGGCAGTAGCTGTCCTTGGTTAATTTCATTTTGAAGAGATGTTCTGACAAGCAATTAAGCTTGACAATCAAGCCGGATTGGCAACTACTATTTTTATTGGTTACAATAAAAGCTGTTTGAAACTCTTTTGATGATTATATGGTTTTCCTTTAAGTCGTTGTTAACTATTTTGTTGTTCTTGTTCAGTTATTAATTCTTTTATGAGTTTTAATTTAGAAGAAAGTTCTAATTCAAAGGATGGTTTCAATTTTATAGTGGCCTCTTTTTTTTTGTTAAAGTGTGAGCAATCTCATTCAGCTTTAACCACACATGGTTCAGGGTCCTTTATAACACTATTTCTGCATTTCTGATGTGGATTGTATAAGATTTATTATTTTATGAATAGTGTATTGGTGGGTCATTGTGATTCCATAATACTTTGTAGTGCTGCTTTAGAGTCACTTAAGACAAATTCTTTTATTCATGTTATATATCATATCTAAAGCTGTTCTAATGGCATTTATTTCACCACTAAAATTGTTAGCATACTGTCCCAAAGATGTATATTGAGAGAGTTCTTCATAGAATATTCCAAAGCTTGCTTGTCCATCTATATAAACTCTTCACCATGCATCAGTCAGATAATAGTTGTTTAGTGTACTAAGTGTTGTGAATCTTAATACTTCAGGTAGCCATCCTTCTTGGAGACAATTATATACCGATATGGTTTCACGCTGATATCTATATATTGTAAAGGGTCAGTTGGTATAATGGCAGGTTTAGTGCTTATTATTTAAATTTTGTCTAAATCTTCTTTCTGTATATAACTTTTGAAAGCCTGTTGTGTTTTTAGTCATGGTATGCTGTCATAAATATAAAACCATTTATTCCTGTGTTGATTTTTTTTAATTTCTGTCTGAGTGTTGCTGTTTTAATATTTAGCTATGTTTTAATTATGCAGATTGTTAATTATGCTCTGCATTGTAGTAATAGGTGCTTTATTTTATGGCTCCCATTATTATTATTATTATTATTATTATTATTATTATTATTATTATCATTAATATTATTATTATTATTATTATTATTATTATTATTAATGACCAAGATTGCATTGAATCCAATTTAGTAGAGATGTGATGTCAGAAGTTAAGAACATATTAGAAAAATTAAATATAGATATTTTATGCATTCAGTAACCCTAATCTTTTAAAGGGAAATTAGTACGCTTATCCGTAAATGCAAGGGTAATATGCACCAGTGAGAATACAATGGCAGCTATAATTATGAAAAACGCAAACCTATAAATCGTCATTCTTACGTATTTTAACGATTCACATTCTAACTGTATCGAAATTACCCATTAAAACGACAAGTTTATACTTTCGAAACATTACTTTCAATATAGCCACTAAATTGAATCTTGCCTCTCAAAAACTAAAATGATTAATAGAACATTGGGGGACAAGGAAATCCTACACATGTGTGATGCAAATCGGACTGGTGGTTTAATCGACTAAAGGACGAAAGAGGAGAAAAATTAAAGGAATTAATATTTGAACTAAACCTAATAATAAAGAATGAACCAAATAATCCTGCAACATTTGAAACAGAGGTGACGTATTTGCTAACACTGATCTAGCCTTTTGTAATAATAAAATTGACGGAAGAATAATAAACTGGAAAATGGATCAAGATACAACTACAAGTGATCATCACTTATATTTCCATTACTGCATGCGAAGAGTAGACAGAGAAAACTCACATTAAGATCGGAGACACAATTGGGAAGAGTTAAAACATATTTTTAATAACCGCATCTTGGTATACCAAGGAGTATCAGTGGATCAGGAAGCAAATAACCTAATGAAGATAATAAAACCTTAATTTACAAAATTGTTCCAAAAACTAAATTCAAGAAATATTCCAATAGGGTGTAGACCGACGCACTCCAAAAAGTTAGAAGACAAATGAAAAAGAGAAGAATTTATCAAAGGACGATCACTGCACAGGAAAGAATAAATAATTTAAGAAACTATCGACAAGCATAACAAAGATTAAAAAATGTACTGATTGAAATAAGGCACAACTGACGGAGAAAAAACAGAGAAAATAATTTAAACACAAATGCTTGGGGGTTTACCTATAAATTGTAATTGACAAAATTAAAAAAAAAAAAAAAAAAACAGAAATATCAAGAAATCTTAAATCGGATAATGGAACAATGACAACTGACTGAGAAAGTTCAATGAACGTACTTCTTAAAAAATTATTACCAGATAATGAAATACAACCAGATACAGAGTAGAACACACAAAAAAGAATTAATATGACAGAGACTATTATAATGAAAAGTCATATACTCGCTTCATATTACAGAAATAAGATTAACTATTCAAAAACGAAAGAAAAAGAAAGCTATTGGACCGGACGAAATAACAAACGAAGTCCTAAAGTGTTTGGAACATAAATTAATATCCTTCTTGAGCTCTGCTATTCTCCTGACTAAAGGCCTACGTCCGAGGCGCCGGCGGGACCTGGCGTTGCATCGCCGGCGGATCCCCTGGGTCCGCAGTGCGAGGTACCTCGGGGTCACGCTGGACCACTCGCTGATCTTTAGGGAGCACATACTCGCTAAAGTTCGGCAGGGCCATGCTGCCCTCGGGAAGTTGTACCCAATCCTGAGCTCTCGCTCAATGACCTTGAACCAAAAGCTGCGCGTCTACCGTGCCACGATCCCGGCGATGGTTCTGTACGGCTGTGAGATCTGGGGTGTCGCGGCATCGACCATGATCCGCAGAATCCAGACCCTGCAGAACCAAGCGCTAAGAATCGTGTACGGCACAGACCGCCGCTTTCCCGCCCACATTCTCCACGACCACTCCAACATACCCTACATCATAGACGTCATACGGGAGAGGGCCCGGACGCTTTATGATACATTCCCGCATCATCCCAACACGCTGGTCAGGACTCTAGGGGACTACGATCATAGAGCCCCTACACGATATAAATCTTACTGGCTCCCCAAGGACGTCATGGGACCCCTTGGCGACTTATAACAGAACAACCCTCAAATCAACTCTAGAACCTGAGTCTGAGCAACTCACTAAAACCCATCCCGACACCTGCCAGAGGCAAACCATGCTGCTAACGTCGGCCGACCATGACGTTAAGCAGCATCGAGCATGGTCAGTGCTTGGATGGGTGACCGCCGGGCGCTGCACTCACAGAGGTTAAGTAGCCTCGAGCGTGGTCGGCGCTTGGATGGGTGGCAGTCCGAGCACTGAACTCGCCTCTGGCAACAACCAAACACATCCTTCTTCCTGTGCTATTAAGAACATCCTACGTCCATCGAGCAGGTAAAGCCGCGAGCGGCTAGGTACTGCTGACACTTGACACCCACCTGGGAAATGTATTTCCCAGGTGCCCCAAACTGGCATCTGGCATAATATCCTTCTTGTTTACAATATTGTTACCGGCCACTTCAACGACAGCTTAGAGCCATCGGGGTGTGGAGTGAGAAATGGCGTATGGCCATAAGCCCGGAGAAGAGCTCTGCTCTCCTCCTAGCGCAAACCAGAGCCCCGCATGACCAGCAGCCGCCACCATTCCAAGGGTAAAATTAAGCTGGGCAATGCAGCTCTCCGGCAGCTGTACCCCATATTCCGATCCAAATCAATGCCTATTTACCAAAAACTGAGGATATATCGAGCCATCATACTGCCCCTGATTCTGTACGGCTGCGAGGTCTGGGGAGTGATGGCGAAATCCATCATCCGCAGCATCCAGTGCGTGCAGAATAGGGCGCTGAGAATGATATACGATACAGGCCGACAATTTCCGTCTCAAATTCTCCACCAACAATCCGGAGTACCGTGCATCGTCGATGTCATTCGCGAGAGGGCAAAGACTTTGTACGATAAACTCCCATACCACCCTAAACAGCTGGCGCGTCTTCTGGGCCAGTACGACCAGAAGGCAAAAGACGCTGCTCTTCGTGAAGACTCGTCAAGGATATCTTGGCAACTTAACATTCCATTTAACCAGCTTTCCACCAGAAAAGTGATGTCCCCGCTGCTTGACTGAAGAGTAATCGGATGTTAAGCAGCTTTGGGCGTGCACACCACTTGGATGGGTGGCCGAATGTTAAGTCGCATTGGGCATGGTCAGTAGATGGATGGGTGACCGTATTGCTGAAACTAACCATGGCCAATCAGCATGTCCACCTCTTCAGATACCACTCTATAGTAATATAGACGTAATAAAGACACAACATAAGACAGAAGTAAACCAAACGAAGATCTATTAATCACACAGGTAAAGCCGCAGGTGCGGCTAGGTACTGTGGCCTTCTACCCGCCCGAAGGGCGACTCGGTGCTGTTCTGCAGTTCTGGAGTTTAAACTTTTTAATGAATGTGTATAGCGGGGAAGATTCCCAAATTGTTGGAAAAAAGCCAATTTAATACTTTTAAAAAAGTCTCCTGATAAAGACTTCAGAGATCCAAAATCATTCCGGCCAATTTGTTTATTGAATACAACAGGAAACATTTTTGAGCAGCTGGTTGGTCAGAGAATCACTGAATACAGGACAATGACTGGTATGAATGACAAGCAATGTGGCTTTAGAAAAAGAAAATCCACTGGAAATGCAGTAAATGAGGTACTAAAAATGACTAATGCATCTTAATCCAAATACATAATACGGACTTTTTATGACATATCAGGGGCATTTGATAATCTATATTCCTTTTTGAAAACCGCCACGGGTGGCCGAGGTCGTCAAGTCGCGGACTCGTGAGCGGGAGGTCTGGGTTGGAATACCGCCAGGACCGTCTTTCCTGACTGAGGTTTTTTCCAGGTTTTCCTTAGTCCTCATAAATGGTCAATGCCGCGGAGGTACCCTAAATTTTGGCCTGGAACGATTACTTCCTTAAAAAAATAAATCCTTTCCCAATATATCATTTCATCTCTATGTATCATCAATGTCCATCGTCTGTGGTGCCTCTGCAGCAAAAACGGGCGTTAAACACTATTCATTTATTTGAAATATTAAGAGATAAGAACTATCCAACAAGTCTTTACTACTTAATAAAAGACTATTGTAATAATAGAAAGGTTTTTATACAAAGCAGGTGGGGTGAAAAGTAGAAAAAATATATAATGAAAGGATGTCCCTAGGGGTCGGTCCTAGGAGCAATTTTCTGGCACATAGTTCTTGAAACACTATTGGATAGGCTGCAAAATTACTCCGACACAGTTAATTCCATAGCTGCTAACGCCGGCTGATCACTGACGTTAAGCAGCATCGAGCATGGCCAGTGCTTGGATGGGTGACCGCCGGGCGCTGCACTCGCTGAGGTTAAGTAGCCTCGAGCGTGGTCGGCGCTTGGATGGGTGGCAGTCCGAGCACTGAACTCGCCTCTGGCACAACTAAGCACATCCTTCATCCTGTGCTATTAAGAACATCCTACGTCCATCGAGCAGGTAAAGTCGCGCGCGGCTAGGTACTGCTGACATTTGACACCCACCTGGGAAATACATTTCTCAGGTGCCCCGAACTGGCATCTGGCATGATGTTATCTTTTTTTTTTTTTTTGATTGATTTATTTAAGGACGCTCTTTAACAGCTCAGGTCATCAGCGTCCCATTCAACTCAGGGCGTGAAACGGCCGACAAATTTTGCTCAGAGGCCTCTCATTCAGGCTTGAGGTTCTTTTTCGTGCCGCAAATGTACGACACGGGACCCACGGCTTTACTTCCCTTCCGAAGGAAGCCATACTTAAGATTTTTACGCCCGAAAAAATCCATCGGTCCTGGCCGGATGTTATCTTTATAATAGAATGAAATAACAGAAGGAAGGTGGAAGCAAAGGCTAACAACTAAACTAACAAACTAAAATTCTGATGTAGTAACTCAAAACTATAAATAGCTCCAGGAAAATCAGGATATATGATTCAAAAAGGAAATTTAAAAAGAGACCCAACCATAAAACACAGCAATCAGGCAATAAGGAGGCTAAAGAAAGAAGTATTTGGGAATGTTATTGGACGAAAAAATAAATTTCATAAATCATACTCATTATATAAGAACAAAATCGGAAAAAATAATAATGCAATTGGCAAGATTAATTCAATCAAAATTTAAAATAAAATTAAAAGCAATATCAATTTATCCCAACAGTATATTTACAGAAATTATTCCCTGTGGGGGTGTAGGGGCCCATAGAATGAAAGATGTTATAACTAGAAATCAATTAAGAAGTACCCAGCAGAAAATAATATTAAGGTATACTGGCACAGCACAGTAAGTACAACACCGACAATGGCCCTATTAGTAACAATGGGTATTTGGCCAATTGATTATCTAATAAAGCAAAGGGGCGCAATTTACTGGCCATAAAGGGAGAATTATGAAAAAGTAAGAGAAATAGTTGGAGGCTATAGTTACCCAATCAAATATATTAAAATAGCATTAAAAGCAAATTGGTAGCTTAAATGGGGCAAATGTGAAATGGGAAGATGAACTTATAATATCTGTAACAATATCAACGAGAGATTAAAGTTAAAACGAATAAACTTACTAAAGGACACATATATTACTTAACAGGTCATGGATAATATAAAACCTACTGGATCAAAATTATTGAATCATCTAATGATACTTGTTATTACTGCAATGAGCAAGGGACTGCAGAACATGTCCTTTTTGAGTGTGTACATTATTCACAACACACTAATGATGAAATGGAAATTTTAGGTGGATTACAAATATTATTTATCATAAGAGATAAATGTTTATATAAGCATTTGGAGAAACTGGCTCAAAAATTAGTAGAATTGCATGGGAAGAAATGTTGGAACATGAAGAGATATCAACAGTTAAATACAAACTGAAGGTGGAATTAGATTATCGGCAAGATTACAGTTATAAAATTGACTAATTATGAGGAAAACGATCAGGGTGAAGAAGATGAGGGAAGAGAGTAAGGCGGAGAAAAAAAGAAGTTCAAAAGAAGATGAAGAGTAGGGAGGAAGGTGAACAGAGGAGAGAGGAATAAATTAAGGAGCTGGTGATAACTACAACAAGATCATAAAAAAATTAACTAAAAGCATAATGATTAGAGTGAGGGAAGAGTGAGGGAAGGTGAAGAGGAAAGAAAACTTAGAGAAGAATGGAGATAGGAGAGGGAAGTGATAAATGCTCATAAATATATAATTAATACATATCATCAAAATTATTCAAACCATTCAATTACTGAAGAAGAAAGAAAACTGAGAGTAGCATGTGATGGCTACATTAACAAACATACTGCAGAAGGCGGAGAAGAATGAAGACTGGAGAGGAAGTAAGGACCATGAGTAAGGAGCCAGAATTAAAGCGGTTCGAGGAGGAAGAAACGGTGGTTAATAAAAGGTGATGGATGGTAAAGCGCGTAAGATGAGTGATAAATTGTAATGAATTATCAGACAAGCTATATAAAGAACGAAATTAGCGAACAATTTGTAAGTGAAGTGTAGAGAGTAAATGACTTAGTAATAAAGGGTTATACGTACAATAGTATCAAACACAAATAGTGGATGAATGTATTAGTAAGTAGTATGGTGACTGATTAGGAAGAGTAGAAATATACTGTAGCTTTGGTACAGTTCAAATAATTAAGTGAACCAAGTTGGGTAATGTAGAGATCAATTATATATCAATATTGTAAGGTTAAGCACACATAAACATTCAATGTTTTCAAATTATTTTCTTCCATTGCTAGGGTAGGAAAGGTGCTGGTTACCAGCGCCCTGACCGTTCGGTTTCCGGCGGTAAAATGTAGGTTAAGCTGGCTACCAGCCACTGGCAATTGTACTGGTCTCCAATAGCTTGCAAATAGTTAATGAATTGTATAAATGATCTAATGTTTTATTTTAAGATATCATTACATTATATTTTTCTTTTATTTACTTTTATCGTTAACATTATTATGTATAATGAACTAACTCAATAATAATTTATAAAAATTGGAAATACATGTCCCGGTATAATCAACAAGGTGCCAGAACGGAGTATTGCAGGTTTTATTTTTTTTATCCTATTTAATATTAAGTTGGTTGTTTATAATGTATATTATTTAACTTTCATAGAACAAAATGGAATTTATGTAGGTAGTCCTATTATATGTTGTTATTCTTATTCACATTTTTAGATATATTGTCAATATGTTCAGAGAAGGATAGTGACATGGGTTCACAGACCCGATTTTGTAAAGACATCTGCAGCCACTTTTCCCTGAATGTCAATATGTCCCCAAATACCTCATCCTATATAATCTGTACAAGAGGTTGGTTGTTTTACAGGTTACATAAGCTCAAAAGAATACTCAGAGAATGATAACAAATTACCAATATGATTCACCCCTCTTTCTGTTCATATTACCTGGAACATCCTCTGCGATACACACTTGAGTGATCATTTTCCGCGCCTGATCAATATCTGATTGGCGTGTTAAATTCTCCCAAATTAGAAAAGGTAAATACAGCTGGGAGAGAAGCTGATAAAGGTCAGCCGCTGTGATAGCACATGGAGGTAGGTAGACATTGCAGGCAGTAAAACTAGCGCCAAAAAGCAATCGGTAACTGCTACAGCTTGTACAGGAGAATGTGAACACAATACAGAACAGAACATGTCATCTTTAAGCTCAAAACTCCACCATGCACTGACGTACTATCTTCCGGTGGAAGGTCTAAACAAAGATAAGAGAAATCGTATACATCAAATGTATCTTGAGGGCTAAGCTTTGTTTCCTAAAGACACACAAGCGAAAAGACAATGTTCGCATTAACAACTCCAGATCAAGTCTTTGGGTACGTAGAGCACGTATATTCCGTAATAGGAGGTCTTTGAAATGGAAGTCTGGAATAAGCCTATCAAGAGTTCCACATTTTAGCCTGTGAAGGGCGAATCAGCAGTATTTTCTTTAAAAGCGTGGTGCTGGGTGGTTAAGCAGGAGCATGAATATCCTGCTCCGTGGCATCCTTAGAGAGAGGAATCTCTTGCTGAGATTTTGGAATCGGTCCCATAGTTTTCTTATTATTGTCAACGTTAGTGACGTTTTAACAAAGTCTTCGCCTTGAATTTGATGGCAAGAACATGGAATACTACCGGTTTGACCCCATTAGTACAGCACTTAGTCCTACTTGGTGAACTAGGGACACACACAAGCGAAAAGACAATGTCCGCATTAATAACTCCAGGTCAAGTCTTTGGGTACGTAGATCACGTATATTCCACGATAGGAAGTCATTGAAATGGAAGTTTGGAATAAGAGTCTATCAAGAGTTCTACATTTTAGCCTGTGAGGACGAATCAGCAGTATTTTCTTTAAAAGCGTGGTGCTGAGTAGTTAAGTAAGAACATGAATATACTGCTCCATGGCATCCTTAAAGAGAGGGATCTCTTCTCATAGTTTCCTTATTATTTTCAACGTTAGTGACGTTTTAACAAAGTCTTCATCTTCAATTTAATGGCAAGAGCATGGAATACTACCGGTTTGACCCCATTAGTGCAGCACTTGGTCGAACATGGTGGACTAGGGATTTTACCGAAAACTAAGGTTTTGAATGAATGTTACTGTACGCTTGTATATCACAGTACAGGATACAAAACTGTACGGACTAATCTTCGGAACCACAGGTTGGCGAGTTTTTTTTTTTTTTTTTTTTTTTGAGTAGTGTTTAACGCCCGTTTTCACTACTGAGGCACCACAGGCGCTGAACAATGACGATACATGAAATGAAATGAAAAATGAAATGGTATATATTGGAAAAGGATATTTTTCTTAAGGAAGCGTTCCAGGCCTAAGTTTAGGGTACCTCCCCGGCATTTGCCAGTTATGAAGACTGAGGAAAACCTGTTAGGGAGGACGGTTCTGGCGGGATTCGAACCCCAGACCTCCTGCTCACGAGTCCGCGCCTTAACGACCTCGGCCACCCTCCACTTAAAAGTGTTTCCGAGACTCTGAGAAGGAAAGCTTTCCTTCGCCTGGATTACAGCGATCTTCGCAATGGCGAGGACAGTCGCAAAACAAGGTTCATGATATATCAGGAGTTTACGTAGAGGAAAGCGGATGAACATACTCCCCTCATGAGTTTCTTGTCCATAATGATTACTATTGTTTAAGGACGCAAACACACTAAAACTGTACCTATGATAAAACTATTTAATAATTTATTAATACTAAAATACTGCGCAGAAAATAAGCGGCATAAGCAAGTCGGCCAATATAAATAAAGATGCCATTAGCAAGTAAATAAATTCAACCGTGTACAAAGTATTGATAATAAAATACACCAGCAATTGGAGCTTAAAATGCGTTAAAAGGAAATCTTCAATATATTAAAAAATTACACCTTGCTCCAAAACCCACAAATACGCAAGCACTCGCTCGACAGCGACGACATCATCCTCAAGAATTTCCTCAAGGGAGGAAGGCAAACTCTGGGAAATTATAAAAGTCGCTGGATGTTGACATTCAATTAAAATGTGCGCACTATAAACAAGTGGTCACAATTTGGACACATTGGAGTAGGTTCACCTAGAAAGGTGACGGTGACTAAAACACCAGTGCCCAATCCGCAAAAGTGTTAAAATTACTTCTTCGCGACGAATTAAGCGAAAAGAGGGCAGATTTGCCTCCCAAAGTTTATTTTTACGGAGCAAATATATTCTTCGTGCCATCGCGTGTCAGTCCTGTTAGGGTATGGTAACCATATTTGCCTTCTAAACCCAAGATCGCGGATTTAAACCTGGTCAGGATGGATGGATTTTTTCGGGCGTAAAAATCCTAAGTATGGCTTCCTTCGGAAGGAAAGTAAAGGCTTGGGTCCCGTATCTTACATTTACGGCACGAAAAAGAACCTCAAGCCTGAAAAAAAGAGGTCTCTGAGCAAAATTTGTCGGCCTTTTCACGCCCTGAATAGAATGGGACGCTGATGAACTGAGATGCTAAAGAGCGTCCGCAAATTAAAAAAAAAAAAAAAAAAAAAAAAAAAAACTAATATTCCACGAGTAAATTCCTCACCGGACGTACAAATCCTAAGTATGGCTTCCTTCGGAAGGGAAGTAAAGCCGTGGGTTCCGTATCTTACATTTACGGCACGAAAAGGAGCCTCAAGCCTGAAAGAAAAGGCCTCTGAGCAAAATTTGTCGGCCGTTTCACGCCCTGAATTCAATGGGACGCTGATGACCTGAGATGTTAAAGAGCGTCCGCAAATAAACCAAATCACACACACTGTATTCTCATATAGCCAGTTCATATCAGTGATACGCTAACGCTCTCGTCAATTAGCGCCAGCACTGCATCCTGGATCTTCTGTACAAGAAGATAGGAGTTTTATAATTTTCAAACCTCAAAAGAGCACTCAGGGATCAGAGAAAATTACAGATTTCCCCAGCCGCTTTTCAGATGCGTGTAAAACCACTCGATAAATAACGTAAAGTTGCGCCTTAAAAATTGATGTCGCAGAGTTAAGACCAAATGTAAAACTAGAACCATTAAAAAAGAAGGCACATCCAACATCTGTGTCCGCTTTCGAGCCGTCGGTATATATAAATCTCAAATGAGAAGGGCATAGCGCTGAAAATGTACCAATAATGAAAGCTGTAGTCGATGTTTTAGGACAGGATGTAAGCCCAAAATGCTTTGTGCCCCTGCTAAAAGCCAAGGGGGATAATAAATAGGCTCCCCCCTGCAAAGAAAGAAACAGGTAACTCTACGTCCAAAGTCCTTAAGGGGAGACGGTGGGAAATTTACACTGATGCATTTGCAACTCCACATCTACATTTTAAAATATATCAGATTGAATTTTAAACACGTATTTAGAGATATTTACCCTGCATTTGATAAGTTTTACAGAATTTTTAATGATTTATTAATGTGTAATGAACTTTTGTCACATTTGTATTTTCTGGTACACTTTTTCATTCACTCCAGGAAATTCTCTCCTCAGAAAAATAATCTACAATAATAGGCATATATTTAAGTGCAGTAACCTTTTGATAAACTATTTAAGCTATTTTATGCGATTTTTTTAATTTGACTAATTTTTTTAACAAAATGTTCTATGATCTTTCAACCATAAAATGGTTTATATTCTTTACATTAAAATTCTGTTGCACTTAATACATATTCTATTTCAAGGGTCAGGTGTGCGAAATTTCATTAAAATCCTTCCCGAAGTTTATGAGAAATGTGTACCTATACGATGAAAAATTTAAAGAACTGAAAAATCATTTTAAATATATGCACATTTCCTTAAACACGCGTCAACTAAAACTGCCCATATTCATACTCCTGTTTTTGTTCATCTTCTGTAGCTCTTTTAACTCCTCTGCTCCTTTGTCTAGCAAGTTTTTCGATACTCTTCATTGAAGTATCTGCCTTTGCGACTGGCTGGTCATCGATGATCTGCAGTATGTGCTCAGTGAAGAATCCAGGTATAAAGCCCAACTTCCGTAGGATTGTAAGTCTAGTCACATTACCATCATTAAATACTGCTGCAGCTTCTAAAGCAGAAACCTGCACTGCCAGATTGTAAACACACAATGTTTTTGGACATCTTTTCCACACGAGAACATTAAAACTTTCATTTGGATTCTGCGTTTTTCCATGTAGGACTTTTCTAGGAGTTGTGGTAAAGCCAAGACACGAAAAGTTGGTTTAATGGCAATTGCCACTTCATAAGGAGGACTATTCTTATGGCTGTAGGCTTCCTTAGTTTCCTTGCCTTTCAAGAATTTGTACCATTCTTGAGAGCATAGGCCATGTTGAGTGCTGTTCATTGCACTAAATTTCAGTGGTGAAGCAGATATGTTCATCACACCACATAAAAGATTTCCACCTTCTCTTCCAAGACTTCCTCATCTTAGTCCTCGTGCAAACCTCAAGTTGGCTTCAAACATTCCATTATTACCCTTCGATATCTTGAAAGGTGTATCACTATCACAAATTTCACATAAAATGTATAACGCGCAAACTAAACCCTCTGTGCTTCCACCATCCACTAAATTAAAATTTCCACCATACAAAGAACACCTGCAGGCTCTCCTAAGTGCTTCTGATAGCAATTCCAGATCTATAATTCCAAATCCTGTGCTTCTGCCATTTTGATCTTCTCCTGCCGCAAAACCTGACCCAAGTTTTACTTTAGATGCACTTGGAGATAAATTAATGTTTGCATTTGTAGGGTAAACCTAACCTCAACATAATTTTTCCTCTCTACATTATTAATTTGGGACTTATTATACTTTTTAAACACTCTATCAGGTCTTGGAATTGCAAAATAAATATCAATAAATTCACCTAACTCAAATTGATCACAATTAAACAAAACAGCACAACACTTGTTTATGTATCTCCACAACTTGTATATAACTGCTGTGATCATAAAATGGTCTGTTCAATTACTGAATAGAGACATCTTAATACAAATATGGTATCAGGTTTCACAGGCAAAATTAAGCAAGAAAATTATTGTTTCACGCTAGAAACTTTAAAAAGTAAGCGTGGCTCATTAGAGTGTTTGGGTTTTAATTTTTTTTATACAATTTGTAGTTCGAATTTCAAAGTTAAAATTTGGAAATAATTATCTCTATGATATGCACTTTCAAATAAGGAAATAAAATTATTTTGTGGGTTTTGTAATGATTTCTGCTACCCTCTCCCATGAGCTTCTTTTTGATTTAGTTTATTTGCGAAAACTCTTTAACTTCTCACATCATCAGCGTCCCATTCAAACCGGGGTGTGAAACGGCCGATAAATTTTGCTCAGAGGCCTCATTTTTCATGCTTGAGGTTCTTTATCATGCCGTAAATATACGATACGGGACCCATAGCTTTACTTCCCTTCCGAAGGAAGCCAAAAAATTCACAAGTCCTGGCCGAGATCGAACTCGCGATCTTGGGTTTAGCAGGCAAGTACGTTTACCACTACACCACCATGACCGACATCTCCCCTTAACGTCTCCCGAAAGTGATACGGGGAGGCTTAGGAGCCAGAGTTCTAGCAGCGTTAAAGGTATCAAGTGACATATAAAAACGGTTCATTCCAGAGATGCCAAGGCTCTGCAAGGAATCGGCAACCGTATCCTCGAAGTAAAATGTCTCTACGGTACGACAGAGGAGGTTCACCAGATTCCGCACACAAGCTGGACACAGGATTCGTAGGAAATGCTCCTCTCGCGAAACGGATTCTGGGGGATGAATCAGGTTAAATCAACGAAATACTGAAAGTCGCGCCAAGCCATAAATAATATTATCACAAGCGATTTTGAACCGGATGATAGAACGGTATAGGGGCAAATGAACCGTGTGGTCAGCTCTTCAGAATGTGTCATTTAAAACATGAAAAAGACATAGAGAACGTTCACGCGGCCTTTCAGTTGTGGTATATGTGGCGACCAGCAGAGTTTCCTATCAAAAACCGAGCCAAGAATTTTACTTTGTCTGTGAAAGATAGAGCATCTGGGCCAAGATGGAGAGATGGTCAAGAATACTCTTCCTAGCCCCAGAAATTCATGCTGACGGTATTCTCAACAGAAAAACGAAACCCGCAATTGACACTTCAAGCATAGAGACAGTCTAGACAGCATTGTAGACGGCAAATGAAAACACAAATGCCCCGAAAAGAACGAAAGATTACATAGTTGTCGACGAAAACGATGTTATCTCTGGCGCTGAAAACTCTGCAATGAAATTAACAGTGTGACACTAATTACCAAACTGAGGTATTCCGTTCTTCGGAATAAAACGAAAAGATGAAACAGAGCCCACGCGTACATTAAAAACTGGGATTTCATGAACTCCTGAATAAAAGTTGAATGCCGACCATGTATATGACATTCATGAAGCGTTCGAAGGACCACTTCTCCAGTAGTTACCATAGACTTTCTCAAGATCAAAGAAGACGGCGATCGTTTGGTACTTTCGTACAAAACCTTCAATAATATGCGTGGAAAGAGACACCAGATGGTGGACAAAAGAGCGAAAACCACGAAACCTACATTGTATGTTCGTCAAAAGGTGCTGCGGTTGTAACTAGCACATAAGCCGCCCGTTATCACGTGTTCCATCACCTTGTACACGCAACTGGTGACGGAAATCGGATGGTAACAGGAAGAAAGATGGAGATCATTTCCAGTTTTTGGTATTGATACGAAGGTGGCCACTCGCCAAACGCATCGAAACTGCCGTCGCGCCAGATTTGATTAGGTAAGAAAGCCTTAATTTGCTTATAGATGCTGCAAAATGGATATTATCGGGTGCAAGAGCTCAATACCAAGAGGTAGAAAACACATACTCCAACTCTCTGGCAGAAATTAGGGCATCATTACACTGTTGATTTCGGAGGCAAAGGAGAATCCTCTCGATTCTACCTGCATTTAATGTTGCGCAACATGATTGGATAATTAGCAGAGCTGGAAATCTCAGTAAAAGTTTACCCTAATATATTGATTAGCAATGTCCATAGGAGTATCAAGAACATGGAGTTATGCCTTGACAGCGGGTATGGGCAAAAACACAGGTTTACCTGCAATGCGATGTAGTTTTTTTCAGACAACAAACGAAGGTGTTGGGAGGTTAAAAGAAGAAGCTAAAGCAATCCAAGACGCCATTTTGCCATCTTTTAGTACTCTGCGGCATTTGGCTCGCAGCTGTTTATAACGAACCACATTTTCCAAAGAAGGGTGGGGACGAAAAACTCTCAAAATACTTCGGAGTGCAAGCACTACGTTCCGGCATTCATCAGTTCACCAAGGAACCGAAAAGCGTCTGGGGTGGGAAGACGGCCAGGGAATAGCTTTTTATGCGGCTGTAATAAGTGTGGGCATGTAGGTGCTTGATCATGAAGTCAATAAATATAAAAGCACATTCTGAAAATGTTGCGAGTCAATTAAAGAGACTGCAGTTCGTCTTGGTGATAAGTTATTTCGTCGCGCGCTGTAAATATACGTGGGTAGACAAAAAATGGATCTGGACAGGAAAATGCTCACTGGAGTATACATCGGAGAGGATGTTGCAGGCAAGTGTACAGAAAGAGAGGCGGAACAGACAGCTAGATCCAAACGCAATGTACTGTTAGTACTACCGAATAGCAAGGTGGGCTAGCCTGTATTGTGTAAAGTAAAATTGAGGGGGAACTGGACTGGTGACTGAACTTTGATGAAGGCTACTCTATTCGTACACTATTTAGAGAGGACATAATTATTTTTAATGCTAACACTAAGCTAATTACTGCCATAGCACCCAAGATGTAAGAGCTCTAACACACAACCGCGCTTTTCAATGCCACTCTGCAACGCCGGTGACTTCTCACACAGTAAATAAAACCTGTATATGAAGTAGTGAAATAAATTCGCTTTCTCAAAATATGACACTGTTCACACTCCTTACTTAAAGAAAAGTATAATTCATTACATGCAGGGTTAGATTGTTTAACCAACTAAATCAGATTATGAAGTAATTAAGGTTGAAGTGCCACAGGGTTTGGTACATGGGCCCGTTTTTTTCCCTATATATGTTAATAACCTGCCTAAATCTAATTTTTACAAAATCTTGTCATTTGCAGACGACATAGCAGTTATTGTTACAGATAAATTAGTATAATTCAAATATTTAAAGTTATTTAGAAAACAATTACTTGAAAGTGAATGTGAAAAATAAAACAAAAAACTTATGTTCCAACACTATAATAGTAGATGTACGAGCAATGAGATTAATATAACAATAATCAGTAAATCAATGGTGCAGCTAAAAATAACTTTCTTAGAAACAATAAAAAATAAAATGTTGAGTTTTACAGATCCCATTGATTTTATTTGCAAAATATATAGCTAATATTTGCATCTACTAAAGAATTTGGAAAAGTACCTAAACTTATACAAGATAATATTAATATTTGATGACTCTATCTGTCCATATTTTCAATATGCAATGTAGATATTTGGGAGTTAATGCACTAAATATTTGAATATAATGTTAGTTCTTAAAAATAATGTATGATATGTGTGCATGGATAAATATAAGAATAAAATTTAAATGCAACTTTAAGGAAGGTAGAATGTTAAAAGTTATATTACTATTATATACAAGGCAATTTTGTTTATGGTAAGCAAGGAACAATGTTTGAAAATGAACAAAGATTGCCATAAGTGTATCTTAAGAACTCAAGATAACTATTATGATTTAAGTGTTATATAAAATTATAACTCAGATGAGTCTGTAATTATAAGGAAAATGTTATGTAAAAACTGCCTTGAAAATTAAAAGCACTGAAATTAAAAAATAAAATTAAAAAAGATTATGAAAAATTTTAAAAAAGTATATATAAAATAAATGAGTTGTAATTTTTGGGTGTCTATTTTATTTGTAAATAACTAGTATAAGAAACAAATATGAGTAGATACGTATAGTGTCAAATGATAATGCATAAATTTAATTTCTAGAAGTATATAAGCAAATATATATTATAATATTACATTATTATTATTATTATTATTATTATTATTATTATTATTATTGTTGTTGTTGTTGTTGTTGTTGTTGAATATATAAGCAGGTTTTCCTCCTGCGTGTTTTGAAACAAAATATATCCATGTTGTTTAAATGTAACTTTGTATAGAGCTTTCATAATGACCATACATATGAAAATTGTACTTATGAAGTTGACAATGGAGTGGTAATATAATCTCAACTTGGGTATTCATTTTTTACTTTTGTATAAGTGAATGGAGTTTAGTGTAAAAAATGAATATCTAAGTTGAGGTTACCATACATACGATTAAATTAAAATAATTTAGTGAATGCATCAATTATATATACTTACCATTGTTTGTTGGCTGAACATGCTTTGTGGAACTTTGTCCAAATCCTCAGCTGCTGGACAACTGGAGGATGATCAGAATGCCTACGGGATGCTCACAGCTGGCTTTCAGCAGGAGGTTACAACATTTTGTATTTAAACTATTAGCTGTAAGAAGGTTAAAATCATCAATCAATCTTCACTTTTCTTTGTGTAGATCTTTTTGTATAAGCTCAGTTCCAATGGCAGGTAGCAGATTTGAAAAACTTGGAGTTCTTTTCTATTTTATAATTTGTTTCCCAAAAATGGTTGGCTACACCTGATTAATCTGAAAAATGGCTACACTGTCATTGGAGAAAGAGAAACAAAAGTTAAAAAAGTTTATATACCACCCTTGGGTCTTTCAAAAATTTTAAAAATTTTCAAAGAATTCTACATCAACTTAGCTCCACATGCAATAAAAAAATCTTATAACATCCAATTGGACTGAAAAAATTTTCCTAGGAAGGAAATGAATAATCTGCTAAATTAATTGTTCAGATTACAATAAAATATATATTGGGAAAACAAAAAGAAATATAAACATCAAACTTAAAAAACATTTCAGGAGTATTAGGTATAAATACATATATAAGCTGTAGCCATCCACTTTTGGGAAATGAATTATGAAATAGAAAAGGAAACAAAATTATTAAAATCTTTGCGCATGCTGTTAAAACTGAACTTATGAGAAACAATGTACATACATAAAAATGAAGATGGAGGGTTGAATTTAAAAATAATGTAATTACAAAATGTTTTAACCTCCTGCCAAATGCCATCTGGTAAGCACCCAGGAGGCTATTCAAATCACTTGTCAGTTGACCAGCAGCTGAGGATATGGACAAGGGGTTCGCAAATTATGTTCTGCCAATAATCGATGGTAAGTGGAGAAATAGGAATATATAATTAACTCATTAAGCAAGTTTTTAGTTTATAGCATCCTTATTGTTTTACAAGAGCTTCTAATTATGTACAGCTTATTAAGTAATAGTTATGTAATGGGATGTAAATTTATACGTGAAAGTGAAAAAGGACAGCGCGTCTTATGTCAAAGCATGATAAAACCATTAAGAAGATAAGAGATATTTAGGAGGTAAAGGTAGCAAAGGCTAATAAGTACTGAAGAAAGTAGAACATAAAAAATTACATTGTTGGTGCATGTGATAAATGCATGCCATACTCAAGCTATATATTGAAAAATTTTTAAGTAGGTGATAATTGCTGTATATATAGGTTCACAAATAGTGATGAAGTAAAAATCAAGAGTCATTCTATAAAGTATTTTGGACTTACCATGTTTTAAAGCAAGAATGTGTAAATATTTTTATGTATTATTAGAACTGTGTTAGAACTATGTTATTAGTCCACCAAAGTTAGAATGTCCATCGTGAAATAGGGAGCTACAGATAAGATGTAATAGGATGGAAGTACAAGCATTTACAGGTGGAATAAAAAAATCTTAACTCTACAGTGCTCATGGAGTCATAGTACTGGCTAGAATAGTGGTAGTGATGAAGTGAAAATCAATAGTCATTCTATAGAGTATTTTGGACTTACCATGTTTTAAAGCAAGAATGTGTAAATATTTTTATGTATTAGAACTGTGTTAGATCTATGTTATTAGTCCATCAAAGTTAGAATGTCCATGGTGAAATAGGGAACTACAGATAAGATATAATGGGATGGAAGTACAAGCATTTACAGGTGGAATAAAAAAATGTTAACTCTACAATGCTCATGAAGTCATAGTACTTGATGGAATAGTGGTTGCTTGAAATGTTTTAATTATCTGCCATCTATATTTATTTGAAACTTTCTCTCTTTCACTCTCTCCATCACTCAACAGTTTGATAAGAAGCATCTACTATTATAAATGGAACAGCAGTGCTGATAAACAATGCTATTTTAACTGTGCCAATGGAAGCAGTAGGCTTAACCTAGAATTACATGGAAAATATTATCAAAGGAGGAAGCCTTGAAAACAAAAAATTAAAATAGGATGGTACCTACATATACCCAAAATTGGCATATAGTTTTAAAATTCATAGATGAGAATACCCAAATAATAGAAGAGAAATATGTGAGGCAAAAGAATACACTTAAGACCATAGTTATAGGAAATAGCCATGCTAAAGGGTATGATGTATAGCTGTGATTAACTTAAAGGACTCTAAAATAAATGGATATATGATGCTTGCAATCAATTAAATAAATTTATAAAATTAGAAGCATTTGAGGATATGAACAAAAGAGAGATACTAACAGTTTGTGATGGAGCAAATTATATTGAATGAAACAACACAAGCAAAGAACGGAGAAAACTGAAAAGTTTTAAGGAAAGTAATGAAAAGAGAAAACATCATAATTATGAGTGCACCAAAAACTTGTGATTTAGAAGAGGCATCTTGTGTACATATGCTGATGACCTGAGATGTTATAGAGCGTCCATAAATAAATAAAAGAATTGTGTACATGAGGTAAATATATTTAATAAATAAAAAAAAAACTTATGAAAGTATACAAGTTTGTAAAAGTGATGAACATAACCTTAAAAAGAATAAAAAATTTGACTTCCTATTAAAATGGAGGGAAGGAGATTATAACATAATATAAGCAAGTGTTCAGTGAAAATAAAGGTTCTGCTATGATATTGAACTGGAGGAAAGAATGTAAAAAGGAAATGCCTGGTTGTGATGAAGAACAAAACAAGTATGAAAAACTTTGCGAGACTATATAAACTGCCTCTTATGATAGCTGAAAATTTTATTTGGAAACACCTTCAAAAGAAGCATTAATTGTATGTGGAAATAGTAAGGATACCTTAAGTATCATTTGATCATAGCAGTCAGCATAGTACCAATATGCCTCACTTACTTGTTTAAAATCCAGAAAATGTTTTAAGAGCATTTGCTCTCATCATCAGCTTGAGACCAACTGTAAGCTACTGGTGACAGTAGAATAAATTTTCTTAGTTCAATCAATGATGGAATGTGGAAGTTCATAATAAGAGTTTTTGCTTATTATAACTACAATCTTATTCTAAGTTGACAACTCTGCTGCATTTTTGGCTGTTTTTAGTAATTTAAGCTACTTTATAAAATGGTGATTTTTGGCTCAGAAATATACTGCAATTACCAATTTTTTAATTCTATGTATTTAATATTTCTGAAATGTTCTTTTATATGGATTTAAAGTTTCTCTTTGTCTTTCTTATATATGCTTTATTGTGATTCCCATCATTAAGTTGATAAATGCTGACTTTCTTGTAATTTTCTTGAATGGTAAGGGAATATTGTGTACTTGTATTTTAATTCATTTTTGCAAGTGTTTTTGATGGCCTTAATTCTCTTAAATTTAAATATTGTACTTACGAAGCTGTTGACAATGGAATGACAATATAACCTAAACTTAGGTATTTATTTTTTACACTAAACTCCATTCACTTACACAAAAGTAAGACGCCTTTCGGGAAAATCTCTCCCATCTTCAGTTGCTCACTGAACCGCCGTAATCAAAACTATGACTGGACAAACAGATGTTCCTGTGGTGGCCTCTGTTGTTGAAGTAGGAAGTTGCTGAGCTCATCCATAGGAGGAAACTCGACATTCATTAGGTTTTCTCCATTTTTTAACATGAAAATTTTTTCCTCAAGGGGATAACTCCAATGGGTTAAGTAGATGTTTCAGCAGTTTGATTCCTGGTTTTATTTCATGGTTTTTGGTCCAAAAGTGAGCTGCTACTGCTGATTTATCCACCTATTCAAACCGAATATTCCTAAAATGTTCTTTCCTCCGAATTTCCAAATTTCTTTTTGTTTTGCCTATGTAGCTCTGTTCACAATCTACCCATTTTATTTCATAAATTCCTGATTTCTGTTCTGTTGGTATGGAGTCTTTTACTGTGCAACCCAATAAATTCTTGATGTTGCATCTGTTCTTTGGGGCTGGCATTATCCCATGTTCTTTGAAGATTTTCTTGAACTTGTTGTGGTAAATTGGATGACAGGTAAAACTGTTGAATTTGTATTCTTCTTTTGTGTTTTTCAGTATGGAAACTTCCCTTATCCATTTTTGTCTTTTAGATTTATTGATAATTTTTATCAATGTCTTTATTGAAACCATTGATTATAGCTGTCTTTTATTATTTGTTTGTATTCTATTTTGTACTCTGCTTCTGTGAGTGAAACATTCATCAATCTATGTGCCAAATTGCATATTTATGTGGAATAGGGTTATAACTATCATTTTTATGTAGTTTTTTGTGTGTGTTTCTTTTCTATATATTCCAAAATTCAAACAATCTCCATTTCTTATAGTTTTTAAACCTAGAAATGGTAGCCACCCATTTCTTTCTTCTTCTATAGTAAATTGTATGGATTCATATTACAAATTAAGAAATTCAGGGCATCTATTGATCAAATCATCAAGGGCATCAAGTCATGGTATAGGAAAGCGGATGACATTTTTGCAATAATATCGAAGAAACACTCAATAGATGCCCTGAAACTTCTTAATTTGCAACATGAATCCATACAAGTTACAATGGAAGAAGAAAGAAATGGGTGGCTACCATTTCTAGGTTTAAAAACTCTAAGAAATGGAGAGTGTTTGAATTTTGGGATTTACAGAAAAGAAACACACACAGAAAACTACATAAAAATAAGAGTTATAACCCTATTCCACATAAATATGCAATTTGGCACTGAGATTGATGAATGTTTCACTCACAGAAGCAGAGTACAAAATAGAATACAAACAAATAATAAAGACAGCTATAATCAACGGTTTCAATAAAGACACATTCATAAAAATTATCAATAAATCTAAAAGACAAAAATGGATAAGGGAAGTATCCACACTGAAAAACACAAAAGAAGAATACAAATTCAAAATTTTCACCTACCATCCAATTTACCACAACAAGTTCAAGAAAATCTTCAAAGAACATGGGATAATGCCAGCCCCAAAGAACAGATGCAACATCAAGAATTTATTGGGCTGCACAGTAAAAGACTCCATACTAACAGAACATAAATTAGGAATTTATGAAATAAAATGAGCAGGTTGTGAACAGAGCTACATAGGCAAAACAAAAAGAAATTTGGAAATTCGGAGGAAAGAACACTTTAGAAATATTCGGTTTAAACAGGTGGATAAATCAGCAATAGCAGCTCACTTTTGGACCAAAAACCATGAAATAAAACCATGAATTAAACTGCTGAAACATCTTCATAACCCATTGGAGTTATCCACTTGGGAAAAATTTTTCATGTTAAAAATAGAGAAAACCTAATGAATGTCGAGTTTCCTCCGATGGATGAGCTCAGCAACTTCCTACTTCAACAACAGAGGCCACCACAGGAACATCCGTTTGTCCAGTCATAGTTTCAAGTAACGGCGGTTCAGTGAGCAACTGAAGATGGGAGAGATTTTCCCGAAAGGCATCTTACTTTTGTGTAAGTGAATGGAGTTTAGTGTAAAAAATGAATACCTAAGTTTAGGTCTCTTAAATTTGTCAATTTTTTATATGCAAGTAAACTGTTGAGACTCTTCTGAAGAGCTGTGTTGCAGATGTGTCAGTATTCTTTCTAATATTCCTCATTACCAATTGGAGCATTCACAAATCTGTATAAGGCTATTGATGACCTCATGTTGTGATTTTGGGTTATAGCTATTGATTTTAATGTAATTTTCTGTGTGAGTCAGAATTTTCTACATATTCCAAAGGCCAACTTGTTACCATCTTTAAATTAAGTCTAAGAAGAGCACATAGCCATTTTATTCAATTTCTAAAGAATTTTACATTTCTGTATTGTATGTTTAAAAATTTTAAACCATCTTCAGTACAAGTTTTAGAAACTGTCGCAAAAACATAATACACATACCAGTGCCATGTCTTAAAAATGAAGACAAAAGCTTTGTTATATGTATTTCTAGAACACTCATGAACAGATCTGTCAGGGACAGAGAGAACAGATTGTCCATTGCTAATGCAGAAGTTTTCTGATAAAATCTATTGTTGAAACTGAACAATTCAGTTTAATGCACAGCTCAATAAGTCTTGTGAATTCATCTATTTCTTCTTTGGATAATTTTGTGGACAATAGTATTTTTTTTAAAAAATTTAAATATTTTATCTATAGGTATACTGAAAAATTAAGTGTTAACATCCTAATAAATGAGAGCATCTTCTTCAGATAAGGCTGTGTTATTAATATTTTTAATTAATTCACATGTGTTTTTAATAAGAAATTTGTAAATTTGTATTGTCTTATTATAAGTGTAGTTAAAATCTAGCAATTAAATTCAACAATGGCTTTTAACTCATTACTAGCTAATGTAAATCTAAACAATAATGGAAAAAAAAGTTACTCAATTTAGTGACTTTAAATGCAATGGTACAGTTGCATTTTTAGAACTGATTGGTTACTCCCTTTAAATATTATTAATGTTATATCTTGCAATTTTATTCATTTGGAATTTATGCTCAATAATATATCATTTACCTTAACCTTAAAGGTCACCAAAACTTTGTAAAAATTAATTTATGAACTAACTGGAACATTTCCTACACACGCACACACACATATAAAGTTATTAAAAACCACATTATTATAGGATATATTAATATCCAAATTTTAGAAAAGAACTTAGAAAGTGTTGATAGTAAGTATTGGAATATTATACATCTATATGGTTATTTAAATTACTATCACCCATCTGGAATGAGGGTCATTCTTCATTACGTATTTCTAAAAACTGTAAATAATTTCATTTTTTAACCAGGGGAATATAGTATATAGTAGTGCAGTCACAGATCATTACATGGTTTTTGCATTATTTTCTACCCCAAATAATACATCTAAGGTACATCCTGATCACATCACAAAATTACAAACAAGTTGTTAATTATAACAGACTTATTAATTAGACATTTTGAGATGAGATACTAGAATGTAATGAATCACTTTTGAGTTGATACAATATGTACCCTCATATTCAAGAACACAGTTAAAGTGTCTTTAAATATATTGAGCAAATATAGAAATATTAATCAATGGATTACATCAGCCATTGTTAGATCATGAAAACTAGAGACAATCGTGCTAAGCAAATAAAGAAAAATGCTTTATGTAGAGAATTATTAAAAAAACACAAATTGTATAGAAATATGCTTACAAACATTATAAGAAGTATGAAAATTATATTTTAATAAAAAAATTTAACAATTGTAAAAATGACCCAAAATTTGGTAAACCATAAATGAAACAACTAATGCAATTACAGATGGTAATTTAACAAATAAAGAAATTATAAAACAAAATAGAATAAAAACATAATAATGATGTTATTACAGCTGAATTTAATGATTATTTACAGGGCATTAAATTGCCTCAAAAGTAAGCAAAATTATTTAATATACTTCATTATAAAGAGATAGATATTGTAAACTCATTTTCAATGTTTGTTTCCCATTACTGAAAATGGAATAATTAACAATGTTAACACCATGAAAAATAACATAGCGCCTAGTATTGAAGGTATTACAATAAATACTCTAAAGTGTATTATAGACTCTGTATCTAAGTCCAGTTACATATAATACATATATATATATATATATATATATATATATATAACTTATGCTTATTCCAAGGTATTTCCCTAAAATTCTTAAAACATGCTATAGTATTAGCAATTTATAAATCTAATGAGGAGGGAATGTCAGTGACTACAGAACAATTTCAGTATTATTGTGCTTTTCTGAAATATTTGAAAAATGTATAAAGATTTGCTTATTTATTTATTTATTTATTTTTTTGGAAAAACACACTCTGCTAAATGAGAACCAGTTTGGTTTTAGAAACAATCGCAGCACAGAAGATGCATTTATGCATATTATCAAAAATAATTAAGGAATTAGGTCTTAAATGTCTTGGAATTTTCTTGGAATTACCAAATGCTTTTGACACAATTGAATATGGTATTCTATTAGATAAACAGGATAAAAATGGCATCCAAAGAGTAGCTTTCGGCTATTTAAATCCTTTCTGAGTACAGTCTCAGTCAACAAGAATTAGCGAGCACACCATTCAGTAAAAAAACGTTGATATAGGTGTACCACAAAGAACGGCTTTAAGACCAATTCTATTTTTATTTGGTATCAATTATATGCTTAAAATTAATACTGCAAAATATTCTAGATCTATAAACTCTTATGCAGACGACACAGTTGTAATATTTAGCGGTAATAACTGGTATGAGACACATCAAATTGCTAATAGTGGCATTAATGGGACTAAGGATTGTAAATTGGCTCTTCTCTGAATATTTCTAAAACGATTTTCATTAAATTTTCATTAACATCTCTGAGTTCAGAATTAAAATGAAACAGTTACGATAAAGCTGTAATACATATCTGTAATTTCATTAACTGCACTTGTACCTTAACTTACGTGAAATTATTTGGTATTATAATGACAAAAAATTTAAGATGGTATATGCAAATATTTTACATGCGTAACAGAATCCGGAAAACAATGCACAAGTTCTACATAATTCTGCCTTTATACCTAACTATGTACTTTGTGTAGTTTATTTTGCTCTGTTTCCTCTGTAGTTAATTATGGAATATTAGGTTGTGGAGAAGCCGATAAATCAACACTCTCTGCTGTAACATTGTTACAGAGGCATATTAAATTATTAAAGTTTGTTTATGCAAACTTATGAAAGATCCAACCAATCACATTTTCGCAGATGTTAACGTTCTAACTATTAGGGAAACATATAAGCTTCCTGTGCTTATCTATTTTCATAGATGCCGGGGCAATTTGAAAGCTGAACATCATGATTATCCCACGACACAAAACAGCCGTTTCCTAATTACTGAACACACATATCATACTCCTGCAGGATCTTTGTATAGCAGATGTTTTGGGCCTAGAATATGTAATGCGCTAATTAAAACTCATCCAGTTTTGAGTGAGCTTAACACAAATAGATTGAAAAAGAGAATTAGCTAATTTATCTAATTATTAATTATTTTTCTCTAATGAAGTTTCAGGATAATTTCTTAAACATGTTGGTACGATTCTCCATACATACATTTCACATACATTCAAGTTTCAAGTTATTTATATATCAGTAGATGACACATTAAACCGTATATTAAACAAACTGAAAATAATCATTTTGCTAATCTGATTTAAAAGCTTAACTTTAACTTCAAAAGTTCGAATTTGTATACTTATCATATGATACACAGCTTATTGTCATTCATGTGCATTTAATGCAATTGTTTTAAACTTTTTCTGTATCTACACTGTTATTTTATATGTGCCCAATTTCAATATAAAAGTGTACAAAGCATTGAATTTGCACGCGAGTACGAGCTCTTGCTCTTTCGGGTTTGCTACTCTTTCATGCAACCTTCTGTTATGTATACACTTAAATAAATGAAACAAATAAATAAATTTCAAAAATTTTTCTGTATCTATAATGTTATTTTATATATATATACAATTTCAATGTAAAAGCATACAAAGCATTGAATTTGCACCCAAGTACGAGCTTTTGCTCTTTCGGGGTTGCAACTCTTTTACTGTAATCCTGTTATCTATACACTTAAATAAATAAAACAAATAAATACATTTCAATACTATCAAACTTGTTATGGTAGTTGAATTTTTGAGAAAGTCATTTTTGACAGCTTGCAGGTAAGTGAAACAATTTATTGAACAATTGGTCTCATGAGTTGCACGTTATGTGGATATTTGGGAGACCGTATATAAATGTGGTTATCTATTTTGATTATGTATTTCTACTTTTCAAGGATTGATATGATTTCCTTAATATTTTTATTGAAGCTATTGATACAATGTTTCAAGGGATCTATCATGATTTCTCTGAAAATTTCATTCTTGAGGTGATCACACTTCACAATACAGTCTCCATTGTCAATAATCATATTTTTATTTCTTCTGTATGACTTGGGGTAAGGTACCTGTTTTGCATTAAACGATTTTAGAATAGTCTTATTATGAACCACCTCTTTATCTCTTTCAATTTTTTACACATTTTTTCCACATCTCGTTTTAATTGCAAGTTTTTCTCCTTCCTTTACGTCCTGAATGCCTGCCTCTGTATCCACAATATAATATTCGACATTTGAGGAGATGTCAACACACATCTTTAGGCCTTCGTTGTTGGTGAAGGTTTATTTTGATAAGTTAGTCACATTTTCCATATTTTCATGTTTCTACACAATTTTATTACTTTTCCGTTAAGAAATTGCAGAGAGTACAAGAAATTCACTTACTACCCAAAAGCAATTAACAAATATATACATTTCTTAAAAAAAATAACATCACATTGGTTCTCCAGAACAAATTTAGTAATTAAAATGTATGAGAATCATATCAAAAAGACATTATCAACTTACAAGGAGCCTATACTTATCAACTTAATTATATATATATATATGTTAAGCTTAATATATATATATATATATATATATATATATATATATATATATATATATATATATATATATATATATCGCAAAGACAAAGTGAAAGTTTGAAATTCGCAATGATCCTTCATCGGACCTGGCCTTTAACAGAGGATACGCTCCCGTCCAAATAATAACCCAGTTCTTGGATTTGTTTAAGGGCGCAAAACTGCTAGTCATTAGTGTCCAACCAAACTGAAATTGTGGCAATAACAGAACATAATCAATAATAAAATACCAGTGAAGTAGCGTAAAAAAAAAAAAAAAAAAAAAAAAAAAAGGAAACGATATAGTACAATCTACTGCTAGAAATAAAACGTGCGGGTGGTCACTTGCGCATTTTATCAAATGGTGCGGTTATAAATTACATTTATGATTGACAATTAAATCAACAAATAATATTGTTAAAAGAGTAGTTATATTGAAAACATTGTAACACTCACTTAAGCTGGTCTTATACACCAAATCCATTCGTCAGTTTTCTTTGTTGCGAACGTGACAATTAGATTCTCAATAAAAGCGACCTCAGAGGACAGTTCTCTCAGACAAATGGTTGTTTTCTCTACAGCTAAAAAGCTTACATTATACAAACGGCGATTCGTCATTGTGTTTCTTAAATAGGTTTTTAATCCTTTTGAGTAAACGCAAAGCTCTCTCACTACTTGCTGCTTTAAAGAGATATGTTGTAAACTAATGCAATATCTTAGTGATCTCTTCGTATACCATGTCTAAATCATTTATAACCAAATATGTGAATAGGTTTTGTGGTGATAAATTAATGCTTTTGCTCATCTGAGTAAAATTTGAAGAGCTGATTTTCATGCTGGTCTGAATTAAAATCGCGTGAAGAAATTCTTTCTGGTGTTCCGTGAATTTTATTTTCATTCGCTAATTCCATATATTGGAAGTGTGGGAAATTTTCAAATCTTGATTTCTTCTATACAACTTGGCAATCGACGATTTTGTATGTCGGCGCTTTCTACCTAACTTTTTGAGAGTCAATGGAACTTATATTCCCTTTCCATTGGGCTCGTTTTTGCACACTCTTCAATGAAAGTCCGCGTCTTAGGTTCTGTATATTTGCAATGGCGAGTTGTATTTCATTACGGCAAGCATTTATATTAACTAGTGATTGCAGAACTTTAAACAAAGGATCAATGTGAACAAAGCATGCCTCATAAACCTTCAAGAGGTACACAAAATTTGCGTCACCCATATACTTAATCAGTACTCTTGCAATTTATGGTGCCCGAAGTCCCAGCGAAAATGTTCATTCGTCGTCGACTATTGCATTAAAACCGTGGTACAACTCACTGAAATATTTAACTGAGCTACAACGGACCCTGTGAAAGCTCCATCTTGTACTGCAGGTCTGCGCCAACTTAAATTCCTTTCAGTTAGCAATACAATGTGTTTGGGCGACTAGATGAAATTCTATGAAATTCCATTAAAGCAGAAATAAACAATCGTACTTGTTTATTGTTTATCAACCATATAATAGCACTTAGTGTGCATAACAGTGAATAAAGATTGCGGGAGAGCAAAACTCCTTTGCAACATGTTGTATACCCCTTTGTTGGCCGGCCGTTACCGATCAACTGTCGTAAGTTTGGCTTATGACTTTATTTTTTATCTATATTCTACTCCTTCGAAACCTTAAGAATGGTACCTGCCAAACCTGCGCCAATTTTATTATTTAAGACGTCGTAGAAACCCACGAATCTTTCTTCTATCCTATCTTGAACACAATACCAGAAAATCATGCTTAGTTGGCTCTTGCAAGACAGGTCTCAGGCCTCGTCGGCTTGAATTGAAACACCGATTCTAAAACCTGGAATCGGTTAGATGTGGTGAGAGGCGGTGACGGCGACCGCCTAGCGGGCTTGCTCCCAGACCCACCATGAAAGCGTGACCTCCAAGGAGAAGGGCGCGATTTCTGCTTCTTATCAGTCGGAGTGGACGATTTCAGAAAGTCAGTGCGCGTGTAAGCATTCTTAAATATAATAACTGGAGCATCATAAACAATAGGTTTCGGCTTCGCAGTGAAACGCTTGACAGAACCTGGTGCACTAGAGACCTGTGTAAAAACCAAGTCGCAGGTCTGCGTGCTGCTATCATGCTTCTGGATAGGAGAAGAAGCCACAGTGCTGTACGTACCGGTCTTAGTTATCACAGGTAGACGAGATTGGAACAGCTTCCGGGTCTCAGTAAAGGTAAGCTTTTCCTTTGCCCGGATCTTCTGTATAAAGCGCTCTTCTTGATAGCGAGGACAATCGCGGGACGAAGCTGGATGGCCACCTCGGCAGTTCATGCAAACGGGAGCAGATGGACAGGTTCCCTCATGCCTTTCAGCACCGCAGGTAGCACGGATGGAATGCGCACTCTTACACGTGTGGCCGAAACGATGGCATTGAAAACATCGCATGGGGCTGGGGATATATGGGCGCACCTCTATAACCTCATAACCAGCTTTAATTCTGTGCGGTAACTCGACTACGTTAAATGTGAGGAAGAGAGTGCGGGTGAGCTGCACTTCACCTTTCTTCGTCGCCTGTACACGATAGACCTATATGACTCCTTGGTCTTCCAGACAACCCTGGATCTCCGAGTTAGACATGTCATCAAGAATATTGGTGGTAATATCTCCTCGCGACGAGTTGAGAGTTCGATGTTGCTCAACACGGATCGGGTATCCGTGTAGTATCGTCGCCTTGAGTAATGAGTTAGTTTGTGACAGAGCTTGTGTCTCCACCGAAAGAGAACCATTACGGACGCGTGTACAAGACTTTATGGGTCCAGAAATGCCATTTTCCCTTCTGAATAACAGAAGGTTTCAATCGACTAAATGACTGACCTTCTTCAGTGTAACTAATCACAACAGTTGATCTGGATAACCTTCTCTCTCTGCGTCTGGGGTGGGCCGTTGTCTCAATTTTGGCGTGATAATGCTCCCATCCCGCGGTGACTCATCCTATCTCTGCGAGGCAGATAATCCCCACCTTCATGTTGGTAATGAATATCATCTTGTGTATGGTTCTGTTGGTGATTCCGCTGGATGTCGAACGCGGTAAGGAGTTCAATCATCTCAGCGAAGTTGTTGGGTTTTGCCGTAATCAAATGGTTGCGTATATTTTCCGGAAAGCGGTGCGCAACCAGGGTCATAAACTCTCGATCTGGCATGGGAGGTTCTAATAACTTGCATTTCTTTCCTAGGGATAGAAAGTATTACATCATACTTATCCCTATCCTTGGATGGTACCTACTGTTAGATAGTTCCAACCGTATTACATTCTACTTTGCCGGATTCCAGTAACGGCACATGAATAACATTTTAAAGTCGTAGTAGGATGAACAGTCGGCCAGCGTAAGCCGATACCAATTGGCGGCTTGCCTTTTGAGGCTTTTTCGGGTGAAGATTATTTTCATCTCTTCCAGTACATTCCTAATCTTGAAATATTCCTTTAATTCTTGCACGAAAACCTTAGCGTTATCATCGCGCTCTTCAAAAAAAATCGGGTGGACTAATTTCGTTTACAAGCTGGTTACGCCATGAATGATATGAAAAATTAGGCACACTGCAAGGCTGCAAATTTCTACCATGCACACTAGCTTCAGGCAAATTCAAGGTTGGCATTAACATATTTGAAATGGGAACATTCACTGGTACATTTTCCTGGTCAGTGGGGACCAATGGGGATTCCATAACCTGTTGGTCACCAGGACTCGCCTGGGACGCAACACTTATATTCTGACTATGAATTACATTTGAGCTAGATTCTACATTCACACTATTATATCTAGCTCCTTTTAACCCTGTCATCCTTTTGTCTAGTTGTTCTTGATTTTTATCAATGGCCTGTATTGTTAACTTAACTGACCTAAGTTCTGAATTCATATGTTCTGCTAATTCAGAATATTTTGACAGTATGACAGCATTCAAGTCCTCTTTTTCTTTCTCAAACTGCTCTACCCCGTTTCCTAGTTCATCACAGTCTTGCCTAACATCGTTTACATTCTGTCTGATCTGGCCCAGTTCGCTCTCCCACCTAACCTGTCCTTCTTGCAAACTTAAGGAAAAATCTGACTGTGTTTTCTTTATCTCTTCTAAGCTCTGTTCAATCTTGTTGCTAATAAATATTTATATCTTAGCTAATTTCTCATCTAGTTTGTTCTCTAGTTGACTATTTCGTTCATGGCTAGCTTTCTCTAACTGGCTACTTAATTCCTTGTTAAATCTATGTAATTTTTTGTCTAATTCTTTTTCTAACTGACCGCTTAACTCCTTGTTAGATCAATCTAATTTTCTGTCTAATTCTTTCTCTAACTGTCTGCTTAACTCCTTGTTTGATCTATCTAATTGCAGTTTCATTATCTTGTTTATCATATCTCATAGACTTTCCCCGCCAACTGGTTTCACTACAGAACCGTCATCTCCCTGCAAATTATTCTGATCTCTATATGCTATATCATTTTCTACTGTTTCCATGGTTGTTGACTCCTCTACAGTTACTGTCTCATTCGTTATCTGTTGGTCGGCCATGCCTATCACTTTCTTCCTTCTTAATATTACAAATTATTGTAATACAAATATTCTGTGCTATGTTACAGTTAAATTACAGTGTAACAAAGAAGAAACTTTGAGGTGGTCTGTACCTTATATCACTCTGCCTGCAATTACTGGTGTACTTGTCGTTTCGTGCTCGTTGGTGAATTTTCTTTCTTGATTCTGTCGTCCGCGGAGGCCTTTTGAGGTGCGAGAGGTTTGTTGATAGGTTCCCCACCTACAGTTGATCCCTTTCAGGTGCTGCGGTGTTGTGATGTTCGTTCTGCTTCGTTGCCGTGTAGCTCCTTCTCGGTATCGATCCTTTCCAATGATCCTTTAACCAGCTTCTGAGAGGCCTTGCACGTTGGGCGCCATATTGTGGCAGTTTCTTATAGTTGCTAACAACCACAAGTTGGGAAACCCTTTTGGAACGGTTCAACAATGGTGAGTAGGGGGATGCGGAAGTATGGATGGTGTGTTGTATTAACCAAGAATTCGATTAATCTTAATTGATGACGTGTAGACTTTCTTCTCCGCCCACTCACGGCTCCTTTGAAGGTGTCTTAATGCTGGGGTTTCCTCAATGCTCCGGCTAATGTTAAGCTGGTATTATGGAAACAAATGTCTTGTCTCGAGGGAAAAGGAGATGGAAAGGTGGCTGTGGATAGAATACACTTGTTTTGGTGATAACAGCCTTGATTTATTCAATTGCTCTGTGGCTCAGGGTTCCCAATCTGGACTTATTGGGAAAGTCTTAAGAAGTTCTTCGAAGTGGCGAAACTAAGCTCACACGCACTTTTGTGTTCCCCACTCCAATAGTTTTTTTATAAGGAAAGTTCTCCGCACCAAATTTTCGTTCTTTCTAATAAAAATGATTATCGATGGACATAATCTAATAACCGAGCACAGATGGATAGTGCTTAATTATTATAAAAAATTCTTCTCGTAGGTTACTTTTGCTGCTAGTTCGCCATCAGTCTTGCGGTCAACTGTTTTTCTCTATTGTCGTCTATAGCTGCTCTGTTCTCACCTCCTTTTCTCTGTTGTCGTATCCGTCCCTCTAACAAGCAATGCTACTTTCCGATGCAACCTTCAAAACTTAGAATATGATGGCTGGTTCGCTATTTTAAATCTAAAGACTTCCTCACCCCAACAAAATAAAACAATATATGATATGCATACACTTAATTCAGACAGCAACGACAATTGTTTAGAATATTCGAGTCCGGGGAGTTCCCGTCTCAAGATATCAAATCTTAGCCTAGAAATACTGCGAGGGGTTTAAAAAGACTCCAGATTTCCTTATTAATAAGCCATTTCGGCGCGCGCTGTTAACGTGCGTGAGAAGACACTTTATGGATCTGGCAAGAAAATGACCACGTGAGTGTAAATCTGAGAGGACATTCCAGGTAAAATGATCAGAAAGAGAATGAGAACAGATAGAGAGAACCGAATGCGAAAAACTTTTGATCTATGGGACAGAAAAGTGGGCTGACATGTATTAAGTAAAGTAAGATTATAGAGATCAAAATTTCCGCTACACCCCGAGCACACTTTGTAAAGGACCCCATGGGGGATGATGGTCTATAAGTACCCCAAATATAAAAATGGGAGAGATAGCTGGGAAATAGATGGCTTAGACCAATGGCTGAGATAGAAGCAAATTTAGGTATATATATATATATATATATATATATATATATATATATATATATATATATATATAGGTACAAACAGTAATATTAAGACCGGAAAAGCAAACGAAGGCTGCTGCAGCCTGCAAAGGATACTTTTTTATTTGTTTATTTATGGACGATCTTTAACATCACAGGTTATCAGCGTCCCATTCTATTCAGGAGGTGAAACGGCCGAGAAATTTTGTTCAGAGGCCTCAAAAGGAGATTGTAGATTAAGTGGAGAACTATATACGTAACTTTGGTTAGAATTAAAATTCTGCCAAGCGTGGAGTGTCGTCTTCTGGTGGAAGGTCGAATATCACGGAAGAGTAACCGCGAAGGACAAATGAGTCCTGTGATCGAATCTTGTTCTCTTGGAGACACACAACTGGATAGTCAGTCGATCCTAAAAGTAACTCCAGTTCAAGTTTTTGACTACAAGTTCTACGTATATTTCAAGAAAGAATAACCATTGAAAAGCTGGGAATAAGGAAACCGACCAATTTACTATTTGGCCTTTGCAGCACGAATGACATTTCTTTTCTTAGACGCTTTGGATTAGATGGTTTAGTAGGAGCAGGCATATCCTGCTCCATGACATCTTCAGAGGGAAGGCTCTCCCGCTGAGAGTTGTCAACGAATCCTAAAACCTGGTATCCGTTAGAAATGAAAATGGACGGTGATGGCTTCTCCTTGAACCAGCAAAGGAGCTCGACCACCAAGAAGAGAAGGGCTGGAATTGTTCTTTCAGAAGCAATGAAAGTTTTCAAAAAGTCAGTCCTGGTATATGAAGTTTTAATTTAATGCCCGGAGCATCAACAGCCACCAGTTTGGGCTCCTCTATAGAGCGCTTGGTGGAACTTGGTGCATTAGGTACCGGAGTTTAAACAAGGTCATACATTTGCGTGTTGCTGTTACGCTTCTGAATCGTAGAAGAGGCTATGGTACTTTACGTATCGGTCTCAGGTATCACAGGCTGGCGAGCTTGAAATAGTTTCCGAGCCCCAGAAATGGAAAGCTTTGCTTTCACGCGGAACTACATGATACAACGCTTTTCGATAACGAGTACATTATGCTAAACAGGGATTAAACCTCTTTGCATCTAGAGAAATGTTCCATTCTGGAATTAATGTTTCCAATCAGTCAGCGATTCCGCATGGTGTGCACACAGGATATTGCGTAGCACGGTCGGTATGTTCCGCAAAAAATGTACCTGAAGCAATCGAAAGATGGTTAGATCGAGGTACGTACTCAATTTATACCTAAATTTTTGTATTGGTTCTCATTATATAATTGTTAGAGTACTTTTTCATCTTGTCCCTATTAAGTATATGAGAATGTTGTAGTGCTGGTTGTAGTAGTAGTAATAGTAGTAGTGGTAGTAGTAGTAGTAGTAGTAGTAGTAGTAGTAGTAGTAGTAGTAGTAGTAGTAGTAGTAGTAGTGATACCACTACACTTATGATATTATTTTATATCGTAATAAAATTAAATTACTTTTATTTATTATCTTCCTCCAAATGTTCATAGTCATAATCAACGTAAATGCAATCGTCTGCAATGCCGTTTGCAAACAAGTATTATGGAAGGTACTGACAACATTATGGTGGCATCGGTGTTTACCAATTTATAAACACACTATAGTTTATTTATATTATAATAAAGATATATATTTAACTAATTACTTTCTAGTTGACTATAATAAACCCATTGAATTCTATATTAGACGTGTAAACATCGGAAACTTCGGAATCATTCAACTCAAAAAATAAAAAATGGTACTCTATAGGAACCACTTAATTAAACGTCATGTAGTGAGAAATTGGGAACTCGCCACTGCATCCGTAATAAGAGAGGTGCATTTGAGACAAACTAGAAAAATCGTTCGAGCAAAAGACAGCATACGAAAGACGAGGGGGTGCAGGCGGAGTTACAGCTTCCTCCATTCGAAAAACTTCCATTTCGACCCATCGGAAAGCGTCAACTAGAGTAATACGCCATTTATTGCGTCAGACTTAGTGCATTTAACGCCACTACCGTTCTCAAAGTTTTTCAGTTTGGTTCTAGCCTTCAATTGGACTCTCTCTCTCTCTCTCTCTCTCTCTCTCTCTGTCTCTCTCTCTCTCTCTGTGAGTAGGTGCCACCATTTTATCTTTTATTCTAAAAGTTATGCTGATCGCACCACAGGCAACCCCGGCGGTCCTCCTGTGCCTAACAATCCGAGGAAGGCACCTACGGTCTTTCCTACTCGCATAGCACGCCTATTGAGAAAATAGTATGCGGCTTCCTGAACTCGATGGCCCTCGGTTTTTTTTTTTTTTTTCATTAACTAAAACAGTGTTTTCCTCCAAGCATGTTATTTTAACTGATTGAATTGCTAAAAGTTTCCATTTTGACCAATCGGCGAGCTCCTATCGAAGCATCATCTAGGGGGGGAAAAACTGTTTTCCGAACCTCTTTGCGTATTGCGTCACCCCTTCTCATATTTAGCGCGTGGCTCGCGTTTTAGCCCTTCAGTGTCGTTCTAGCCATCGGTCGTCTTCCTCCTCTTCTGTAAGTCAGTGTTACTTCTCTCTCTCTCTCTCTCTCTCTCTCTCTCTCTCTCTCTCTCTTTCTCTCTCTCCTCTTCTCTCGCCGCGTTTTCTAAAGACGACGCCGGCAACGCTAAAGTTATACCCCGGAACCAAGAAGCTTGCCTTCTGCGTTGAAGAAATCGTCTCAGCACGTTACCCGAGGGAATCCTTTTGCAGGTGTTATTATTTCTCTCTCAGCGTTTCCTAGAGGCGACGCCGGTAGGCCAGAGCCGAGAAGCGTGCCTGCCGTGAAGAACACCCCTTCGACGAAATAACCGTTTGGACGTCGGCAGCTTCGGCAACGACGACACTGTGGAGCGATCGGCCCAAAACGCATTGGCGCTCAACGTAACTGCATCCGGTAATCTTAAGGTAACTTATCAATAACATTATGTATTAATGATAAAATAAATTGCTGCAGGTAATCTTGCACTAACTTTATTTTAATATCATTTTTGCACATTGTTTAATTAATTACGTGGTCATATCAATAAAAGGAATGATCCTCCTGGGGTAGGCGGATCATCTCGTTCCACCCTGGTCCGATCTTAACGCGATGGCCTACGTCGTGTGCCAATGTCACTATAATTCAATCCACGGGTCAATCGCAGTAAACCTTATCTGGTGCAAAGTGAACTTTGACCGTCTGCCTTCAAGGATTACATCAGAGTTCTGGTATTCGCTCACCTTCTCGACCTTTTTCAGTTTCGTTCCAGCCTTCGATCGGTGCAAGTCGTCTCTCTCTCTCGGCCACCTGGCTACAACAGGTCCTAAGGCAAACAACGTAAACCCCACCAAAGTAAGCACTTTTTCTTCCTTTTTTCCAAAAAATGTATCCAGTCGGAATAGTCCCCATTGACCTTTATCGATGTCACGACTCAATAAAGGTTATTTACGTAGCAAGTTAACTTTAATATTCGTAGACCTCATGATGTTATCAACTCACAATGATGAAATGCAGTAATCTACTGGCGGCTTCCCTAAGGGTATATGCTACTTCCGTTACCCAGTCACCTTTTACCTCACCAAAAGTGGTGGCACTCTTTAGACTAGAAAAAGGGAGGATTAAAACTATAAAAGTAAATACTGGCGAAAACAAAAAAGGGGGTCATCGTGGAGGTAACTGCCTGGGCCGCTAAACCCCGTACCCATTAAGTGCGCCCCTCAAGGGATCAAAACTACAATGATGTTCGTTGATGCATATATGGAATATATAGGATGCTGACATTAAAAATAAAAGATTTAATCGCAAAAGGCACAGAATACAAAGAAGAGCATAAATATATAGTTCACAATGCACTACTAAAAGGCACTCAAAGTTTATAATGCTAAATTCAAGTTTAATTGATACTCCTCAATTAAATTACTTTATTGTATTATATTTAAAGAGTTTACTAATTTATTAATATTTTTTAAAATCATGAGAAAGCTTGTTGACTATGTTATGCAAAGATTAAAGCAGTAAAAATACGGTTTTACTGAAATATTGAATAAATATATATTATTAATTTAATTATTATTTAAATTAAGGTTATTTAAAAAATAAGAAATAACTTATTTTACATTTGAAAGAATGTTATTTTTATGAGGAATTAATCATAAAACATAAAAATAGTAAAACAATATTTTTTCTTTTATAGATGTCTAAGAATGCTGCAGTGGGGTGTTGGAGATAACAAAAATGCACTAAAGAATGGTAGTTGGAATATTAGAAAAGCACTTAGAACATATGTTGTGCCCTTCAATTCAACACAGAGGAGAATGAATAGGTCTTTACATCGCAATATTCAAGTTCATACCTAAGGGTTAAAGCTTGGAATCAAAATGATGTATGTTTATAATTTAACTGCACAACTGTACAAACCACAGCAAGAATGAAATAATCTAGTTTACTGGTGAAATAGGTGAAAGAAATGTTGGAAGCCCTCAATTAAGGAGTACAGCTGTTTCATGTTAAAGCACAGCTTGAACCTACCAACCTGAAAACATATATAGCAAAAAGCAAAGTAGTGCATTTTCCCTAAGCTTAAGAAGGTGATCCAGATTTTTAGATCACAGGTCCATACATATACAATGTTGACAAAAGGTGGTCTAATTATAGCACCAAAGAGTATGAAGACAGTGCATAAGAGGAAAAATGGAGGACATAAGCAAAAAAATCATCTTTGTTGCAAGTAATGCTACGGCACATTTACAGAATTACAGATATTTTTTTTAAAAAAGGGTAAGACAATAGGAGGATCTTATGCAATGAGCACCCAAAGACATACATTTTGTAACTTCACTAAAAGACTACATCGATTCAGAACTTATTTATATGTGGTTGGTCCAGTTTATGAATGAGATTTCTGCTAAATGTCTCATTCTTCTGCTACTTACTAGGTGGTCATACCTCTTAAACTTCTAGAGAGACATTTCTTAATCCTAAGGAAAATTGTATTTACTTTATGTTTCTGCTTTCTCATTGCATTCATCCCTTCCAGTCATTGGTTGCTGGAGATATTGAACCTCTGGAAAAATCCTGTCCTCTAGAATGTTAAAAGAAAAATCTAGCAAAATAACTGAACTACTATGATTTCTGTAAAAGTTCTAATACCAGCATTTAATATTGCTCTAGAAATCAATCTTGGAGGAGTTCAAGGAAGTGGGATTTAGCTTATAAATCTGTATTAAATCCATCCAGACAAGCTCATTATTGACCTTCCTTCTAGATCATCTCCTGGAATTTTGGATAAAACTAGTGGATTGAAGGAATTACGAGTGTTTGAAACAATATGAGAACTTTTGTAGCCCATTCAAGAAACCTGATTTGATGTACAAGCAAAAGATGCATTACTTCTATGGATTTCCTTAAGGAGAAGAAAAGGAGATACTCAAGCAGATACAGAAGAAGAGGAACCAAGCAAAGTCTTTGTTAATTAAGAAAATACCCAAAGATCTAGTTTTCCCACCTCTGCAAAAAATAATGTTGATATTAATAGCAACAACGATGGTGAATCTCATGCTGATTGTGCTGTATATTATAAAAACAAGCTTAATGGGGAGTTTTGGATAAAGTGTTGCAACTCAAAATGTCAAATGTAGTACCATCGAACTTGCCAGGGACATTCAAACAGCACAAAGCCAAGAAAATGTTATGCTTAAAATATAAGCATGAGTTATGATCATTATTGCAGTTAAGAAGTGCTTGTGTCTGACTAAGTACACCTTATTATTTAAAATTTTATTTCAGGAAAATTATTGTTACCATTACCAGTTGCTGATTATTTGTAGTAATTTTTTACATATATTATTAACGTATCTAATCTTTACCCATATATTACAAAGGTTAAGTAAAAATAGAAGTTTTACAGAAGTTCTACAATTGGTTCCTGGTCCCAATTGTAGGTCAAGATCAATGATGCATACAAATATAAGAAGGAACTAAACCTTTTATCTGAATAAAAGGGTAATTGACAACCATGAAAGTTAAAAAAAGTTATAAAATGAAATAAACATTTCTAATGAGTAAGATGAAAATAAAATTTATAAGCAAATCCATAACTGGTGTCTTTACCGTATTTCCCACTTTTTAGTAAAAGATGTTCTAGTGCCTCCAGACTCAGTTTAAATATGATTCCAGAATTGAAGATGTGATCTTAGTCATGCAAGTTCACTGTTAGAGTACATAACTTTGACAAAAAGGGAATAAGGATATATTTTTATGTACAACACAGTCATTCATTCTCTACTAAGATGAGTAATTATAATTTTTCCATTTAAAAATATGATACCTTGAATCTCTAGTTTATTAATAGTAGTAAGGAGCACATTTACTCTGATTTTCTTCAATATTATTATTCCTCCACAAAATCTTCATTTTGAAATGACAATATTTATTGAAAGCATCTCACTGTCTTAGGTTAGACATTTGTCACTCTCTAGATGTTCCTGTAGTTTTGTATTCTAAGCTGTTTATTTATTTAATTAATGTAAATTTAGTTGGTACTTAAAGTTACCTATTTTTCACCTTTTGAATAAAGAGGGTAAACTTTGGAGGAAATGTCACAAATGCAGGGACTTCCAATTTAGGCACTTAACCCAGACCTACCCATTTTAAGTATACACCTAGTATTTTAAAAAATTAAGTCCAGATTGCAACATACACACCACTAAAACTCAATAAAATGGAAGACTGGTTTCAGGAGCCAATGCTCCTATCGTCAGTTCCTGGTCGACTGCTGGCTTCGCTGTCTACCAGGGACTGATGATAGGAGCGATGGCTCCTCAAACTAGTCTTCCATTTTATTGAATTTTAGTGGTGTGTATGTTATAATCTCGACTCAATTTTTTAAAATGTTAATATTTGACACCGCTGTTACGTTCACTATATTTTACACATACACCTAGTTCCTAAACCATGATGTTAACACTCCCAAACTCTGCTATTAGTTCACTAATCATCAGTGTCTTCTATAAAATTGCTGAAGAACTTGAAGTATTTATCTACAAAATTGATTAACATATTAATCATCTAATTTATGTTGATTCATCTGGTATTAGAAAGTCTCAGGATATTTTATGACTTCATATTCTAAAGTTATATTTTTCAAGTTTTTCCTCAAAGGAAGAGAGATGATATATTAAAAGATTTTTTACTCTTATTAGAAACATTTAATATTTTAACATATCAATTTAAAAAAAAATTATAATATTATGAAAATATCATAAGCCTTGCATAATTTATCTAGAACAAAAATGAGGTGGGGGAACAGACACAATCCTAATGTAATGTTTCTAGAAAATTTCTTATTTAATATGGGAATATTTCTGGAAAATTTTTTTATGTATGTGGATTAGAAATTGGTGTAATTTAAAACAATGTACAAAGAATAAGTAGCAATTTTTTAAGAACCTGTTCCAAAAATAACAAGTTGAAATACTGACCAGAATATTTATTCTGTGGACTTGGAAGAGAAAAGAAGTTAGGTTATGAATAAATGGTAATTAGGTTTATTATTACTGTGAAACAGTATTTTAAAGCACAAATGAAAAGAAAGAAAAAGATCAGCAGGATTAAGAATGATGCATTGAAAGGAATATGATGCTTTAACCTACATTCAATGACCATGACTGGAATCTGATGATTGGACTGTGGAACTAGATTTTGTGATTTTTATACTGCACTAAATTCAGTCATGTATTCAAATTACTGACAGCTAAAATGGAACTCCAAATTTTCATAGAGCCTAAAAATAGAACTTCGAATTTCTATTTGATAGTGAGCATTTTAAAAATAGTATATAGCTTGGAATTATATACCACTTTTATTAAACCACTGATGATTAATTGTAAAATATTTATATTTTTTATTTTACTATTCATAAAACATAAGCTATACAAAGAATTTAGCTCTAAAAAGGCAAATGCTGTTGTAATATAGCCTATAAAGTTTGTCATTTTGTGCTGCAGTTAATTCTAATTGCCCTCAGTATTTATTTATAAAATTTAGTGAACTTTAAAATTACTTTAAACTTTGGTTTTGTTGAAATATGATAGACATTGTGTTAAATATTTTTTGTATTTTTTGAATAGGTATTATAATATTATTGGTATTGTTAATATATTAATAATTTATAAATGCCATCTAGTTTTATATGTCCACTTTTTAACTAATCAAATAAGTTTGGGTGTGTGTGTGTATGTGTGTGCATGTGCAAATGTATGTGTTATCTATATGTTTACAGGTTTAAATTTAATTAAATTCTTCATAAAATGGCATAGGAATATTTCTATGTTATTGTTTCTCTCATTGAGTTAAACCATTTATATAAAAATACATTTTTCATTGAATTATTCACTAAGTTTGTTGCTAGTTGATATTGTTAAAACTTAATGATTATTACTTTGAAAGGAATGTTAAAGTTAATAAAACTAATGATAAATAATGGGGTATAGTCAAGAACATACCTTCTAACTAAAACTATACCCAGGACGATGAGGATGATTAGCAGGAGAGCGCATATAATTCCAATGAAGATAATTGTTGGTGTTATAGTATTTCTACTTTGGCCTTCATTGTCAGAATGTGGCGGATGTGGTGACCAATCTTTTCCAGTTAGCTGCACTGGTGAGTGATGGTCATCATCCGGAATACATGTTATGTTAGTTTTTTCCCAGACACCACTACTCAGACAAGTCACAGATGTTTGAATTATTCCTGAAAAAAATAACTAGCTTTAGTTAACATTAAAGATACTAGAAATTAATGTAAAATAACCAATTGCACATTTTAACAAAGGTCAACTTAGTAACTCAATAAAATCCAATAGATAAGGTATAGGTTTTAGATGCACCAAAATGGATGAATGTAAATTGCATTTGTAATAAAAGTTAAGTAAATTTTTGCTATAACTCTTGACCTTATCCTCTTGAAAATCATTTGAATTATTCTTCATAGCAGGAGAAATATGATATTTAAAATTTGTAATTTAGTGTTTAACTGTGCAGGTACAGATATTTTAACAATGAAAATAATATAACAGCCTAAGGAACAATGCTTGTAATTTTAATAAAGCTAAGAGAAGTGATGACTAAGAGGCTGTTATTTACTGCTAAGCTGTAGAGACAAAGTAGTTGTTTCCAATAATAGATACTGATGTATTGTTTGAGAATTAGTTAATGCAATAATTATCTGTGCTTCAGCTAACAATTTATTTTATGTGGCTATTTTGCATTTGTAAGAAAAGGATGCACAAATCCTGTAATAAACTCTTACTTTCATTAACATATCAGCAGAAAATACTTACATTATTGTCTGCTAAATTTTCAAATGTCATAATATGATATATAATTATATATTAGACAATTTTGGTTGGAATCGGTTGGAAGCGGAGAGAGGTGGTGAAGGTGAACTCCTCCTGACCCATTGTGGGAGCTGGACAAAGAAGAACAAATGGATTCAAAGTATTCTTACTTTTCGCAACGTTAGTGAAATTTTAATAGAGCCAGTCTTCGTATTGGCCGTCTTAAATTTAATGTCCGGAACGCTAAAAATTACCTTGTTGACTTTATCAGTAAAGCGCTTGGCAGATCTTGGTGCATCCGAGGCTCCGCTGAAAACTATCGCAGGTCAGTATGCTTCTGTGATGATGATTCTGGTTTCAGGGCGCAAAATTGCTTAAGTTATTAGCGCTCGAACACAATAAAACTACTACAACATTAAAGTATAATTCAATAAAATTGCTTATATTGAAATACTGCGCAGAAACAAACAGAAACAGCTGTATGGCCATTGAAAGTAGATAGCCGTAAATATTTAATTATAACAAATATGTATAACAAATTATAAAGTACATTTTGTAAAATACACCAGCAATAGCCGGGGGGGGAAAAATGTAAAAATGTGCTAAAAGAAACCGTTGCTTACAAAATAAAACTTCATACCTGGCTCCATAAACCGCAAAGATATATAAAACTGAATACTCGCTCGCAACGACCTCCGCAGATGATGATGATGATGATGATGATGATGATGATGATGATGATGATGATGATGGTGATGGTGGTGGTTGTTGCTCTATGGCGTAAACTGCTAAGGTTATTAATGCCCGAACATATTAATACTGCACCAATAAGAATGAATGATTAAATAAAACTACATACACTGAAATACTACGCAGAAAACAAATAAAACAGTAGGTTGGCCATAAAATGTGAAAAAGCATTAATAAATACTAGAGCAAAAAAGTGAAACAATGTGTAAAATACTTTCGGTAAAAATACACCAGCGCCAGTCAGAGTCAAAATAAGCTTAAAACGTAGTAAAAAGAAAACAGTCAGGTATAAAATTGATATTTATACCTCACTCCACAAAGCACAAAATGTATGAAATGGAACATTCGCTCAATTACAAAGACTTCATTTGCAAGAACATCCTCAAGAAATGAAGGGAAACACCGGGATGCTCTGAAAGGTACTAAATGGCGTCATTCCATTAAAACGTGGCGCACTGTATAGGGAGGGGTAGCTGTAATGTGGACACGCTGGAACAGGATTTCCCCTAATAATGTGACGGTGACTAAAAATTCAATCCGCAAACTGTCTACAACTCCTTTTCGACAAACGCGAGAACATGTAAAGTAAAAGGGGCAGACTTGCATTCCCGAAGTTTGTTCTTTTCGAGTAAATACTAATCCTCGCGAAAACGACTGTACATAAACTCGCAGCAAAATCCTGCTGGCAAATATGTTGCTAAATTGTAGAAGGAGCTAAAAGAGGCGATTTTGTTGTGATTTCTGCCACATCGTTGCCCTGAATGTCCTGCCTATATAACCCACAGCATTGTTACATTGACACACATGTTAACTAGCATGAAACTGTGTGCTGGATCTTCTGTACAAGAGGCTGAATGTTGTACAGATTTCTAGAGCTCAAAAGAACACCTAGGGAGTCAGAAAAAATTACCCCCAGGAGCTGTTCAGATACATATAAACCGTTCTATAAAACGCGTAAAGTTGCACCATAAAAATAGAAATCGAAGAGTTAAGAATAAAAGTAAAACCATATAGATTAAACAAGAAGGCACGTTCAACAACTGTGTTTACTTTCAAGCCGACGCCATAAATAAAATTACCACTTTCAAAGGAAGAGAGTATAATATTAAAAAGCTGACAAAGTGCTGGAGATTTATATATTTTGGGACAAGATGTCTACCCAAGATGAATGAGGGCATCTGCTAACAGTTAAGGGGGATATCGAACCACTCCAGTGGATAATTGCACGTACGAGTCCCGAATGCAAACGTGAACTGCTGCAGCCTATAAAGGAGTCTACAAACGCAATGAAAAATTGTACACATCATCTCCGATTAAGGTTAAAACTATGCAATGTGCGGTCATACCAAATTCTGGAGGAAGGAACCGAATAGAAAACCCGGACACATGAGTCCTGAGGACACAAGCGGAAAGTCAGCCGATTGCATTAGTAACTCCAGTTAAAGTCTTTGAGTATGGATTCCAAGTACATTCCACTACAGGATAGCCATTGTAAAGAAATTCTGGAATAAACCAATTAAAAATCTTTTTTCCTGGTGCAAGGTGTAAATAAAAGTCGTCCCTTCTTCAGAGGCGTGGGACCAATTGTTTGCTTTTTTTTTTTTTTTTCTTTCAGGAGTAGGCATGTTCTACTCCATGATTTCCTCAGAAGAGAGAGTTCTCCCTCTAAAAAGAGTCCACCAATTCCAACACCTGGAACTGGTTGGAGGTGGAGAGAGACGTAGAAGGTGACAGCCTAGCCGGTTTGCTCCCTGGCCAAACGTGAAAGCTTGACCTGAGAGGAAGTAAGGACCTTTGATTTTTCCTTAGTTTTAGCCTCACTAGTGGACAAAAAAATCACTCCTGGTATGTGAGGCGGAACGTCAAAGCTACAGGTTTGGCCCCTGGAGTAGAGAGCTTAGTGGTGTCGGGCACAGTAGAAATATTAGTGAATAAAAGGTCATACATGTGCGTGCAAATGTCACGCTTGAATATTGCAGTGGGTGGATATTGACTCTTACTATGGAGCCATAGATGCCGCGCCGTAGTTCGGTACTACGGATCGCCGAAACTAACATTGCGGGACTCAGAAAAGGAAGCCGTTCCTTTGACACAGGTTCCTGAACGCAGCGCTCTTCGTGTAAACGAGGTCAGTCAGGAAGGACACCGGATGAGCTCCAGGGCAGATCATGCATACGGTAGTGGATGGATATTTTTCCTTCATATGATTACTGCGCATAGGTTGTGCACACTGAAATTGATTATTTATAAGAAAGCGAGAATGCCAAATCGGTGATACTGACAGCATTGCATGGGACTTGGAAAGTATAGTCCGCTTTCAATAACTCGCACCCAGGGTTAATCTTCTTCGGAAAATAACCTTGTTGAGGCTGAGAAACCGCATACGAGTGCTTAACATTTGTTCTGTCAGGTAGTCCTAAATTTTGCCATAACACATACCGTCGAGCACAGAGTTGGTAATGACTCCTCGAGATGAATTCGGGATGTGATGGTGCTCAACACATATATCCTTGGAGAACAGTGGTGTTGAGTAAGGGTTTTTGTACTGTCCGTCCTGGTGGTGTAGTGGTTACCATACTTGCCTCCTATACCCAAGATCGCGGGTTCGAACCCGGCCAGAACCGATGGATTTTTCGGGCGTAAAAATCCTAAATATGGCTTCCTTCGGAAGGAAAGTAAAGCTTGGGTCCCGTGTCGTACATTTACGGCACGAAAAAGAACCTCAAACCTGAAAGAGAGGCCTCTGAACAAAATTTGTCGGCCGTTTCACGCCGAGTTTGAATGGGACGCTGATGACCTGAGACGTTAAAGAGCGTCCATAAATAAATCAATCAAAAAATCGAGTAAGGTTTTAGTTTCTGTACCTTCCAGAGTCTCCAGCTTAGCGAAATAATTGCATAAGCGTATGCAAAATGCTACATCACCAGAGGTGTTATCAATCATTACCTCTTTTATATCAATTCTTTGACTAGGATTGTAATTTCGTACAACCATGTTTAAGTTGAGAAACAGTGTAGCGTCAGTACTAGCTCTCCATCTTTGCTTGTCTGAATGCGATAGACAGAAGTTATTACTTGACCCCCTATATATACCTACACTTCTCTATAACATACCGTTGAGGACAGAGACGTGATGACTTCGGGAGACCAATTTAGGGTGCGATGGGGCTCAACACGGATCGGACATTCGTAGAGAATAATGGCCTGGAGTGCAGAATTAGTTTGTGTAGCTCCAAGTCTCTTCAATAAAAGCAAAGTATTCAGTATGGCCTGCATTATTTTACAGGACCAAAGATGTTATCCAAATCTTCTTGAATTATAAAAGAATTCAAATGGTTAAGGACTCACACTTAGTTCTAGTAACTACTAAGTAACGAGGGAATAGTACACCAGTTTCTTCTTTTACATCCACTATTTTTCTCTTTGTATTAAGTTGAACATTGTCTTGCATAATAGCGAGCTCATCCTCCACCATTGCAAATATCTCTGATGGCAGACTGCTTCCTAGGCGCTATCCCGGCTTAGGTCAATGGTCCTGGCCGAAACAGGATTCACCACAGGGTCACAACCACCTGGGGTTTGGACAGAGGGATCCAATCGCCTTCAAAAAGGTAACAGTTGATGCAATCGCCCTAGAAGGGCCTGATCATTCTAAGCGGATACGCTCCCGTCCTACATGATAACCCAGTTCTGGAAGTTATACCATTCTGCAATCAACTATTATCTCGTCAAATACAGGGGTACCCGTGTCAACACATGAAATCGGTTGGAGATTAGGGGAGGTTAAAGTGAAAGTGACGGGCTAGGAAGTTTGCTCCTAGACACATTGTAAAGCTGGACATAGGAGAATTTGAAGGATTTTGCTGTTTAAGCCTTACACTCACTACTTGACGATTTGAAGAATTTATTCTTGGTGTGTGCTGGCTTAAATTTATTACGTGTAGCATTAAAATACACAAGCTTGCACTCTGCTGCAATAGAGCGACTAGCGGAGATGGGCACAATAGAAGCTTTGGTAAATTATAGACTACAAGTTTACGTGCTAATTGTTGATTTGATTTATTTACGGACGCTCTTTAACATCTCAAGTCATCAGCGTCCCATTCTATTCAGGGCGTGAAACGATCGAAAACTTTTGTTCACGGGCCTCTTCTTTTAGGCTTGAGGTTCTTTTTCGTGTCGTAAAAGCACGACATGGGACCCACTGCTTTACTTATCTTCCGAAGGAAGCCATCTTTAGTACGTGCTACAGTCAAGCTTTGGTGAATGGCGACTATGGAGTTGTAGGTAGATGACTTCGTCACTGTGAGTTGTTATAATTTTGTGTTTCCGGGTTTTAGGGAAAGAGTTTTTTCTTTTATATGGAGCTCACGAATGCAACCCTGATTATGATTATTATTAAAGGAAGCCAAACTGCTAAGATTGTTATCACTCAAACTCACTAAAATTGAGCTAATTATAAAAAAGGAACCTTCCTTCATTGAAATACTCCGTATAAAATCAACAATACAAGCTAATTCGAAAACGAAAGTAGAAAAAATCATCAATAAATAATAAGGGCAAAAGAATAAGTACAAACCATAAAATACACCAATAATATGACTAAAATTGCGCTAAAAATGAAACCGTCATGCATTAAATGAAAAATTATTCCTTGCTCCAGAAAACAGAAATAAGTATAAAAAGGAGAACTCGTTCGATAGCAACGATGTCGCCCGCAAAAACTTCCTCAAGGGATGAGTGTAACCACTGTGAAATTCTCAAAGACGCCAAATCGGTGACATTCAATTAAAATGCGACGCTCCGAAAAGACATAGTCACAACTTGCACATGCTGGAGTAGGTGCACTCTTAAAATTTTAACTGTAATTGAAACTGCAATGTCCAAGTCGCTAACGCGCGCTAAAACGGCTTCTTCGCGATCAATTACGCGAAAATAGGTTCCAGTAAACGGGACAGATTTTCTTTTCCAAAATTTGTTATTTAGGAGCAAATACCATACTTTGCGCCAGAGAACGGCTCTACGTAAATAATGCAGTAAATAAAGCGAGTAAATAGGTGGTGGATTGTGACAAGAGTGAAAAATAAATTATTTCGCTGCAACATCTGCGGCCTCGTTACACTGGATACATACCTGGGAACATGCAACACTCTGACGTTCTCGTCCACTAGGGGAAACTCTGCATCCTGGATATTCTTTGCAAGAGGATGTGTATTGCATATACTTATTAAGCTAAGAATAGCACTCGGGGAATCAGAACAAATTATCGAATATCCCAGCCACTCATCAGATACACATAAAACCGCTTTATAGGGCGCATAAATTCTTCAATAAAATAAATGTTGCAGAATAAAAACCAAAAGGAAAATTAGAGTAATTAAAAACAAAGACATTTCACATTAGAGCTGTCCATAATAGCTAAATTACTTCCCTCAAACAAAGAGATTATTTTTAAATTGTGACCAATATCTGAAGCCGCGGTTATAGATGTTAATCCAATATGAACGGGTGCTCTTATATTAACACCAAAGGAGATAACGAACTACTCCAGCTGCGAAAAATCAGGTAATTGATCGTTCAAATTCCGCAATAACTTTCGAAAATGGTATTCGGATGGCTTTGGAGTTATAGATCTGGCTGCGTGTAAGGTGTCAAGAAAGATATTTAAAACTATCTCAATCCTCTGGTATCCAGGTTTTGTACTCAATCGACAGCCATATCCACAAAGTGAATAGTCTCTTGCCAAATACGAGGAGGTGTATTCGATTCCGCATTCAGACTGGAAACTGGGCTCGTAGGAAAAGCTCCAATCGCGAGATGAATTCTTCGACGTTGAAATCGATACATGGAGACGAAGTGGTGAAGGTCGCGCCGAGAGATACTTAAAGCAATGATAAATCACTTTGGACCTCATTATAGAATGGGAGAGCCGAAAGAGTGCGGTCCGATCAGCTGCCCAGGATGTGTCACTTAATACACTTTAAAATATAACAGGATTCACACCATTTTTTTAGTTGTCATAATTAGATAATTGGTATAATTTGTAAACACATACCAAGCCAAGGAGCTTCACTATGTTTGCGGAAGGTAGAAACTCCGGACCAAAATGGAGAGATACTTATTATAGCACCAGAAATTCATGCAGACGTCTTCTCGGCAGAAAAAAGAAAGCCATGGTTAACACTCTAAGCGCATAGATGATTCAGATCGCTTTGGTGGCGGCATTTCAACAGGCCAGTACGCTGAGATGAAAGATCGCAAAGTCGTCGACGAAGAGCGACGATATAATCCCAAGCGGTAAGCGCTATGTGAGAAAATTAATAGCTATGGCACAAAGTGTGGCATTGACTTTCGAGCTCTGAGATACCACGTTCTCCTCAATAAAACGCGATGATCCAACAGAAGATAAAAGTCATATCTTTCATGAACTCCTTGTTAAAATTGAAAGCCGACTATGTCATTCATAGAGTATGAAGGATACCATTTCTTCAGCAGGAAGCATAGGCTTTCTCCAAATCAAAGAAGACAGCGACCGTTTAGCTATTTCACAGATACCGTTCTTAATATGAATAGAAGGAGACACCAAATGATCAACGGAAGAGCGGTGATGAATGAAAACCACATTGGACGTTAGTTAGAAAGAGTTGCGATTCTAGCCACCATATAAGTCACCCGTTAATTATGAGTTCTATTACCTTGGAATCGCAACAGGCGAGGGAAATCGAGCGATAACTGGAAAGAAGGTGGGTGTCTTTACCAGTCTTCGTTATTAGTCTATCGGTGGGCACTTGCTAAGAACAGAGAAATGTGCAGTCATACAAGAAATGATAAAAAGCTGTAGTTAAAGTCATTAAATTCCGCGGATAGATGCTGCAATAAAACAGGATGTTTACAATTCTGGCCCAGGAGCGTAATACCGAGAGATAGAAAGCGCATGCTGCTATTCCCGGGCAGTAAATGGAGCATTATAACACTCCCAGGTTCCGGAGGCAAAGGAGAATCCCCTTTTGTTTCACTTGCATTTTAATTGTGCGAAGTGCTGGAGGATAATTATCGGAGCTCAAACTCTTGGCGAAAGTACGCCCTTAAGCATCGGCAATGTCAGTAATAGAATCATTTATATGGTCTTGTAGCTTGAGGCCGGGTATGGGCAAATAACCAGGTTTACCTGCAATGGGGCGTAGCTTATCCTAAACAACAGATTAAAGCGTTGAGTGGTCAAAAGAGAAAACCAAGGCAATTCAAGATATCTTTTTGGTATCCTTTAGAACTCGACGCCATTGGGCGCAAATATATTGAATCATTTTCCAATGCAGGGGACGACGAAATAATCTCAGTATGCACGCAATGCGTCCCGACACTCATCGTTCCACCAAGGAACAGGAACGCATCTAGGTTGGGATGACGATCGGGGAATATATTGCTCTGCACCAAGTAGTCTTGAGATGCCTGACCATGGCATTAATAGGTGTAAAGAATAGATTTTGGGAAGAAACAATATGGAATAGGCACGAAAAATGATCACTAGAGTATGTGTCAAAGAAGACGTTCCAGGTAAAATGAAAAAAAAGAGATCGGAATAGATAGAGAGATCTAAGTGCAATTAACTGTTTGCACTATCGGAAAGAACAGTGGACTGACCATATTTAACTAAAGATAAACTGTGGCGGTTCGAAACATTTGCTACCATGCTATCCATTGCATACTCTGTAAAACAGCATAATATTGATTGGTGCGTGTTAAAATATTCAAATGCAAAATGACGTAGGTATTTGGAAAAGAAGATTATCAAGAGAGCTACTGCCATACTATCTGAGGTAGATAGTTCAAGATTACAGACATTATAATAAATGCCGGAAAAGCTAACGACAGCTGCTGCAGGGTGCAATTGAAACAATAAATTCACTGAACTGAATACGTTATCCCTGATTAATATTAAAACTCCGCCATGTGCTAGCATGTCATTTTTTCGGTGCAATGTAAAAACGCATAGGAGAGAAACCGCAGAATACCATTTAGTAATGAGGACGAAGTTTTATTGCCTGGAGACACACTAGTGGGGAAGCAGAAGACGACATAAATAAATCCAGTTCAGGTCTTTGAGTTCGGAGTCCACATATACTGCAAGATAAAATACCCATTTTAAACATATAATGGAGCAACTAGGGATGCTTATTTTTGCAGGTGGAGGACTTTAAACAATCCCTTCTTTAGACGTGTCAGGCTGTGTGATTTGGTTGAGGCCGGCACGTTCTCTTTGGAGGTGAAAAAATGGCGGCAATGGCGAAGGCCTAGCGGGCTGGTTCCTTGACCCATTTAAGGATCTCGATGTTTGAGAACCAGAAATACCCAAAGTCCTATTATTTTCAACAGCAGTGATCTTTTTAGAAAGTCAATCTTGATATAGGCCGTCTTGAGCTTAATGACATCAGTATCAGGAAATATCGGTGGTTTCTAGGAAAAGCGCTTGGCGGAACTTCATGTAACAAGAACTCTAGTAAAAACCAAGTTTTTCCTACTGTCACACTTCTGTATCACAGTTGAGGTTGCAGAGCTGCGTGTGCCTGTTATAAGAATCACAGGCTGGCTAGATCTTAAGCGTATTTGGGCCTCAGAAAAAGAAAGGTTCTCAATAGCGATAGAGGGGACAGTCTAGGAATGAGACTGGATGATCCCCATGACACTTTACCAGACGGGAGTTTATGGACATCCCGCATGTTGCTAAAATAGAAATAGTACTATTGCAGGGCAAATGTGCCGAAACATTGACACTGAAAACCTCGCATGGGGCATCATATCTACTTTTGAACCTCTGCCTGTGCCGCGTGTTGATTCTGGTGGTGTAGTGGTACCCATACTTGCCTTCTAAACCCAAGATCACGGTTCTAACTAGTTCAGGATCGATGGATATTTTCCAGCGTAAAAAGTTTAAGTATGGCTTCCTTCGAAGGGAAGTAAAGCAGTGGGTCCCGTGTCGTACATTTACGGCACGAAAAAGAACCTCAAGCATGAAAGAAGAGGCATCTGAGCAAAATTTGTCGGCGGTTTCACGTCCTGAATTGAATGGGACGCCAATGACCTTAGATATTATAAAGCGCCCTTATATAAAACAAATCAGCAGCAACCTCTGTCGCAATTTAACCCCGTTAAAGGTGAGGAAAGGAGAAAGAGTCCACTGTACTTCCCCATCTTTCCACTCCAGCGCAAGATAAACGGATGTGACGCCATGTTCATCCAGATAACCGTAAATTTTGGTAACCCGACATGCCATCGACTATGATGGTGATGATAAATCCACGAGACTAAATCAGGGTTCTATGCTCCTCAATACGCACAGTATATCCGTGGAGAGATGATCGCCTTGAGTATCGTATTTATCTGGGTTAGTACCGGCATCTTTACCATAAGAGATGAATTTCTCAATGCGTGCAGGATTTCACAAGATCATATGTTACCTGTACCTTTCTGAATGATAAATGAGGTTACAAGACTAAACGACTAACCATCTTCTGCTCGGTTTGTAACTATGTAATTGGAGAAAGTCATATAGATTATTCCAGTACGTTCACTCTCTTTTTTTACATATATTGGTGAGAATTAACGTTCATCATAGCAAGTTCTTCCTCCATCTTATCCACTGTCTGTAATGGCTGGCTGTTACTTGTGTACCACCCCGGCTTAGGTGATATATTTTGGCCTGAACAGGATTCAACTCAGTGTCAAATTGCCAGGGTGTAGCTAGTGGTATTCACTCGCCTTTATGAAGAAAACGGATGCCTATGGCCCCTTCCAGGGCCTGGCTTTTACCAGGTAAACGCTCCTGTCCTACATGATAATCCAGTGCTCTGTGGTAAGCACTTACCGAATACTTTTTGCTGCGTCAAACACAGGGGCACTCATCAGACTAAGAACAGCACGCTAGAAAGAATAAAAATAAAAATTTGGAGAAATTAAAACAGCCAAATACGCGAAATATGGACCCGAGGGAGCAGCTTGGATGACTTTGAGTCGCTACGCCACTTAACCAATAAATGTTTCGCTGAAGGTTAGGAATGTTCACAATATTGAGAGCTGTCGCGGAGTCACTTGATGAACATCGTATCAATCACGCTGGTGGGTGCGGATGGATAAGATCTCTATGATGTTCCTTGTTCGTAGCACAAACTAATACTGCGCTCTTACAAGTAAAGCGAAAGTGGTCAAATCGGTGAAACTGTTATCATCGCAAAGGGCTTGGAATGTATGGTTCGATTTCAATAACACAATATCTTGCATTGATCTGCTTTGGGAGATGAAATAATTTGACAATGAAAAACATGATACCAATATGTATTAGCATTCCATCCCTCTTTGTCTGGACAGGTAGGATAGTAGTTCATCTGCTAGATAGCACTGAATATCGATACAAAAATACCGTTTACAACAAGTAGTAATGAACTTGAAATGAATTCAGGGTCCGATATTGCTGATTACAGTTCGGATATCCGTGGATTAAAATTACGGTTTAAGGGATTGAAACAGCTTAGGTCATTACCACCCAAACGCACTAAAACTGCTGCAATAATAAACGATAACTAAATAAAACCACCGTCACAGTAATATTGCGCTGAAAATAAACGAAAACGGACGTTCGTTAATAGGTGCCGCGATTCTAACCACTACATAAACTGACCGTTAATCATGCGCTTCATCACTTGCAAACGCAACATGTGAGGAATATCGGACGGTAAGGAAGGAAGGAAGGAAGGAAGGAAGGAAGGAAGGAAGGAAGGAAGGCGCAGATTTCTTCCAGGTATAGATATAGGAATAACAGTGGCCCAACACCAATCGTTCGGGAATACGCCATTACACCAAATAGAATTTAAAATGTGGAGCAAAAAAGCCCTCCCTTGTGCTGATAAATGCTGCAACATAGCAACATGAACACCATCAGGGCGAGATGCACAATGCCAAGAGGTAGAAAGGTCATACTCCAATTCGCTGGCAGTAAAAGGAACATTATAGCACTCCATATTGTCGGAGGCAAAGCAGCAGGATAATTGGCGGAGCTTGAAACGTCTCCAAATTATACGCCCTAACGTATTGGCGACTTCAATGGGAGTGGTAAGTACACGTTTTTGTACCTTGTGATCGGGTTTGGACTAAAACCCAGGTTTGCCTGTAAACAAGCTAAGTATATTCCAGAATACATGGTGTGGTTTAAAAAAGAGGTGTAAGCAATCCACGACGCACTTTTGTGATCCTTAATAGTTCGACGGCATTTGGCGCGCAGCTATTTGTGGCGGATCATGTTTGCTGAAGTAGGGTGGCGAAGAAAACTGATAAAGCCCCTGGGCTTGCACGCAATGCGTCCCGGCATTCATCTGTCCACCAAGGAACCGGACAGCGTCTGGGGTAGGAAGATGACTGGGGAATAGCCAGAACTGCGGCATTAATGATGACCGTTTCAAGGTGCTCGATCTTGGTGTCGATGGATGGAAACTAACACCTTCGAAATTCCGTTAAAGAACGAAAGAGATGCCAATTCGCCTTTTCAATAAGCAATCTTGGCGCGCGCTGAGAATGTACAGGTGAAGAAGGGATATGTATCTGATCACGGAAAGTGGTCACTTGAGTATAAATCAGAGTTGACGTTCCAGGTAAAATATACAGCAAGTGAGGCGGAACAGAAAGATAAGTTCAAATGTGACAAAATGTGAGAACTGTCTGAAAGAAATGTAGGTTGACCAGTACTGAGCAGAGTAAGATTGTGGCTGTCTACAATGTCTGCTAACATTCCTGTTGCACACTACGTGGTAGAACTCCATAGGGGAGAGTACACATTAAAATCCCGCAAAAATAGGTCAGGAGGTGATACCTCAGATAAAAGATAATCTAGATCAACCGCTGACAGTAGTATACAGAGACAGGTAAATAGTGCAGACTGTAAAAGTAAGGCCGGAAAAGCAAACTGTAGCTGCTGCAGCCTGTGTGGGAGACTGGAGGCTCACGGGAGTACTGTACACCTAATCTCAGATGGGAATTAAAACTCCACCATGCGCGGGAGAGCCATCTGCTCTAGGATGATTGAATCTCTCTGATAAGTAACACCAAAAAGTAAACAAATACTCTGGTTTAGGTTTGGTCTCTTGGGCACACACAAGCGGCGTTTTAGTTGATCGCAAACGTCACTCCAGGTCAGGTCTTCGACTACGGAGTCACGCACATTCCACGAAAGGATAGCCATTGTTAAAAACTGGGATGAGATAAAAAAAAATTAAACACCACCTTACTTTTTCATCTGTGCAGTACGAATGAACCATCCTTTCTTTAAATGCGTGGGACTTGGTTGTTTAACTTGAGCAGGCACACTCTGCTCCAAAACATCCTCAAAGGGTGGGCTCCCTCGCTGAGAAATATCAACCAATTCCAACACATGGAATGGGTTGGTAGTGGAGAGACGCGGTGACGCGGACCGTCTAGCTGGCTTGCTCCCAGACCCATCATGAGAGATTGAATTCCGAGGAAGAGAAGGGCTCGACTTCAGCCTTTTAGCGATCGTATTGGATTATTTCAGATAATCTCTTTGGGTGTAAGCGATCTTAAATTTAATAGCCGCAGCCATAAAAAAATAGCCTGCGTCTTCTCAGTACAGCACTTGGCGGAATCTTGCGCACTAGGAACTGGTGTAAAAACCAGGTCGCAGGTCTGCGTGCTGCTGTCTTGCTTCTGAGTCACAGAAGAAACCACGGACTTAGGAAACGCCGGTAGGCAAGATAGGGATAGTTTCTGGGCCTCAATAAAGTAAAACTTTTCCTCCACCTGGGTCTCCTTAATAGAGTTTTCTTCCCGATAGCGAAAACAATCTGGGGACCAAGGTGCATAATCACCACGGCTGTTCACGCAGACGGGCACAGATGGACAAGCTCCTTCATGACTTTCAATACCATAGGGAGTACAGATCGAATGAGCACTCTTACAAGACATGTGAGTCTGTTCAAAATATTGGAAAACAGCATGGAACTGGGGATATATGAGCGTATCTTAAGTACCTCATATTTAATTTTCTGTAGGAACTCAACCCGGTTTAATGGTGCAGAAGAGAGTACGGGTCGGCTGTGCTTCACCTTCCTTCCTCGTATGTACAGGGTAGACTGATGTTACTCCTGGGTCTTCCAGACAATTGTGGATTTCCGAGTCGCACATGTCGTCTAATACAGTAGTGGTAATATCTCCTCGAGACGAATTTACAGTTGCATGTTGCTCAACTGGAAAATCGTTGCCTTGAGCAATGAGTTAGTTTGGGACAGTCCAAATGACTCCACCAAAAGAGAACCATCATGAAAGCTTGTACATGACTTACTGGATCCAGAAATGTCATCATTTCTGAATAATTGCTTTACCCTGCTGAACGATTGACATTCTTCAGTGCGACTGATGACTAAGTAGTGAGGAAAAGTCTTCTCGGTTACTTTCTTTACATTCACTCTTTTACGTTTCATTTGTATTAAATTGTTACCCTGTATCATAGCGAAATAATCCTCCATCATTGCAAATGACTGGCTGCTTCCTGGGCGCCACTCCGGCTTAGGTGAGCTGTCCTGGCTTGAACAAGGTCACCTCAGGGTCTACTCTCCAGTGGAAAGACAAAGGGACTCAATCCGCTGCAGGAAGTTTATAGCTGTTGCAATGGCTCCTTTCCGGGCCTGGCCTTTACCAGGGGATATTCTTCTGTCCTTCCTGATAATCCAATCACTTTTTATCTTGTCAAAACACGGGGGCACACATCAGACAAAGAACAGGGAAGCAGGACGAATAAAAATGAAAATAGAGGCGAAATAAAAAGCAGTCCAACAAACTGAACGTGGACCTGCGGCAACAGCTCGGGTGCCTCGGGGTCGCTATGTCCCGGACCCAAAAGTGGGCTCCTGAGGGGGATTGGCAGCGTAAAAGATATCAAATGACATAGTAATCTTATTAATATTAATATTAATGCTATTAATGCTCGAGGACATTTAAACCACCCAATGACTGTTCCCGTACACCCAATAAAGAGATATAGGTATTTAAATGGTTCGCAATTTACATTTCTGCATTGCAGAACAAACCTTTATATTTTGCTTATTTTTTACCATATTTTAACGAAACAAAACCAGAATTAAATGAATTAAATGCAGAATAAGCCCCACAGGATGTGCCACTAAAAAAAAGGAAAAGACTTGGAGAACGATCTCTCTGTTATGCCATAGTCGATAATCAACACAGTTTTCTACCATTAAGCCAAGCCAAAGAATTTTACTTCATCTGCGAAAGATACAGAATTCGGGCTAAGATGGAGAGAAGGCAAAGGATACTTCTTGCAACGCCAGAAATTCATGCAATCGGTCTTTTAGTCTTTTGCTCATACTCCAAGAGTAGAGACGGATCAGAGAGCATTTAGGGCAGAGTTTTTAATGACAATTGCGCAAGAAGGAAGAAAGATTGCAAACTCGCCGATGAAGAACGACACTGTGATAGAATTGACAAACAGTACGACACTGAGTACCGAGTCCTGAAGTACTTCGTTCTCCTGAGTAAAACTAAATGATAAAATTGAATACACGTCTACATTAAAAGAAGAGCTGGAATTCTTCTTCATGTCAACATTAGAGGACGTTTTCAAAAAGTCAGTCTTGATATATGTTTGAAGTTAATAGCTGGAGCATTCAAAACCAAACTTTTGGGCTTCTTGGTAGACAACTTGGTGCAACTTCGCGCACTAGGGACTAAATTAAAAACGAAGTCGCAGGTCTGCATGCTGCTGTCAAGCTTCTGTATTCCAGAAGAGGCTACAGAGATGTATGCACAGGTCTAAGATATCACTTAATGGCTAGTTTGAAAGAGTTTCCGGCTCTCAGAAAAGAAAAGCTTTCCGTTCACCCGCAACTAGCTCTTCGTGATAGCGAGGGCAGTCGCTGGACGAAGTTCTCTCATGTGTTTCTTTGCAACAGATAGCACGTACTGATTTAGCACTCTTACAAGACATGTGAATGTAGTCGAAACGTTGGCACTGAAAGCATTGCATAGGTTTGGGAGTATGCGGGCTCACCTCTAAAACCTAATGTCCGGATTTAATCCTCTGTGGCAGGTCAAAACTATAAAAAATTAGTAAGAGAGAGCGGGTGAGTTATACTTATCCATGCTTCCTCGCCGGCACGCGATAAACGGATATGACGCCTTGATCCCTCCAGATAACCTTTATTTCTGATCGGACATGCCGCCGAATATGCTCGTGTTAATACCTGCGGGAGATGGATTTAGGGTTATGTGTTGTTCGACAGTATAGGATATCCTAAGGGAATGGTAGCCATAAATGGAAAAATTGTCTGGGTTTCTGTCAGCGTCTCTACCAAAAGAGACCCATTTCTCAATCGCTTACGTGATTCCACGGGATTGGTGATGTTTTCGAAACGACCAAAAGACTGGCTAACCGTTTTCCTTATAACTAAGTAACTGAAGAATAAAATCTCGGTTACTGATTTTCCGTTCACGCCTTATTTTTAATGTGGGGGAAGATTATTTTTCACCGTAGCGCGATCTTTCTCTGCCATTTTAACTGTCTCCGATGACAGCTACTTTCTGGGCGCCACTCCAACTTAGTTGAGTTATTTTGGCCTGACAAAAGGTCACCTATAAGTCACATATCTCTGGGTACAAACAGAGGGACCCAATGGCCTTCAGGAAGGTGCCAGTTCATGCAATGGTCTCTTCCAGGACCTGACGTTTATCGAGGAACACGCATCTGTCCTACTGATAATCCAATATAGGGAGTTTCACCATTATCTAGATATCATTTACCGCTTCAAACATGGTAGCATCCGTAAGAACCGAAAAGGAAATTAAGTAGTAAACGTTTGCCGAGCTAAATCGGTAAAACACGCTATGGGTGAACCGGAAAGAGGCAGCTCGGGTGCCTCATGGTTTTTTTTTTGATTGGTTTATTTACGGACGCTCTTTAACATCTGAGGTCATCAGCGTCCCATTCAACTCAGGGCGTGAAACGGCCGACAAATTTTGCTCAGAGGCCTCTCTTTCAGGCTTGAGGTTCTTTTTCGTGCCGCAAATGTATGACACGGGACCCACGGCTTTACTTCCCTTCCGAAAGAAGCCATACTTAGGATTTTTACGCCCGAAAAAAATCCATCGGTCCTGGCCGGGTTCGAACCCGCGGGTTTAGGAGGCCAGTATGGTAACCACTACACCACCAGGACCGACGTGCCTCATGGTCCCTATGCTCTGTATGTCCCCGAGGAAAAAAAATGATGGTGACAAAGAAAGCATTGCTTAACTCACAAATAAGGTAAAACTGTGCCTTTTCAACAAATAACGCGAGAAAATGGAAAAAATGGGTCAATTTAAAAATATTTAGAATGTTAGCATCGAACGCAGTTATGCTACGCCAACAATAATCCATTATTAAGTAAAAATACTAACACTGGAATACTATGCACTAAGCTAAACTACAGCCGGCCTGACTTTAAATGTAGACACTCATTGACAATAATAAAGTTAAAGAAAATTAATGTAGCAAATTTTTTCTATCAAAATATACCAACATGCGGTGGGAAACAAAATTGTATTAAAATGCGTTAAACGAAAATGTCACTTGTGAAACAAAATATACCTTGTTCGAGAAACTAAAAAAAAATTACTAATTCGACAGCGAATTCTCCGCCGCTTAGAACCCTCTCAGAAGATGACGGCGAGCAAAAGATACACTAAAGGCAGCTAGATGGCGACAGTCAATTAACGTGGTACCTACTGTGAAAAGGTGGATATAATATGGCCAATATGGAGCAGGTTCACTCATAAAAATATAACGGTGACGAAATATACAATGTCTGATCCAGAAACGATATACAATTAATTTTTGTCACGGAACATTGTGAGAAAAGTAAACTAGTTAAACAGGAAGAATGGTTTTCCCTAACTTTTTCCCCCTCGAAACAAATACCTTCTTCTTGTCAACTCAACAGATCGGAGTTTTGTCAAATATCACTAAAATCCCTGGGTGGATGGATATGGCCGGTTATAGGAGAGATGATTTCGCTACCACATCTGCAACCTCGTTAACACGAATTTCCACATGTTCAGGAAATCAAAAAAGTAATAAGCTGATGGCCGCGTCAACTGGTGCATACACTGCATCCTTTATTTTCTACACAAAAGGGTGGGATTTGTACAGATTATCCAGTGCCCCAGGAGGTGTTCTGGTACAAGTAAATCACTCTATATATTTCTTTAAATTCCGATATAGATATGAATGTCGCAGGGATAAAACCATAAGTAAAATTACATTATTTAAAAAGAATGCAAATGGAACACCTGTGTCCGCCTTAGAGTCATCAGTATAAATGAAAATTTAGTGCTCAAATGAACAGTTCATCGCGCTTAAATGTCGACGAACTTTAGGATTAGGATAAGGATTTTGAACAGTACGTCAGCCTAGTTTGTATGGTGGCCTCTGACAACAACTAAGGGAATAAAATAAACTTTTCAAATATCAAAAATACAGGCAATTGGACACGCAAAGACCTAAATATCTCCCGAAACCGCTATTTGAATGCCTTGGCACAAAAGAATTAACCTAGCACACAAGTGAAGTAAGATATTACAAAACCTCATACCTAAGATGCCGAGGTAGAGTAGTCAATCGGCAGCCGAACCCTACCAAGTAATGCATCTTTACGGTAAGAGAAATGGTTCACCTGACACCGCACAACGGTTGGAGACAGGGCTCGTACGGGAAAGCTCCTGTCGGGATATGCTGATGAAAAGGGTTAAGGTTACAAAGAACTAAATGTTGCACATAATGCAGCCACAATCGAGTTTAGACCGGATTAAAGAACGGTAGACGTGAAACAGTATCGTCCGGTCAGGTCCCAAGAATGTGCCACTAAATAGAGGTAAAAGATATGGAGAACGTTCATGCCATCTATCAGTTTGGCTATGCGACGAACCAGCAATGTTTTATATCAAAATCTAATACAAACAACTTAACTTTGACCGCAAATATTACAGGAACTGGGCCAAGATGGAAAGAAGGCGGGAAATACTAATTACTGCGCCAGAAATTCATGTAATTAGTCTTCTTAAAATTAAACAATACTGATATTTCAAACGTAAAGGCGATCCAGACAGCATTGAATGCGGCTTTCCAGCAGGCTCCTAAGTTGAAAAGATAGAAACAAAGAAGTTGTCGACGAATAATGGCATTGTAATCTCTGGTGGTGAATACTACGAGATTGAATCGACAGGAATGGTAAACAATGTATGAATTGATACCGAGTTCTGAGATGATCCGTTGTAATAAATAAAATGAGGTGTAAAATAAACTCACGAATACATTAAAAACCCTATTTTTCACGAACTCCTGAATAAAAATTAAAAGTCTACCAGAAATATGCCATTCATTAAGCGCAGAAAAAACAGTATATTAAGCTTTCTTCAGGTCAAGCAAGACATCGACAGTTTTGCCTTTCATAGATGTACGTTCATAATTTGACTCGTGGCGCCTTACTCTCTTCAATTAATGGATGTCATTTTATCTATACGAACGGTTTAAAAGGGAACGTTTACGTTCGATGTTCCTTTGTGTTTAATGGGTATAGTTTTGCTTTTAGCCTTAATTCTGCGGCATCTATTTTATGGAAGAATTTTAGGTGATTTATAAAGCGCTTTTATTTGTACCAGAACAATGAATGGGATAATCGGTGTTTTTTTTTTTTTTTTGTGATTCCCTAATTGCTCTTTTGAAACCAGTACAACTCACATCCTCTTGTACAGAAGACCCAGGACAAGGTGTTTCGCTAATTAACGTGGGCGTCAGAGTAAACTCATATAGGTTATTGGACATGTAGGGATTAAGGGTAAAGGGGCTGTAGGTGTCGTAGCAAAATTATGTCATTTAGACTCTGCAATATTCCAGCATATGTATTTACTTGGGGAATTTTGGTATGCTTTTCAGTAGAGCCGTTCTCTCGCACTAGTTGGAATAATGAAATTTGATCCAAAATCATACTTTCGGAAAAGTAAATTTACACCTTTTTACTTGGTCTACCTTTTTTGGCTTTGATCACTGAGAAGTTGTTTTTGCACGTTTGCATATTTGGTATTGTATTTTTAGTCACTGTCATGTATTAAGGGTGAATATGCTTATCCGTGCCCTCATTATAGCCGCCCCTATACAGCGCGTCCCATTTTAATTGAATGTCACCATCTAGTGTCCTTGAGAGCGTCTCATGGTTTCGCTTACTCTATTGAGGAATTTCTACCTGACGAGTTTGTTGCTATAGGTAGAGTGTTTAGATGTCTTTGTGGTTTATGGGACAAGATATCAATTGTCTATTTATAACTGATAGTGTCCGTTTTAGTGTATTTTTAACCTATGTTGTTACGGGCTATTGCTGATGCATTTGGCGTAAGCGTTTAATGCATTATTTTATTTACATTAATGCTTTTTATTTGTTTATTGGTTCCTACTTTTAATGGCCAATCTGAGGAATTTCGTTAATTTCTGCGCGCTATTTCAGTATAGGACATTTTATTTAATTATTCTTTATTATTGAGCAGTTATTTCATGATCGGGTGGTAACGGGCTCTTTGGTTTTGCTCCCTAATACCCTACAAATTACAATAAGTCCATTTATCAATAATGATTAGTAACCCACCCTTATTGCAGAAGCACATAAAGCTATGGAAAAGTAAGGGAAGAGGAAAGGAAGATAATAAAAACAAGTAAATATACATAACACAATAGTCGCACTTTGTGTGCATAGTACTTGGACAGGCTGAACTTCTGTCTTACAAATTCAATGTGACTCGTTGTTTTAAAGACAAGCAGAGATAAAATGGGTATTACATTTTGTATAAGGATTGAGAAAAAGATTTAGTTTGATTAAGTAGCCATGTGTTTTGTCACTTGTGAAGAAAACAATGGTGTTTTATATTTTATTAATTCCATTTCTCCTCTAACTTTAGTGTAACTTATGATAGTTCATACTATACAACCACTACATTATATATATAATGGATGATAAATTCTTAGGAGATTATAAGAAAAACGGAAATTCAGACCATTGATAGTTTTTCTCAAAAATAACTGAAGCCGCAGTCTTATATTTTGGATGAGATGCTAGCCCATAATGAATGAGTGTCTCTGCTAACAGCGAAGGGGATTAGCAAGCTTCCTCAACTGCGAAACGGTGGGTAATTGGGCTTTCAACGACCACCATGGTTTTCGAAACCGATATTCGAGTGGTTTAGGAGCTACAGACCTGGCAGCGTATAAGGTTTCAATCAAGTAAGGAATAAAAGGAGGGCCATTTGTGGAGTGCCGCGGTTTTATAGATAATCGGCGGCGGTAGGTAGGTAGGTAGGTAGGTAGGTAGGTAGGTAGGTAGGCAGGCAGGCAGGCAGGCAGGCAGGTAGGTAGGTAGGTAGGTAGGTAGGTAGGTAGTTAGGTAGGTAGGTAGGTAGGAGGTAGGTAGGAGGCAGGCAGGCAGGCAGGCAGGCAGGTACATTAGCTTATAAGGTTTTCTGAGCTACTTCATTGTAAAAGATGCCTTAATTTTTTCCTATAATTTATTCCTTGAATAACTTGTATTTTGGTTCCAATGTTAGTGTTCATTTACAGGTCCTCCCTGGTTATAGGAAAAGTAATAAAAGAACTTCAAAAAGGATGTGCGAGGCAGATTCCTCATCCTGTTTACAATTATACAAATGGCTTCACTTTTATGAAGTCCCACTTTTCGGAGATATGTTCTTAAGTGACCATGCACAGTAATTAACGCAATTACTTTCCTTATTCCCCTTCTGTCCAACATTAGGATAGATGTGGAAAGCATGTTGCTGTTGTCAGCCGTACAGACAAAGTAAAATATTTCTACCAAAAGACAGAGGAGGTTTACCTGGTCAGCGCATATGCTGTAAACTGGGTCCCCAGGATGTGAAACTTATTACACTTAAAAGACATGGAGAATGTTAAAACGGGCATTTCAGCAGCGCAATATGGGGTGATCAACATAGTATGCTATGAAAATCCAAGCCAAGGAACTTAACTTCGTCCCCGAAATATAGAGAATCTGAGCTAATATGAAGAGTAGACAAGGGATTTTCCTTATAGTTCCACAAATTCTAGCAAAATATTTTCTCAAAAGAGAAACAGAAACCGTGGTTAGCACTGCAGCAACCATATAGGCGGTTAAAACAACATTGAGGGCTGCGTTTCACGCTGAGAACAAATAAAAAGAAATGGACAAACTACAATGTAATCCCTGGCGGCAAAAAATCTATGAGTGAATGGATAGTCATGGGAAATAGTGTAACTATTGGTAACTATCCTTGAGCTATTCCGGTAGCCTGAATAAAACGAGAGGATATAATGGAACCCACGCAGACATTAAAACCCGGTATTTCCTGAACTCCTAAATAAAAATTAAAAGCCAACGACGTATATGCCATTCATGAAGCGTAGGAAGAATACCACTTTTCAATTAGGTAGGCTTTCTCGATATCAAAAAAGTAGGTACCGTTTGGCACTTTCGTACGAATCCGTCCATAGCTTGGAAGGACCGAGACTTTAAATAATCACAATAGAATGCGACAAAAAAGTTTTGGACATTTGTTAGAAGGTGCTGCAATTCTAACCACCATTCCCGTTAATCATGCGGTTTTCCACTTCGCATACACAACTGTGGAGGAAATCGGACAGTAACTGGAAAGAAATGTGGGGGTCTGTTCCAGATTTTGGTATTGGTATGACGGTAGCCAATCGCCAAGCAAATGTAAAAGTGCCCGTCACACCAGATTAGAATAAAAATACAGATTAAAAAACTTTACTTTCCGTCGAAGGATGCTGTAATACAGCAATATGTATACTATCTGGGCCCGGAGCGCAATGCCGAAAGGAACAATCGTCGTGCACTAATTCTCGAGCGTTAAAGGGAAATTAAAAGACTCTAGATTGTCTGAGGCAAAGAAGAATCCCTTCAGTTCTGCCTTCAATGTAAGAGTGCGGAATTTTTGAGAATAATTGGCTGAGCTTGAAATTTTAGAGAAAATGTGCCTAATATATCGGTAATATCGCAGGAGAATCAAATTCACAGTGTTGTACCTTCAAACCCCGTATGGCCAGACATCGGATGAAGGTTGATTTATTTATGGACGCTCTTTAACATCTCAGATCATTAGCGTTCGGATGAAGGCACTGAGCGGTTATAAGTAGAAACGAATTCTACATAAGACGCATTTTTTCTATCCTTCAGTATTGGACGGTATTTGGCGTGAAGATATTTATAGCGAATGATATTTACCTATGTAGGGTGGCGAAGAAATCGTCTAAAAGCACTTCAGCGTGCATGGAATGCGCCCCGACATTCATTTATCCAACAAGAAACCAGAATGCGCCTAGGGTGAGAAGACGACAGGGAAATAGCTTGATCTATGACAGAAATAAATTTGGTCTCGAGGTGATCTAACATGGCGTGAATATAAATAAAGCCACACCTGTAAATATTGATAAAGCACAGAATTGGTTCCGATTCGCTTTGTTGATAAGCAACTTCGTCTCTCGCTGTGAACGTATTTGAGAAGACATGACACGAAAAATTATAAATGCAGTATTTATCAGAGAGGGGGTTCCAGGTAAGATAGGCAGAAAGATAGGCGGAACCGATAGAGAGAATGAAATGCGAGAAACTTTATGTACTATCGGAATGGAAAGCTAGTTTATGTGCGTTAAATAAAGATAGATCGTGTTATTCAAAATGTCCGTTACCATGCTAACACTCGCGCACTTTGTGAAAGATGCCTATATTGGGTGGTGTGCGATAAAGTGTTGCGAAAGTAGAAATGGAGTGGGTAACTGAGTGAGAAGCTAATCAAGATCAGTTGCTGCGATGGTAGAAGATGGAGGTAGATAGACCTTGCAGTCAGTGAAACTAACTTCGCAGAAGCAAATGGTAACTGCCGCAGCTTGTAAAAGAGACTGGAATCTTAGTAGAGAACTACGCACTTTATCTATGCTTAACAATAACAATCCGCCATGCGCGGCCATGCTATATTTCGGTGGAAGGTCAATCGGATCGAAGATAAACCCCGAAGGAAAATGACTACTGAGAGCGAAGATTTGTCTCCTGGAGACAAACTAGTGCAGAGTCTGTAGACTGTATACATAACTCCAGTTCAAATCATAGAGTACGGAGGAGTATATTCCAAGACCTATCTTAGCCATTGTAAATATACAAGGGAATAAAGCATTAGATATGCTTACTTTTTTGGCAGGTGCAGGTCGAAACAACCGTCTCTTCGTTAGACGCGTGGGGCTGGGGATTTAGAAGTAGCAGGTACATCCTGTTTCATGACTTTCTCAGATGGAGGGACCCAATTGGTTTTAGTAATGAAGCAGCTCATTGACAGGTATCTCTCCGGGTTCGGCATTTACAAGTGGATACAATCTCGTCCTACATGATATATGATATACCAGCGCTTAAAGTTGCAGCCTTACTCAGTCATCTTTTTTCGTGCCAACAACGGGTGCACTTATGAGATTAAGAAAAGGTAGCTTAAAAGAATAAAAAGTAAAGAATGACAAATTTATATAAAAGTCAAATACGTATGGGCAGGAAGAAGCAGCTCGGATATTTCGCAGTCGCTATGCTTCGTACCCAAAAAGTGGGGTCTTGAGGGGACAAAATAATAATAATGAATAGGTTTTGGTCACAGAGGGATTTAAAATAATTGGCAAATTGAATGCCAACACTGTTGCAAAATCATATACAATTACAAGAAACATGCAAAATACTAAATTTGAAATAAAAGTAATATCATATTCGTATTTGTGTATAATCAACAGCTTATCATTAACATGAAGATTTTCTTAAACTCTGGAGATTGGATACTGCAGGAATGAAAGGGATATGTAACAGTGTAATTTTATTAAACCTACTAAATTTTCTTTTTCGTAGCTTAACGGAGTTAAGGATTTCACAAGTCATATTTTTAAATGCAAATGAAGATTTGATTTCAAAATATTGTGACTGTTCCATTATTACTCTGTAGATTAAGATCTTGCTGGAATGAGATGATATGTAGCAGTTTAAATCTACAACATTTCAATTTGTGTTAATTGTGATGATCATTATTGTTTTTGGAAATAAAACTACTAATGCTATTATCGCCCAAACATGTGAAACTGCGCCAATAATAAGGAATAAACAAATTAAACTACCTACACAGAAACAGTGCGCAGAAAGCAACATATACACATTAGTTGGTGAATAAAAGTAAAATCAACAAATAACAAGAGAAAAATGATAAACAATGTATAAGGTACAGACCATAAATATTTACTAGGAAAACCGAAAAAATAGAGCAGAAAGGCTCTAAAATGAAAACCTTCACATATAAAATGAAAAATCATATCATGCTCCAGAAACCAGAAATACCTATAATACGAAGCATTTTCTGCACAGCAATGATGTTGTCGGCTTGATTTTCCTCAAGAGATTAAGGCAAACACAGTGTGATTCTTAAAGCCGCTGCTTGGTGACTTTAATTAAATTGGGAAGCACTGAGTAGAAGTGTCCAAAATTTGGGCTCGAGAGCAGGTGCGCCCTTAAAAAGGTAGCAGTGATTAGAACGACAATACTTAATCCCCAAACGTGCTAAAAGTACTTCTTCGGGACGAACAGCGCAAAAAGTGGTATTCAAGTAAAAAATTAGATTAGTTTTTACGAAGTTTGTTATTTCGGAGAAAACAACATTCTTTGCGCAAGCGAAAAATACTGTATCTACAAAAATTGCACTTAAATTTCTCGAATTTTTACGTTGCTGGATTGTAACAGGGTCTAAAAAGATGATTTCGCTGCGACACCACGGTCTCGTTGTCCTGAATTCCCACATGTGCAGAAACCCATAGCAGTGTTAAGCTGACGCCTGCACCAACTACCGCAAACAATGCGTTTATGATCATCTGTACAAGAGGATGGAAGTTTTACAGATTTCGAAAGCTCCAAAGAGCAATCAGGCAATCAGAACAAATTACCGAGTCCCCAAGCTGCTGTTATGATACATTTATATCGTTTTAAATTTCACGATAAATACGATGTTCGAGAGTGAAAACCAAAAATATAATATCCATGAAAATTAACTAAATGCTAACAACTTTATCCTCTTTCGAGCCGTCGTTACAGATAAAAATGGAGCTCTCAAATGATGGGAGCATTGCAAAATGCTTACGAATAAAGGAGGTTGCTCATTTTGATTCATATTATAACTCCGTAATGCGCGGAGGACAAATGTGTCTGAGAACGAAGCTTTGTTTCCCGTGGGCTCAAAAGCATAGACACAGGGGACCGCAGCAATAACTCCAACTCAGGTCTTGGAGTACATAGTTCACGTGCATTCCACGATAGGAGAGTCATTGTGAACGAAATGTGGAATAAACCCATCAAATGTCTTAGTTTGTGGACGGTGCAGGACGAATAAGCCGTCATTTATTAAGACGCGCGGGGCTGGGTGGTTTTAGAATAGCAGGCACATCCTTATCCATGTCACTTAAAGAAAGAAGACTCTGGAGGTGAAGAGTGGAGGTGCATTAAACTACGTAGAGGGTTTACTCCTTGATCCATTGTGGGAACCTGACCTCCAAGGAGTTGTTGGACTTGGTTGCTTGTTAGTTTTGCCATCACTTGTGGACGATTTTAATCTCTCTCCTGGTATTTAGGGGCTTTAATGAATACCAGGTCACATGTCTACGTGCTACAGTCATACTTCGATATCGCAGATGCGTCTATGGAGCTGTAGGTACCGGACTTCGGTACTACGGTTTGACCCGCTTGAATGCGCTTCCGGGCCTTATATAGAAACATATTTTTGTTTCATCAGGAGTTGCTGATTGCAACGCTCCTAACGATATCGAGGGCAGCTCACACAAACAGTACCCGATTTACATGCTCATTTGTGGATTTTTTGCACAGTTCACACTAATTGAAACTGCACCCTTACAAGATAAACGAGTATGGTCAAAACGTTGACGCTGAAAAGATAGCATTTGGCCGTGATTATACGGGCGTATCTCCATTATCTCGAATCCAGCCCTGGTCATCTGCGGTCATTTGTCCTGTCCTGTTACAGGTGACAGGAAAAAAAATACTGATCGGCTGTACTTCTGCATCTCTTTTCGCATACGCGATATAAATTAATTTGACGTTTTATTCCGCTAAATAAGCTTGAATTTCGGTGTCATTCATGCCGTAGACCACAAATGTGGTTATGACACATCGAGATGAATTCCGGGTGCGATTTGCTTAAAACGGATCGGGTATCCGTGGATTATTATGACCTTAAGTAATTTGTTAGTTTCAGAAACATTCATAGTCTGAACTAACATAGAACCATTGCGAAAGCGCATGCAAGGTATTACATGGCCAGAAATGCTATCTAAGCCTTTCAGAATTTTATAAGGGTTCACTTGGCTAAATTACAGACCTTTTGCAGTCCTATTAGCTGCTGAGTAACGAGGGAACGTTACCTAAATTTCTTCTTTTATGTCCATTCTATTTCTTTGGTATTATGGTGAAACTTAACTTGCATAGCGAATTCATCCTTCACCATTGCGACTGTTTCCGATGGCAGGCTGCTTTCCGGTCGGGACAAAACTCACCTAAAGGCCACACCTTCCAGTGTGTAGACAGAGAACCCCAATCGCCTTTAGGAGTGTACAGCTCATGCAATGGCCCCTTCCCTGGCCTGGGGGATGCGAATTCTTTCCACATGATAACCAATGCTGGGAGTAACGCCCTTACCTTTTACTGCGGGCATCCATCAGACTAAGAGGAGGGATGTTAGAGGAATGAAAATATAATGTTGACGAAATTAAAACGGTCAAACAGTGGACTGGAGGGAACAGCTCAGGGTACTCGGAATCAGTATGCCCCATACCCATTAAGTGGGCCCTTCAGGGGGACTTAATAGAGGTAAGGAATTCACAGGCCACTTCTTGAAATGCTAATCTGTAGTTGAAACTCAAAATCCTCTTGAATACATGTGGTTAACATAGGATTTTATTTATAGTCTTTTGTTCATATCACAAGAGAATTACAAAATTTGTGGCTTTTAATTTCTGTACTCATGTACTATAAACAGTTTTATTGTATAAGTATGTTATTTTATTACAATCTCTAATTTTGAATGATTTTGAAACATGCAAATGACATTAGAATGTTTGCTTAGAATATGAGATTCTGTATAAACATATGTTGAAAGCTAATATATTACTTATTGATTTATTAAACATTCTCTTTGAGTATGTTTTCATTTTGTATTGTTATATAAAATTTATTATTTTTCTATAATATAAGTAATGGGGAATGTCTAGGAGAGTAAAACAGATACATTTATTCGCGTTTATTGTTTAACCCATTTATTGATGACATCACCAATAAGTTGATCTCGAAGTAGATGAACGCCCCAGAAATAAAGGATACTAACATTGTAGTTCTCCTTTACGCCGATAATTTATTAATCTGCTTATTAATGTTTGAGGGTCTACAGAAGAGACTCGCAAAGTTAGAGCGCTGTTGCAACAAATGGGGATTCATCGTGAAAGTCAGCAAACCTAAAAACACCACTTTTGACAAAAATCAGTTTATAGTGAGAAGATAAATGGAAATTCCTGGGCAATGAAATAGACAATGTGAACTATTTTGATTATCTGGGTGTAACTATTAGTACGAATGGAAGGTGGCTAAACAAATGGACATATCCTCATGCAAAACCCGGGGGTGAAGGGTAGATTTTTATTTACGTTGTCACACATGTCCGATATACCTGTAGTAGTACTAATAGTTGTAGGGGTAGTAGTAGTGCTAGTAGTAGTAGTAATAGAAGTAGTAGTTGTAGTAGTAGTAGTTGTAGTAGTGGTAGTAGAAGTAGTAGTAGTGGTGGTGGTGGTGGTGGTGGGGGTAGTCATTGTTGTAGTTGGTACTTGTAGGAGGAGGAAGAGGAAGTGAAGGAGGATTCGGACTATTATGGAAAATATGTATAACTCCATAGTAAGCCCTGTCATCGTCATTGACTCTGAGATATGGAGCTTGGAGAAAGTGGACCAACTGTAAACGTTCAAACTGACTCTCTAACGCAAATTTTACAGTAGGCAGAAATACATCCTACTTTGGGGTTTTACAAGAGTTTGGGCGCTATGATAGCACTATTTAATGTAAAATTAGAAGAATAGCATTCTAATTACGCATAGTAAAATTGGATCGCACTACGTCCAACGCTTTATGTCAACATCAGATTAGTAATGGCGATCAAAGATACTAAGCAATGAAAATTAAAAGAAGTAGTATTCGGATGGGATGAGAAGGGATGGATGTGGGAGATGAAAGCAAGGAATCGTAATTATGTTTTGAGGGAGATACAATAAAGATTTAGGGAAATTATACAACAGGATATTGAGACAGAGTGTACAGGGAAGTTTAGGGAACGAACTCAACATGAAATTCAGCCGAGAGATGTATATATATTCAATGAATTCTCAAAATTGATAGGGTCTAGGGTGGACGAGATTGCGGTAGGGGAAGGCGACTAAAACAACAGTTGAGACTGGACAGAGCTAATGTGCTTTTTGTAAAGAGAGAGAGACTTGCACACACTAATGGACTGCCCGGGTACTGAACAGTGGAGGCTGACTGCACTTGGAACTAAGATTTAGTCGAGTAGGGACAGGTTAGCATTTTGGGCTCTGTTTGCACAGGAGGAAAATTGGCCATGTTCTTTTCCATTCCAAGAGCTTGGAATTGTTGGAGTAGACGAGCTCTTTAAATATAAATATTTGTGTATGAGTGCGTGTGAGCTGTAAAGTGACTGTGTACATATTTAATTGTGTGTGTGCGTATGTGTATTTAAGTGTTTTGTGCTTCAATGAAAATAGTTGTAAATTTATTTGGTTTGAATTGCTAATACTTTTTTTTTCTATTAGTGTCTTTGTAATGAATAGCATGTACGATCAAAAGACCCATGCGAACGATGTTGTACAAATATGTTATATAGAATGAGCAATAAATATATATTATTAGTAAAAATATAACTAACACATTGCTATGAGAAAGTAAATTAGCACTTAAGTAGTTTTTGGCATTTGCCTGAAAATTGGTATTTGCTTCTTCATTCTTTCAAGATTTTGCAATGACATTTAGTGATTTTTAAACTGCAAAAAAATGTTTAATTATTTCCATTAATGGAAAAAATTACATCATATATTTTTCTGTTATATGAAATGCTATATGATATAAGACCATTACTAAATTTTCTTTCAGAGGGTTATAAACTTAATCCTATATATAGTTATATTATCTATAATTCAATGGGTAGGTTTATTTTTTTTAAGTCCAAAGATAATTGATTCTTTAATATGAAGATTAATATGTCACTGGGCTTAACTAGATGAATGCTTTTTGGTAGACTTCCTTATATTTGGTATATTTCATTATTTTTAATGAAGAAGCATTATTATTTCATTTTACTCTATAATGTTACTATAAGTATTTTTGAGCACAAATTCTGTCATTAATTTGAATGCTAATATTTATCATCCAATATTTATCAGCGCTGCGCATACTAATTACATTAATAGTACTTGTAGTTGATTTTTGTATTTATTTTATAATAAAGTGTTTTAAATAATATACAATAGAAAACTTTAAAAGTGAACAAAAGTGGATGAGTACACATAGTTTAATACTTTTACTAATATTAATATTTATGCTTGTTTGCTGCAGGCATGTATAAAGTATATGCATCTGAAATTATCACAATCTATTGAAAATTCTATGTATTTAAAATATCTTAGTATATGTTTATTATTTATATTTCTACTTCGTATATAATCTACTAATTATAGTTGAATATTTGTTAGGCGGATGGTTCATTTAGGATATAAACTTACCTGCAGTAAAGGAATATCCTGCCTTACAATTATAAATGGCCACTGCATTCCATAAAGTTGATTGGTTTGCTAGTTCCACATCCATATTAGGCAGTTGTTGGGGAGGTCCACAGGTAATTGCTGTAAAATAAATATAGTTTTTTAATTTTATTCCTTTATATATTTATTGTGAACAATGTAATAATGAGCTAGCAGCATCATCCTCTACAAAAGCATTAAGTTGATTGAGGAATTTTCCAAGAAAAACATGTGCACATTAAGTAACTGATGTGGGATACAATACTGGACCATCATGTAATGAAATAGTTTCTTCATATAGCTCTTATAATTAAGAAAAATAGTTTGGGTTACAGTTAAGGTTAACAGATGAACTAGAAATTAAGTTAGCATACATGCTTATATGCTTATTTTTAAATTTATCATCAAATTTTATTTTAAAAATTCATTATAATTGAAACATGATATCTGGAACTTACATTTGAATCATTTCTCATAAATTTTCAACAAATGTTACAATCTAAAACTATAGTGGAAAAAATTAAAAAAAATTGAATTTTTTGTAATCCAAGATAAGGCGTTCAACATAGTGTCTTATAGGACATTATTTTTATTCCACTATTACTCTTTGTTCATTTAAGGGATTTTAAAAATATATCTGCAAAGCCATTCCAACTTTTTGCTGGAGACACCATTGTGTGTATGACATGCTATAATACCAATAATATGGAATCTGATATACAGGAAACATTACATGTGCAATTTCAATGACTTGAAGTAGATAGGTTGACATTTAACAAACAAAGGCTCTAGCTATATGAATTTAATAGCAACAAAACAAAAATTGAAATATCCATTGATAACATTAACACTTATTCTAAGAAGCTAACCTTTCTGGAAGTTTAGATAAGCAAAACTGTAAATTGAGATTAGAACAGTGTTATCACTGGAATTAGTTCATATAGTGATTTTGCTTATTTTCATTTTGCCTGAAAATGTGGATTAATTTTTTGGGTAATTCTTCACATGTCAATATTTATTTCTTTATTCTTGCAGAGCTAAGGCCATTATACCATTTCTTCTTCTCTACCAAGTTAATAATAATTACACTAAGTTTATTAGCAATATCACAACTATAACATAAATAGTAACTAGCACAATTCTCATACACATTAACACACATGTAGAACATGAAACTGGTATGTATATGTGTGCTAATAGATAAACATGAATAATGAAAATTAATATTGAAAAGTATTTAAGTAAAAAGAAATATAAAATATAAAAGTGTTTAAATTGCAAAATTGAGATATTAGGACTACGATACAGGTTAGAAAAAGAACAAGCTATAAAAATGTGTAAATCATTTAAGATATTACTCCCATTCCGTATTCAGAGCTTCTACAAATGAATGAAGTCAGTTGGGTCGTCCATACAGGAGCCTGGCCATTTTTTTTTATTGATTTATTTATGGACGCTCTTTAACATCTCAGGTCATCAGCGTCCCATTCAACTCAGGGCGTGAAACGGCCGACAAATTTTGCTCAGAGGCCTCTCTTTCAGGCTTGAGGTTCTTTTTCGTGCCGTAAATGTACGACACGGGAGCCACGGCTTTACTTCCCTTCCGAAGGAAGCCATACTGACGATTTTTACGCCCGAAAAAATCCATCGGTCCTGGCCGGGTTCGAACCCACGATCTTGGGTTTTGGAGGCAAGTATGGTAACCACTACACCACCAGGACGGACGAAGTGGAGAGAGGTAATGTAGGTGATTGACTAAAGTGTTTCCTCCCAGACCCATAGTGGGAGCTCGACCTCCAAGGAGGAGAACTCTAATCTTTGTATTCTTGTCAACATAAGTGGAAGTTTTAACAAAGGAGTTTTCACATAGCTCATCTAGACTGTACTGGCCGAAAAATAAAAAAAAAAATCCGATTTTAGTAAAGAGCTTGGCGAACTTGGGACGATAGTGCAACCTAAGACGAAAATCTGTATGCCACTGTCTCCCTTGTGTATCGCAGCAGAAGCTGAAGAGCTACATGTACCGATCTTTGGTATCACAGGCTGGCGAGCTTGTGATCATTTCTGGGCCTCAGAGATGGCAAGTTTTAATTTCACCCATAGCTCCTGTATACAACGACTTTAGTGATAGCTAGGACAGTCGACGGACGAGGCTGGATGATCTCCGCGGCAGTTCATGCAGATGAGAGAGCAAATTCCTTGTGAGTTTCTTGTTGGCAGTTTCCACAAACAGAAATAGCAATCTTACATGATATGGGAGCGTGACAGTAATATTAGGAATAAAAGTATCGCGTGGCTGGGAATATGTGGGCACACCTCTGTTACTCCGAATTCATTCTTCATCTTCACGGAATTTATCCCTGTTAAAGATGAAGAAAAGTGTTCGTGTCGGCACTACTTCTCCATACACGGCCTTCAGTATTTGGTGTTAATATCTCTGCAAGGAAAATTCGGGGTTTTGTGTTTCTCGACACGGATAAGTTATCAATGAGAATTACCACCTTGATAAATGTGTTTGTATGAGTAGTCCCAGCGTTTCTACTGGGAGAAATATTTCTTAATCGCTTATAGGATATCACAAGCTCAGAGATGTTATCTATACCTTTCTGAATAATGAAATAGACGATACTACTAAATAACTGATCTTCTTCTGTGAGGCTTATAACTTAGTAACGAGAAAAGGACATCTCGATTATTTCTATTTAGTCCACTTCTTAATTATTTTTATCCGTTGGTGAGGATTAATATTCACTATAGTGATTTCTTCTTCCACCATTTCAATTGTCTTTGATGGCAGGCTGATTTTAGGGCGCCATACCGGCTTATGTGTACTGTCCTGGCTTGTACAGTTTAACCTCAAGTTTAACCTCCTAGGGTCTGGACAGAAGGACCCGATAGACTTCTGGATGGTAAATGTTTATGCAATGAGCGGCTTCTGGACCTGGCCTTTACAATGGGATACGCTGTCTTCCTACCTGATAACCCAGTGATGGGATCCCTTACACAGTAATGGGATTTACGCCCTTAGTCACCTTGCACCGCGTCAAGTACGATCTCAGTTTCGGACTAATAATAGAGAGCTTGGAAGAACAATAAATATTTTGGCGAAATTAAAAGCGGTCATTCACGCTAAGCTTTGGGAACAGGTCGGGTGACTCTGGTTTGCTAGACCCAGTATGCAAAAAGTGGGGTCCATATGGCTTTGACTTAATTGAATAGAAAAGAATTTGTGTAAAAATTTTATAGCTATCTATACTCTTTATGGATGAATTAAACTATCGGGTTATATCTAATACCATAGTGAACTAAAATGCACTTTGAAAGAGAAATATATGTCTAGTTTGAGTTACATCTGTTTGTTATTTCTAAGAGCAACACATTTTGGGTTTTACAATTTAATGCAGGAACATTCGCAATGAAATGCATAGTGTAATTCTATACGTTTATTGCATCTTCACTTAAGACTTGAAATGAAAATGTGTTTTATCATTTTGGACATGTTGGTCGAGCAGCTTTATAAAAGGATGTGTGGGCTCTTTTGTACTCATATTTACAATATAACGTGAATGCGATCATTAAGAGTTGCGTCAACGGTAGTTCTGTACCTTTCAGAGTTTATTGTTACTTGTGTTCATAAAATACGTAATAAGCAAATTTAATGCCGTATGCTAAATCTATCTCTTTCTCTCTCACAGGAAAAGTATGCTCTCTATCGAACTATTCTATTCTCAAAAAATATTGTGATTTTTCGTTGGAAAAAACCTTCTAAAGATTTAGGAAATTTTATGTAGCACGCACTTATTTATTTCTCTTGCAACAATGGTACATTTTGGAAATTCATGATGCTACATACTCTACTCTCACAGAAAAAAGAAGACATTTTCCGTTTTGAAAACACGTGCGTGTTGCATACTTCATCTTCTCGATTGAATAACATTTTAGTTGTTGGCAATCCTCTGAATCGTGTTTAACGCCCATTTTTACTACTGAGGCACCACAGGCGGTGGACACAGATGATACGTGAGATGAAATTATATTTGGGGAAAGGATTTATTTAAGGAAGGATACGTTCCAGGTCTAAGTTTTGAGCACCACCCCGGCACTTGCATTAATGAGGATTGAGGAAAATCAGCCAGGGATGATGGTCCTGGTAGGAATCGAACTCCAGACCTTCCCTCTTAAGTCCGCGCCTTTACAACCTCGACTAGCAATGGTGATGTTGGCAATCCGTTATATGGGTGGACGGAAATAAATGTCTCATTATAATAATGCACATTATCTATGAAGATTTCGAACCAGAAGGAAGGAAGGGTTTTTCCGTCAATCTGAAGTCGGTAGTTTTTTTTTAGACATTCTACTTCTGTGTGTACAGGCCACTGGAATTGGTAGCTTACAATTAGACTGCGAACAATTGGTAAGCGAAAATCCACCTGTCATTTCTTGTGGGTTTACAGTTCTCCAAATTACCAAACAGTTGCTTATGTTGATATTCAACGCGTGAAAAAATAGTTTTTCGTACCATTTTATTTTCATAAAGAGAGATATGGCTGCAATACCTGATCCACTAAATCAACACCACCCATGGGGATATATATATATATATATATATATATATATATATATATATATATATATATATTGCATTCATGTATAATATCACCGTCTGTGGTGCTTCAGTAGTAAAAACAGGCGTTAAACACTACTAAAATTTTATAATTACAGGCTTGAAAATTATCACATTGGTTTTGACATCTAGCTTTCTTGTATCGCGCATCAAAATTTTGGAACTTCAATTAGATTAAGCCGTAAATGCCCTTTTATCATGCCAAGCAAGATAATTCAAAGGTGAAAGCTGACGCATCTCCATTTCCCCTCTCTTTAGAGCCTAATCATTCATATACTTTTGCAGTCAAAACGATTTGAGTGTACTATTCCAATGGCATTTGCCATTCTTCCGTACAACACAATAAATAATTTATGGAACTATACCAATTGTCTTAGATATATAGTCCTGCCCTCATCAATTACGGATTCCTTGAAGTGCATAACTATGGAACCAGATAACCCCAAGTCTTTCCTTCCTGATTTGTCAGTCTCTTTGGCAGTAAATACAGTTATTGTAGACATACTCTGATTAACTTTCACAAAGGTGAAAATTTTTTATTCTAAATCAAATCGTTCTTGCTTACTATTAACATTACTATTTGAAGCCATGATTCGAACTGGGAGTAAGAAGATTTTAACTTTGTAATTCCTTGCCAAGTGATCTTGCCTTATTAGTATTTAGCTGAACGGTAATATTCGAAATAAATAAACCCAAGCATATAGTGCCAAGAACAGATTCGTGTACAAAGTTGCTCATTTGTCTATCTCAGTATCTGAAAATTGTATAGCTCATCTGAGCATAACAAGGTAAGCTAATTGTGTCAATCAAACGCAATCATATGATTTAACCTCGTCTATTGTCAAGCATATGGATCTAAATAAAAACTATATTCTCTAAGTACAGGACGAGCGATAAAGAACTATGTGTGTGTGTGTGTGTGTGTGTGTGTGTGTGTGTGTGTGTGTGTGTGTGCGCGCGCAGCTAATTTGCTTTGCGTAAATCATTTCTCCCCTTACATTATTTATTAAGTGTTGTGTTCTAGGTCAGATGAGAACAGATAGCTAAGAGCTTGCAATGCTATAATTAGACATGTAAAATACACTCCGAAATTGAAATTTTGTTTGTATTGTTTGGGTTTTTTTTTTTTTTTTTTTTTCCATTTTTCAAATAAAAACATGAATACTTGTTGTAACTGGCTCATACTGCATTTAATGCCCTTTAATTGGTTTTCATTCCATTAAAATGTGATAAAAATACGAAAAATGTATAGTTTTGTTCTGAACAGCATTTAAATTGCGACCCATTCAGTATCTATATCTGTTTATTGGATATCCGGGAACAGTCATTCCAGAATTCAAATGGCCATCGGGCAACCGGATAACGAGCTATTTATGGGGTGACTGAAATCGCCGCACTGCTCTTCTGTTAATCATTTGGTGTCTCTTACTACTCATATAGTGTGTAGGAAAATGCCAAACTACCTTTTTTATCTGGAAAAAGCCTATGATACCTCTGGAGAAGTGGCATCCTTCTTACGCTTAATGAATGGCGTATTCATGGTCGGGTTTTAACTTTTAACTTAGGAGTTTAAGAAAGACCGAAGTTTTAATATTTGCTTCAGTTCTGTTTTATCATCTGGTTTTAATTAGGAGGACGGAGTATCTCAGAAATTTGTACTTAATGTCACACGCTTTGTCATCTCTATCAATTCAATAAACGAAGTGTTTGTAGGAATTTTCTTCTCCGTTGAGCGTCGACGGCTTTGGTCCTTCTCTCTTATCAGCGTAAGTTACTGTTAGATCGTCACCTCTGTACCGTCTCTATGAGTGGAATGCTAACGACTTCCGTTTTTCTGCTTAGCAGACCGTCTGCATAAATTTCTGGTGCTACAAGGACTATATCTTGCCTTCTCTCCCCATGGTCCAAATTCTACAATTTTCGCGGACGAAATGAAGTTCCTAGGCTTGGTTTTTGATAGGAAAATGTTTAGGTCACTGTGCATAACACTTCTGAAAGGCCAGTTACAGCTTTTTCTTAGTCTATTTCTTATGTGACATATCCTAGGGAGTTTGCCGGACAGTATTGTTGCCTCATACCGCTCTATAATCCCGTCCAAATTCAGTAATGACTGCATTGTAAATGGATCGCGCGGCCTTTAGTACTTTGTCGGCATAATACGATTCATCACCAGGGAATCCGTGTAGCGAATGGAGCTTTTCCTCCAAGTCCAGCCTCTGCGCGGAGTCGGTTGAACCTCCTGTGTATTATCATAGAAACATTACATTGGCTAGTGCGGCCGTCGATAGGCTGCTCAACTTCGGCATCGCACGAATAAGCCGTTTTTCACACCTCACTTGGCCTGTTATACGCTACTGTATTTATGGCTCCTAAGCTGCCGCGTTATGGGTTTCGAGAGATGTTAAAGGCATTGGATGCCCTATTGCCTACATATTTACAGTTGTATAATCTCGTTATCATCTTTGCATTTTAGAATTGACCCCCGTTCATCTTGGGCTAAATTTCAGTACACAATTCTCTACCGCACCTTACTCTTTGGGACCGCCACGGGTGGCCGAGGTCGTTAAGGCACGGACTCGTGAGCGGGAATGTCTGCGGTTCGAATCCCGCCAGGACCGTCCTCCCTGACTGGGGTTTTTTCCAGGTTTTCCTCAGTCTTCATAACTGGCAAGTGCCGGGGACGTACTTAAACTTAGGCCTGGAACGCTTCCTTCCTTAAAAAAAATCCTTTCCCTAATAATCATTTTCATCTCATGTATCATCAGTGTCCACCGCCTGTGGTGCCTCAGTAGTGAAAACGGGCGTTAAACACTACTCTCTCTCTGTCTTACTCTTTGGAAATTTAGCGCTACACTCTTTTCATCTTAAGGCTGTAATTTTATCTATACTGACGGCTCAAAAGTAAACTTAGGCATTGGATGTCCTTAATTTTTAATGGATATTGTGTTTCTTTGAGTCTTACTTCTGCGATATATCTATTTTATGCGGTTTATAGAAAGATTTTATTTTTATCTGAACAACGGCTGGGAGACTGAGTAATTTGTTTTGATTCCCTGAATGCTCTTGTAATATTTTGCAAACTGTTCAACTCCCACAATCTTGTAAAAAAGATTCAGAACACAATATTTGGTGTAGCTGCATAGGGCGTTAGCGTCATACTGCTATTGGTTCCTGGACATGTAATTCAGGTCAACGAGGCCGCAGATGTTGCAGTGAAATCATCCCTATTAGCCTCTGCAACAATCTAGAAACTTATTTACTCGTATATTTTAGTGCGTTTTTGCGTAGAGGCGATTTCTCCAGCTAGTGCAATAAATGACATTTCTCCGGCAAAAAAATCTGCTCTTTTTTTACTTGGTGCACATCTTATTTCGTCTTTGTCGTTGTGAATAAGTATTAGCACTGCGTTATATACACCGTCACTTTTTAACGGAATTTCCTGCTCCAGTATGGTCATATTGTGGCCAACCCTATAGAGTGCATCACATTTGAATCAAATATCACTTTTTAGTGCCTTGGAGAACATCCCTGTATTTCCCTTCATCTCTTCTGGATGTTCTTGCAAACTAGGTCGTTGCTGCTCGTTTGCCGTTTTCCGTTTTATACGTCTATGTGGTTCGTGGAGCGAGGTATGGATTTTCATTCAATACGTAGCGGTTTCCCTTTTCGCTCATTTTAAGAATGTTTTTTGTCTAGATTCAGGGTGCCGTACTGCTTAGTACTGATCGGATATCTCGAGAGTCCTTACAATCTCTTGTGTTCCACTGTATGGGTTATAGAAAGATTTGACCTATCTAACAGATGAAGGAGTTAACGTCTATCTATCGATGAAAAATGCAGTGTTGTAACTATTTCTCACTCTCAACAAGGTTTATCTTCCGAAACAGATCAAAGCTGAGTACGAGATTATGGAAGTCGGACAATACATTACAAGCCCCATGCAATGATATCAGTGTCACCGATTGGGCTACACTCGCTAATTTTAAAGAGCTTCATTTCAGATTGTGCCACCAATGCACAAGAATCACGTGAGAGAGCACATCCATTAACTGCCATGGGGCTCATCCGGTGCGATCCTGCAACTGCAATCAATTTCGCGAAAACTGTTGCATTCAGGAGCTCCGGGTAAAAGAAAAGCTTTTCATTTCTTAGACCCGAAAACCCGGCAACCCGTAGCACAGAAGTCCGGGACCTATAACTCCATACCTCCACTGCGTTACTAAAGGATGAAATTTGTATGCAAGCTTGTATTCTTGTTTGGAATATATTTTCTATTGATCAAAGTTATTTTTATACGCTTTGCCTATTAACTTTAATACGTCATAGACCTGCATTCGCTTTTTAAAATCCTCCTTCTCGGGGGTTAGGCTCCCATGATAGGCCAGGGAGCAAGTCATCTTCACCCCCTCTCTCCACATCATAATGATTACAGAGTTTGGAATACTGTTGACACTTCTCAGGGGGAGCCCCTCCTCCTGAGTGTATTATTGAGCAGGAAAAGCCTGCTCCTGTGAAACATACCAGCAAAACGCGACTAAAGAAGGTAATCTTCTCGAATTTGTTTAATTAAATTACAATGGCATAATATTTTTCGATCTATTGAATCTGTATAAAAGTTGGACTACACTGCAATCGTTTAGAATCTCGATTACTGAGAGTTCCACAGAGATGCTCGGCCGAAGAACTGAGTTCATTGCACCAGCAAAGAAAAGGTTCACAATTCTGGGAAAGTGATCTGATTGCTATCCATGTCTATTTCACGAACAGGTATTGTAAATGAAGGTAAACGAATACTTTAAAAAAGACAATGGTAATTAAAATAATAATGTTATATAAGGAGCGAGGTATAAAAATGTAAGATGGAAAGAACTAAATGGATTAAGGAAACAGAGAAATTTTAAGATAGTTATAAAAATGTATTTAAGATGAACGTAAAGTTTAAAAATTGATGTAAATATGAACCAGTGTAAGCATGTGGCTAAATGGGTAACAACTGTTTAAGTGAGTGAGATGATTAGCAAAATTAGTGACCGCGGGCATACCGCAGGCTCAAAGTGTTTGTGTATAGCCGCCCAGAGTGTAAAGCAGAAAAAGGGCATTGTGAAGTCATGGGTTCATTAAAGTAAAAGTGAAAGGGTGATGTCACCCAAACGCGGTGTGGCGTACAATAGAGTGGTTAAATATAAGAAGGTAAATAAACACCTTAAAGCAAAGCTACGACGCAGTGGCACCAATTTATGTTATGTAATAAGGAGTGTCAGAGACCCAGAAATGAGCCTGTTGGTGGCAATATTTACTATAGTATAATGCAACTCTGAATGTTCTATTTTACTTTATTAACAATAATAAGGCCAATTCATGTTATATACATGAATTGGCACACACATAACTTAGTATGTTGATTATAAACGCAATTCACATATATAAATATATATACACACAGAGAGAGAGAGAGAGAGAGAGAGAGAGTATATTTTTATGATTTTAGAGGAGTTTTATGTTATTCCATTAATAGAGTGTTATTCCGTATATGGGAAAATGTTATATCTAATTTTCTTATTGTCAGCCTTTTTAAATATTCATTTGTATGTTTTTCTTTTTTCCCTATAAAAACTTTTCTTGTGCGATCAATAGCAAACCTAATAGGAACTTACGCTAATCAGAAACCTTTTAGACGGTTTTATGTGTTTTCAATTTGCCAATGGACCATTTTACCTCTTCTCTATTTAATTCTGGCTTCGTCGGTGCCCGGTACATGCTTACCTACTAATTAAATATACGTGCCAAATTGACTTTCTGACTTACTGTCTACGCATGGGTATTTGCCCCAATGGCTTAACTATTAAGTATCTTTTATCAGGTATACACCCCGGGATGAGCCATCATTTTTCAATATTCAGGTATTTAATCTCTACGACATTTTTACATTTGGTTCATCAACAGAATCACCGCTTTGAACTTTTTCATTTAACGAAGTCGATCAGTTTTTGAATAATGTTTAATACCCGTTTTTACTACCACAGGAGGTGAAGTTGATCTCTTCTATTAACATTATACTTTTGTCTTATTATAATTATATATGGATGTATTAAACATTCTCTCAACTACCAGTTTGAGATTACATTAAGCAACAAGACCATCTTAGAGTACTTTGAAATTTGTATACTCATCATTGCCAGGCAGGGCTAGGTATTACTAGGCTAGGCTAGATGTCTTAGTTTCGCAGAGGACATTCCTGTAGTTAGTAAAACCCCAGAACTTGCGTCTATTTTTAATTTACCATAACCAGTCAAACTAACAGGGAAGTTTTCGCACCCTCACAAGTCTACACATACTGCCAGTTCGGAACAAGATGGGACTCTCCATGTTCATCCTCTTACCCATTATCTGAACCCGAATGGTCTCTATTGGAGAAGGGTTTGTCCTTTTACCGACCCTAAATTTGACAGGTACTGCCTAATTATTGATGCGGTAATGTTTTGGGGACTTTTACGATGGAAGTACTATTGGTTCGCGTATCCTGGAGGTTCTACCCCGTCTATCAACCCTGTGATACTTCCTTTTCGTCCCTTCCACTAATGAACCTCCAGTCTTAGGTTCTTTTCATCAGGTGTAACGCTTTATCAATACATTTCTTGACGATATTAGTCATACTAGATTCTTGAAGCTTTTCCAGTCTGGAGACAACGTTCTCTCCAGTCAGAGGGGTTTTGTTACGCAAGCTATCTTTAAACCTCAATATCATTATTTTACCGGCCGATAAGGGCTCTTCAGTCGTCATGGACCGGACATGTTACATCCAAGAAGCCTTTCGACACTTGAAGGATGATTATTTGAGTTTATCTAAAGATGTCACCCATGCTTTTAATACAGAAATAGCAAATTTTGTTTCCACTAGAGCTCCATCTAAAGGTTTCAACAAAGCCGACATTTTATTATTAACTCCAGCATTTCCAAGCACACATTCCCTATATGTTCTTCCCAAAATACATAAAGCAGGCTGCCCGAGATGACTTACCGTAGCGACTCATGGCACCCCTAAGCTTTGTAGATTTTTATATTAAACCTATAGCTCATCTAGACCCACTTATATTAAAGATTGTTTTCAGTTTTTAATTATGTTAAAGTCTGTGATTTTGGATAACTATGATAATGTGTTACTAGCCACTATAGATGTGTCTTCGCTATATACCAATATTTCCCATGATAAGGACCAAGAGGCTTTAGTTTATTTTCTAGATAAAACCAATTCCGCCCAGATCCCATATAACGACTTTATCTGCCAATTAGCATATTTTGTTCTCACACATAATTTTTTTGTTTGTTTGAAGACAAGTATTTCCTTGAAATCAAGGGGAGAGCTATGGGAATTATATAATGGCTCCGTAGTCCGCCAATTTATACTTGTCCAAATTAGAAGAATTTCTACATTCATGACCTTTAGTCCCACTGGTGTGGCGCAGATTCATAGACGATATTTTTCCCATTTGGAAACATGGAAATACGCATTTGATGCTTTTGTTTAATCGGTTGAATACAAACTATCCAGTTAAGATCACATTCACGGTTTCCCTAACTCCTTTTTTTTTTTTTTTTTTTAGATATATAGATTGAGTTAGTCAACAAGCGATTTTTGACATCAGCCCACGTTAAACCTACCAATTTACAGCAGTAATTACATTTTGAGAGTTGCCATCCTTCACATATTAAAAAAACATTCCCTATTCTCTGTCACTTCGTGGAAACCGGATATGTAATAACGACCAAGCTTTGGATAGATGTATTATCCAGTTAACTGGTAAATTAGTTGAACGGGGACCCCCCTTTCTTGGTACAGTCTAAAGTTCAGAACCCTCATCATAAGTACACTCCTAAGATTTCGAAAACAATGAACAATAACAGGTTGAATTTTATAGTGACATGTTTTCCGGGTATAGGAAGACTTAAGGCTATCTTAAAGGACAGCTTCTACATTCTTATTCAAACTCAGTTAAGTGCTTAATATTTCTCGGCCATTACCACGGCTTTGTTACCAGTCGGCCCGAAACCTTAGAAGTATTTTAAGTAGGAATGTTGATTATCCCCATACCTATTTTGTTGCACCTGGTTTCTGTCCATGCAATCGCCCTAAATGTAAGACCTGTGCATTAATATTTCCATGTTCATCATTTGTTAGTCACAATTTGAAATTAAAATTTAAAATTTACCCATCTTCCAACTGTGCCTCTACGCAGGTTGTGTATTTACGAAAATAAAGTTTTGTTTTGCATTCTATATTGGTCTTAAGTCAACCATAGTTTCCATTAGAATAAATAATCACATGCGTTCTGTCAATATGTGCTCTCCATTGCCGGTAACATAGTATGTTAACCTCCACCAAGCTTCCTTTGATGACTGCTTTTCTCTTGTTCTCATAGATGCCGCCCCTCCGTCTTCTACCAATATTTCAGTGAGAGATCGTAAGATGGTAGCAATAGTTTTACATAAAGCCCGGACCCCACCAGGCCTCAATCTCTCTCTCTAATTACCCCATGATTGCCGAGTAACATTGCTATGTAATAGTTGGCGGCCCTGCCAGCCACGTTAGAACCTCCAGAGCCACACCAGGTGAGGCACTGCCCACCTCATTTCGTCTTGTCTCTTAGAGCGCTCAAGAGCCTAGCAAGAAATATTGCGTGTTTTTAAGTTTTAGTTTTGTCAGGTTTCAGTGTTAACTTTTTATATTGGAACATTTCTGTGCTTTACATATGTAATGTTCATGTTCGTAAATGTAGCAGTAAAATTCACTTGGGGCATTATACGTGGTGATGTACTTCCCACTGTAGGAAGATATCCATAAATGGGGGTATTTGGACAGGTCCTCACACTCACGCATATCCGAGAGTGAGCCCTTCCCTTTCATCTCCCTCCTCCCGCGACCTCTAAGGCACAAAAGGTGACTTCGGGACCCTGAACGACCCGGGATACCAAGCGGGCCCTCGGGTAAATAACAACAACACTGATAACATCGCACATTAAAAACCGCTTCAACGGGATTGCATGGGGCTGCGTCACTGCATCATCACTGTTGAGCATACTCCCTACGTCACTTGCGGTTCGTCACTACCTTTTGCGGACACATGCACTTGCTTGTGGAGAGCATCGGACAAATGCATTTGGTTCTTCACAGTGACGGAAGTGGTTGTGGTTTGTTATTGTCAGTGATGAGTGACCTTCCCTACGGACATCAAGATGCTCTTATCATATCATACTACTTCTGGGTGCGCGCATCTTTACCATCCAGCTGTGCCCATAACCTACACGATATTTTCACCGCAGCAACCTGCCCATCTGATGTATGTGTAGCACTCCGCGGTAACTCTCCTTTCTGGTTTAACGTTCCTTTTCGCCCCACTTGTTTTCTTCCTTTGTATTCATTATCTACTATCTTTATTATTCAATGTTTATTGTTCTAGCTATCTTCAATATCACTGTTATAATAATGATGATAATGATAATAACAATACAACAATTATTATTGTTATTATCATTACTCGGCTAGTATCCCAACTTTTCATTTGTACCTTCTGCGTTTTATTACTGTTCATTCCAGGTATTCATTATGTGTTACTATTTTTTACATTGTACCAGTTTTTTCCCCTTGTTATTGTATTACTGCTTGCGTTTTGGCTCCATGCACCTCCCTGGGCTCTGCTTTGGTTTTGTTGGTTTATCGGGGAGAGCAGCGATTCTGTATCCAGCAGGAGATGTGCCGAGATAAGTATTTCGATGACGGCAATTCAGTATATTTGTCATTATTTCAAATTATAGGTACAACTTTTGAGAATGTGTTGCTATGAAAATATTGCATAATTTGGGGAAGTTGCACTATGCCTATGTGCACAGTAGTTTTGCAGCCTAGCCGATTAAGCCCACACTTTCCTGTTGGGCCACCATTTTAATGTCCAGTAACATCTCCTTTAGTTAAGCCACTTCCGTTATGTAAATTCTGTAGAACCTTTTAGAACCAGTCGTGACTTGAATTATCAAATCCGTTTGGAATATTTTAAGAATTAACTGGAAATCGGGAGGGTATAAAACATAAAGGCGGCTTAGCGGAAGTAGTGACATATCAGGATTGTCAGAGGAACTCTTGCCGGCCGGGGAACCAACCTGACGTCGGCTCCAACGTCAACACTCTACTTTGCTCAGTCACCATCGACCTAAGTTGCAGGCCAGGTTGGGATGTTCTCTGCTTTCTCTCTTGAACAAATAAATTCAGTTATGCATAATATAACGGTTTTAGTGCTCTATCTCTGAAGCTCCTTGCCCCTTCCATGTCCGACTAGGGTCGTGGCAATATTAAAGCATACTATTTCAATAAGATTTTATTGCTATAAATAAAATTAGGGGTTTAGGAACATGTATACATTCACGATGAAGAATTAGTTGCCTACTTTGGGGTTGATTCAATGAATAATGCCATTAGTGAAATTGTTTTTAAATGGTACTGATGGAATGGTTTTTGCTGCATATTTACCAGGATTAAGCATATTTGATATATGTGCTTCACAAATTATGTAAATTGCTGTAATATTTAAAGGCTAATTTATAGAAAGAGATGACTGTTTGTAATGTATAACCTGGATAGGAGAAAATCAATGCTGTGATCTGTTATCTGTTACATGAAACAATAACAAACGATATTTATTATGTTTAGCCTTAACAGGAGCATAGAAAAACAGTATAGTGAGCTGTTAGATCATGATAAACGTGAAAGAAAAAACAGAGGAATTCTATTAAGAACATTTCATAATGCGAGAAATCAGCAGGAAATATTAAGTATTTTCAGTGAAATAGGCACAAGATGCGATGATATTGAATTATTTAGTAATAAAAGCATTATTAAAAGAACAGAAGAAAGAGGGTAAATGCACATAATAATTGACGTAAGAGAAGGGAAAAATAATATCTGCACTATTGTCACTATTATTGTTCAAGAACTGTATATGGATTTGACTGAATTAAAATTGCATTAAAGTTATTAACTAAAATGTTATCCATTATTAAATAGTTATCTATGGCAACATCCTAAAAGTAAAGGGGGACGATAAATAGAAATGACATCTATCTATAGACGTTGAAAAAATAAAATAGCACTTTATAGTTCAAATATCTTGTGAAACATATTACCTTTATGGTATTAAAATGCTTGGAATAGTGTTTTTGTTGTCAAAAAAGGGGAAATGAAAATATTTCGAAATGCTTAGAATCAAAATTATTACAACTAACAGAATAACATGAAGGTGAAGATCAGTTTCGTATTCCAGCTGCCTTATAGAGACGTTTTATGAATAATCACTGGTGGACCTGAAAATAACAAGGTGAATACTGGAAGAAAGAATCTCTCAACGCTAGCAATTTAGAGAACATGTCATATTCGTCAATAAAATTATTTTATTATACATTCCAACAACAAAAATTGCGACAGAAAAAAGTAGCAATATACGAGCCTAGGCCCGTTCTTTCGAACTTGTTAACATCGTCGTCATACCACCACCACTACTACTAGAAATAGATTCCACTTAACACTTAAATCTTTTAGAAAGTAAATTCAGATTTAAACCAGAAGATAAGAACTAGGGAAGCTGAAATTAATAAATCACTCAGAAATGTGCACAAAAACGTAACCTTTCAAAACCCTTGGGCTCTTTCTCAAAGGGTGAATGAAAATGAAATTGGAAAAGTAAATATTGATTTTCGAAGGTAATGTAATGTGTGGAAACAGATTAATCAAGCTATTAGGAGAAAAGAGTTGGAGGAAAAATAAATATATATATATATAATATATTAGTAACGATACATATAATAATAATAATAATAATAATAATAATAATAATAATAATAATAGACAAAGATTCCATTAACATGTAAATTTTAAAACCGATGGTGCACGCGCTTTATGTCAAAATATAATAGCTTTCAATCTCTGAGGCAACTCTCAGACATGAAATGGTAGAGCATAAATATGTTAAAGTAAATGCATAATCCTTAAAGTGGAATAGGGCATGTTGGAAAACGGTAAGGTGAACTTGCTTTTAACCAAACGCATATGATTGATCATGCTGAGCGAAACAACAGTATATGTTAAACCAATATAAAATGATTTGACATTGTTTTATCATATATTGTTTTATCGTAAGCATTTTTAGAAGTATTATTAGCCAATGAGGTAATTTTAAGTTCTCGGTATTAAATGGTACTGGAACGACTGATATGAAATAATCAAGACACAGGTTTTTGCATTTAGGGATTTACAAGGATATCAGTCTGCAAATGGAGTGAGTAATTTGGATGGAGATATATTGTCTCTTTGGGGATATTCTAAAGGTAAGGCGAGATAAGATTTTTTGAAAACAATTTAAAGATTAATGCATAAATAAAGTGTAGTGAATTTCTTTCAAAATGGGGGCTCATGGAATAAATTCGAGACATAAGTGGTTTTAGTTTAATGTGTTTGTTGTTAGTTCTGTGTTTGCATTCGATATTTTAGGGGGCTGTGTTGATACAGAATAGTAGTAGGTGTATTTTTATTGTTACAAAATTCATTATACATATCACAAATATACTTTGTGCATGGGTAACCGATCGTACATGCTTAAGCATGATACACAATAAGAATGTGGAACAAGTAATTGAAATAAAAAGAATTAACAATAAACAAAATAAAATGTTTTAAAATGGCAAGAAGGCTATTTACAAGGATACACCGTAGATATTACTTTCAATTACACTAGTTATTGCGTTCTATCCAGAAAATAAATAGCTTCTAGCTTCACGCACATTGGCTAGGAATATACCCATATTCAAAGAATTTGTGTGATCTGCAAGCAGGTCCCGAGAGAATAGTAAAAGATTAGAAAGGTGTTTTTGTCTTTGCTAGAATTCTTAAATACCTAGCAAAAACGAATGGTTATTACAAAGAGGGGATTGCGGGATTGGTGATTGAAAAGAGGAAATGAATATATATATTTAGTATGAAGGAAATGAGGGTAAATAAATCAGATACTATTGCAAATTGTAGGATTTAATCTTTTGTATTGTGGATTATCTTAGATTTTAAAAATACCGGATTCATTAATAATTTTTGTCTCTTTAGTGTATATAGGTATTTAGGGCCTTTTGCAAGAAGTTTGCTAATTTTGATTTTCTCTGCTTATAGCCTTCATTGATTCGTTTTGGGAACATGGGATTTCATGTGAAGTATTATTTTCTGGTTATCATTATTTAATTTATAGATAAGTATATAAAATAAATATAAGAATCAAATACTAACAGCTATTCGAAGGGCTATTTATGGTAGGTGTTTGCTCATGGGGATTAATTTTATGGACTATTTTGGAATGTTTAATTAGTCCGATGATTAGATAATTTTGTGCCAATCTTCTGATTGACCTAGACACTTGAAGTATGAAGTTCAGTTGTTTCTTATATCTTTGTTTCCAAAGCTGAGGATAGGAATCTGAGGGAAATATGGACTTGGAGTGTTACGGAATGAACGGGATTCATTACTGGAACAATACATTTCTACATTCACGTTGAAGCTACTTGCGGAGGCAAAAATCATTTCATTGGACAAGGCCACTGCGTTATCCGACATACTCCAGGCAATCTGCACAGTCAGCACCTGTTGAAACGGAGGCTCCTCCGCCTCCATCCAACAGTGAAATGAACAGACAATAAAAGCGACAGTTGCAATCCTCCCAGCCGCGCTCACCAAGAACTTCGTTCGCATAATCGAATTCATCAACGTATTTAACAATGTCCACTCAACAAGCCTGAGCGCTCTTGAGGAGGCTTACTCCCAATTGCGGGCCATGCACATTGCCTCTCAGGTTAAGATGCTGACCCATATCAAGAACCTAATACCACAAACTTCACGGATCCAGACCGCCATCCAAGGTGACATAATCCTATTAATCCAGGACGCTTTCAGTCCTCTATATCGAACTTAATCTACATCAGCAAAACAGCACCGGAATACAAAACAAAACAAATGCATCACCCCAAATAAAGTAATTAATAATTAAAAGATATATTCATCTCTTAATCTCTCACTTCTCCGATGCACTTTGGGGCAAGCTGGATCAGCCAAGCTTGTCTCCCTGATAATAAAATCTCACCCACTGGACATGCATCGTATGCCAGTTTAATTATCACCTATGAATCCAAGGGTGCAACTTGCGGTAACTCACCAACTAGTTTTCTATGCTCCCAATAGTTGCCCTTTCTTTTTCACTTCATCTTTCCCACCTTCCTTTATTATACTTTTATATCTTTTATCCTTATTTTCCCTAGAAAAAAAGATATGGCTCCTCATAAGGGAAGGAGGGCCACCGGCACTCACCAAACCAGCTCTCACTCCGTAGCTCCACCAGATGACGCTAGAACGGACCAGCCGTCTTCCACCTCTCCTCCACCGAGTCAGAAATACCGCCGACGTCTCCTGCGTCCGGTGATAGACCCTCTCCACCATCTCAACCATCGCACGAACCAAACGCACCAGTGCTGTCATCCGAGGGATTCAGGGAGAAGTCTCGGAACAACTCGTCCTGAAGGCAGCACAGTGTCAATGGCCGTTCGTTCACCGGGCGGTATGAATTTTCTCCAACATGGACCCAGCTCGCTTATGAGAATGTTCTTTTTGGACAGCTCCGAGTGGCAAAGCCATCACGTCCGGTATGAAATTCTATGGTAGCTTCTACCAAATAGAAGCCAGCCACCAAAACATCATCATCCCATACCACAAATGCTGCGGATATGGGCTTTCAACACCGGAGTGCACACGAAAGGCTGGATACCATTACTGAAATGCCGTAGCTCTCACAGTCGAGTACACCTCCCATGAATTATCGCGCCGCCGCAGATTCTGCACATCTTGCGGCGGCAAGGAACATTTCACAGGCTGTCTCTTTTCCGCTACTACAATGAGCTCTTCAGCTGCACCACACCAACCACAGCCTCCAATCTCAAGTTACATCCAATGAACCCGTGAATGGTTACAGCATATTTTATCAGTCGGCCTCTGGGACACATCACTCATCACACATCTTCCAAAACTCTGCAGCAATCCAAGCAGCAGCACGCACGCAGGAAGCGGCATTGCTCAGAAGCAGAACAGAGCATAAAGCTCAACTGCAAGCCATCCGCTATCAGCTCACCGAACTGCCGGGAGTCTCCTCTGCGCATTCTAGAGACTACCTTCGCTGAGCATAAAAAATTACAGGAAGCCACGATCTCTTGCCTTGTCACACTGGAGGAAACTTCCACCGAGCTACAAGCCACCACCTCATGAAAATTTGAGTCTCAAAAGGCGAATGCAGGACGCGAAATCTGCCATCGTACAGCTTTATAGAACATCACCACCACCATGACGGAACGCTATCAACTCGCAATTTCCACAATAAAAGGAATCCGAACCAGTCAACTTCAACCAACTTCAAGAAAATTTCAAGCTGACACACGCTGAGGGGTCCCTCATTAGCCAAGCCCACTATGAAGTTTCTTGCTCAGCACGGTGTCAGGTCTTCATTTAGCCGTAACGCGAATTATTAGCACAAATTGATAATTAATTGAAGATGAAAAATATTTTCCACCCCTACATTCCACCAATTTGTTCTATAACTCACCCAGGTGCTACTCAGGGCCTTATGGTAATGTTTAGCACCTGGAAAACAACCTTTACTATCTCCCGGTCATTGGCCGGCAGCTCCTACATTACCTATACTATCGAAGGTGCTCATGCGGGACTTAGCAAACCTTTCCTACACTTCCACCACTATACCTCCACCTACAATTCATTTCCTTCTCTACCTTTCCTTCCCCATTCCTATTATTCCTTTAATTCTTTATCCTTGTTTTCCCCTAAAAACTTAGCTTTTGTTTCCCGCAGAACCTAACTTGTTAGTACAGTGTTGGTGATACGGTATGATTAACTTTACTTATGCAGAATTAGCCGATATGCCCTGCGTCTACGGTTACAATGGAAGAGCGGCACAACGACGGTATGTGGTTGCAACATGATAGGCAGCCAGCACATTTTGCAGTGAATTTTAGGGAATACGTTTATGAATAGTACGGGTAGAGATGGATTGGTCGTGGTGGTCCTGTTCCGTGTCCAGCTCGCTCACAAATCTGACATCCATGTACTTTTTTCCTCAAACGAAGGGCCTTGTGTACGTGAATGCTGTCGAAACTAATATGAACCTAATTGCTAAGATTGCAGTAGCCGCTGACGATGAGCGTCAATCTCCTGGGATGCTGAAGCATGTGTGACAACCCATTAGGCATCGCTATGAAGTTTGTCATAGTCACAGCTGTCGGCATTTTGAATCTTTACTGTAAAAAGTGTAAAGGTGTAATTTGGGTTTTTATGTCCTTTTTTGTAAATTTTGATCAGTTATACATAAAAATAAATAATTGCAACTATCAAAGAATACTTGATTAATTAGTGCTGAACCGCAATGTAAATACTCTCTGTAGCAGTCAAATGTTTTTCTTTGGAAACAATCATATTCCGAGTAAGAAATACAAAGTGGTTGAGTTATTACAAAAAAAAACAAAAACAATGAAATTACCCGGTAATGAGTCACAGAGATCAGGGGTACGTTATATCTAAACACTCAGAAAAGATTCCTGAACAACTTTTGAAAGTTTATCGGTATAGTTCGAATTCATCCTGTATACACAATAAACATACCCTTAAAAAGAACAATATGAAAAAGTTGTTTCTATATAGTTGTACATGGAAAATTATTTTCTGCTTCCAATTTTGAACATATGCAGGTAAAAGGTAAATGTGCAGAAGGTTAAGGAAAAAGCAATGGAATAAAGCGGTATCAACATCCAGTAAGGTTGCAGCAATGGAGAAGACGGAAAAGGCGAACTTCTGAAAATTGGGAGTCAATATTGGAAAGGAACTATTCGAGGAAGTCTAGGTCATGGGTTTTTTTTTTTTTTTTTTGAGTAGTGTTTAACGCCCATTTTTACTACTGAGGCACCACAGGCGGTAGGTCATGGGTCCAAAGCACTAAGATATAATTAATATATATCATTCACAACAATGATGCTGGAGGATCTGAATCAGGAATTGCTCCTCTAAGAGAGCCATAATAAGTGTTGTATAAGAAAGTGTCATTTTGGTGCCATTGCAGAACCTTTAATTTGTAGATAGTATCTTTATCAGAAGTACAAAGTGGATAAGTAAAATCGGTGAATGGAGTATGAGAATGTGCTCGAGAGTCCTAGAAATTTCTAATACCTGTATTCCTTCATTGCGCGAGTATAAGTATAATGTGATATATAAAAAGTGACCGAAATTTTATTAGGATGCGCTGAGTGATTTATTCTCCTGTATGTACTGAACAGGAAAGGAATTTTTGAAATAGGAGGTCTGGATGTAGCAAATGACCGAGAAGGAAAAAAAAAAAAAAAATTATTAGCCAGAATGCATTTCGCCGGTGAGTGGAAACTAAATACTGTTAGTCGCCCTGGACATATTTTAAAATTAATTTTAGGTAGAAATTGAATGCTGGCAGTAAGAGGGGCATTAGGAATAAGTAGAACAATGCCTTGGAGAGTAAAACTAGGACAGGTAATGAAAGAAACTGTATCTTGATTAAATCTGAATTTAGGATAATTAAACCATCGTTCATAACATCATTAAAGCTGTTATGTTTAGAGCAATGTTTTCAGCAGAAAGAATTATCACATCAGAAAACTTTACCAGTCTTTTTAATGTCTGTTTTTCGTGTAAAGTTACAAACAGGAATGATCTTATCGATATGTTTAGAGCCCCCAATAACACAATTGGATAATAAAATTAAATGGGACAATAAAAATTCTAAAGGATGACTAGAAGACAAAGAAGAAGGTTCATACTTGGAAGAAAGGCAAAACTTGAGAAGGCAGGAAGTGATGTCGGATTTCAGCTGTGTAGATCTCGTTTATCAATAATAGTCCATTAGAAATGTATGCAAACTTTAACAAAATTCGGATACTAGTTTAAAATGATTAAATTTAGAAGTCAAGGCAAACATTAATTCTCCTTATAAAAGTAACATATGATCTTTTTAACGAAACGGTTATTCATGCATTATCCACTCTGTCCCTGAAATATCAAAAAAAAAAAAAAAAAAATATGGGGATGGCAAAATATTTGCATAAATCGCATACACCACAAAGTTTTATATTTTATATGGTAGTGTCTCTTTTTATTTCTTATGCTTAAACTTTGTTAATGCAGCATTCCTACTCATTTTCCTCTCCATCTATTCAATTTGTAACTTATTTCGACTGTTTCCAAGGATTACATTATTTTACAAAACTATTATTAACTGTAACCATGTGCATATGTCTTTTGCCTTAATGAAGAATGCAAGATATTAGAAATATTCTGCTTGTGGAAAGGCTTTTAATGCTTCGTGAAGTGCGCCATACACCACAGACGCCGCTGATACCAAAGATTCACTCAAACGTTCATTCTTTCCCCTCGGATAGAAGACACCATTGACCACAATATAAAATAATCGTTTTCTATTAGCTTCCTAATCAGATTTTCTTATTTACAACATCTGATCCTATTTAAGACGCAAGTGTTTCTAAAAAAATGATAACCTTGATCCCAACCGCGATCTCCCGTTTATGAGGCGACTATGGTTACTACTACACCACCAGGACAGACTCAACTCTAATAGATCACGCATCGCCAACTGTTACTATTCCAGGCGATATTATAAGATTTGATATCAAACCGGTAAGAAAATTGATTCGGCACACTGGGAGAGAAACCTGATAGAAATACTGCTCCTATTGATAAGACATAATGGGAGTGTGCTACTTGGTTTCTATTTTTAATTACTTAAAGAATTTTAGTGCGATAGGGCCAAATAGTGTATGCAAAGGACAATAAAGTAGGCATAATAGCGAAACGAGAAATGAAAACTATGAGTATATTTACATGAACTTAAGGTAGAAACAATCGTTCAATCACATGCATAGTAAATACCAGGGAAGAAACCATGATAATAAAAATGCCCACGGTAATCCTAGAAGAAGTCGTAGGAGAGGAAGAAGTAGTAAAATCGCTGAAATTTTATTGAATCGGAGAACATTCTTCAGTCTGAAATTGACACCAGCAACATATCAGAAATTGATAAATAATATATTACCAGGATTTCAAGATATATAACGTTGGATTTATTTGTACGACATAGTGATATTTGGAGAAACATTAGAATCGCATAATGAAAAGTAAACAGATGTTTTTGAGAAAGATAGAAAATACAACTTGAAACTACAACCAGACAAATATGAATTTTTATGGCAAGAATTAGCATATTTAGGCCATGTAGAAACAAAGGATGGCATTTTAAATGGTGTTTAACGCCGGTTTTTACTACTGAGGCACCATGGGCGCTGAACAATGAAGATACAGGAGATGAAATGATATATTGGGAAAGAATTTTTTTTTTTTTGGAAAGGAAAAGTTCCAGGCCTAAGTTTACAGTACCTCCCCGGCATTTGCCATTTATGATGACTAAACCTGGAATTTACCTCAGTCAGGAAGGACGGTCCTAACGGGATTCAATATCCAGACCTCCCGCTCACGTATCCGCGCCTTAACGACCTCGGCCACTGGTGGAGGTAAAGGGTGACTTGAAACAAGCTAAAAGAAAAATTAAAGATGTGTTAAAATTTCCTATAACCAATACTACTGAAAGGATTTTTGGCATTGACCGGCTATTATAGAAAATTTATTCCCAATTATGGTATAATTGCAGAACACCTGAATAAATTATTGAGAAGGGACATTACATACAAATAAAAAGGGATAGAGGATAAGGCATTTAATGAACTTAAAGAATTATTAACCACAGAACCTTTGTTACAGCATCTGGATTTTTCGAAACCTTTGGTCTTGACTACAGACGCCAGTAACAAAGCCCTCGGTGCCGTCCTAAGTCAAAGAAAAGTTGGCAAGGTTAAGGTCATTGCATATACGAGTATATCATTAAGTAAGGCAGAGAAAACTCTTCCACCATTTAGGTTTTAGGCATGGTATGAGCATGCAGGCGTATTAGAACTTACTAGGCAAAATATTTGCTGTTGTTACACTTACAATACTGTCAATATATGAATTTTCCTGCATAGTACAACAATAATAGTAAAGTATGTTTCACGTACCTTTTATTTTAGGTTAGTGGTTATCACTCGTTAGCATGCTTTTTAAGTAAAAGGCGCTAACCGGAGGATCATGAGACGGAGAATACAATTAGGGAAATATGACATCAGGTTGTTTATAAGAAAGGTTGCTGCAATACAAACGTTGCCGCGTTAAGTAGAATATGCGCTGTAGAAGCGAAGAAACGAGGTCAATCCGAAAGATAAATTAACAATTTTAAGGGAAATGCATGAGCATTCTTTATGAGGACATTTAGGTATTAATAAAACTATAAAATATTACTCTATATATATATATAAAATAAGAAATAATGTGTCTCACATAGATTTCATACAGTTAAATAGTAGCTGTGAAAATAAATAAAACATGTAACACCAACAAAACATAATTCATTTTTTCAGGAATATGTATCTTAAATATTCCTGTGATTTTGTTTATACATTTACACACAGTGAGAGGATAACAGAATTTTGGGTAGAATTATAGCATTCTCGATAATATTATGTGATTGTCAGCGAGAGAGAGAGAGAGAGAGAGAGAGAGAGAGAGAGTCGGTCCTGGTTGTGTAGTGGTATCCATACATGCCTTCTAAACCCCAGATCGCGGGGTCAAACCCGGCCAGATCAATGGATTTTTTCGAACGTAAAAATCCTAAATATGGCTTCCTTCGGAAGGGAAGCAACGCCGTGGATCTCGTGTCGTACATTTACGGCAGGAAAAAGAACCTCAAGCCTGAAAGAAGAGGCCTCTAAGCAAAATTTGTCGGCCATTTCACGCCCTGACTAGAATGGGACGCTGATGACCTGAGATGTTAAAGAGCGTGCGCAAATAAACCAAATCAACAAAAAAGCCATAGAGAGCATTTTTTTCTCTGGAACTAGCCTGCAAGGTTATTTTTTTTTTAAATAGAATTTATTTAAAAATCTTAATTCTATATTTATGAATATTTTTAATCTTTTCCATTACCATAAGTAGAAGGAATAATTGAAAGTCAGTATAAGTAGTTTATGTCAGAAGTATACATGCTGGGTACAGAAATTGTGATGTGTAAATTTAAACAGAAAGATGGCAGAATACTATGCTATGATTAACAGTTCTAAAAGTTTCCTGAAAATGCATTTGAATTTCATAACATCTCTAGAATGCGACTTTCACCTACCTCCTTCCAATAGCGCTACAACGAGACTATTAGTAAATACTTATCACATGTACTGCTTAGTGTTGCTTTCATAAAACATGGATCTTTGGTAGCAATAAGATATAGAAGCACTGGCTTCCATAAATTTTTAATCCTAAAAGTAGCAGCACGTGGAATGAGGTAGTGTGTACATTTTTTTTTCTCTTCCCCACACTTATAATAGATCATTGTCATTAAATAGCTGTGAAAGTTTAACAGTGAAATACATAAACAGAAAATGGCCTCAAAATTAGTGAACATAGGATAGAAGTAGTAACTGAATAAAGTAAAATAAAATGTAACTGATTTAAATTGCTTTTGTACTTAATAATATTTCTATTTACATCTAATAAAATAATTTTATAAAATGTTACAAAAGAATGAGTTTTTAAAGAGCTGTTTTTATTGTGTTATACACCTAATTTCTGTAGTATATGAATTTTCTAAATTTCAAATACTTCTTAATATTGAATAGTTTTCCAAATATGAAAACATTTTTATCAAACAGACTTTCAGCAGTTTAGTAAATAACAGGTTTCATTAAAATAAGAAAAAATTTAATGCAATATGCAATATATTCTATGAATGTTTATGGTTTAAGTATTTGCAGCATTCCAATAAAACTTCTATAAAACAAACTGAATTAAGTTTTCAAATATGAATATTTTAAAAATAAGTTTATTAACTGTAACTTTAAACACAGCAAAAGGTTACTACAGTAGCATCGATACAGGAGATAATGGATACTTATTTGTGTTCTCCCATTCTTTTCTTTCTCTGTTTTTCTTGCTTAGATTCTATTCATAAAATAAACACATGTCACGTACACATCCATACTCACAGTTGAAAACACATGAACATGTAATAGAGCTTAGTTAATTAAGCTGACTTTATGTTCAAAGCTGCTTTGAACATAACAAACATTGAACAAACATTTCAAATCCTATTTTGGTGAATAAATGTTAAGTATAACTCATTCAGCAGAAAGAGAAAAAAAAATGTGGTAGTAAGGAATTTTAAACCAATTATCTCCCTAGGCTCTGCTACCAACTGGAGATTAAGCCCTCTTGGTGTTAACATGAATGTACATACCAACTATAGAAATTCAGATATTCAATATGAAGGTCCATGGTATGAATTATTACACACACATACTTACTTACTTACTTACATGCACAATATATATAAAAAACTTAACAAAATGTGTAATCTAATTCCTGTATTCTCTACTTATAAACTATTTTAACTTTGCTATAGCTATTAATTGATATCATTGTATGATTCAGTTGAACTACACACTCTATAGCTATAGCTATAGCTATAGCTATAACTGTTTTGGTATAGCTGTACCAGATGTCTTAATTTCCCCAATTTATCTAAATAAAAGCTTATAGTAGGTTACTTTCTTCTCCTAGAATACTATTGTGGCAGCTCTGAGCAAAGCAAATATAAAATGAATATAACTCCAGTACTTATTCCATTTTATACCATGGATTGCTTTTAGTATCCAGTGCTAACTAAGTAGTTAGCACTATGAATAAATACACATTCTAAAACTAACCTTATTTTAAATTCTTCATTTCTAAATTTCATATAGGTATCATAATTTAAATGATTTGAATTCAGTTCTGTATTTGATCTGTAGATTATGCGAGCATTAGGAACATTCTGTTATAATTTAATTGAAAAGAGACATTCAATGCTGTAATGATTCTTTACTTTCTAACTATTCTACCTTCACACTGAGGAGCATGTCCAATCCAGTGACCATCTCTTTCACATGTTCGGTTAGGCTCAGATAATAGGCGATACCCAGGATCACAACTGTAGATAGCCATGGCATCTAATCCAACTGTCACATGTCCTGCTATTGGTTCCTCTGGCTCACCACATATATTCTCATCTAAAAGCAAAACATAAAAATTTAAAGCAAAAATTAATTAAAAAATAATATATTTGTAACTTAAAATCATTATAAAATATAATACATTTTTTAAGAAATATAATTGGCTGACCTATATATGCATTAAGATGAATAGTGCATTTTGAATTGAAATATTTTTGGAAGTATACATCAAACTGATCAGTATAACATTAAGCAGTAGTTTACAATATTTTTCATTATGAATATGGAGAAAATTATTTGAATAGAAATTATTTTTTTCAAAGAGCTAAATGTACTATAAGATTATATTTCTGGTATTGTCAAATAATTGTATTCTTTTAAATATGTAATTTGATATTGTCTATTGATGCCAGTGATATTAATTTTGCTTTTCTAAAATGAGGCACAAATATATGAAAGGGATTGCCAATAGAGTAAAAATTTCAATAAAATAAAAATTTTATACTACAGCAATGCAAATATACATTATTTCTTTTAGTCTGGGACTGAAACCATGCATCAGCACCACAATATTTTTGTCTATTTCTTTCTTCTATGGATAAATATGTCACTTTTACATATCATAGGCTGATAATATTCTAGTATGAATACTGTGATTAAATTCGGTAGCCCCCATAATTGTGGATGCAAAAAGAGGACAGGAGACTTAATTAACTGTGTAATGCAAGCTTTGTATTTTTAAGAAATAGCATTTAATAATGGTAATAATAAAACTGATGATGGAGATGAGGATGACCACGATGATCATGACAATGATGATGATAATAAGAAGAAGAACCACAACAACAACAACGATGATGATGATAAATAATAATAATAATAATAATAATAATAATAATAATAATAATAATAATAATAATGGTCATGATGATTATAATGATGATAATACACCACCACCATCACCACTAACTACTACTACTACTACTACTACTACTACTACTACTACTACTACTACTACTACTACTACTACTAACAATAATAATAATAGTTTTTCCCATGTAGGCAGTGTAACAGAGCTGTTAACATAATTACTGACAATATTAAAGCACATAACAGAATATATAAATGTAGTGCAAGTACGTATGTACATACATACATACATACATACATACACACACACATATGAAAGCCTACAAAATGTCTTAATTACATTTTTCACTGCACATAAAATATACACAAATAGATTACAGCAAAATCATAATGAAATTACATTTTTTCAACTTTATCCTACTTTAAATGCACATTATTTTTAAAAATATTTTATTAAAGTAATTTTTTAAACTTAAATGATGTTGGTTTACTGTAAAATATCTGCAAGAAGACGTATGACCTTGTAACTGGCGGAGAAGGGGGCTTCTGTGTATCTGTGACACTGTGAATTATGCTGAAGGTGGTAATCATTGATACAGTCACTTATGCCAGAGAGGCCACAGGTAAGATAGCATAATAAGAATCAGTTTACCACACCCAATACAAATGTGTAGTGCTTGTGCTTGTGCTTACGTGGGGGATATCACAGGGATATCTGGATACCTGACGATTCCAGGGTACAAATCCAACCCACATCAACGGGGCTCTGCCTGGGCGGACCTTATAAATTCCTAGCCATGTACCTATGGTAACCACTTTAAAAACCAAAATCCCAATCTGAGGATCATACTTTGGGCCCTCAGCAACAGTAACCACTTCCCTCAATGAACAAGCTCTTTTGGAGTAAATCTCAGACATGGCTCTTGCAACCATCACACGCACCATGGGAACAACGTGGGGCCTAAAGCCATATATCAGTCATTGGATTATGGTTCAATGGTTACTGGTACTAGTTATCTTACTGCATCATTGTCTAGTGGCGAAAATACTATAAATTCGATAGCAATCCCATGTGATGCTATCAGTGTCATAGATTTGGCCACACTCGACTCTCATGAAAGAGTGCTTTTTCTGTTTGTAGTAACTGTGAACAGGAATCACATGAGGGAGCATGTCCATCAGCTCCCATTTGTAAGAATTGTCGCGCTGCTCAACCGGTGACTTCCCGCGATTGCCCTCGTAATAGCGAAGAGCGCAGCCTCCAGGAGCTCCGGATCAAGGAGAAATTCTCTTTCTCCGAAGCCCGGAATTTAATTCAAGCCCACCAGCCTACTATGCCGTAGTTCGGTACTTATAGCTCTATGCAATTGCTGCGGTTCAAAAGCGAGATGGCCCAAACAAACATGTAATTTAATATTTTCTAAATCTTCTACAGACCCATGTCCACCAAACGCTCCAGTATATCAGCCAAGTCAGTAGATTTTAAGGCGGACCGTAATAAATTTAAGTTCGTATATACTTGGACTGACTTCCTAAAATAGTTCACAAGTGAGAGTAAGTATTAGCAGCCACAAAGTCCCTCCCCCCTCGGAGTTACAGCTACAGTTTACTCATGGGTTTGGGAGCAAGCCCGCTAAGCGGTCGCGCCACCGCCTACCAACCGATTCCAGGTGTTGGAATCGGTGGATACGTCTCAGCGGGAAAGCCCTCTCTCTGAGGAGGTCAGGGAGCAGGATGTACTGGCTCCAGAAAATTCACTGAGCCCCACGCGACTGAAGAAGGCCGTTGATTCGTCCTGAACCGATCAAAATATGGCGGTATTATTATTTATTTTATCGCAGTTGCTCTTCGGTGAGATTTGATCTTTCACCCGAAGAATGGCACTCCTGCGCATGGCGGAGTTTTAATCCTCATCAGAGATGACGTGTACAGCTCTTTATTAAACTTTCAGGCTCCTATAAAAACAGCAGCAGCAGCAGCTACAGTTTACTTTTCTGGCCTTAGTTTTACAGTATGCACTATTTACTCGTCTGCATATGCTACTATCGCAGTGGTTCATCTACATTATCTTTTATCTCAGCTACCACCCCCTGTCTTACTTTTGGGGGACTTTAATGCGCACCATCCCCTACAGGGTTCCAACACAGAGTGTGCAAGTGGTAGCATGTTGGCAGACTTTCTAGACCGCCACAAGTTTATTCTGCTCAATAATGGTCTATTTATTTTTCTTTCTGACAGTACTCATCATTTTGCACACTTGAACTTATCTTTTTGTTTCGCCTCACTTGCTGCACATTTTACCTGGAACGTCATCTATGATTTACACACTAGTGACCACTTTCGGTGTCAAATACATATCCTGTCTTCACACGTACATTTTCAGTATGCGTCAACGCGAATTGGCACCTCTTCGGTTCTTTAGCAGTTTTTCTATGGTGTCATTTTCTATCCATCCACGCCGATATAGAGAACTTCGAAACGGTCGTCATTGTAGCCGAAGATCATACTATTCCCCGATCTTCTTCCTACCCCATACGCTTTCCGGTTCCTTGGTGGACCGAAGAATGCCTGGACGTATTGCATGCATGCCGAGGTGCTTTGTGAGTTTTTCATGGCCACCCTACTTCAGCAAATATGATTCGCCACAAACAGCTGCGCACCAACTCCCTTCGAATTATTAAGAATAACAAAAAGGCGTCTTGGGTTGCTTTTGCCTCTTCTTTTAACTGCACCACACCTACGTTTTTAGTTCGGTATAAGCTTCGCCATGTTACAGGAAAACCTGAGTTTTCGTCCATACCCGGTCTTAAGGTACAACATCGAGTACTTGCTACTCCCATTGACATAGCTAATATGCTAGGTCGCACTTTCGCTGCTGCTTCGAGCTCCGCTACTTATCCTCCTACGTATCGCACAATTATGAATCGGGTTTAGTCCATGGGTTCTCCTTTGCCTTCCACAGTCAGGAGTGCTATAATGTACCATTTACATCTAGGGAATTGGAGCATGCGTTTGTTACCTGTTGACATTAGGCTCCAGGACCAAATGACATCTATCTTGCTATGTTACAGCATTTACCGACGAAAATCAACTCTTTACTACTACAGCTTTTTAACCGCATTTGGTGTGATGGCACATTTCCGAAAGCTTGGCGAGTGGCCACCGTCATTCCTATACCTAAACTTGGAAAGTACCCACACCTTCCTTCCAGTTACCGTCCGATATCCCTCACCAGTTGCGTTTGCTAGGTGATAGAGCGCATGATTAACGGGCTGCCTTTGAGGTGGTTAGAGTCAAGGCACATATTGACGATAGTCCAGTGCTGTTTTCGTCGTCATCGCTCCTCAGTCGACCATCTTGTGTCTCTTGATACTTGATTGGAAAAGCGGTTTCCTTCGAACGTTTCATGATTGCCGTGTATGTGTTCGTATGTCTGTTTTTATTCAGGAGTTTTTGAAAGACCGGGTTTTTAATGTTCGCGTGAAACAGTTTTATCATCTCGTTTTGTTCAAGAGAATGGAGTAACTCATGGGCTCGTTACTTAGTTTCACTGTGTGTGCCATCGCTATGAATTCCATCACCGAGGGTTTACCGCCAGCAATCCAATTGCCGTTGTTCGTCGACGATATTGCTATCCTTCTTTCCTCTCGGAGAACTTGTTTTTTGCATCGCCGGCTCCAATGTTGTCTAGACTGCAACTTTTATTAGTGAACTACTCCGGCATGCCCTAATTGTGCCCACTCCTAAACAGACCGCCTGTGGTGCCTCAGTAGTAAAAACGGGCGTTAAACACTACTCAAAAAAAGAAACCCTAAACAGTGCGTCACGCTGTACTAGAATGCCCTCATCTAGCGGCTTTTAGACTGTCCCTGGGTTTGCCCTCCTCTATTGAGGAAGTAATTGCAGATGATGTGATTGCTGTTGAGCGATCGCTCCGTTTTATCCGTGTTTGTGGTTTTCGGATTCAGTTGTGATTTTATATCATATTATTTAGGACGACATTTTAGACAATTTTAATACTATTGTGTTTTCAGCTCTTGCTGAACCAGTATTTTGCTTATGTTGACCATTTTACCCTTGTTTTTTGTTATGGGTTTTTTTTGCCCAAAGTGCTAAAGTTGCTTGCTTTCTACATTTATTTTAGTGTAGATAGATTATTTATTTTACTCTGGGGGCAGTTTTTAATGTATCAGGGCGCTAATGACCTTAATTGTTTTGCGCCGTTTAAACAATAATCATCACCATCATGTTCAGTGATTAACGAAACTACTTTACTTGTCTCTCTTCTATCCAATTTTAGGCGAGATAAGGAAAGAATGTTGCTTGAACCTAGAACCAGTTTCGTAGCTTATTTTGGTCCAGAATGGATTTGCTATCCAAGTTGGTGATTTTGCCTATTTTATGTTTTTACCACGGTCTTAACTGTACATGTACTGATTACAACCACGGGTTCAGGGCCAACAAAAGGTGCATCAGGGCTGTATTTTGCCAAGAGAACTGCTTTTTATTTACATAAATGCCCCACTGCCCCGACACCCATCGCACTTCAAGCCTGTTGCGAGATGAAAGGCCAGTTAGAGTATTTTGGCATCCACATATCAGTTTAGACTTAACCTGATGAGAAGAAAATGCTTTAAGGCACTTTTGACTATATTAATGGGATGAAAATCCGCTTACCATGGTAACCCTTCTCAAGTCTTCTAAAAGCACAGTAAAGGATAGCAAATACTACTACATGAAAAACTGTGCAGTGTTTCGCAAGGCTTATACTGATTTTTTACTTTCGAAATAGGCCATATATGCTTGCACCCTATTGTGTCCCTATACGGGATCCATCGTTAAAGCACACAAGTTGTTCATGGACTTTATTACGCGTGATTCCTTCCATTTAATCTTCTCGAGATCCGAGAGTTACTTTAAATGGAGAGAAGAACAACATTGAGTATTCATTAGGTCAGACCTGCTGCTCGGTGGTGAAAAATCCTGAAAATATAGAAAGGAAGTAGCCCAGCAGTTACACAGTTGCTTGTCCAATTCTCTGTCTTTACAAAGCGGTATGCAATAAGTCTAGTCCCCGTTTGTAAGAAAATGCCCATAAGGACAGACCTCAAGTATATCACTGCCTTAATCTGCCTTGGAATATCAACCTTATTGAAGGTAAGAAACAGGGTACTAGTGGTTACCAACGCACCAGCTATTTTGGATTGCACTCGAAAAGCAGCGGAAACCCACTGATCAGATATCCCTGAATTTCTGTGTCATCCATACCTTCGGGGATCGAGGTGGTAATGGCTCCTTGAAATGAATTCAGGGAGCAATGCTGCTCTACTTGGATAGGATAGCGTGTAGAATATTGGCCTTCAGTATGGAGTGAGTATGGGAACCATTCAGCGTCTCCACTGAAAGGGAACCTTTTCGAAGCCTCGTGCAGAATTTCACCGGTTCAGAAACTTGGATAGGATATCGTGTAGAATATTGGCCTTCAGTATGGAGTGAGTATGGGAACCATTCACCGTCTCCACTTAAAGGGAACCTTTTCGAAGCCTCGTGCATAATTTCACCGGTCCAGAAACTTGGATAGGATAGCGTGTAGAATATTGGCCTTCAGTATGGAGTGAGTATGGGAACGATTCACCGTCTCCACTTAAAGGGAACCTTTTCGAAGCCTCGTGCATAATTTCACCGGTCCAGAAACTTGGATAGGATAGCGTGTAGAATATTGGCCTTCAGTATGGAGTGAGTATGGGAACCATTCAGCGTCTCCACTGAAAGGAAACCTTTTCGAAGCCTCGCGCATAATTTCACCGGTCCAGAAACTTTATCCAAAACTTTTTGGATAATGAAAAGATTCACAGTGTTAAAAGACTTATTTTCTTCGGTTCTAGTGATTACAAGCTAACGAGAGAATGAAACCGTTGTTACCTGTCTTACGTCCACAGGTTTTATTTTTACATTATGGTAAGAACTATCTTGTGCCCTAGCGAACTCATCCTCCACCAATGCATCTGTCTCTGATGGCTGGCTGCCTCTTGGGCACCACTCCGGCTCAGGTGACTTGCCCTGGCTTGAGCAAAGTCACCTTAGGGTTAAACCATCCTGGATACTGACAAAGGGACCCAATCGCCTACAAGAAGTTCACAGCTCATGCAATGGCCCCTCTCCGGGCCTGGCCTTTACCAGGAGATACGCTCTCATCCTAAATGATAACCCTATGCTGGGAGTCGCAGCATTACCCAGCCACTTTTTACCGTATCAAAAACGAGGGCATCCATCAGACTAAAAGCAGGGAGGTATGAACAATAAAAAGTAAAATAGAGGGAAAATATATGGGTGTCAAACGCCTTGAGCGTAGACCTGGGGGAGCAACTCGGGTGCCTCGGGGTCGCTACGCCCCGTACCCAAGTGGGCCCGTGAAAGGTCACTGAATATAGACACTTCAGGAAGCATCTATGTAAAGCGGAACTCTATAAATATGATCCCATTTGCAGATTGTGCAAACAGAAAAAGGAGACCATCTCCCACATCTTGTTTAATTGTCCATGCCTGGTAAAAAGAGAGAGCTACTTTTTCTCTAACCAGGGAAGACTTGGGAACGGATGCTAACATTGGGACCAAAATACTGCAACTTTTTCAAATAACAAATTTTGGAAAACATGAAAAGCGTCTCTTCCTAAGGGGTTGCACATAAGTCTTAAAGATGAAGTGCGGAAGGCTGGCAAAACTGCAACAAACCCTCCGCTATCAATTCTATGTAACAATACCTACGGCCCTCCTCCACTGAAATATAAGTATAATATATGCTGTAAGTCTAACCATCATATTCTTTGCATTTTAATTAATGCAATGTAGATATTAATTACATATTTGTGTACCATGAGGTATAACTTTAATGTGTTATTTATATGTCGTCAAAACAGAAAGTTTCTTGGTGTACTGTCTACAGTAACTCAATCAGGAACGGGGCAGTGCCAAGGAGGCAATAAACACGTATACAATTTTTTTCAGAAATTTAAATATGTTTGTGCATTTTTTATTCTTTTTCCTACTAGTTAACCAGCGGAACAGGTGCTAGGGGACTTCTTAATAAGCCTTCCGTTGGCGAGAATCCAGGCTTTCAAACACGTTAAAGCAATGAAATCGCCAGCTATTTGTACAGTTATCTTTAAACGAATCATTATAAATATATGTTTTAAGCTTTCAAATAGTGGCGGGTGGCATGCGTTGGCAGGTGAATTTGAACCTGCCAATAGTAGATATATAGTTTGAATTTTTAAAGCAAGGGGCGAAACTTGCACATGCTTGAGTAACCGCTGTTGGCTTAGTGAAGCCAACGTTAAGGTAATATGAACCGAATATATAAGGAGATGATTGCTCCGCTGGGAAATCAGGTAGCAGAGAATCAGTGCAGAGGCTCAATTCAGAAAGAATCAGCTCAGTTCAGTCATTGCATTTTAGATAGTCGGGTAATCAGATTCAGTTCGTCTCCATTGAAATCGTGGCAATTGAATTTATATTCAACGTAGCTAAGTTCCATCGCACGCAGAATACCAGAGGACGCGAAATATCTTGCGAATAATAAATTACCAAAAATATGTTGTCACATCACGTAATTATTAACACAGTTGATATCCTCTCTCAGTCCTGTTGGGCACGTGTCACAAAATAGCGGATCAAAACTTTGAGATATGGTTTTCATGAGGCGTGAGTAACAATACTAAAGCAATCGATAGTTAATTAACGATACGCCGCTACAAAATATGGCGATTATCAACAAAATCGATTTATAACTGGCGAACTAGCTGTCACCACTTACCAAAATGCTTAAAAAATTGGGGCCCAATGTGAGGCTCGATGCTGCTGGGAGAGACGAAACGACGCGGATGCACAGAGACGATCGTGCTACGAAGGGTCTGAAGCTGTTTGAAGAGACCCGATCTGACACTGGCTCTGTTTGGAGAGGTCTGACACAACTTGGAGGAGCCTGACGCTGCTTGGAGAGGCCTATTTGTTTTTCTTTATTTTTATCTTTAATTTTATGGTTATTAATGCTATTTGTGCATGTGAGGAGTCAATGGAGAGGAAAAACCGCGGGACTACTGGCAGCGACGACGAGGAAGATTGCCACATGGTACATCGGAAAAAATTGGAAAAATATCAGAAAGAAAATGTAAACTATAACAGTAAAAGGCAAAGGGTTGACAGAACAGTGGGATTACATATGTATCTGTATATTTTGTAGAATTAATGCGTATGCGAAATAATAAAATTTGCACAATGACCGGTGGAAACGAAGCGGAAAATGTAACTGAGGTAGACAGAACATAAGTCAGTGAGCAGGATATAAATACAAGCTAATGTAACTTAGGCATCGACAATAGGTTAGCTTTAATTATGAGCCAGTTAATGCAGCAACAGTTTTGGGAATTTAGTACAGTCCAAATTGAAGTACAGCAACAATTAGAATACCAGTTTGGGAAATTTGGTAAACTGCAATCAGAAATACTGCGACAATTAGATAATAACCTTAATGAAAACCAGAAATAATTAGAGAACAAGCATAGGAGCAATTAGAAATAATTGAAGAATAAACTCACCCAAAATCTAAATGAATCATAGCGAAAGTTGGATGGAAGTTTTAGGAAGTTAGGAGGATTCAAGAGGAGATAAAGTCCCTGATGAGGGAATGTCAGGAAAGATGGGATCAGAAAATTAGCAAAATTAGACAAGATGTGGAAAGTTTTAGGAAGAAAATAGATGAAAGAAGGGATTATCACGATTTCCTTAACGAAAATGTGGCCAATGATATGAAAGCAGGGCATGTAATTCTGAAAAAGAATTATAATGAGTTAGAAACTCAAACGAATAACGAATTAATAACAGATAAAAAGTTAATTAAAGACAATAGTTTATCCACCTCTGAGGAAATCAAAACGGTCAAACTTGCTATGCAGACCCTGGATGAAAATCAGAGGGAAAAAGCGATAAATTTAGAAATTACCAGATTCTATGACACAAAATGTACACAACTGTCATAATGATATATATTTAGTAAATGTAACACGATTACCCATGGAAAACCAATGTGACGTCACTAATGCAGTGAGTGACACACGCTGGCCAATGCCTGTAATACAGTGAGTCCTAGTATGAATACAATCATAGCTAAATTACCGGGACCGTCCTATGATGCATGGCCGAATCACCTAATTAACGAGTTTACACCTCCAAACCTTTGTGTTGAGGTAGGTAATTCACCTCAGGCTATTAAAAATTAAAGAATAACTTCCAAAAATATGCAATTCCGGAATATATGAAAATTATTTTTGTAAGGAAAAGCCTCAAAGGGCAGCATTGAATTGGTACAAGTTGACTATAGCCTACTGTACGAGTTACACGACCTTTAATCAAGTTCTCCTAGCTAGGTTACTGGGGACTTTCGCACAAGAATTCGATCAGTTTGGAGATTTCCAAAGGAAAATATCACGAACAACGTATCGTGAGCATGGTACATTCTTTGCTGATGATTGGAAGAATAAGTAAATTACCCCACCTACAAGTGCCTGATCACGAGTTATCGCACTAGTATTGAATCATTTCCCAGATCAGATCAGGAATCACCTGGTTTTGCCCAAGTCTATAAATTTTGCAGAAGGTATTGATTTGTCAACTTCCTTTGATGCAGTTGCCGATAGGCAATGGTTATGGAGAAAAGGAGCCTACCTTCAGAAATTATCAGGAAACGGAAAGAATAATACAAAAGAGCGAAAGTTATTTTGGGGTGGAGGCGAGGGGACAAAACATTCGTGAACCCCAGGCACATTGCATAGACCAAAGATCCTGTATGAATTATACCAATACACAATTCAAGAAACGTAATTGGTACCACCAAAGGGCAGCGCAATGGGCTAGAAATCATCTAAAGGGCATAGACCGTAGGACGATGAACACCAACCTTGGCGGCAAACATGGCTAATGACAAATCGGCAGGCAACGTAAAGAAACATCCCATGATAGATCCCCACAACAAAGGGAAGACATGAAAAATTCCGGATATAGAAATTCAGGACAGTAGAACAGTAATGATTCAGTCAGAATTGGAAGCAACAATAATGGTCCAATTGCAGTTTGGTAACTGGGAAACGTGTTTCCAGACCCATGGAGGACCGAGTATATGTGGAGAAAGATGACGAAGATGATGACTGTCTGAGTTTAAACTAGCGGATGAATGTGCTGACAAAGAATACTGTCCGAAACCCGTTATATGAAAATCAAATCGAGGAAGGGACAAATGATATCCTGAAAATAGAAGTAAATATTCACAATTTTCCTGTCAGTCTTACTTGATACAGGAGCGTGGAATAGTGCAGGTGTCGAAGCTTTTTATAATAAATTAACTGGCCACAATGTAAAAAAAAATTCTTTACCTATACGTGCTGTATTCTGTGCAGTTGCAGAAGGAAAACAGAGAGAGAGAGAGAGAGAGAGAGAGAGACAGAGAGAGACAGAGAGAGAGAGAGAGAGAGAGACAGAGAGAGGGAGAGAGAGAGTATAATACCAGATAACATAAAAAGATGAGATAAATAGGGAAACTTTTGGGATTATGTTTCTAGTAATACCGCGTTTTGTAGCTGAAATGATCCTTGGATGTGACATAAAGAAGCGATGAATTTCATTAATGCGCCATTTACGGTGGGTAGAGTAAGACAAATTATAATTATATAATGGGGAGAACGTGAATAAGAGGACGAAAATATGGAATATATGAATCCAGATATAGCAAATATTATCATCTAAGTGAAAAATGTGGTAGGTGGATAAAATTAATATATGCAGGGATTTATGCAGGAATGCCTTACATTTATATGGTGATTACATGATGGATGTGCTATATTCAGGCTAAAAATTTCCAAAGCTAAAACTACCGTCCATCGGAAAATGACGGTTACAGTGCTAGAATCCAGCATCTTTGAGCTAATAATTATAATAATTAACTGACTAGTTAATGTTGATTGTCACTATAATTCCTTTGTTTTTATTTATATATCCTCTTTATTAATTTCATTAATAGGTAAAATATTTATATTTAATAACTATTATACTAAGTATTTATTTATGTCACTTTCAAATTGCTCACTTTAGTTCGAATTCTACCCTCTAATCAAAACAATACATAGCTTATTTTCACTTCATTCCCGAGTGTTTAAGTTATGACCGAAAACAAATTAACCTTATTTTCTTTCACTTTACCTTCGGCACTGAAAATCGCTTTTATGCACTATATTATAGCTTACTCCAAACTGCGTAATAGATAATAATAGCTATATCAAAATATAGCCTTCTTAATCACTTATTGTTTTTCAACCCTGTATTAGTTTTATTACCCCTCTTTCAAACTTCATAATAGACTAACCAATAACTGCGCTATTTATTCTCCATTCACGCCCTATACGCTTGCACTTGCACTATTTTTAACCCCCATTTCTACCTTCGTAGCTTCAGTACTCCCTCTTCTTATTTTTCCCCTCTGACGCTGCTCCATCCCGCACCTAATCCCTTCTATTCCTACTTCATCTTCACACCGACCCTCCATTCGTCGTCCCCGCTCTTTCCCTGCGGTTACAGTCTACTCTTTTTGTTTAAATTATAGTCCAAGGGGTTATTATTGTTAATTTTAAAAATCATTAATTTTTATGCATTATTGTTATGGATTTGTTGATCGATGCATTGGTTATACTTACCTGTGTTTAAAGTTGTCATTATTAAGAGTCATATTATTATTATTATTATTATTATTATTATTATTATTATTATTATTATTATTGCTGTTGTTGTCAGCGTTGTTTAGGTCGTTATTATATCTATTACATCCCCGTCTTCTTTCTTCTTCGTTCGCATTCATATTTCTTGTTGTTGGAATGTCATATTGTAGTTTATTGCTACTGGTATTTATTGTTGTTTTATTGTTATTTTGCTTAAGGTTATTATAGTCAGTGTTGTCAAATTGTAGTCAAGGTCTGTTAATTCCAAATTTTCTTTCTTCTTCGCCACCGTCGCATAACTCCCACCTTCCACCTCTTTAGATCTACTTCTATAAATTATTCTTTTATCATTCTCACCATCACCATATTACTTAAATCTTCCAGCTCCTTCTGTGAATTTTTATTTCTTTCTTCTTCACTTTTTTCACCATCGTCACATAACTTACACATTCCAACTCTTTAAATCTTCTCCTATGAACTGTTCTTTCTTCATTCTTCACTGCCATCACATAAATTATTTTATTCTTCTCTTTAATTCCTCTTCTATAAATCCTTATTTCTTCATTCTTCACCGGCATTACTTAGCTTACATCTATCAGCTTTTAAATCTTCATTTATAATTTCTTTTTTCTTCGTTCTTCACCCTTTTTACGCTATTTACATCTTCTAGCTCCCTGAAACTTGTTCTATTCATTTCCTCTATCTTCTCTCTTCTTATATTTATTTTCATATTCATATATCGTCTCCTCTAGTCTCATCTAATATATCATTCTCTCCCCCATTTCTTCCTCTCCATTATTTTCATCATCGAACTCCCTTCTTGTTTTTCTATACTCTTTTAGTCTATTTTATAGTTTACATATGTCACATTTTCATCTCTTTGGGTAAAAATCATCTTCTCTCTCCCTATTTTCTTCTTACCTGTTGTGGTCCAATAGTTTCTTCCTCTTTTATTATTTTTGGCTATTAACCAAGTTACCGTCGCCATTTTCTTCCTCCCTGTCTATTACTTCTTCCTATTTAGCTATGTTTAAATTGGATTGTGTGTAGTCTATTCCTATCATTGTTGTTTGTGTACGTAATCTCTCGAATCTTCTTACTTCCTCTGCTTAGACTACATCAGTCTCGAATTTATCCTGTGGTACTTTCACTTTCCACGCCAGTATGCCAATTGTATTTTCAAGTGGTTGTAGATCATTTTATGAGACTCTTTCTCTCATGTGTGAAATATGATGACCACCTAAAATATCTCTATAATCCCTTACGTGGTTTGAAAAGTGTGGACTTTAGAACAAAATGTATTCGAGTGTATCTTGCTTATTACAGAAATCACATATACGAGTATCATTCATGTTTTATTTTTGCCAATTCGTTTATATGCGCCGTGTCCAGTTAGATAATGTTTAATTCTTTTCGCCGGTTGAATATATCTGATGGTCATTTTTTTCCGAAATATTATTAAATGGCTGATAGGTTCTTCTACCTGACTTTAGTGCCCCATTCCTGTTATCGCTGTTGTTTTAATGTATTTTTTATTTCCTGTACATTATTGGATTGTCGGCCAATCATTTCTGCCATTTTGTCTGGATTTCTTTTGTTAAACCAAAGCATTGCTTCACTCCATTTAATAGTGAGATCAATAGGCCATATTTCTTTCGATACTAATAGGGCTAGAGTGGAAGAGGTACTAAGCACTCCCGTAAATATTAATAAGATCTTCATTTGCTAGCATCTTAAAAGAGTTTTAATTGCTGCACCATCCATACGCCTGCCCCGTAAGTTATTATAGAGGTAAAATGCTTGTTGATCAGATATAAAGAATGGAATTTTAAGTCTGCATTATTCTTGCCAAATTCATCATAATATTTTTCGATTTTTTCCTAAAAATTTATGTATGTTTTCTAAAATTTGTTTATTCATTTAATGTACCTAAGTATTTTGCTGTTTTATCTTGAGATATTTTGATCGTTTAGGCGATTAGTAATTTATTTCTTCCACACAAATTCTTTAGTTTGCTCGTTAAGTGATTGGCACTGTATTCAATTATTTTATTTCTATTTTTGCGTTCTATTATAAACAAATCATCGTCAACGGAAGCAATGGTTCGCTTAAAGTTGACGTCATTTATCAATTCATTTAGTAGAGTTTCTAGGACAATGTCTTAAAAAGCCGGACCTACGATCGATCTCTGGGGACATCCCTTGGTAATATCTCTGTATTTATTATTTTCAATACCTTTAATATGTACTCTTCTGCTTTACAGTAATCTTTTAGCATTACGTACACTTGGGAAACCCTTCACCTTTAATCGTGCAAACAATACAGGTCGTCCTAGATTATCGAAGGCGCCGGAAATATAAATTAAAATGCAAATAATATATTTTGAATTTTACAATTTTACGTATGTATTAGCTGACTAATTGTATCTTCCGTTGATCTCCATTTTCTAAAACCAAACTGGTTGTAGTTCATACCTAACATATTTCTAAATTCTTTCAATCACTTACATACTTTTTGCTCCAGAATTTTGCCTTTGGTATCAAGCAAACAAATTGGTCTATATGATTTAGGCTCTTTTGTATCCTTGTCTGCAATCTGTTTAAAAATTATGACCTTGGCTTCCTTCAAACAATTTAGAAAACGTCCCTTCCAAGTAAAATTATTAAAAAGTGTGAATAAAAATAGTGTAATAATATGCTGGAGATTTACTATTACTTCATTTATAATCGTATCTGAGCCCGCAGCTTTTTTATTTTTTAGATTTCTTATCCATAATCTGATTTCAGAAATGTGAAATGGAAAAATGAGTGTATTTTCATTTATAAAAAATGACTTTTATCATATTTCGCCAATTTGTAATCATATCGTCATTGTCCTTTTTAAGGCGGTTAAAATTTCAGATTTTTTTCACCTTATCCATAATTATCCTTTATGGCATATCCCATATATTGGTCTGGAGTTCCTTCATGATGAAGTTTTGCCATTAATTTCCTGATTTCCACTAATAGTTTTTATACCTATTTATTACCTATTTATACTTAAATAAATTTCTTTCTCTTTCCGCAGAAATTATTGATTTTTGATAAATTCTCCAAAATTTCGGTATTTACTTCTAACATTTTCTAGCGAAACAGACTTGATCAATTTCTGTGCTTTAAAATCGGAACATATTTTTCTATAGTTTTTTATATTGTGCAGACAATTAAGGCATACCTGTCAACATATTCCACTTGATAATTCAATCTTAAATTCTCAAATTCGTGTCATAAAAGATTCCAATTGACTTGTTTAAAGTTATGGATTCTCCCCCTCTTCTTACGTCGTCACTAGATTGACCAATGCAGTAAGTGAAGTAGATCAGGCGATGCTCACTGAGGATATTTCCTGTTCTACTTTCCAATTTATTACTTTATGACTTGATTTTAAATTACATAAGGCTACATTCAAGTTGGCAGTTGCACCCGCTTTATTCTCAAAGTATGGTTAGTTGTTGGGTTAGTTTTTAACAATTAAATTTAGTACAGAATTTATTCCATCTAATTTTTTGCCCCTTTCATCTGTAATTCTGTTAAATCACCAATCTGACTTTGCATTCACATCCCCCGTATATGTTTGCTCTGAGGCACTAAAAGTTGTATTTATCGTTCTGATTTTATGAAGATAAGGATAAATAAAAGGGCTGAATTAAAAGTATTGATTTGTTAAAATATATTTTGCTTGTTCGTGCGTAATTTCAATGCTAATGATGTGTGAGTCACATAGTTGTACAAAGTTGACGATTTGTAGGTAGGATTACAGATTACTATTGATACTATAGGGCTATCGCCTTGGCATACCTTTCCAGCTTTGATTGAAGCATGTATTATTTTACCGTTATATGTATACTGCTATTGCATGCATAAAATATCCAACTTTCATTTCTAAGGTATCTTTTTGACTTCCGACATCATACATTTGCTTCTTTGTGCGTTAATTTATGCAATTTTTATTAATTTAAATCCTCCGTTACCTGCCATTGTGTCCTCTTAATAAGTATCACCTGTGTTCGCATACGAGTGATGATTTGTTCCGTCACTTCTTTGGACAATTTATAATTAACCTTATTCTAAGGGAAGTTTGTATTTTTGGACATTTTAATTTCATACTTTTAGGCGATTTTGCTTTTGATTTTGGTTTTCAGTAATTTACCATTTGTGTCACCCAAGTTCTGAGAATATTTTACTATTGTAAATATATGGTTTCTTATTCGTAATTTGTTATGGTTATGGTTATTATTTTGAAGGATTATTTGCGGGTTGTTCTGGAATTGTTGCTGGAAAATTTGGTTTGATGGATTCTTTTTTTCGGAGTGTTTTTAAATATTTTGCTCCATCATGACAAATATGGACAAATAATTTGGCCAACTTTGGCTACTGTCGAATACAATCCTTCCATAACAGAGCACAAAGTGCTTATATATCTCGTTTACGTCTAGCTGGTCATTCCTCCTCACGCATACTTTGTTCAGTAATCATAATAATTCATTAGGATCTATTGACAAATTTTGCAATTGTACATCTAAACGATCTGTTGCAGAAGGTATGGGGAAAATATTGAATTGCCGTTCTCTATAATTATCCTATAACGTGTAGCAAGGCCGCATTCGAAGTTCTTCACTCTTCCAATCGACTGAGTTGCAACGTCATGTCGAAATCTGCGTGAATTTGCTTCGCTTTCGTGCACTCGTTGCGTCAGCGGCAGTCGGAGTTTGAACTTGTTGCACTTTATTTACTTCCGGCATTAAAGTTGAAGTTCAGTTTCCCATTTTATTCTCCCCTTCATTGTCAGTACTCCTACCATACACACTTTCTTCTATTAGCTCATTTTCTTCTCCTATTGATTGGTATTTCTCTCCCCTACTAAATCTACTACTTTCGGTGCTTAGTTGTTTGTTAATATGATCTGGATTTTTACGACTTCTTTGCCATACCGATTTAGAAAACCATTACGCTGTATATCTAGTGAGTTCAATTCAATTGCTTTTCTTTCATTCTCCCTCGATTCCTACTTCCTTTTACCTCTTCTTCTTCTGTAATTAATGCGTATTGTATAATGACATTGTAGTTAACTTTATTCTTCCTTTTAATACGCATTTCTTAATAAATAGTGCGTATTCTAATATTTGGTGGTATTGTGGCGTTTCGTCTAATTTTATTTCTCTATTAATATCATTGATGTTACTTCCAACGAGTCTCTTGAATTCGCTACCGAGTCGATTGTGATTGCTTCTTCCGTTTGCGTGAAGTGAATCGTTAATTTGTCCACATTTTTTATATAAATTTGTGATCGATCACTGCTCTTAGATATCTACTGACCCATTCGGAATATTTCTGTTTTTTGTTTAGTAGTTTAATGATTATAGCTCCTGTATGCTGAGTCAATTCTGGCAGTTATCTTTTCCCAACCATTTCTCTCATGATCTTATTCCTCCCAGTGACCACACGTTACTTTATCCTTATTACAAAACACTGATAAGTGCCCATTATCACAATATTTGCGACATTTTGCAAAAGAGATAAAATTCTTTGTATTTGCCGACTGAAAGTCGATAAACTACCTCCCTTTAGGTATTATTAACATCTTTGATCTAGCTGAAACTAGATGATGGACAGTTGCCCTGTTTTAAATTTAAATTTGAATTCTTTTTTAAAATCCTCTTTGGTAATATCTTGTCTGAAATTCTGCTTATAAATTCCCTCTCTTAATTTCTCTTCGTTTCGTTTTTAGATTCATTGCTAGTAATTTTTTGCTGCATATGATCTTTACTAAATCTTTCTCGGTTTTAGTATTCATTATTAAGTTTTTACCAGCTGTTCTTACACTTCTGGTGTATTTTTTCTTCTACGGGTTTAAGGATTTTGTCTCTAATCTTTGCCTCTCCGTCGCATCAGTATTTCTCGTGGAAGAAATTAAAACGGCGATTTCCTTTTCTCCACTGTATTTTGGAGGTTTGTGAAATTTTCGGATGATACTAGTGCTGCAGCCACTTGGGCGGTGGTCGCTATTGATTTAGAAATTCTCTTTTCATGAAGTTCCTTAGCCAGTTTGCCTTCCACTTTTGCAACCTCATTCTCTACTTTCACATTGATATAAGCTTTGTGTAATTTAACTATAATTCAGATAAAAAAATCATTCTGCTTTTCAGATGTAACGTTTTCTTTATTACTAACAAATTCAGTTCAGGTATAAAGTCATCAAATCTATCTTCAGGTTCCATGTTAGTGTTTACGTTTACTGATTCCTTCCTATTTGAATCACACCCATATGTTGCTGCTACGTTTCTAGGTTTCTCTCTCTCTCTCTCTCTCTCTGTCGGTCCTGGTGTTGTTGGTGTTGTAAAATAACCATACTTGCCTTCTAAACCCAAGGTCGCGGGTTCGAACCCGGTCAGGATTGATGCATTTTTTCGGGCGTAAAAATCGTAAGTATGGCTTCCTTCGGAAGGGAAGTAAAGCCGTGGGTCTCGTGTCGTATATTTACGGCACGAAAAATAACCTCAAGCCTGAAAGAAAATGCCTCTGAGCAAAATTTGTCGCCCGTTTCACGCCCTAAATAGAATGGGACGCTGATGACCTGAGATGTTAAAGAGCGTCCTTAAATAAACAAATAAAAATAGGTTTATCTCTTATCTTGCCTCTTCGATCCGGTGATCTAGCCGTTCTATCTCCAGTTTTTAATTTTTTATTTTTATTTATTTATTTATTTATTTTTTACGGACGCTCTTTAACATCTCAGGTCATCAGCGTCCAATTGAAATCAGGGCGCGAAACGGCCGACAAATTTTGCTCAGAGGCCTCTTCTCTCAGGCTTGAGGTTCTTTTTCGTGCCGTAAATCTACGACACTGGACTCACGGCTTTACTTCCCTTCCGAAGGAAGCCATGCTTAGAATTTTTACGCCCGAAAAAATCCCATCTGTTTTGGCCGGGATCGAATCGATATAGGATCACCTATATCGAGGTGAAAACACCAACCTCAACCCCACACTTATTTATGAGGGGAACACCCCCCTCCTCGAAAAAATCCTATCAGGTTCAATCGTATAATTTTACGACTCTAAAAACACTTGCTGCATATCAACAAACTCAAATTTATTCATCTCCATCCGAATGGTTGACATGCACGAATATGTGACGTCACTGCTGCCTGCTCTGTTGACCACCCAAGTGACAAGTTTAATAGCTCGCCGCCACCTATTATACGTACATTTTAATACTGATTACTCACTTATTACTTAACAACACTTCTATACTACGTAACCTTAAACTGACATAGTAATACCTACGGTTCTATTCCTTCTTCCATCTCACAATTAGAATAAAAACTTACTAGTTGCGATATTAAAATTAATCACCACGGAGCACTATAAAACATATTCCCCTCGCTCGGTAACCAGAGCGAGAGGTATAATAGATATTGGTATAGGTACAAATAGGAACTGGAAATAAATGATTTGGTGCTAATTGGGGAGAAAAAGATATCCGGTTTATTTAGAAGCCCCTACCATCGAATGGAGCTACTGTTTAAAGTACTCTACCGTATTGTGAACAGCCTCATACTTATGACTTAGTGGACGCTAAAATAGCAAAATTTCGGGCAGATACCATAAGCAATTATTAATGCCATATAAGATTCTGAAGTAATTCCTTGCTCGGAAAACTCTTTCTAATGAAATTGATTTTTACATTTCTTATTTAATATATCATAATGAATGTTTAGCTATGTGCACATTTAGAGAAAATGGAATTATTATATTTTGTGCATTTTAATTAGTTATATAAATATTACGTACATATATGTGTATCATGAGGTACAACTTTAATATGTTAATTGTATGGCGTCAAAACAGAAAGTTTTCTATTGTAACTCTCTGCAGTAGCCCAGCCAGAAACGGGGTAGAGCCAAGGAGGCGTTAACACATTATACAAAGGAATAATAAAATCGAGGGTTAAGTGCTATGTCACTTCTCAAAAGACGGTCTGTTGACGTGGTAAAATAAAGTTTAGGCTTTCGAATACGTTACGACAATAAACTCGCTAGTGTTTGTACAGTTAACTGTAAACTAACCGATGTAAATAAATGTTTTAAGTTCTCAAATAGTAGTGGGTGTAAAGCGCTGGCGAGAGAATTTGAACCAGACAATAGTAGATGTATACTTTGAATTTTAAAAGCAAGACGCGACACTTGCGCCTGCTTGTGAGCCCCGTTGGCTTGGTGAAGTCAATATTTAAGTAATTTGAATGGAATATGTTTGCTCCGCTGGGGTATCAGATAGCAGAGAATCAGAACAGAAGTACAATTCAGAGAGATTCAGTTCAGTTCAGTCATTGCATTTCAGATAGTCAGATAATCAGATTCAGTTCATCTCCATGGAAATCGCGGCAGTTAAAATTATATTTGACGTAACTAAGTTCTATTGTACGCAAAATACCAGAGGACGCATAATATTTAACATGTTGGTATCCTCTCCCAGTCCTGTTGAGCACCAGTCACAATATTGCGGAACAAAACCCTGAGATATCGTTTTCATGAAGCGTGGGCAACAATACAAAGCAATTCATAGTCAATTAGCGATAGGCCGCTTCAAAATATGGCGATCAGTAACTTAATCGCTTCATAATTGGCGACCAACCTGTCACCACCACAAAACCGCTTCATCTAAATATTCCAGTGAAATCTAAGTTCAATGGGTTTGGAACTATTTTGTGCTTTAGTCAATCGTGTATATGATAATATGTAGTTTCTTTATGCACCTCTTATTATGCATATGCATCTTTGTCCTATATTGATAATCCAGTCGGTTCAAATGAATTAAAATGCATACTACTAGACAGTAGCATTAGCCAATATATAATTTTTATCATTAACAATGACTAGAGAGATTTGACCATAGTCTCATTCAAGATTCACTAAGAACTGCATGAACCATACTAACAGGGACACAATGGTAGATCTCCATGGCAATGTAATCAGTAATGTGAGTTAGACAACATATAATAGCACATCAAGAATAAAATGACATTAAATTCACCCACATACAATTATAATTTTGGGTCTCTTAAAAGAATAGGTTCTATTGAAGAAAATAATACTTACCTCTGTATGCAAAGACCTCAACTTCACAAAGAACAAAGCGATCCACGTCACGACGGTCATCTCTAATGTATACATATCGACCACGATGGCCCAGACCCTTATTACAGTTGAACAAAATTTGAGGATTCTGAAAACGGCCCTTGAAGGTGTCACATGGCTTATATAGAGCTTCACTTTTGGACAGCAACTGGATGACAAACACAGTGAACTCTTGGTATGAATCTGTAAATGAAAGAAGATTAATCAAGCATAACTTCTTACAAAATATTTATAAGCAGTTCATGATATAAAAATAATATGAGATCTCATGAAAATGTAAAGATTGGATGGTGACAGCTATAACATTTATTAGCTATTGAGACTTTTATTTTACTAGGCTGTTATGATTACAAAGGAGTCATATCCTCCATTAGTGTTAATCACAATGGTCGTTAGTTAGTATCTTGGCAGTGTGTTGGATCATGTGTATATGAAATTAGGAACAAATGTCCTGAAATCACTAATACTTAAAATTTACAACTAATCATAAAGTGGCATTTACTGACTGTCATATAGAATGTATCCATAGTTGGCATTTTGCAGCTTCATTAGCTTTATTGATACAACTATGCTAAACAAAGAAAATTCTGCTTTACTGGCATGGGTTAATAAATGTGGAAAGCTTCCTTCAAATATGAAATTTCGGAAGTAATTTTACATTAAATATTATCATAAATGTAAATAGAACGAGGTACTAAGTGTTATTTTACGTCTTGAACGTTACTTAAAATTTTAAAAATTTCTGAAACATACTTTGTAGCTAGAGACGCTTCTGGACTAAAGACTAAATGTGTGTATTTGTAAATGTGTTTATAAATTACCTCATCCACTTAATTGGAACATATCATGAAATAATGGCATTGTATAAATGATGGTCATAATGTGATATTGGAACCATAAATTTGTTGCCACAAAATTATATCTATAACAAATATATACATATAGGCAAAACATAATTTTTAAACCATAGTAGCGGCGACTGCATCGGCCGGTAAGCCATCGCTCAAAGCCAGTGAGGTACACGAGTTGGGGCAAGCGAGCGGTGATTAATAAACCGTTAAGGCGGATTTCCACCAAACAGACAAAACAGAAACACATGTATTTTGCAACAGAAGTACAACATTTACAAATCAAATTAGTAACTTGAGTTACTCTAATTGGAGATTATTTTGGTGCATTTTTGATTTGATGAGGGTTAAATTTGTATAATCAAACCGAACATAAAAGATAGTCATTTTGTTTCTTGTTGTGAACGCAGTTGTTCACTACACTAGTCTTCTACTGCAGTTGTCGTAGACTGTTTGAGAGTGTTTTTTTTTTTTTTTTTTTTTTTTTGAGAATTCCTATTGAAATGGGAAAAGGTAAGAGATTTTTTATTTGTGTACAAACAGTCTGCACAGGTACATAGGTTATTGCGAGGACAGACTATAGCGGAGCCGAAATGACTGAAAAAAGAAAACTTTGGACAATAGAAGCATTTAAAAATGTAATTCATGTTTTTCGTGAACACTCATATTTATAGAACGCGAAAGATATATTACAAAAATAGAATTAGGAAAACAGATTCATACAAAGAAATAGCAATCAATTTAACTCCACGCGTGATGGGATGGAAAGAAAAAAAACATTCTCAAAGCAGAGTGAAAGAACTCATAGTAATAAAGTGAAAAATTTGGCTCTGGCAATGTTCTATATGTCATAAAGTCATGAAAGGAGCACAAGTTTATATGGAATCACAGGTAGGTTTATATTTATTTGTCTTTTTATTTATAGTACATTTGGTTCATTCTATAAACTATAGGCCACGTGATTTCAAAATTGACTATAATACTTAAGCCTACTGTAATAGCTAGTATAGAGCTCGGGCTTCGAACGTAAGCTTTGCACCAAATAGCAACATCTGAGCATAAAAACCCGAAGGATGTCAGTGTCCGCCTTCCACAATCCGGATACTCCTCAACGACCACTTAGGGGTTCAAAATTCGCGTTCCCTTGACACTTCGCCTAACCTTGGCATTTAAAAATACAAAGGATCTTACCCCACTATGTAAAGCATTAAATTTTATTGCTGTTGTCGGCGGTTAAGTTACTGACAAAGTCCAACCGGACGGATAACGTACTCCTTGTGTCACAAGACAACGCCCAGGTAGCTAGTATAAAATCTCCTTGGTCGGATGAAGAAGCAGCCTCTTCGGGATCTTCGTCTGAGCCAACTCAATGATGAACGCCGGGCTGATAGTCATCCTGCTATAGGCTTACACCATGAGTAAGTATAGGCTATGCCTCAAGATACTGTCTGTGTAAATTCTGCCATCTCAAAGTAGGATGTTTTCAATTCTTGTTTTAATTCATATTCAGTGTTTACTAATTTCATGTTTTAATTCATGTTATAAGTATGTTTTAAAGAAGTTTCATTTAGAGTTTAGTCTAGGATTTTAGTTAGGGTTTTATTGAGTTTTATTATATGGGCATAAATAACTAATTCAATTAATGAGTTTTGGGATAACAATATGTATATTTTATTAGTTTTAAATTCAGTTCATATATATGCACTTCATTTTTAATCAGAAATTTCAAGAGATATTGTTTTTTGTAGTTACTTAATATCCAACATCCTCCTCAAAGAGCTCGCTAAACATATTGGTGGCAGCGGTGGGATTTGTTGCTAGGTATTCTAAGGAATATCCGTTCTCAATGTTAAAATTTAATGTCGGATGTAATGTTTCGGGCGTATTTCAATGCATGTTTAAATGTGAAAAGTAGATAAAGCCTATTTCATTTACGATTATATATGTACATAATGTTTCTGTAATGAGTTCTTTAACTTTCAGAAATGCAGACCAGTATGTATTTAATCTCGTGACGTTATTTTTTAAGAAAGGTAATAGTTTAGACCTAAGTCCTCTAGTTGTTCTAAATTTTTTGGTTTAGTAACAGATTCACGTATAGAACTGGCAATTGAAGGTAAGTTAGATTCCCGTTCCCATAATATAATATATACACACCACAATGATTTCGGTACTGTGATGTTTAATGTTAAGACGAACTTTTGAAACATCAATCTATCCAGACTGCAAGTACGACTCCCAAGAAATTGAAAGAACTGATTTTCTATACTACTATTCAGGTGAAATCATCCTAAAACAAAGAATCGGTTCATATAAAGGAAAAAGAGTATCTGATTACCTTAGAAATTCACCAAAATGTAATCAGGTGGAGTAGAAAATTAAAAAAAATAAGGTGAGCAAAGAAAGAGGATTAAAATTTGACTTAAGAGCTAACTTTTATGTAATTGAAAGTATTCACAATATTTACATTATTTATAACATTTACAAATTTGCAATACTGGAAATTAGGAACTTTATTCCACGTCTTATTTCTCTCCCTCCTATCATTGGAAGCGCTATTTTCCTCCCTCTTAGCTAGATTTGCTCATTAGTTCCTCTTGTTGTTGTTCCATGTTCTTTCCTTCAGTTCAGGACACATGGAGATAGCTGACAATTGAGGCTTCCTGACGGTCATGCGCATCCTCATTCTTTTACTAGTATACTATTGTATCAGGTAATGTTTATTAATCTATAATTGATATCATTTCAGTTTACCATGCGATAAAAGTTAAAGAAGCAGATAAGTCAAAAACATGCCCTGAAGATAGTTGCCAATATATCAGAATGCCTTATGATCTAGTAGAAGCTCCGATGACGTGGCCAAAGGAAATAGATTTAATCCTGGGAAATTAAAAAGGCTTAATTTGTTTGGTTTACATGAATGATATACTTGCATTTGGAAAAACCGTAGAAGAACATACTGATCATTTCAGCCAATTTTTTGATAAAGAAGCTAATTTGAAACCCGGTTTTGAAAAGTGTCATATTGCAAAACCAGAAGTTGTTTACGTACATAGGTCATACTTAAGCGCTCAAGACATAAGGCCTGATGCTAACTTAGGTGGTGATTAGTATGGTGCCTTTGAAAAGTATTCTCATGAATGTGTACCACTAGTCTTTTTTTTTAAGTGTACTAAGCTCCCGTTGATGGCCATCTCTTAATTTTAGAAGATCGAGACGAAATACTAGTGGGTGAGCAAGAGCGGCGGTAGTTCAGAATTCTTTTGCAGCATCTCCTTTTTACTTCTTGTGCATTGCCTATGGAGTTGAACCATAATAGCGTTGGTACTCTGCTAAATTAAGTATCATGTTCTTTTGTGTTTGCTAACACTACCTTACCAAAGAAAAGCGATTATTTTTGTTCAGGAACGTTATTCTAGAACGCTTCCCTTAATGAGCATTTACCGTTTTCGTTAATGAAGTAGAAGTTTATAAAATATTCAGAAATTGCAATTTAATGACAAAAAGAACATGACAGAAAAAGAGACCGAACCCTCATCAATCTGTATCTTTAAAGTGGTTACGTTGGCTGTGAGTTAACCATTGGCCTGAGAAATGCGCGTATATGAAATACATAGGAGCTGTGTTATAACATATCTTAAGCTTTCACGGCCGGTATTCATAATGTTAAATTAAAAACTTCCTGGCTCTTGTAACGTGCTCTTTGTTTTAAAAACTAAAATAAAGCTTTCGCCGGTGGTATACGACCAGCATCATCAGTGTAATGAGCAATATATGGCGTCGGGTCGGGCCAGACACGGAACGATTAATATCGATGCAGAAGGTAGGGGCGGATGGAGGAGGAAGAGGAAGCTGTTTGTCATAAAGGACAGGTTTCCATATGTTGCTAAGGTGAGAATCATTATCTCTATTTATATTGTGAGGGTGGTCTGAAAAGTTTCCGACCTAATAAAGATACAAGACATTTTTTCAGATTCCCCCCCCCCCCCAACATAGCCTCCTTGTAACTGTACATACTTCTCCCTGCGATGCTCCCATCTCTGTAACCCGTCCAAATAGTACTCGGCGTTTTTCTCTGCAAAATAATTGTTCACGAAGGTGATTGCCTCTTCGTTTGACGAAAATCTCTGTCCTCCGAGCGCAATTTTCAGATGAGGGAACGAAAAGATCTCCAAATATGGCCGTTTTTCCGCAAGTTCTGCCTTCAGCTTGTCAAGTAATGATGCGTAGCATGCTCCTGTAATGGTTTTACCTCTTTGAAGATAATTGCTTAAAATAACTCCATGACCATCCAAAAAAAAAAAAAAAAAAAAAAAAAAAAAACAGTCGCCATCACTTTCCCAACTGAAAAAACAGTTTTTGCTTTTTTTGGGGCCGGTTCCCCCTTTGCAGTCCACTGTTTGGACTGTATGTTTGTTTTGGGCGTATAATGGTGTATCCAGGTTTCATCTACGGTAATTAATCGGCGCCAAAACTCGGATTTATTGCGCCTAAACTGCGCCAACAGAGCGTTGGAAATGTTCATTCGAACACGTTTTTGGTCTAACGTGAGCAAACGCGGCACCCAACGCGCGGACAGCTTTCTCATTTCTAAATGTTGATTTAATATGTGACAAACACGTTTTTTTGACATGTTCATAGCCTCTGCTATCTCTCTCACTTTAATTCGGCGGTCGTCTAGCACCATTTGGTGAACTTTGGCGATGTTTTTGTCGGTAGTTGCAGTTTTTGGACGTCCCGAACGTTCATCGTCTCCCAAGCTCTTACGGCCACGTTTAAATTCAGCTACCCAAAATTTCACTGTGGTAAATGATGGTTCAGAGTCCCCATCTACAGAATCCAACTCATCTTTGATTTGCGCAGGCGTATTGCCTTTCAGAAACAAATATTTAATGACAGCTCGATACTTGATTTTGTCCATTTTCATAAAAACACTCACATCTACTCACTCAAACGACTGTTACATAACAACTGAGCGTCCAAAATGGCTGAAACTTTGGTGAGTAACTGTCAACAGATGAGCAACGAAATTCACTAGCTTTTATTTACGAGTGCTGCCATCTTCATGTTGAGGTCGGAAACTTTTCAGACCACCCTCGTATTGTGAGGATGCTGTTGTATTTCAACACTTTCCTTACTGGTCAGATTAAAACAAACTTTTGTTTTAGCAACGATTTCAACCTTGTCAAAATAAATCCAATGGCATTCAATGAGTACGTGTTCTGCCACGGCAGATCGTTTATGTTCAACTCGTTTTTTAATTGCTCTTCCAGCCATGCCAATATACATTTTTCCATATTCACAGGAAATTTTGTAAATACCAGTGACGTCAAGGGGATCTGTTACTTGACTAGCACAAATTTACACACCATGGTTTCGCTCTAGGACCCAAATTCCCTCTTAATTCTCCTCTCCAGCCCAAAATTTTCTTTCAGAAAGGCTGTCCTCTCTGAATCTAGAAATTAGTATGTTCCCATACCCAAATTTCTGTCCCATATACTGACGAATTTAGATCGTACTAGTGACTCATATACGGTTCCCAATTAAACCTACGTGCATATTAAGATTATGATGTAACCTCTTCCTGCACCTTTTACTTTTTTTAAGTGTTTAACGGCCGTTTTTACTACTGAGAACCACAGGCAACTGTTCGTCGTGAAAGTAATGACCAAGTATACGAAAGCCTTCATGTTGTCTACCGTTTGTCCCCCGTACGTCTATGCTTCCGCCCTAATTGTAACCAGTCTGTTCTTGATAGTAACTGTTTTTGTCTTATTATATTAACGGCAAATAACCACTCTTTACTGCACAGCCCAAAGTCTGTCTAGTCCTCGCCGTAGGCCATTAACCGTCGTAGAATGGGGTGACATATCATCCGGGTACAAAAGCACTGGTACCTGCATACCTGTAACGGCTGTGTGGCCCCCATATCCTCCAGTAACATCACGTCAATTATAAAGAAATTAAACAGTAAGGATGATAAAAATGACCGCCTCACTCCTGCTTACCAAACCCTCCAATAATCTGTTCTTATCGCACTTAACGCGGAGTTCCACGTTTATATATACTGCCTATAGCTCAGATAATATTCCCCAACAATATTTTACCGCAATTTAATCTATAGCGCTCGGCGATCAGTGGAATCAAAGATCATCTTAAAATCAACAAAAGTGTAATGTAGTTTTCCTCGTTTGATTGACTCTTTCTTCCCTTTTAAGGTGTTTAAGGTGTTTAAGGCGTCTAAAATAAATCTATCATATAAAGCGCAAGGTTACTGAGAGTATATGCGAATTAAGATTCTTCCAAAATTGTGGAAAATTTGTGTATACTTGAGCAGTCTTGAATGCGTATTTTAACAACGGGGGCAGTACGGACAATATCATTATTCTTGCATATATGGAGAAAGATATTGAAACAACGAACTAATTCGGGGAATTTTCTACCATGTACCTGGCATCCTGTAGTGCAGCTAAAAGGCAGAAAAGGCAGAAAAACTGGAAGCAGCATAATGTAAATTTCTTTCACGATTCAGGAAAAGAGCTAAAACACTTGGATTGAGCGTTATGAAACTTGTTCCTCCTCTTATTGGAGGGAGATAGAGGATGGACAAATGCAAATGAAAGATAAATTTTAAAGAAACCAAGAAATTGAACATGCGATTTATCGTGCAATAAGAGCGGGGATAGGAATAACTTGAGCTATATACCAGTCTAAAGGTACAGTCGCCAAATAAAGTACCTGAGGCCAGCGTCGCACCTTTTTTCGGCTTTTGTGCATCGCTGAGGGGCGGAAATTATCATGTGACCTGACAGTTGGAGAGAGAGAGAGACACACACACACACACACACACACACACACACACACACACATACATCTTCATCTGGGCGAAGAGCACGTCGGGATCGTCGGGAACTAGATTGCGGACCATTTGGCAGAGCAGGCAACAGAAACCTACTAGTGAGCTACAACAGAATCCCGTTGAGTTCTAAGTTAGGAGAAATACAGGAAATATATGTCGACGAGTTGGAAAATGAATAGAATAAAACCAAAAATGGTGCAGAAGCAAAATCATTTATTTCCAGTGTTAAAACCAAACTAAAGATAGATATACCCTTATCCGGGTAAGTCACGTTTTTCGCAACAGGACTTGGAAAAATAAACACATATTTATTTAGATTTAAAACAAATGTTAGTGCTTTGTGTTTATGTGGCGTAAAGACCAGACAGTGGAACACGTGTTATTCGAGGGTAATTTATTTGATAAAGAAATATCCTCTTTTCGAAATATAATGCCAATAAAGTATGGAAAACATAGCATGTAGTATTACTTTTGTTTCAATGAAGTGAGCTGCATTATAGTTAAAAATACATACGTGGGCAAGAACCAGCCTTCCTTCCAAGTCACATATTTAGGCGTTTAGTTCAAGAACATCAGATATTTGCTATACACTACTTTAACCATCAGCTTACTCTACGGTTACATGCACAAAAGCAACTGTTTGAATATAGTGAATATGTCATCTGTTGAACATATATTTCTATTCCAATGGACACAGATTCCTGATTGGGCTTTTATTCCGGAATTATTTCTCACAGTGAAAATTTTTGAATGCTGGGTAACCTTAGGTGCCGACTTTTTTCGATTCATTTTAATCATAAAAATTCATTATTCACGAAACAGTAGATTGTGCTTTTGGAACTGGGTTGCATTTAAAGTAGAATTGAAGTAGGTTTTGATGATAAACTTAATTAAAAAGCAAAAACACTTCCTACTTTTCTAACCATCAACATCATATTACTTTATTTGATTCACATTCAAAATAAGGAGCAAATAGGTTTGAAGGCTGTAACATGGGTAAATTCCATTTGTTATTTATTTTTGTGTCTGTATGTTCTAAATAACTTAATTTTTTTAGCATCATTATTACTGCCTAGCGTTATTAAACAGTAAACTTTAATAGTTTATTATATAGGAAAAACGTCATGGTTACCACAAAAGGTTTTAAGCGTAAGGTAAAAAGGTCAGAAGAATTCATATAGATAGAAAAGATGGAGTTGAAGAGGCAAAGACCAGACAAAAGTACGAGTATGTGCCGTTACAAATTGTCAGGCAGGCTTTAAACAAGGAGATGCAGCTTTTCAAGGGAATGGGAAGAAAACGAATTTTATCAGGTGTTATAAAATGTTCTTAGAACATTATGAGAATTTATTACACGAAGAAAGATCTGAATTTACGAAGATGATAGTCGTTTCATTCACAGAGATATGGGCTGGGCATTGTGAGAAGATTTCAGTTACTATCAATAGGAAAAACTGCCCGGGAGGCATTCATTTGGAATGTTAAATTAACAACACTACTGACAAAATTATACAGGAAGATATTATCAGGGAAAAATACTAAAATAATATTAAATTAGAACGTATCAGTTCAATTCACAAAAAACGGAGGCAGAAAATACTGTCAGAACCATCAAGGAATTTGGATATAATGAATGTCACAATTAACTTTTGCCACAATGATCGAACATCGTTTAGAAGAACAACATAGTAACTCAGAGGCACAAGGGAACCTTACATGCGGACAATTCTATGTAATCACATTTCTACACTACGAGTTATTTTTTAAAAATATCGGTAAAAATTTAAGGAGATATGACCGGTGCTCATTTATCTACAAAAAGCGTATGGTAATAGGCCCAGGAAATTATGTTAAACTTTAAGAGAAGCGTCATTTAGCGAAAACACAATAGCAATTTTAATATCAGTATATTCAAAGAACATATATGAAATTAAAGATGGAAACCGTCTCTATATAGAGTTCCACATCACAAAGGGATTTTTCACAAAAATGTTGAGAGCGTCCGTAAATAATTCAAATCAAAAATTACAAAAATGTATGACACCACTACTCAATGTATATTGAGGTATACCTAAAAGAATGGTCCAGTACGCACAATGTTATGGGAGTTCCAATTCTTGTTCTTGTCAATTACAAGACTTTTTCTATCACTACTTTTCTCGAATGACCACGACATAATGTTCCAAAATATTGAAGATACTCCATATACGAAAAAATTAATTGAATAGTATAAAAATGGGGGTTGAAATTAATTTGAAGAGCTTAATATTTAAACTCAATGATGGAAGAAGCCGAAAAGTTTGAGACTTAACAAGAAAATATTAAAACGTTCTATGAATTTAAAAATAAAGAATCCGTTTTTGAAGCTCATGGCAGAAACTCGTTTGAAACGGAAAAAATATGAAGAAAGACAAATTATCCGTATGTTAAACGCAATTCTCTGGGATAAGAATCTTTTAACAAACCAAAACACTAATTTATAAATAATTGATCCAAAGTGTTGCGTCACGTGGAGCAGAACCTTGGACATCATATAGACAATGTGCAAGTAAGTTGCTGACTACGGAAAAAAAGCAAGGAATTACAGAAAATGAAAAGAATAATATTAAAGTAATAGAAAAGAAAACATTCAAATGGTTTGACCAGTGAAAAGGATGGGGAAAGAAAGAATTCCAAGGGAAATACTGGAGTGAAATTCTGAAGGCAGGAGGGGCAGAGAAAAACCACGAGAAGAACAGATTAGACGGTGTCAGGAGGAGAATGAATAAGAGAACAAAAATGCCGACCGGTCATGTTTCTATCATTCGTTCTGTGTCTTATACATGTATTTCAAGGCGTAATAGGTTAACGCTCCTTTTTTTTTTATCTCAGGCAGGCTATTTTGTTATTTTGTGCAAGAACACAGTTCTCTTGGCTAATATGATAGTGTAAAATCACTCACGTTGTGGTGACTGTTGATAGAATCCGCCACATGGCGAGTAATGCGACTCCACAGATCACCTAATCACAGCTACAGCAAGCAAAGAAATTAATTTTAGTTCCCGTAAGTTGCAACCTGAACGAAGAATCAATAATGTTTTGTCATTTCAGAGGTATAACGCGGCACTGTAAATGACATGTAACTAGGAAAAATCAAAAATAGTTGTAAGGATGTATCCCGCGGCGATTTCTCTTTCTCATCTCTTCGCATATGTGCAGGATGGAGAGAAAGGAAACGGTAAGGTAACAAGGGTAATTTCGAAAACAAAAACATTTCGACTAGTAAGTAGTAGCTGTTTGTTGGTATAGTTATATATTGCATGGAGGACAGAACAACAGAGATATGACCACACTCCCAGCTAAGGGTAGTTTCTACCCATGACAATTAAAATCTCCCTGAAGCAAGAAGGGAGGAATGGAAAGTCCTAGTAATCGCCCTGTTTGGAACAATGAGCAGGATTTTCTTGTCCTTAACTCACAAAAATAATAATTAACATATTAAATATTATTACACCTATTTCGGATACACATATGTATACTTTGATATTAAATTAATATAAACGAGTAGTGAAATGAACTCAATTTTGAACACTAAAAATTTCTTGAAAATAGTCACTTCAATCAACGGGTATTTTTAATGTGTATGCTATGGTTTACTGCTGAAACAGAAATGAAATGTTGAAATTTCGTTTTGGAATTCACCAAAGCAGAAATACCTTGTTACTAGTCCTTAAACTTAGTGCTTGGAGTAATAATATAAGAACTCGCTGGCTCAGTATTATTACTAATCATAGAACTACCTTAAATTTTTAGAATCGTGTCAAAATTATCCAAGCAAGAAACATGTCTATAGCAAACCGCCACAATATTAAATAGGCTTTAAGAGTTAAAAACTATTCTGTAATTCATAATATATAACACCTATTAGTAAGCATTACCTTTTAACTTCGCATCACTCCAGTTTCCTCAATAAATATGCAATCCACCATTAAAATGAACAGTGTCAGGCTTCTGAATTATCAAAATAAAGCACCATAATTACTTAAAACGAGAACATACATCCAGTGTTGCTTTCGCTTCTAAACCCGGAGTAATATCTCGTTCCCAACATTTACCACTCTTCAAATACTTTCTCAAAGACTCTACCTCCAAGTATCAAATTACCGAATGCTGATTTGCTGTATATGCTACCGAATAGAATTCCTTTATGTATTCTCGCCCATAGAGAGGCGTACAATGATAAGGAATTTTTAAACTACTACACTTTAAATAATTAATTACTTTATATACTCGATTTCAGAAAAACTGCATCCTTGAGTATAGCCTAGACATTGCGTATTCTACATTATTACTTATCGCGTGGATAATTTTTGACCCACAAGTTGATCCGAAGCAGTAACACATGCCTGCTGCTTAAGATTATGCCTCTGCAAGAATGGCTGACAATTTGCATTCGAGAACAGATACTACATTTTGTTTTAAATGAGGGAAATCCCTCATTACAGCCTTATTTTTGTTTCAAACTGACATAATTGCTTAGGTTTTTCACCAAATTCACCTACAATACTTATATAATTGAACTATAATTCAATGGAAATTATATAATGGGTCCAGAGTTTTTACATTTGGTACAAAAGAGAGATTTTAAAAGTAATAATCATTCTATACATGCAAGCAGCTTTCAGAAATATAAATGCTGCGCAACTATAAGACCTTATTGGAAAAGGATTACAATCTCCAGGGCGTAAACAGGCGCCTCGGCTATGAGTGCCACCTAAGCTTCTTCATCTTGGCTGCATATCTACTCCGGAAAGGCGTCACAGTAATTTTATGTTGAACGCAATTGTAAATAAAACAAATTTACAGCAGCCATTTTTTTTTACTGGACCAGAAAAGTGATACGCTTGTGTGAGTAAATTTCACATTCATTCCGAACAAATTTGCATTGTACTGAAAAAAAGTTAGCATAAATACATTCTCTCTATAAGATATATGAGCAAATGGTTGGTCGCTAATGCACGTACTCGTGAAAGGAAGGTCTGCAGTTCGAAAACGTTTCTCTTATATTAGAAGTTCAAAGAAATAAAACTAAAATTTTCCTTATCTCTGGACGTCGCATGGGAAATGCTTTAAACATTCACCTCTTTTGCGATACCAACAGTAAAACAACAGGCAGGGACAGATGCATATTTTACAATACCAATTTTGACACATATTTGGAAAGTACAAAAGTTCACTGAAGTTGTTCAGAATAGGAAAAGAACATTTTAGTATGTTTTAATATTATTTCAAATGGATATCATCTATTTATTCAGAATTTTTATTTAAAAAATTGAGTAGTAAAATCGAACTTTAAATGGTAAGCGCTTCGATATGGCTAGGCCCCTAACAGTAAGAGTAACTTCGTTACAGTTGTCCATTTCTATGTAGCACATAAGTACAAACATGTAAATTACAGTACGTGGTTTTGAGGGCCAAAATTTAGCAGCTACATAATGAACTTCTGCATGAAATGTTATTACATCTACTTTGAAATGTCGTATTACACTTCTTTATGTTATATATGTTAGTACCTCTCTTAAGAGACCACTTTCTGGTATGCAAACGTAACATACATACTCTCATATGACTAACTCGTGTTTTCGGAACGGAGGCTCTGGTGTTGCTTAAATTAGGGTTCTTATTTCCGAAAAAGAAAAGGCATTTACTAACCAAATACAAATGTACTAGGCAAGAACCTCACTCTTTACTAATCAGTTGGTAGTGGGCAAAGAAATGGCAACATGAACTATTCTGTTATCTTTAGTCACAACAGGGATATGTTTCTTGTAGTTTAACCTTTATTTTTAAAAATGAAGCAAAAGATGACCTGTGATATTGGTGATGTACAAAACACCTCCAAAAAAATTTTATACTTATGGAACTTCAACTATGAATGTAGAAATTCCCAAATAAAGTTTCCTGAAACACCACGATCCAGATCACGCACTGACCAGTGAAAGTATTGCTAATGAGTAGTATGGGCGACGGGAAGGTTAAAGATAACCTGGGTGCCAGTCTACGGGTTACTGTACATACCTTGAGTTCATGGTATAATATCGACCTCAAGGTTATTGCATGTCCCGAGGTTATCGCGCGACCTTTGCCCCCTCCGGCGTCGGTGCGGCTCTAGAACGCGCCGCCGACCTCGTGGGGCTTTTCTTTTCAATTTCTTTCTTTTTTTTTTCTTTTGTTCTTGGAGACACAATACAATGATGAAAATACAATACATAAGCAACTAAAACGAAAGAAAGAAGCGTGCCAATTGAACTTATGAATGAAAGCTCCATGTCAATTACCGCGAGATTGCGTGTATGCAGCAGTTTTTAACGCAAGGTGGTGGTCCATCGATTTTGTCGCAATCGGGGAAAGACGTAATAAAGTTTTTTTTTTTTTTTTTTTTTTTTTTTTTGCACCTACGATATGCAGCGCGTGGCTTTTTTTACTGAAGTAGTCTAGTTTCGTCAAAACGGAGTCGATGTCGATGGAGCTGTGAATGGTTAAAACGTGGGTGTTAACTGCAGGTTTAAAAAGTTCACTTTCATTTAATATTTTGAGGGGTTACCCCTAATTAGCTGATTATGTTATCATCTAGCGACGTAATGCAGGAATTACCGTTTTGACGACCATGAGTAGATTAGCGTTTGTAAAAAGTATCTACGTTTGGTCGAGTAGCATTAGCGTTTACAGGAACACAAGAGTGGAAAAACTCATTTACCAAACACTATATTACTTATGTAGCACTGCATGCATGGAAGGAGCTATCACTACTGTCGTGCACAGAATTATACGTAGTAAATGTGATATTGAAAGGCGATGATTGGCTATAATAAAACGGAATAAGATTGCCTTCAAAAACCAGCCGTGTAAGCTGGAATCGGTAGATACAAAACTCTTTCCGATTGGTTAATATTAAGTCATACGAAGCTATAACTTAACGGCTCAAAGGTCAACTCGAGTAATTAATAAGAATGATGCAATTGTTTCTACTGACTGTAAGTGCCCTTGCACAACCGACATTTCATAACTTCTGGAAGGTACCTGTTTACGATAGTCGAGGACACAGGTTATATGTAAAATGCTTCCTTTTGTCGCAAGAATAATTAGCTTTTGCCTAATTATTCCTATGTGATTGATAAAGCTATAGGGTGTAGGTTTAATGTTAGTTTATTAAAAGTACAAAACCTAAATAACATATATATCTGTTTGAAATATGTAACGAGATGCAAAGGGAACGCGGAGATACGTACTAGGAACTTTGCATGAGGCTTATATGCAATGCACAAAGAGATGGGTAGTGAACGGCGAATGTAAGTGCGTTATAAATGCGACAGTGAACTTAAAGTTTGTAACTTTTACCGTACCCCCGAAAATATGCTATCAAACTTTAAGCATTCCATACAGGAAAAGATGTTAGATTGTCAAGCATTATTTGATAACTTTAATGTACCCGGGGGTTTACTTTTCCATCGGAAACTAACGTCTGAAGAGATCGACCTTGTTACGATGTATAGCATGATTGACGAAATAAATTAGTATTTTATCGACAATTTTATACGTATTTAGGATGTGTGGAAATGGTAAACGGAATGTCAACATTTGAGAATGGAACGTTTCGGGAAAGGCTGAATAAGTGAGTAGGTGGTCAGCGTGTGGAAAGTTAAGATTAATTCTAGTTCTAATTTGGTGTAACCTAGACCAGTATAGTAAATAGAAAAAAATTGTTAAAAAATGTAGGTCGACTATAAGCAAATGAGTCAAACGCTTGAAAATAAATGTAGTGATAAGGTTATTAAAAATAACTTGATCATTAGATATAGTTTTAGAAGATACCGAGAAATGAAAGGAAAATTTGGAAAACGCAACGGATTTAGCGGAAGCCATTAGAAAACTTTGCAAATAAGAAAGCTTAATATAACGCATCAAAAATGCTAGTAGATACAACTAAAGAAACTATCGAGAATATTTACATAAGAGTTTTCTGGGTTAAAGGAACTAGTAACTAATCTAAAAAAAGTCGGCGTGTGCAATGAGACAAAGAATAAAGACATTTTTTAAAATAATTTAAATACATACAATTTGTTTCACAGGCTAACTTTTGTCACGCGCGCGCGCACACACACACACACACATATGTGTACACAATGTTCCATACATATTTCAAATTACTAAAATCCAAAATTGAAACGTTAAAAGTTATTTTTTTAGGTTATATCTGAAAATATTTTTAATAACATAAATTGCACAAATTTTTTCTTTTCAGAGAAAACTTTTGTTAAATAAACAATAACTACGAGTTGTAAAGAAAAAAAAACTCTCTTCCAAAGACAAAATACCACAAGGCATTACCGTCTGTTAATAAGTCTTTTTAAAATCTGAAAAACATATATAATAATTAAAAAACGCGAGCTTTTATTATTTAAACCCACCTCAGAAATTTCAGGCTTGGGGCATGTGCCGCAGATCAGCTCTCCCACGTAATTCCACCTTTAAATGTCATAAGATTTGTCCGATTTATTAAAATTATTTTTGCCAGTCTTGTGCACATCAACACCAATAATCACGGGAGAAGCAAACGGATTACGATATGCTAAATTGCCGAGCTAAGATCCCATAACACGACCTCGGCAGCTGGATTCGTACATACAACTGCCCCCAAGCAAGTACGATCGCGTTAATGGCACGTTGTATCATGTAGCTAACACTGCAGGGAACGGACATCAAACCCATCGGCAAGATCTTCTCATACAGCAAATCTGGATTGTTTTGCAGGCTTATTAACCGCGGATCTATTGTCCATATCATTCATTTAGTTTCCCTTTTCATTTTTTAATAGTGTTAACGCCCTTTTTACTACTGAGACACCACAGATGGTGGACACTGATGATATATGAGATGAAATGATATATTGGGAAAGGATATTTTAAGGAAGGAAACGTTCCAGGCCTAAGATTAGGGTAGCTTCCCGGAATTTTGCCATTTATGAGGACTGAGGAAAACATGAAAAAAAAAAAAAAAATCCAGTTATGGAATACCTTTCTCGTGGGAATCAAACTCGAAACCTCCCGTTCACGAGTGCGCGCCTTAACGACCTCGGTTACCCGTGGCGGTCGTTGTCGTTCGTCTGATATTGCGATTCCCTCCGGTTCGTTGTCGGTTTTGATATACTTTCATTACCATTATCGTCATCGCTATTAACATCATCTTCATCGCCATCACTATGAGGGCGTATCAGAGCGATGGTTATCGAAAATGTTTAATGACTCTTTACAATAACATGTTTATGTTGAAGCATAGAAGATGACTCCAGAAGTAAACAACGGGAGTATGCCTGAAATGTCCGTATAGTTGAATTAAAAGAATGCATACACTGTGCTGTACATGATACTTAACTATTACTCCATTACAAAACACCTAATTGTGTTTTTTTCTAACACATTCTGAAGTTCGTTCTCTTTTTTGTGACTTCTCCGGCTTTGGTTTCCTTAAGTTTTACAGATGCCTCTTCCACTATGTTCATAGCCTTAACTCATTGTTTCGTGTTGTGACATTAGCTGAGTAAACTTATTAGTTATGAAATCTAAACTGCTTGAATGTTAAACTGAAATTTGAGATTTTGCTATTTTAATTACATGTGTCTCTGGAATCTAAACCATTGGTCACTTTCACAACTTTATTGTAATATGTGGCATAATAAAAGCCAGCTTCATGCCAACTATCCCATCTTGTTATCATACCCTTACGCCACAATAAAGCATGACATTAGAAAATACAGTAACCTTTGTTTTGTGTTTCACTTTTCTATCGTCTCACACACGTTAGTATTTTTTAGAGGAGTTCGTGTTAGTATTCCTACAATTACATTTGCAAGGAACCTCTCTGTCATATATGTTATTTCACCCACACTAACGAATATTTTTTCACCCACTTCTTTTCTGATTTTGTTCACAACGTCCTGGTACAAAGAAGGGATATAATTTTTTCGTAATATCGACTCACTGGGAATGTGTTTCTTTGTATAATTATGTAAACAGTCTGGAAATTGTGAATTAGGTAATTATTTAATTGGGATGTTTACATCAATCGTCATAGCACCTGTCTATTTGAATTTGCATTTTTGTAGGTATTCCCTGTGTTTTCAGCTATTGCAGGCCTTTCTAATTCCCAGTTTTAGTATCTCTTAACTTCAATTGCATATATTACACATAATTACTTCTCCATCCTTCTGCAGATATTCCCTCCAAACTCAAGTACATGCGATTCAGTTTTTTCATATTGCACGCATTTTTCCTTAGGCATTCTTACAGATGATAAATAACAATGCCAATAGCACAAGGTTGTTCCTAAATAACAAGATTGTTCTGTTTGACTGTAGGCCTAAACTATGCGTAGTATTTCGGATATCTGTATTCTCAAATACTGTATTTGCAACTGAATTTCTAGGCTCATAGCAATAGTATACACTCTGTGTTTGCGATTCGGAACAGCATGACTACTACGGTATATTTCCTTCCCATCGTCGGTACCTAGGGAATGCGTGGCAAGATATTCTTCTCTGTGCACCATTAACTTGGAGTTACGCTCCCGGTTACTCTGATCCACCCTTCAGTCGCCAGCATTACCACTATTGCCATCATCGTCATCGTTGCTATTATTATTGTAGTTTTGTCGTGGTCGAAAAAGTCACAGTTGCCGAATGCGAGTATATATTTGAATTCCCGGCTTTGTTGCTGCAACAACAATTATGAGTTTGCTTGGAAGAATTCATCTTGTCCTTACCTGCGATATCCCGTTAGAGACTCTCTCTTTGGAAGAAAATGTACAACAACGATCTTGCCTGCTGCTGTTGTCGTTGGAGGTTCGGCCGGCGCAGTCCGAGTTTCTATGCCGCCCGCCGCTTCTACCCGTCTGGAGATGCTTCCTCGATGGTTCTGATCTCGTGCAGTGCATTGGTTACGGCGAGAAAGGCCCTCCCAGCCGATTCGTGGATCGCTCGGATGGCTGTCAACGCTTCTCGAGCTGAGATCGCCTGAAGAAGACGAGAAAGCTTCGACAGAGTGATGAAGTCCCCTCGAGTTCATCAATCTTTGCGCGTACATATATTTTGGCCTCGATTCTTGGCTAGCAAAATTAATTGAAGCCTGTGTCAGTAGAAAGAAAATACTGTCGATTATATAGCGTTACACTTCGAGTAGCGCAATTATAAATTCCATCATTTTGGACGCGGATCTTGCGGCCTGGATTCTTGGCTAGAGTCAGCGGTAAATTAGAAAGGGCTTAACTCACTGCGATAACAGTATACGACGTTGTAACAGTGACGTGTATAGACACGGCAACGCCAAAGTCGAGTTCACTTCCGACTTCGGTTCTTGGCGAATACTATAAAGCGAATAACAAAACAGTGTATTAGGTGTTTTTGTGTGGCAATAGCAAGGTCACGTTCTACTGAGTGATTATTAAAATAAACGCGTTATACCGTTTGATGAAATTAAAATGGAAGCTATTTTAAATTTTGAGAAAGTTATACTACAGGGTAATCAGAGTTATTTTTATGAAACACGCTCAAGTTTACATTGTATAAACCAAAATTATTGAAGGATAACTGCTGCGAGCTGTGTAACAGAAACAAATGTTTTATTGTAATAAAAACGTAGTATATTTATGTTTTTACCAAGAGCAACAGCTGTTTATATGGCAAAACTAAAAAAACGACTATAATTACAATTCGACAAAGAGGGGGAAAAAGCTCAAACATGAAAAGCTGCGAATTTTTTTTTTTCAGCTTATAGGAAAAGATGTAAAAATGACACTCTCATTCACTATAGCTGATTTTAAAAATTTGAAGAGGCTTTAAAGCATTACTGTTTCACCGTATTCGATGGACATACCGGAAACAGATCGCTATATAAATCAGTAATTGTAAACAATAATTAATGTATTGATTGGATTTATCATGGCAATTATTGTAGATGATGTAATCATCCTTTCAATAATAAAAAGGAATTGTATCGCTGCGATTTAGGGTGCACAAAATGAGAACTTTTATGCATAACGTCTTTTCTTTAGCCGAAATGCGCCGGATATTATCGTTTGCGACATGAAAAAGTGTACATTTAATGTATTAAAATGTATCATTTAAGACGCTGAAAGAAATAGCAAGTTTTTACAAAATAATTTTGCACCACGTATAATAATTGTGTTAAAATGAATTCTTTATGCTTTGTACGACCGTATAGAATTAAATAAATGAGCAAAGAATTTCTATTTTTTTAATTGATTTTGAATTTACTCAATAAAAGCCTTACGGTTCACAGAACCTGACATTTGAGCATGAATCAAATTTTTGCGCGCTTTATCAAGGGTATTTTAAATATTTGTTTAACACGGTAGATAATGCCTGAAAATACCTGAAAAAAGTATTTTTATGCTGAAAAAATGTCAGTAAAGGAGCAAAAATTATTTGAAAAGTGGCAAACTGAGAAACTTTTCTCAAAATACATGTTAGACATGCGAAAAGAATACTATAAAATGGACGTGCAAGTTTAATATTTCGGCGTGATAAAGTTTTGGAAGAAGTTTTTGACAGAGAACGGAATCAAACTCTTTTAGGGAGTGAGTGAGTAACTTAGCCGATGCTTGCATGAACGTGTACAGAAAACGTTTAATGCGAGAAAACACCCTTGGAAAATATCTCAGGAAGATACCGCTTTGCCGATAAGTAATCACCGATGGCTCTTATAGGGTTAAGTTGAACACAATAAATTGAGTATATCAATTCAACGCGTTCTTAATGGCCGCGAAGTGAAACTTCTAAATTATAAAGTTGACATCTACAGAGGAGGCGTTGAAGGTGATAACAAAGTACGTATACTGTTATCAGGCTAATTTATTTATTTATTTTTTATCGTGGGTGTCGATTTTGTTATGTTAATAGAATTTATTAATTGAATCCTCCGTGAGGCTAACAAGAGCATTAAAATAAACAGAGTATGAAATGAATGAGGTATGAAATGCAAATTTAACGCAGTACAGAAGAATAACGGCGTGCTGGCTAAATTAGTTGATTCTTTCATTCTTCCAGAACCTCTCAAATTCAGAGATGCCTTATACGGTGGACGTACAAATTATGTTAAATTAATGTACGAAACTAAACAGAATGAACAATTATTTTACTATAACACGTCAGTGTTTATCGTTATCTAAATAAAACCAAATCCTATCCCATTGATCACCTTAAATTTTATTGCGAATAAAATGGGTTAATAAAATGTCACATTTTACTTAGTCAACCTATTTCATCCAATACTTTACTTCCTATGTCTCCATTATCTGGATCGAGCCCGTTATTAGAAAATAAGCCTAACAAGTTCAATCCGGATAATAAAGAAAGAAGTCTCAAAAGTATTTGGGTGATGCACAAAGGTAAAGTAGCTCTTAAAGAAGGAAGGCTATGTTATATTAAAGTTGTATGAAATTGGGGAGTACGATGTAGCACGCTACACCGCTTCACCGATACCGGTGAAAAAAGGCTTTTTGATGAGTACGTCAACCAATCTTCAAAAATTAAAACTGAAGCCTACGGCTGACCAACGCAATGCAGTACTGATATTGATAAAAGAGTTTTAAAGTTAAAGAAGGAATTAAACTTAAAAGGACATTGGGAGGGATTGTTTTTGTGGAAATCAGTTAAAAATGGAAAATACATTTTTGTTGCAAATGGTTTCTTTGACATTTGAGCTTCCACTGGAGTCAACATTTGCATGTACCCCTTCCCTTTGGGCTCTACAGCTATTTAAAGGCTCCGCGTGCGTAGCGTTTGTCCTTTTAAATCAACTACCACACCCCTCTGTGTACATCGCTACAAAATATTCGCTTTTTTTTGTAATTTTCTGTAAATCTCACATTAGTTTTTGGAGTTATGCTGGTTCTTGTTGAAATGTGTCCGCTTGTTGCTGCCATCTGGCACGAGGTTTGGCAACGATATGATCCGATTTTAATAAAAGTTTAAAACAAAATTTATTGTGCTTGTATGTATTTATTTTGTATTCCTTTTGCAGTGATTCCTGCTAATACAAATATGTTTTATACTTGAAAACCGAGCTGACAATTACGGTTGTTGTGCATATAATGAGTATTTGACCCTTTGCGTTTTATGTGATGTGTGTGTTATAACCTTGAGTGCGCCTTTTTAACGCTGTGACTCTTATTTGAGAGAAAAAAGTATGCATTCGGTTAAAAGAAGAAGTCAGCGGTTAAATTTTTATTTAATAATGTGGGATATTGTCATTATGCGACATATTTACGTAATAATATTTAAGGAAAAATTTATTGCTCGCCAAGTAGTTACACAAAATGAATGAAATTTGGAATTCTTATTAAATTAACAGCAATGCAAATACAGGAACATTTTCCGAATTGAAAATTCTTCTGCGTATTCCTTAATTTTAATGCGATCACCTACTAACCTGGAAGACGCGAACTTATGGTAAATTCTTCATGGGAAATATACAACCAAAAATAATATACTGACATGCGAATTAATTAGCGAGTATTCGCACGTTCCAGAATCTCCCATCATACAACTACAGACATATTTGCCCACTACTAAAATTTTATTTACTTAGTCTGGAAACAAGTTAAGGTGATCCCTAAAATAAATCGGTGCTGCAACATGGTAGTTGTAGTATATACTACAGGTCTAGAACTTTACTATTTTTGAAGAGACTAGGTAGGTGCGTGTTGTACTTTGACACGGATTCGGTAATTGCAGATTACAAGCCAGGACAGAGGATGCCTGCAACCGGGTGTTTTAGAATACATGACGAACGGATGGGAAAAATAAAGTAAAAATGCTTAGAATTTGTATCTACAGAACTTGAGAGTTACGGGTGTACCGGTAAATTGTGAAAAAAGAAGATAAAAAAAAAGGTAAACGAAGGAATGTACAAAAGTTAAAGGTATTACGCTGCAAAAAATAATGCAAAAATTAAATGTGCAAGTCATGCGCGAAAGTATTTTAAATGGCATGACTGTGCTATGATCAAAATGCTAGAAAACCTCTTTGAACACTCGTTACGGAACCTTCGACAAATACTTTTCGCACGGCAATCAAGAAACACAGCTCCTTAGGGATATAAAAGATGTGGACCACAATAAAATTGTCTTGTATTAAATTATGGATTTCGACGCTAAACAGTTCATAGTTAATACGAAAACATTATTCTTACAGAAACGTTTAGTTAGCAAACGAACCAATTGCATACGAAGACCCAAAGCCAAAGTGAGTAGATCCACTTAAGTACAATATTTAGCATGATGACAGTGAAGCACCTTTAGCAATTTTATTTAAGCATCCTAGAAATTTCCGCTAATTCGATGCGTTGTTTATCCACAATTCTAAACGTATGCAATTTGAGGCTCCAAACTTGTCAGTGATGGAAGCGTTACTCTCCGATGAAGCAAGATGACCATCAAACGTTTAGGGTCAGATATAATTTAGGCAAACAATTTCAAACGGCCGAGAATTGTTGTCACTGAATAAATAGTTAAAAACATCCTTAGAACTAAGCCAGAATCAACTTTTACAATTAACGTACTGTTAACCCGTTTTTTAACCACGACCCCTAAAATCCAAGCACTAACGAAAACATAATGAAAATATTAAAGAGCTTTCGTGATTTATTTAGCGATACTTGCGAAAAAAAAGCCGCCTGAAAACAGTTCAAAACGTTTAAGATTTCATCTATTAAAATTATACAAATAATTTCAAATAAAATCTGTATTCCATGTCACACTAAAGCACTATACAATAATAATTTCCATCACGTTAACATTAATTTATCAAGATCGAGGAAAACATAACAATATCGATCGTATTGTAAACGACCCTTGGTTACTGATACAAAAGAAGCACCCCACAGTAACACACAAAAAGGCTCAAGATATCATCTATACAAAAATAAACAATTTAACAAAGGTATACGTGTGCGCGATAAAGCTTAAGAAATGCCTGAAACTATACTTGAAGACTATAATTGAAAACTATAAACATAACATAAAGTTCAGCGTGCTCATTTTAGCAGAAACGTTACACGTTACAATGAAATACGCCTCTCTGGGAGAAATAATATATAAAAATTATAAAACATCTAGAAGAATGAGCGCTGGAGAAGGCGTAGAAATGAACCATTTGAGTAAAGGAGAAATAGTGGACAAAAATTATAAAAAATTCAAACGCGTTCTCTTTGGCAAAGATGTTGAAATGATGGATTTAAATAAAGAAGAAGACAGCGACATTTTGAGATGCAAAAACGATTGATTCCGACATCGCGAGGTTGAAACTTCCAAGCACTTTGGAGCGACGGGTCCTTCCTGAGGCGGTAAATCGACGTTTGTAAAACATCTGCTTCAAAATACCCGTATGACGATTGATAATTCTGTTAAGACACCTACCAGCATACCCACCAAAGTAGGTCGCCAGTAGCAATTGTACCTTTAATGTATGAATGCATGAAGGTATTCCGGAATGAGATTAGTAAAAGAGGGAGAAGACAAGATGTACGAACCAAACGGTGAAAACATGTCAAACTTTTATTGATTCACACCATAAAATATTTGGAGTAACTAACGTGTTGCAAAACTTTTTCCTCAGGGTACGCAGTTTAGAACTATGTCATTTAATTTGAATTAAATTATCTGTTAAAAATAACAGATATAAAATATAAATAAGTAAATATGTCAGAACTTAGAGCATCAAAAGTCAAAGTGTAGCTCGAAGCGTTCTTAAAGCCGCAGAAAAACCTTGCGGATTGTCCTCAGAACACCCCGTGTGACTGCAGAACGGGTGTGCTACCTAATGAAACTTTGTACTGTTAAGACCATAAATCAAATAAGCTGCAATTTTTAATACAGCTTCATTTCTTGTTCTTCCTTCAATATGGGTAAAATAGTCGTTTCTAAGCTATCTTCTCGGGTTTTAAAAAAGTTTGCAAATTATCGTCACCAACTATTGCTAGACCATGCAGTTATATTTCGCTGTTTCATAATTAGTAAACGTCATTTCGGAATGCGTGCTAAACGTGTGCAGCGGCAAAGATTCTATCTCGTCTAGGTGTGTGAATGACTTAAAAAGGCATAAAGCTTCGTTTTTTTTTTTTTTTTGATTGATTAATTTATTTATGGACGCTCTTTAACATCTCAGGTCATCACCGTCCCATTCAACTCAGGGCGTGAAACGGCCGACAAATTTTGCTCAGAGGCCTCTTCTTTCAGGCTTGAGGTTCTTTTACGTACTGTAAATGTACGACACGGGACCCACGGCTTTACTTCCCTTCCGAAGGAAGCCATACTTAGGATTTTTACGCCCGAAAAAATCCATCGGTCCTGGCCGGGTTCGAACCCGCGTTCTTGGGTGTAGGAGGCATGTATGGTAACCACTACACCACCAGGACCGACATAAAGCTTCGTGAAGAAAGTCAGCTGATAAGTATACTTCGTTATAGAAAAAGAAAAATATCTTTGTGTAAAAGGGAGGGTTTTTGCCTGTATTCACATTACCTGTATTAAGGGCTTTAGATAGTACGTTAGTGTCGAAAATTGCTTCTTAATGAGGTATACTAAGCAAATCATGCTGTTGCAATCACAACTCGAAAGCACCAAAAATGACATATTATGGACAAAACGTAAGCAAAATTAATTATAAACATAATCAAGATTGGACAAACCTTCATGACTACCAAAGAAAAATAGAACCTGCTTAAGTATAAATTATTCGACTATCATGACTTTATGTCGAATTTGCGAAAGCATTATCTTCAAACAGTAATAGCGCACAAGACAAATCAAAATTAAAAATCATCCAAAGTTTTCAAACCAATATTAAGAACGAAAAGGAAACATTAAAAACGGAAGAAAACGTAAAGATAATTGTAAAAGTTCTATCAACGATGTAAGATATCAGCCGTATAACTTGCGTCGTAATCAATGCAAAAACTTTAACAAGAAAGAAAAAAACCTTACTTGATTCACACTACTTTAAACTGGAGCATTATGAGGAAATTAGCACGCCTTCAAATCCTTACCAAATTACTGGCATTTCTAAACAAACCATTAAACAATTTTTGCAAGAACAACAAAATTACACTGTTCATAAACCTGCAAGAAAACATTTTATCACTAAACAGTGTCACGTAACTAATATTGCCGATCTTTGGGAAAGCGATCTAAACGTTTTAAGTAATTCAAAAATGTATAACAAACCTCATATTTACGTGTTAACCGTCATTGACTGTTTATGTGTGCAGGAATAGTTATTCACAATGTAGGTAATTTCCAGGATATCCGTTATTATTTATACACATTTTGGTGGGCCGTATCGCTGAAATCAAAATCAGGAAAAGAGTTTGTAGATTTCAACACCATCTTCACCTGGTTTAGAAGCATGCCAAAAGTTCTTCAACGACATAAGGGAACAGAGTTTAACAATACAAACGTTTAAATAAAACAGTGAAGTTACTTATTACATTTCCAAAAATTAAATAGAAGATAGTATTGTAGAACGATTCAACAGAACCCTCAAAACCAAAACGTGGAAATATTTTACTCACAACAATATCAACATATACGTGCACGCACTACCAAATTTATATAATTGTGTAATGATTTTTATTATAGAAGAGTAAAAATGGCTCCAAGCAGCGTAAATGAATCTCGGAGGTATATAATAATGCGTATAGATATATAATTAATACAGAGTTCCAAAATATAAAGTAGGCCAAAATAGCATATTCAAAACAAAAATGGAATTTGATAAAGATTAAGAGCAAAATTGGACAGAAGAAGTATTCATAATTGTTAAAATAAAATGTTCGCCCACGGTGTACAGGATAACAGATCCGGCGGGAGAGGAAATGAACGGCATTTTTTATGTCGAAGAATTTCAAACTGTTCCACATCCAACTGCTTACAAAATAGACAACATTTTCCTGGAACTAAAGAGGTGCTCGTAATATGGAAAGGTTATCCTTCCAAATTAAATTCTTGGATAAAACGCTGTAACATACGCAACCACGATACGAAGTGAACAGTATCCCATCACGCTAACTAGCAATGGTTCCATGAAATACTTTGGAAACAGCACTATGTCACCTTTTCAAACACGGTACCGCAGCGAATGTTTTACTGGGCGTTTTAAGGTATTCGGGTTCGTGCTTAAACATTGCAAAAGGCGGTAATTTTATAAAAGGAACTTATACGCGTGATGCTAAAACACAAGACATAGAATTTCGTTTTGAATTAAAAGAAGTTACCATAACTGACAATGTAATGCTGTAATGCTGAAATAAAAGAGGCGTAAGTGGAAAATCTCTTTAAATATAATAAGCAACGAGGTTTGTTACCATTAACGCAAATTAAGCACACAAAAGCGGGAAAAATGACGAAACGGTGCCGACCCTTTCATCAGAAGAAGAAAACGAGGAAGAAGAGGCTCAACCTGCATACAGCGATGCTTCTTTGATGCCAAACAGCACACATGCAACACCACAGGTGCCAAAGGAATAAGTGACGTCAAGCTCAACATGACGTTTGCATTGCCGACCATACACTGCAGGTCGAGTAAGGCTGGGGAAGGGCATTGGTACAGCTAATGACGAAAAGACTGCCCGAAGATTTTTCGGAAATCCAACACTATCCTCTGCAATCACTGAAATAGAGAAAGAATTGACACCTAAATTTTCTGAAATTTGTAGGTCGTTTTCAGCGGGTTTCAATTGTCAATATAGAGGCTTTTGATAAATATACAATACACACCACAAACCTTTACTTGAATCTGTATTCGGAATTATATGGGTTCTAGTGTTCGCAAGATTTTAATTTACGGCGGTCGAGCTATAGAAACAGTCATATTGCCAATCGGCATCGGTTGGAAGAGCCCCTGGAATCTATATACAAATATATTAGGAGATATCATGAAGGATCTGGACATAAATGTTCGTAGAATGAAAATATGCAATGCATTTAAATGCCCCTTTTAAATTCTGATCCCGTAATAGCTTTCGCTTCTAATTTTAAACAGAACAAAGCGTATCATAACCTATAAAAGTGTATAGCTTAACTCGGAAACCATATGTACGGGCAAGAAAAAGATATGCGGATGAAGAAAAGAAGGAAGAGGATGGTGCGAAAGAATTAAGGGGAAAATACTTCATGTAGAAGGAAAAGAAGAGGAAGAGAAGGTGACAAGGGGAAAACTGAGAATGAGAATATTTTGGCAAGTGTTTGTATTTTGATAGAGAATAGAAGTATGACTATAGAAATAAGAAAATAAAAGTACGTAGTTAAACAGTATATCGCGTAAATATAAAAGTGAAGTATTTCTATTATTCACAGAACATTTTTCCAAAATTTTATATATCTATCTTATACCGAAGTTTACCTGCTTGAATCTGTGCTTTGCTTTCAAGGACCAAATATCCAACTAAGTAGGAACTTCAAAGTGAGACAATTTGAGTAAGCATATATCTATAAATATGTTAGTAAATTACAGCACTACGTGCGCAAAATCACTACATGAGCAAGAAAAGAAAGTGATCACAAAGAGCAACTATTATCGGTTTTCACGTTTTTGAGGTTGTAGTTCTTATACAAAAATTGTTGAGAAAAAATATATAGCAGTTTATTCGACGGGTAGTAACGGTATGAAGGAAACATTACATTAACATTTTAAAATGTGTCTAATGATACAACTAACGGTCTAAATTTTGTTTCATTTTATTTTATTTGGTGGTAAAGTTCATTACTCTTAAGTTTATAATTACTTATACTTTTTGCGGTTACTTTATCAATTATATGGACACCGCCACGGGTGGCCGAGGTCATAAAGTGTCAGACTCGTGAGCCGAAGCTCTGGATCCATTTCCACCAGACCATCCTACCTGAATGAAGATTTTTCCATATTTTCTTCAGTCCCCATAAATGGCAAATTCCGGGGAGGCACCCTAAATTTAGTCTTGGAACGCTTCCTTCCTTAAAAAAAAATTTTCCCAGTTTATTAAACTCGTGTACCATTAATGCCTACCGTCTGTGATGACTCAGCAGTAAAAATGGGAGTTAAAATACTATTAAAGATTATATGGAGCGATATGGTGCATTAAAATGCTCCAAATAATGCAAAATGTACAACTGGAATAACTCATAAATTTCTATTTTGTTCCATATTCTTAAATGTTTCACATATTAATTATATATAAAGTAAGTATTACTAAATACGATATTTAAAAAACCTCAAGCCAGAAGAAGAGATGCTATGAGAAAAAAAATTTGGTCGTTTCACGTCCTGAATTGAATGGAATGCCCACGACCAGAGATGTTAAAGAGCGTCGTTAAATAAACCAAATAAATAGATAAAATGCTATTAGAAAGCGGTTAAATACCCAAAACCCATGCAGTACACCGAGAACTATAATACCCTTATAGTTATTAAAGGACGTTTAGCTATAAACGAAATAAGAGTTAATAGCTATTTTTGCAGAGAATATGTTTCATATTTATGTTTATATTCATCAATTCTAAGAAAATCTGCAACTTCTTTGAAACGTTTATGTGATATTTCATAATAAAGAGATACAATTGAAAATCTTCTATCATGACATTTCTTTTATGTATGCCATTTTTATCAATCGTCAATGTATCTATAGGCGACAAAGCTTAACATATGTCTGTCTTAAGAATTAACAATAGAATAAGTAATGCATATATATCCATAATTACTTAGAAATTTGCCTATAAATTGGAAAGGTGTAAGCTCCGCAAATGTGACTTTAAAAGAAGAATGGAGCATAAAGTTGGACTAATATTTTAACAGAATAAAATATTATTTTTGTCATTCTCCACTTATGCGAGTGTACGCATTGAAATGTGAAATATTTTGGAATAAAATTTTAAGCATCTAGTGTTTTAATATTGAATGGAAGTTTGCTTTTTACATACCATAACTTAATAGCACATTAAACCATAATGTAATATTAGCGTAACGTTCATAGTGCAGACTTGGTTATCAGCTTTACATTAACGGTATCAATTTAGAAGTCAGCTGACTTAATTGATAAATGTAAAAACGCTGAAATTAATTCAACAAGGGGGAACTATGCTATTATCTTATAAATATTAAAGTACACATATAAATATTAAGGAAGTATATTTATTTTACCTAGCATGCTTCTTTCTGACAAAGATAATTTACTTTTAAATATTAGAAAATCAAAATAAAAATATAGAAAAAAAAATTGAGACTTCTGTGATATTTTTTTTTTCATTGCGTTTAGAAACAGCGTATATGTAACTGTGAACAGGAATAATTCTTCCGATGGAACATTGTTTCATTAGTAGGATCAGCAATCTCTCTTATTGTCGTTACCATATCCATCTATATTAATCTAGTTTAGCGACACTTTGTTGCTGTAGTTTTTAATTTACTGGGTAAAATTCACGACGAAAGTATAAAATGTGTTATAATTAAGGTAAATATTTATTTACAGAATATAAGTTTGATTCTTTTGTTTAAGAGGAGTAATTCTACCTAAGAATATTTTTTTGAATAGATAATATTTTACGACCGTTTCGTAAAAATGTTTTTTTTCCTTTGTATTACGTTTAAAATTGGAATATAATACAATCACGAGAGAGTTCCATTAACATTTAAGAAAATAAAGTGGAATGATGTAAGGTCTGCTAGATGTTCTATCTTTTAGTTTCCAAACTGCATTTTATATGGTCCCATCTAAGCACACAAGGTAGTAGGTGTATTTAACGGAAAGGATTTTTTAAGGGTTTTCAGGGGTGTATGCTCTTTCAAAAGTTTTTGTAAACCGTTTTCAGGATCATTACGCCGGCCAGGACCGATGGATTTTTTCGGGCGTAAAAATCCTAAGTATGGCTTCCTTCGGAAGGGAAGTAAAGCCGTGGGTCCCGTGTCGTACATTTGCGGCACGAAAAAGAACCTCAAGCCTGAAAGAGAGGCCTCTGAGCAAAATTTGTCGGCCGTTTCACGCCCCGAGTTGAATGGGACGCTGATGACCTTCGATGTTAAAGAGCGTCCATAAATAAATCAATCAAAAAAAAAAAAAAAAGGATCATTACGAATAGACCAATCTATTCTACCTTCGAAACAGAAATAGAGCATTTGCTTCTTTTTCACTGTTTTCCGTATGTTTATCATACACATGTGTCATTTACCTGTAACTTACAAACTTTTCTCTCTTTCTCGTAAATTCTATGAATATTTCAGCTCTTCTACTTAAGATTCAATGTACAGATAATTATTTCCAGACTGTTTAGATATGTGCATATAGTTTAATTACCATGGTTTAAACTTAATATTTACTCTTAATAATTTTATAGATAATATTTATCTTAAGGGTATTTAGAAAAAAATTCTATAGCCTATTTTAATACCATAATATTACTATTTGTTCAACGATAAAACGGTTATTTACTTGTCAAATACTTTAGGCGCATAATTGTTTAAAATCCTATACCAAATGCCTTTATATTATTGCACGTAATTATTAAGTTACTTCTCATGGCTAGTGACATTGATATTCCAGAAGATAAATGGAATAAATTGTTTAAGTTGTAATTTAATATGAAGTCATTCGGGGTACAATTTGCCTGGTTTACACCTTTTTCTGGATTATGGAAAACTATAATCCGAGGAGCTTAACCATATGGTGATCGAACCCACCGAGCAGCACATTGACAAGCAGATTGATAATGTGCCAAGATTGTTATTGCTGTATAATTACATTTGCCCTTTTTGTTATTTTATATCAATTATATGTACTAAAATGAATATCTACATTGCTAAAATTTCGTAAATTAGTTCAAATAAATCTACAGGTAGATGTACTATTTTCAAAATGTACAAATGGTTCTATTGGTATAAGTTGATAAAGTACATTCTCATTTAACAGGGAACCTAAAGTATGGCCAAATCTCATTTGTAATGGTGTACAAAGGTTTAAAACATTAGTTTTCTTGTCGAAATTGATGTTGCAAAGCACTCCCAAAGTTTCCTATAGAAATGAAATAGATATATACACACATATATATACACAATGTTTGCTATACTTTGAACTCGTGTTCAAAGGCAGAATACCATAATAACAAAATATTAATAACATTACAGTGCAAGAGTTAGTTTTTAACAAACATTTAATTATTAGAAGAACCCAGGAAACGAAATACACCAAGATATAATCAGTGTCTAAGTGTTTATCATTTTTGTGCTTCTTTAGCTATTGTTTACTCTCTCTCACTCTATCTCACACACACACACAAATACAAACAAATATTAAATTATTGCAAAACAAACTATACGTCATCTATGTCAATAATCTGTAACAATATTTTTCCCATGTACTTGCATTATACCTGATTATTATTATTATCGTATTGTAAATTTTAATTTTTTTAAGGCAATCGATATCATATTAACAAACTTAAAACATTTCTGTTAGTGTATAACATCTTACATTTACTATAGTCAACTTTCACTTTGGCTATAGTAAACATTCGTTTATAAATATTTGGCAAAAGGTAGTTCAGTACCGAATAACAATCAGCGGTAGCGCAATATTCCATTTTGCACTAGAAAGAAAATAGGAAGAAGATGATTTTCTGAAAATTAAAAAAAAGTTTATTACATAGTTACAAAAGAAAACACAGGGATGAAGCGGAAAGAAGTATTTATAGGTTTACATTAAACCAAAACTTTACAATATACACTAATAAAAATTTATAGTCCCATCAGATTTTTATTAGCTTGAGAAAAGAATGCTGCGGAAAAATTACGCTTTTAAAGATTAATGCGTTGTCTGCAATAATATTGAACCTTTCCCCTAACTACACAACTAATAAAATATAGGAGTATATTGCATAAAAGATTTGTAAGTTCTGTTCATGCAAATTTGCTTACTAAATCGAAAGAAATTAAAATGAAAATAACGGCGGAGATTCGCCATGGCTTATTCCAAAATGTGGTAATATACCATACATTACTTCCTGCCTTTCTTTTACAACCAAAATAAACATATTTGAAACTGAAATAATTTAGTGTCTCCCCTAGTAGAGCGCATATTGCCTTGCTATACAAAAATGATTTCCACGTTTAATCAGAGTATATTTAAATGCATTTTACATGATAGAAAGTGAGATCTCTGTTTATTGTTGGCATTTTAAATTTAAATTACATAACCACCTGTCAAATGGAAATACACAATGTGTCTGCAACATTAAACTAAGTGTCAATGAATTTAATAATACGTCTGAAACTGGTATTGAAATCTCATTGAAAAGAATAATTAAACGAAACACTATTTATTTAACAGGCAGGTGACTTAAAACAAACCGATCAGAAATATATAAAGGAAATAAAGATACATACACGAACCATCATGCTATTCGGGCAAAAATCACATTTATAACAACAAACACACTAGTGGGTTTGCGGTTAGAGTGTATGTGCATGTATTACATGATGAGTTACAGTTTAAATGGAAAATAATAACGGAAAGAAAATTATGATTTCGAGTCATAAAAAAGATATGACTCAAGAATTCATATTTTATTAATATTGATGTAAATTATACAACGTATTCACAGTCATTTAAATTTTTTCCTCAAATAATTATTAGCTATTAATTTTTGTAACATGTTACACTATTATGATTAATATAAACACATTACACATTGTTTGAAAATGATTAATACACATAAAATTGGGAAAGCAAGGAAAAGAGCACTTTTGTAAGAGGACAGGAAATGTGTATTTTGTATAGGGACAATTCCACTATTATTTTTTGAAATCCCTAAATAAATATCCACCAAGACAAAAAAAAACATTAATCTAAAAATTGATTCCATTGTTACAGTTGCAGGCTTTCGCTAGTACTGTGTCAACATTTCTTATATGTTTTCACGTGATACAAACTGCTTCATTCCATCTTGAGATCGGGGTCTTGTAATAACCTGAAGAGGCATTTGGGGAGATATTAACATTAAGGTCTTGAAACCACTACCAGGAAGATTATCTTGAGGCGAAGCATGTTAATATTGATAATCGCCTTAATTTTAAAGCACTTTGCACCGGTAAATTTATCCAGGCTGACTATGATACTTCAAAGGAATAAAATGATGCATTCTTTATCATTGTATACTCAATATTAATTTGCATTTGAATGAGTTATGGGACAGTAATGATAATCTGTTATGTTTCTCACTGGAAGTCTATTGATGGATGTTATATTTCTCCTACAGCAAGTCGGTCCTGGTGGTGTAGTGGTTACCATACTTGCCTCCTACGCCCAAAACGCGGGTTCGAACCCGGCCAGGATCGATGGATTTTTTCGGGCGTAGAAATCCTAAGTATGGCTTCCTTCGGAAGGGAAGTAAAGCGTGGGTTCCGTGTCGTACATTTACGGCACGAAAAAGAACCTCAAGCCTGAAAGAGAGGCCTCTGAGCAAAATTTGTCGGCCGTTTCACGCCCCCTGAGTTGAATGGGACGCTGATGACCTGAGCTGTTAAAGAGCGTCCATAAATAAATCAAATAAAAAAATCCTACAGCAAGCTTGGGTAGATCCTGCTAGGATTGAACATTTTTCTCTAAACATGTGAATTGCACTTAACATGGAATATTATAGCACACTACGAGATGTCATTAACTGTTTAAGAGTTTTTGTCAGTTAGCTCAAATGTCAAAATTGTTATTTATAATTATCTTTACTGAAATGAGAAAAAGAATTGGAAATGCATGAAAACGAGGATTGCTTTGTAATACATCATTAATAAAACGATTCTTTTAGTATATTTGTTTGAAAAATACTTCGTAATGTATGTAAATACAATCATGAACTACAGTACATTCTGGCATATTTTAATATATTTAACTTAAGATATTCCATTCTTCTAAAAATCGGTTTAAAGGTGCTTCTTCATGAAATGATGTGGCAGAAATAATCATTCGTTCAGATTGGTTAGTTGTTGATAAATTAAATTTCTTCTACGCTTTCCAGACATGTAGATTTTAACATTTAAATTTCAGATCATTTATCTCTATGTAAGATTCATTGTAAAGACATATGCAAAACCTAACATCAAGCTGCCGAAGAAAACTGACGAAAAACCAAACCAAGCCTCAATATGATTATCTATGCCTACATGGGCAGAAAAAGGAAGAATCGCTAGATATTATCCCAAAAAGTGCCACAATGCTGTGAAGCTAGCTAATCACCAGGTAATTCAAATAGACTTGCTATTTATTCCTGAATGCTGTAACCCCGATGTTTGAAAGTAAGGGATAAATAAGAAATTACAAATTCTGCACGAATATAATTGCAGTACCGTCTTTGAAGAAAGTAAATGTACACGTTCATGCTCTCTCAAGTTTATTTTTATGTAGTGAACGAAAGCGAAATTAGTAAAGGAGTTACTGAGTAGCCATAGTTGGTTGCTGACCAACACGACAATTGACTTTATTTCAGTGCCTTGGCCGAAACATTATATAATATAGTACATGTTAAACTAAAATAGGAACTAATCCTTGGGATATATTATTTTGAAATTAGACCGAAACGGAAAAACGCTCCTAACTGTTGAATGAATCAAACAAACATGTTGCGTAAACTGGGTATAATCACCTAACGGATCGGCTACGCAGTTAAAGGTTCAGAACCGTCGTGCTAAAAGTGTGTCTTAGCTCATTCCCATTCTCTAAACAATATTGTTTTTAATGTACCAGCACCACATGCCAATATATTATTCGCATTGCTTACGGACTGGTTATATTGCATTACATTTCAATTCACGCTTTTCGAAACATGCAGCAAGTTTGTTAAGAGCTGACAGTACTAAAGAGGAGAGAATTGATTTCCTAAGTGATTTTTACCAAAGAACAGTAAAGAAATTAGTAGGGTGACACCAGATAAAATGGTTACTTAGGTCACGAGAAACTGTTGATGCGCACAATAAAGTATTAGTGGAAGTCTTTGGGACCACCTTTGTCATTCCTGCTTTAAAATGATAGTGTTAAAATTAAACATTCTGGTTATTTGGAATTGAAAAAAAATTTTAATTGATACTACTATATTGAAAACCATACGATTAATACATATATATACATATATAACTAAATGCTACTCTAAATCTACAAAATTTTTGATAATAGTTGTTTACTGTAAATTTTATATTTATACGTTTAAAAAGAATATGCAAAGTTGAAATCGCTTACCTTTAATTATGGTTAACTTATGGGCTTTAAACCCATGGAATATTACATAAGGTTATACAGCAATCAAACTATTATAGTTGACCTCTTCATATTCTTTCCGTTATTGTGAAAATACCTGTCCGCCCAATTCACTGACCAGTCATCTAGCTTTCAGCTAAGCATTTAATAGTAATATACTAAATTGACTGACCGTCAGTTTTCGTAAACCTTTGTTGTGCAGTTACAGTTACAAGAGCGTGAACAGCATCTGAGAGACGCCATGACAGCTTTCCTGTTACAGAATAAATAGTCTTTGGTTGTTTTCTACAGCATGCTGAATTGAGTTGGAATAAATTCACAAATAATAATTTACCAGAGCAACAATAGAACTAATATCAGTCAATGCAGTCTATTTCTAAAGTACTTGGCTCATGACTTTCTGTCATTACTTGCATTTAAAGTTTCAATGCTCTTCTCTATAAGTAGCTCTCAAAAGGAGACTCTCCAGTCCATACACAAATATTGATGAACCAGACATGACAGCAGCAGCTACCAAGAGAGAGAGAGAGAGAGAAATAAAGCCATGTTTCAAATGTGGCCGTTCAGAGAACGGAGTTTAAAAATTACGGATGCCGTCCATGTACATTATATATATATATATATATATTTTTACCGTGTGCCATTGTACTTTCGGACCATAAAACACATCTTTTTCCTAAGAAATGAAGCAAGAAAGACTGAGTTAAGAACATATATAATCTTTGAAATATTTTTCTCAGTCACTGAATTCCCTGAAATTTCCTTGTTTAAACAAGATGAAGAGTAAAATATTATATGTTATACATTTTTAAAACACTTTATTTTGCTATTAAGTCATTCCTGGGTTTACTTCTTTGAGGCCGGCATTCTTTGCTGAACTTGTTTATTTCTAGATTGCTAAACATAAATTATTCAAAACAGATTTTATTTTACCACGCTTAACTAACATAGGAAGAGTTTTTGTGGTTCAGAACATTAGCACAGCTTTTAAAATTATAATTTGCCATTTTAATATAAAATATGCATTTAATGTGCTTTTTGAATAGTGTTAGGTCCCGTTTTTACAGCTGAGGCATCACTAGTGGTGGGCACTGGAGATACCTGAAACGATATGATAAATTGGCACAGCATATTTTTAAGCAGGAAAATTTTCAGGCCGTTTAGGGTACCTCCCTGCAATTGCCATCTGTGAGGATTGTGGAAAACCTGCAAAAAAAAAAAAAAAAAAAAAAAAGTCAGGGAGCGCGGTCCTGGTTGGAATCGAATCCCAGGTCTCCCGTTAACGACTCCGTGTCTTAATGACCTCAGTCACTCGTGACGGTGGCTGATGGGTGAAAAGCAAAGTTTTTGCTTTAACCACCCGTCTTATGTATACGCTATTTCATAAGTTGCATAACATGTTCTCTGTATCCACGTTCCATTATTGTAGGTACGTAAATGAAAGGCTATCACCTCATATCAAATGTCAACACGGTCTCAGGATTCCAGCGCCGCACATCAGCATTTGTCAGATGGGCTAATTCGGTAGCTAACTACAAATTAATGGAGCTGGATTTTTATACTGACCGGAATGTATACATTTTCTCATCGATAAATACCCCGCAATCCGATTAGGAAGAATGCTTGGTAGGATTTAAATAAATTGCCCACCTACGATCAGCATTGCTTTTCGTTCCCAATTTCATACGTTAAATAATATATCTGAAATAACAATCCGATAATATGATTCTAACATCTAACGAAGAGAAAAAGAATAAATGGGAAAATAAGGGGGAAATATTTTTCTAACAGTAAATTTAGTGCAAGAATATTAGGTTTGATTTCGTTTTTTCATACACTTGAAAAGCTATAAAACACAAGTAGAAATAAACCGAGCGTGAAAAACGAAGAACTTATCCGAGCGTTGTATAAATTCCTGTTACTAGCCATGCTTTCAGAAAGCTACTAAAAATTTAGTTCCTAGAATACGTTCTTAGTCAGCTATAAAAGTTTAGGCAGCTTTAAGGGCTTAATGTTCTAGCTGACATTGCGCAAAATTAATTCATTATTCATTTCTGTTGTTCACAGTTTGTCATCATAATGGTCCAAGTCGGTTCTGGGGGTGTAGTGATAACCATACCTGCCTCCTAAACCGAAAATCGCGGGTTCACACCAGGCCAGGATCGATGAATTTTTTCGGGGCGTAGAATCCTAAGTATGGCTTCCTTCGGAAGGGAGGTAAAGCGATGGATCCCGTGTCGTACATTTACGGCACGAAAAAGAACCTCAAGCCTGAAAGAAGAGGTCTCTGAGCAAAATTTGTCGGCCGTTTCACGCCCTGAGTTGAATGGGACGCTGATGACCTGAGATGTTAAAGAGCGTCCATAAATAAAACAAATAAACAAAACAAATAATGGTCCAAGTCTAAAGTATAAACTTTTGATATTAATTACTAAAATTAACCATTCCAGAAATTATATTATGCATTCATTTTCTGAGTTTACGTAGAGAAAATTGGTAATTATCAAAGTGGATAAAAGCGGTTCTCTTTCACCAAAGGCACCAAAATGAATTCGCTCTATAATCCAATGAATAGGAGGATAAATATTTTGGTCATATTAATTGTATAATTCTATTGTTGATATTAAATAGTAACTTTCGTTTTATTATTTAACATAACGAAAATAAAGCGTTTCAATTTTTATTATTTTGCAATATCAAGCGTAGTGAGGCATTTGTGTGCTATTGATTTGAATTATTGAATCAAACCATTTTGTATATAAATAACCATAACATTTTTTACGTTCATATCCCTGACTCTCTTCATAAAAACGTGAATAAATAAGTGATACTACATGCAAATATAGCTTTCAGCAGGTTATCAGTAGTACACCTTGTTAGTTTATCACAAATAGTCTTCCAAGAAGTGGTAACACGGTGAAAAATTTAACAGGGAACCTAACATAATTTAATTATATACTAGCCTATAATTGATGTTGCCTACTGTGTTTCTAATGTATAATGATGTCACGAGATGAAAAAATCTATATACAAACAGTATTTCATTTCGAGCCTTACACATCCAGTCTACTACGTATCCCTGCACAGACCACAATAACACAATGGGCAAGTGCTATTTATATTATCCATGTCAATAATGCATATAGTGTAGTAATTTTATTTTAATATTACAAATTTTCCTGGGCTAATCGGATCGATGGCGGATAATGTGCTATCTTACAGAGCTTAAGGAAACGGCAAAGAAGACAAGTGGTAATTAGGATTTAATGGGATTCCAGAATTCCATGATAATCGGTTGGGTGTTGGACACTACCGGAACTTGCAAATTTAAGACACGAAATATATTTAAAGGAACCAATGGTGTGGCGAGATTCAAAAGGTTTGAGAAATATGATTCCGATAAACTGTCTTTGTGAATCTCGGGAGCGTCGTTTATGTACATGTTCTTTACGTACGGGACTTGTATATAAGGAGATCCTCTGTACATCTAGAGACAGTCCTTCGGAGATTCGTTGACTCTCATTTTTAATCGGGCACTAATTGCTGGCTAAGAACTTATGCTAGGATATAAATGTTTAGTGGCTTTCTGAAAGCATGGCTAGTAACAGGAATTTATACAACGCTCGGATAAGTTCTCCGTTTTTCAGGTTCGGTTTATTTCTACTTGCTGTTTTATAGCTTTTCAAATGTATGAAAAAACGAAATCAAACCTAATATTCTTGCACTAAATTTACTGTTAGTAAAATATTTCCCCCTTATTTTCTCATTTACTCTTTTTCTCTTCGCTGTATGTTACAATCATATTATCGGATTGTTATTTCAGATATGTTATTTAACATATGAAATTGGGTACGAAAAGCAATGCAGATCGTAGGTGGGAAATTATTTAAAACCTACCAAGTATTCTTCCTAATCGGATTGCGGGGTATTTGTCGATGAGAAAATGCATACAATCCGGTCAATATAAAAATCCAGCTCCATTAATTTGTAGTTAGCTACCGAACTAGCCAATCTGACAATTGCTGATGTGCTGTGCTGGAATCCTGACCATGTTGACATTTGACATGAGGTGATAGCCTTTCATTTACGTACCTACAATAATGGAACGTGGATACATAGAACATGCGATGCAACTTATGAAATAGCGTATACATAAGTCGGGTGGTAAAAGTAAAAACTTTGCTTTTTACACAGACCACCACCACGGGTGGCTGAGATCATTAAGACACGGACTCGTGAACGGGAGATATGGGATTCGATTCCAACCAGGACGGCGCTCCCTGACTGATTTTTTTAATATTAATTACTAAAATTAACCATCCAGAAATTATATTATGCATTCATTTTCTGAGTTAACGTGGAGAAAATTGGTAATTATCAAAGTGGATAAAAGCGGTTCTCTTTTAACAAAGGCACTAAAATGAATTCGCTCTATAATCCAATGAATAGGAGGATAAATATTCTGGTTATATTAATTGTGTAATTATATTGTTGATATTAAATAGTAACTTTCGTTTTATTATTTAACATAACGAAAATATAGCTATTCAATTTTTATTATTTTGCAATATCAAGCGTAGTGAGGCATTTGTGTGCTATTGATTTGAATTATTGAATCAAACCATTTTGTATTTAAATAACCATAACATTTTTTACGTTCATATCCCTGACTCTCTTCATAAAAACTGGAATAAATAAGTGATACTATATGCAAATATAGCTTTCAGCAGGTTATCAATAGTACAGCTTCTTGTTAGTTTATCACAAATAGTCTTCCAAGAACTAGTAACACGAAAAATTTAACAGAGAACATAGCTTTTTTTTTTTTTTTTTTTTTTTTTTTTGCAGGTTTCCATAATCCTCACAGATGGCAAATGCAGGGAGGTACCCTAAACGGCCTGAAAATTTTCCTGCTTAAATATATCCTTTGCCAATTTATCATATCCTTTCATGTATCTCCAGTGCCCACCACTAGTGATGCCTCAACTGTAAAAATGGGACCTAACACTATTCAAAAAGCCCATTAAACGCATATTTTATATTGAAAATGGCAAATTATAATTTTAAAAGATGTTCTAATGTTCTGAACCACAAAAACTCTTCCTATGTTAGTTAAGCGTGGTAAAATAAAATCTGTTTTGAATAATTTATGTTTAGCAATCTAGAAATAAACAAGTTCAGCAAAGAAAGCCGGCCTCAAAGAAGTAAAGGCAGGAATGACTTAATAGCAAAATAAAGGTTTTTGAGAAGCGTAACATATAATATTTTACTCTTGATATGTAGGACAATGTTATGTTTACTGAATGCGCGATTTCAAAATTAGTGTGCGTGGATTTGATTACTTAACTGGCTGAACTTGTTTAAACAAGGAAATTTCAGGAAATTGAGTGACTGAAGAAATTTTCTCTTTTAGCTAAACGTTACTAGGATCCAGCTTTCTAGCAATTTTTTGAGTTATGGCATTCACTATAGTCAATGGTTTATTTTGATTAATGTAAGTTTTTCTTGCAGGTGCTTATCCTGTAGCTCCTGTTTTGTGCTATTTATTCATTCAGTAAATGCGTTTTATTTATTTTCATTAATAGTAATTTTTATGGATTGTTACATTAAATTGTAAATTATTGAAATAATTTTTCTTTCAATGCACCTTTAAAGATGGATAAGCAGTGCAGGTTAGTGTGTTAATGTGTTTGATGATTATCTGGAACTTTTAGGGTTACTTTTACTTTCATTTATTCTTAACCCTACAGAGGTAGCACGAATTATAGTGTCATAGAATGTCGCGCAGTGGCTTATACACCCTAATCGCTTTTTATAGTTTGGTCTTTATCAAAGAATTCAAATTGGTAATCAGCAATTAATAAGATTTTAAAACATATTATTTAATTAATTTTATCGGCTTAACGTTATTATTATTTTATAGTTGATCTTAATAACGGCTATAACAAGAGTTCAAATACATCAAATTTCATCGTATTAGGTGATAGGGTGATAAAATAAGTCTTTGGAATCTATTTAGGGCACATAATTTTTGAGAAAAATATTTCAAAGATTATATATGTTCTTAACTCAGTCTTTCTTGCTTCATTTCTTAGGAAAAAGATGTGTTTTATGGTCCGAAAGTACAATGGCACACGGTAAAAATATATATATATATATATATAATGTACATGGACGGCATCCGTAATTTTTAAACTCCGTTCTCTGAACGGCCACATTTGAAACATGGCTTTATTTCTCTCTCTCTCTCTCTCTCTTGGTAGCTGCTGCTGTCATGTCTGGTTCATCAATATTTGTGTATGGACTGGAGAGTCCCCTTTTGAGAGCTACTTATAGAGAAGAGCATTGAAACTTTAAATGCAAGTAATGACAGAAAGTCATGAGCCAAGTACTTTAGAAATAGACTGCATTGACTGATATTAGTTCTATTGTTGCTCTGGTAAATTATTATTTGTGAATTTATTCCAACTCAATTCAGCATGCTGTAGAAAACAACCAAAGATACTTTATTTTCTTCTTGGAAATTTAATATATAGTGCACAATTGGTTCACAGTTTGGACACCTAATTTAGTTGCAATTTAGAAAAAACTTATTTCTAGTATATTGTCTCCAGTTTCAGGATAAAGTGTTGCTTAATGATACATGATAAAAATACGTTGTAGAAAAAAGCATGTATTTTGAAAAGTTTTAATAGAGATTTAAGGCTGTAAATGCAAAAAGAAATAATATTTTATTCTCTAACAGGAAAGCTGTCATGGCGTCTCTCAGATGATGTTCACTCTCCTGTAACTATAACTGCACAACAAAGGTTTACGAAAACTGACCGTTAGACAATTTGGTATATTACTATTGAATGCTTAGCTGAAAACTAGATGACTGGTCAGTGAATTGAGCGGACAGGTATTTTCACAATAACGGAAAGAATAGGAAGAGGCCAACTATAATAGTTTGATTGTTGTATGCATAAGGATTGAATTTTGAAAATGTATATTTCATGGAATTAAAACCCTCAAAATTAACCATAATTAAAGGTTAGCGATTTCAAATTCGCATATTACAGTAAGAAACGATTATCAAAAATTGTGTAGATTATATATATATATATATATATATATATATACGTTTCTAAATATAAAAATATAATTTAAAATATATTTTTTCAATTCCAAATGACCAGAAATGTATTATTTTAACATTATCATTTTAAAGCAGGAATGATAAAGGTAGTCCCACAAATTTCCACTAAGACTTTATTCTGAGCATCAACAGTTTCTCTGACCTAAGTAACCATTTTACCTGGTGTCACCCTACTAATTGTTTTACTGTTCTTTGGTAAAAATCATTTTCCTTGGCATCTGAGAAGCGTTCTGACTTAGGAAATCTATTCTCTCCACTTTACTACTGTCAGCTATTTACAAACATGCTGCATGTTTCGGAAAGCGTGAATAGAAATGTAATGCAATATAACCAGCCCGTAAGCAATGCAAATGATATATTTGGCGTATGGTGCTGGTACAATTAAAAAAAAGAAAAGATTTAGAAAATGGGAATGAACTAAGAACACTTTTAGGGTAGTGGTTCTGCACCTTTAACTGCGTAGCCGATCCGTTAGGTGATATATACCCAGTTTACGGAAACATGTTTGTTTGATTCATAGAACAGTTATACTGTGGAGAGTTTCTCCCGTTCTATCACATTTCAAAATAATATATCCCAAGGATTAAGCTCCTATTTTAATTTAACATGTACCATTATATTATATAACGTTTGGGCCAAGCCACTGAAATAAAGTCAATTGTCGTGTTGGTGAGCAACCAACTATGGGCTACTCAGTAACTACTTTACTTATTTCACTTTCGTACACTACATAAAAATAAACTTGAGAGAGCATGAAGGTGTACATTTACTTTCTTCAAAGACGGTACTGCAATTACATTCGTGCACAATTTATAATTTCTTATTTATCCCTTACTTTTAAACATTGGGGGTACAGCATTGAGGAATAAACAGCAAGTCTATTTGAATTACCTGGTGATTCGCTAGCTTCAAATCATTGTGGCTCTTTGTGGGATAATATCTAGAGATTCTTCCTTATTCTGCCCATGTAGGCATAGATAATCATATTGAGGCTTGGTTTTTCGTCATTTTTTATTTACAGCTTAATGTTCGCTTTCGTATATGTCGTTACAATGACTCTTATATAGAGATAAATGATCTGAAAATGAAATGTTAAAATCTACATGTATGGAAAGCGTAGAAAAAAAAAATAATTTACAAACAGTTAATCAATCTGAACGAGTGATTATTTCTGCAACATCATTTACTGAAGAAACACCTTTCAATCGATTTTTAGGGGAATGGAATATCTTAAGTAAAATGTATTAAATTATGCCAGAATGTACTGCCTTTCATGATTGTATTAGGAAGAATTTTTCAAACACATCTACTAAGAGAATCGTTTTGATAAAGGTAAATTAATTAATGATGTATTCCACGGCAATCCTCTTTTTCATGCATTTTTCCCAATTCTTTATCTCATTTGAGTAATGATAATTATATATAACCATTTTGACATTTCAACTAACTGATAAAAACTCTTAAAGAATGTATAAGCAGTTAATGACAACTCGTAGTATGCTATAATATTCCATGTTAAGGGAAAATCACATGTTTAGAGAAAAATGTTCAACCCTAACAGGATCTGCCCAGGTTTGCTGTAGGAGAAACATAATATTTATCAATAGACAGCCAGTGAGAAACCCAACAGATGATTATTACAGTCCCATTACTCATTCAATTGCAAATTAGTACTGCGTACACAAGGATAAGGCACGCATCTTTTTATTCATTTGAAGTACCATAGTCAGTCTGGTAAATTTACTGGTGTGAGGTGCTTTAAAATTAAGGCGATTATCAATATTAACAAGCCTCGCCTCAAGATAATCTTCCTGGTGGTGGTTTCAACACCTTAATGTTATATCTCTTCACCTGCCTCTTCAGGTTATTACAAGACCCCAATCTCAAGATAGAATGAAGCAGTTTGTATCAAGTGAATACATCTGGGAAATGACATAGTACATACGAAAGCCTGTAACTGTAACAACGAAATCAATTTTTATATTAAAGTTTTTTTATGTCTTGGTGGATATTTATTTAGGGATTTCAAAAATAATAGTGGAATTGTCCCTAACAAATGCACACCTTTCCTGTCCTCTTACAAAAGTTCTCTTTTCCTTGCTTTCCCACTTTTATGTATATTAATCATTTTCAAGCAGTGTGTAATGTGTTTATATTAATTATGATAATCTAACATGTTACAAAAATTAATAGCCAATAATGATATGTGGAAAAATTTAAAATGACTGTGAATATGGTGTCATATATAGAACAATATTAGATGAGATATGTAATCTTGAGTTGTGTCCTTTTTATGAATCGAAATCATAATTTTCTTGCCGTTATTATTTTCCATTTAGGCTGTAATACATACTTATACACGCTGACAGCAATTCCACTAGTGTGTTTGTGGTCATAAATGTGATTATTGCGAGAATAGCATGATGGTTCGTTTATTTTTTTCGATTGCCTTTATATATTTCTGATCGGTTTATTTTAAGTCACAGGCCTGTTAAATAAACAGCGTTTAGTTTAATTATTCTTTTCAATGAGATTTGAATAACAATTTCAGACGTATTATTTAATTCATTGACACTTAGTTTAATGTTGCAGACCCATTGTGTATTTCCATTTGGCACATGGTTATGTTCATTTAAAATTTAAACGCAAACAATAAACAGAGGTTTCACTTTCTATCATGTAAAATGCATTTCAATACACTATGATTAAAAGTGGAAACCATTTTTGTATAGGAAGCCAATATGCGCACTAGTAGGGGAGACACTAAATTATTTCAGTTTCAAATATGTTTATCTTGGTTTTAAAAGAAAGGCAGGAAATAATGTATGGAATATTACCACATTTTGGAATAAGCTATGGCGAAACTCGGTCGCTATATTTCATTTCGGTTTCTATCGATTTAGTTAGCAAATTTGCATGAACAGAACTTACGCATCTTTTATACGACGTACACCTATATTTTATTAATTGTGTAGTTAGGAAAAATGTTCAATATTATTGCAGACAACGCATTACTCTTTAAGAGCGTAAATTTTCCGCAGCATTTTTCCTCAAGGGGGAAAAAAAAAAGATGGGACTATAAATTGTTATTAGTGTATGTTGCAAAGGTTCCTTTCAATGTAAACCTATACATACTTCTTTCCGTTTCGTGCCTGTGCTTTCTTTTGTAACTATGTAATAAACTTTTTTTTTTTAATTTACAGAAAATCATAATCTTCCTATTTTCTTTCTAGTGCAAAATGGAATATTGCGTTACTGCTGATTGCCATTCAGTACTGAACTGCCTCTTGGCACATATTTTTAAACGGATGTTTAAAATCGCTAAAGTGAAAAGCTGACTATAGTAAATGTAAGTTTTTAAACAATAACCGAAATGTTAGAAGTTTGTTCATATAAATCAATATCTTTTTAATATTTAACATTTACAATAAGATAATAATCAGGTGTAATGCAAGTATATGAGAAAAATATAAAATTTCCTCTGAAATATCTATTACTGGAGTGTATTGTGCTAATATTTTATCTATTGAAGACAAAATTAGACGAATATAGGCCAAGTTTATCAAAGTGAGCGTCATATTGCATCAATATAAAAGTCGTTACAATGGCGAAAAATCAATGAATTGGTATACGATTTGCTGCCACATCCGAATTACTTTCCTCACTTTGCTCCATCGGTCTTCCAACTATTGCCTAATCTGTTCTGGGGAAAGAAATTCCTCAGATGAGGAGCTTATATCATCTGTTGCGGCGTATTTTTAGGTTTGGAGGAATGCGGTTTTTTTAATGGGATAAAGGCTTTGGAGCATCACTGGACAATATTCTTTAGTCTCAAGGTAGACTATGTTGAAAAATAAGAATATTTCATAAAAGCTCTGGCGTATAATTTTGTGCTTCATGCCTAGAATTTTTCAAATACCCCTAGCATATTAGTTCACTAAAGTCAAATGTGTCTCAGTGTCAAGGGAAAGAAAAAAAAAATCATCATGGAACAAAGTGAAATTATTTCAAAGATGCAAAATGTGTAAAAGTAAATTAATACATTCTTTTATATGAAAATATGATAGAATATAATAGTCTAACTCTAAATTCATGCACATTTTGAAAATACTTTTTTTTTCGTTGGATTTCTGCAGATAGTATGTTTATGTTGCCCTGTTTGAACAATGATGAATGCGTTTGTGTTAATGGCTCATTCAAAATTAATGTGTATGATTATAATTTACAGTATAATCCGGAACTGAAAAGAAGATAGCATTATTTATTTTACCGTATCATGGGAATATTACCACTATACAACCACTATTATCAAAATAGTGTTTAAAACATTTATATTTAAACTATTACAATTATATTCCAGGAGATGTTAAGTGACTACATATAATTTTAAAGTTCACAGAGTTTTAAAAGACAGTTATACTAAGATAATAAATAATTAATTCCATTTCATGAGAAAAAAGTTTACCGGTCAAATAACACGTCCATAACTGAAAGTTGTAGTAATAGAATCCTAAGAAAACGAGTTTATGAAGAACAGCTTTAAAAAGGAACTCCGCAGTTTTATTGTATAAAATTATTTCTCTAATTTATAAAGGCAACTACTTTGTCATGTCAGTAAGTATCTTTATTCTAGACTATCACTATTAAAGGCTTCCCTAAATATTTTTGTTTTGGGTTCTACGACTGTGCTAAATTCTGCGTAGATGTTGTTCATAAAGTCTTCAGTATTCTTTAAATAAACATATTTTACTATTTATTCTCACAGTAACTGATAACAGTCATATTGATGATCGATACTGCATCGACCGGTAAGCTATCGCTCAAGGACAGCCGGGCTACAAGGCTAGAGACGAAAGGTACGGTTTATTGGACTGCAACATTGGCTTTGACTTTCACGCTACGCAATGTCATTAGAACAGTGAAAGAAACAGGCTGTTAAATTCTAAAGAGAAGTCAGGAAAAAATACATAATGGTAAATAATAGGTCTAATTATTATTGTATTCTACAATGAGTGTTTACTCTTTGTATGTCTGTACCGAGTTTGCTTGTGCTGTTAATAGATCATTTGAAGAGAATTTGCCATATATTCAAAGTATCAAGTCGTAATGCATTTCTAATGACTCAATGTCATTTTTTACATCATTTTAAGATTTCCTGTAATTCTTAAAAAAATCAGAATGTTCTTATCAGGAAGCGATTTTTTCCTGGCTATACTGTTCAATTTAACTTAATTTATTAATTTATTACAATTCGTCATTAAATATCATAAGTAATAAACATCACCAATGAAAACAACATAGAACACATACTAAAGACAATCACATTCTCATATCTCCTTTAAATTATAAAAATAATTACTCAACCAAGCACACCACTTTTATTTAAAACTTATAGCATGTATGTTCCCAGCTGATAGATATAATTTATGACATATTTTAATTTCAATAACATTGTTAATGTTTTGAGGTTTACTCAATCAAATAATACCAATATTATTACACTGATGTGTATTGTAATCTCTTTTTTGAACCCTCTATTCTTTGCCAAATTTAATTATTGTGCATATATATTAGCCACCGTTAAAATTTTAGTTTAAATAAAAGGAGGTTCACAATGAGTCTATAATGAGGTCCAGCTATTAGCAAAGTAAATCTGCGATGTAGCCAATTTATAAGCATCAATGCTTGACTTTACATTACGAAAACCGCGCTGTTTGTTGCATGATACGTTAGTTTCTAGATAATGAATTAATTTATTTTGATGCAAAATGAACTATTTAAACAAAAACTGACATAAAAGATATAGGTGTGTGTCTGTGTCTGTGTGTGTGTGTGGTGTTTTTATCAATAACACAGATGTTTTGGTACATGAACATTTTATTGTGTTTCTAAAGTAATTATATCGCTGAATTAAAAAATGCAGATATTTGTAGTGCTATTTAAAAGTGTTATTTTTGTGCAGTTTTAGGCATTTTTCGTGTTCATTAATAAACACAAAATAATATTTTAAATTAATCTCAACTGAGAAAAGAATGTATATTAACATTGTGAAAGCATGTTCTTTATGATGAAAGTGCTACTTTCACTGAAGGTACCGATATATTACCAGCGAACAGATTGCGTAGACAGACAGCTTACGGCGTATTCTATGGTTTCATTTGATCTTGGAATGGGATTTAGGGTGACTCTATGAAATGTGTTATATTTTACTGCAAATAAAATGCCAAGAATGTGCATAAATAATCCGTATAGCGTTTGTTTTGTGATTAGGGATTTGACGTTTATAAAGATTAACGACGAAGTTTAACTCCGCTTGTTCAAACATGTAATGAAATATATTTTGGTTGCAAAATGGGAGATGAAAATAATAACTGGGTCACACATATCTATTGTTCAACCTGTGTGAAACGTCTAGCAGACTGGGTTAGGGGTGGGCGGCATAAGAGTTTTGCCGTACCAATGTTATGTTGTAAACCAGAAAACCACATATACGACTGTTATTTCTGCCCAACAATAATAAAAGGGATAAGCAGTAATACCAAACACACAGTAAAAAAGCCCAAACTTGCAATCTGGTATAAATACTGTGTCTTATAACAACCTATACCACATCCTTCAACACATCTAACTTTAGGAGACGAATAAAAGATGAGGTGGCCAACGAAATTCGACATAAGGAGCAGGATGATCCGAGCAAGTATCTCAATTTATGAATGTAATCCTATAAACCAAGGTGATTTAAACGATCATGTTTCACATTTGAATATGTCTAAAAGAAAAGCTGAACTTTTGGCCTCTAAGCCTCTAGGATGGAATCTTCTACAGGGACATGCTAACGCGCATTACTTTCGTAACCACGAAGAACAGTTTCAAGATATATATTCCGATGAAAACGGCTTAGTATTTTGTAACAATATTTGTATTGTGAGCACACTTGGGCACTTTGGTTTCGGCAGGGAAGAGTAAGGGATGGTAAATACCACTAACTTAGTAGGCCATCATATATGCGCAGGTATGTGTCATTAATGTCATTATTATTATTCTTGTAGTTGTTATTGTTGCTACTACTGCTGTTATGTTGTTACCGTCGTCTTCGCCGTCACACTCAGCATTGACATATTTAGACTATTATATAGTTGTAATTTTAAATGTAAGTTATTTTACTAACATAACTTACGATTTTATTTCTTAGGATATGGTTTCTAGTTATACATTTTTCACGGTGAGTTTCTTAAACCATTCCGTTTGCCTTGCTTATATTTTCTCTTCTTCTTGTAATACCTTACCATAAAAATGGTGATTAGAGAAATATAATCTTTTAATATAAAATGCACCAGAAATGAGCCACAGAGTTTGTAACATTTTTCACAATAATTATATCAAAGAGACCAAGCAAGTTATGTTGAATCTGCAATAATGAAGTGTACCTAGTACAGCAGGAGATTATAATAGCGGTTGCAGTGTAAATTTAAATCTTAAGTTTTCGTTTCCCTTTCAAATCAACAATGCGCAGCTTAAGTTTCAAATACTCAAAGAAATAACTTAATGAATGAACCTAAATTGTTCACTACAGTCTTTCGAACTTCCGAAGAGAATTTTTATTAGAGTGAAATAGCATTGTGCAATTCGGTACCTCATGATATTAAAGGTTCCGCCATGCCTAACATAACACTATTTATATTTGTTTTATATAAACAGTTTGAAATAAAAGCCGCGCAATAAGACTCGCAAATTCCTCTGAATCCATGCGCTAATACTGGCGCAGCAGAAAGTAAAAGCTTGAGTTGAAAGACTTATAAACAAAGTGGCATTGCAATAACAATCAAACATATCATTAAATTGTATCATATACCAGTTTATCCTTGGTGAGGCCTGAGTCACTATTTCCTTGATGATTCTGTTCAGTTTTTAAACAAATTTAGTCTTGTGTGGGAGATCACGAATTGTGTCGCAGTATTGACGTTAATCGTTAAAGTGTTTCATTTATACTTTAGGTGACTATGACCATGGGCAGTTTATAAAAGAAATAAGGTATGCGAAAACGATGCTTTACAGTTCCTGATGCTGCAGAAACCATAACTAAGGATGACCCAGTTTGTGTTAACCCGTTAGCAGAAGAAGAAACAGCATGCTCATCAATATAAATGAACGAGGATAACAATTTTTTTGCAGGAAGTGGTGCTAACGTTGTTGATTAGAGTGTTATTTAAACAGGAATTTCTTGGGTGTATTGCAGAGCAAAAAACAATCAATGTGAAGCTATATTCTACAATTTCTTACATTTTTGCTGTGGAACTCATGACTTGCTTTTTTGCGGAAAGAATGCCTCTTTCGGCTATCTTTCATGATCTGTAGGATTTTAGAGTCGATGTAGAGGATATCATCTTATAAGGTCACTTTGATGCTGTAACAGAAATGCTGATAACACTCTGCGGGTCAATTGTTCTGAAGAAGTTGGCTTCATTACTCTGTTAAAGAGCTGCACTTTCAGTGCTAGCTTACGAATCAGCAGAAATAACGGAAAAGAGCAGCCGTCTATAGGAGTACGCTTTATGGACAACAGCAGCATTGTTCACATTATTTCATAACAAATTGGGGAGTTTGCTATACTAATAACATATCTGAGTGTTACCAGTATTGCAAACTCCTTTACTTTATTTTTAACTGAAGCTACAAATGACATAAATAAGTTTGTTGGCCATGGATCAATGCTTGTTCAGTTATGACTGATAAGGAAACGTTTATTAGAAATTAGTATCTTAAAATTCTATTTTCCATTTCAGTGCACACTAATTTAGGGGTCAATGACCTCAGAGGTTTTCTGTTTAGAAGAAACTGCATTGGAACCGTGAAGGATATAATTATTTTTTTTTCAAAAAGGTCCATTTAGGAGAAAATGTATTCCAAAAGTACTTTCAGTATATGAAACTAGACTGCAAAATATAAAGCCTTTCACTTATTTTCAGAGCATTTTTATGATGATTATGGTTTTAAGGACGCAAAAGTACAAAGGTCACTAGCACCCAAACATACTAAAGAAGCACTGGACGTTCCTCAATAGGTGCCTCGACTCTAACCATCACATAAGCCGCCCATTAATCATGCGTTCCATCACCTTGCAAATGCAACTGGTGTAGGAAATCGGACGGTAACTAGAGGGAAGGTGTGGGTTCTTTCCAGGTTTACGTGTAGGTATAACGGTGACCACTCGCCAAGTGCTCGGAAATGTTACATTACATCAAACAGAATTAAAAATTTAGAGCAGAAAAGTTTTACCTTCCGTTCACAAAAGCTGCAACAAAGCAACATGAATGCCATCTGGCCCCGGTGCGCAATAAAGAGAGTTAGAAGCGACATGGTCCAATTTCCTGACGGTAAAGGACATTATAGCGCTCGTGGTAGTTGTCGGAGACAAAGCAGAAACCTCTAGACTCAAATTGTTCCTTTAAGGTGCGAAATGAAGGAGGATGATTGGAGGAGCTCGAAACAGCAGCAAAAGTGTGCCCTTACGTATTGGCAATATCAATCGGAGTAGCAAGTAAACGATGTACCTTAAGACCGGGTATAAGGGTATAATCAATTTGCCCGCAACGCGGCGTAGCTTATCCCTAACTACAGATGAAGGCGTTGTGTGATTAAACGATGGGTCGAAAGCCATTCAGGACGTATTTCTGCTATCCTAAATCAATCGACGGCATTTGGCGCGCATTTTTAATAACGAATCATGTTAGCAACGTAGAGTGGCGTTGAAAGACTCGCAAAGTATCCCGGCATTCGTCGGTCCACAAGGAACCGGAAAGACGGGTGGGAAGACGATCGGGAATCGCCTGATCTATGGCTATAATGATGACCGGTATGAGATGCTCAACCTTAGCGTCAGTAGATGGAAAATGACACCCTAAAAAGAAGGCTAAAGAACGGAACAGATTCCAATTCGCTTTGGCAAGTGGCCACTTTGGCGTGCCTTGAGAATGTGCGTCTGAAGAAAGGATACATATCTGACACGGAAAATGGTCACTGGGGTGCAAATCAGAGATGACGTTCCGGGTAAAATGTACAGCAAGTGAGGCGGAACAGAAAGATAAGTCCAAATGAAAAAAAAAAAAAAAAAAAAAAAAAAAACTCTGAGCACTGTCAGAAAGAAAAGTGGGTTGAACAGTATTGAGCAGAGTGAGATGGTGGCGATCTAAAATGTCAGCTAACTGCTACCCCTGGCAAACTCGGTGGTAGAACTCCATAGAAGATGGTGGGCATTAAAATTCCCCAAAAGAACGACAGGGGTAGCCGAGACAGAAGATTATCTAGCTCAGCCACGGTGACAGTAGCATATGGAGGTAGGTAAACAGTGCAGATTGTAAAACTAAGGCCAGAAAAGTGAACTGTAGCTGCAGCAGCCTATATAGGAGTCTGGAAGTTGAATGAAGTACTATACAGGTCATCTCGGATGAGAATTAAAAATCAGCCATGCACTGTAGTGCCATTTTCGGATGGAAGATCGAATGTCACCGAAGAGTAGCCGCGTAAAGTGAAAAAAATCCTGAGGTCCAAGTTCATTCTCTTGGAGACACACAAGCAGAGAGGTAGTCGAGCGTAATAGTAACTCTAGTTCAGGTCTTCGACTGTGGAGTGCACGCACATTCGATGAAAGGATAAACATTATTAAAACAAGATAAAATAGATAAAAATACCACTTACTTTTTAGTCGGTCCAGGACGAATTAGCAGTCCTTTCTTCAGTCGCGTGGGACTATGTGGTTTTTTCAGGAGCAGGCATATCCTGCTCCATCACATCCTCAGAGGGAAGGCTCTTTTCTAATTTTCTAATTCCGGCTTTGTCAACTGTGGTAGGTTTTATACATCTTCAAAATTATATTTCTATCTTCTGAGTTGCTGTTCTTTATTTTTCAGCATTTTTCCATCTTTGTCTTTAACTGGTGCATTTCTCCTAAACTAGTATTTAGACATTAAACGAATTGTATCAATAGAGATCTTTCAAGTTGCCTCTTGTCCCGGAAGCTTTTATTTGCTTAGTCTATTCAATTCCCCAACATCATTTCCCCTTCGAGCGTTCTTTATTCATTTCAGATTATTCTGCATGTAGCATTGCTTTCTGCCTTCTTATTTAACAACTATTTATTTATAGCTTTTTAGTTTTTCCTCCGGAATAATTTTCCATGTACCTTGAGATAGACAAACCTTTCTTACTTTCCCCCCCTATCCCATAATGTTTTTGCTCGTTTGTAGGTAAAAGGAGCTAATCTTTTTCCATTTACCTTCTACGTACAGTTGCAGATGGCTCCGAGCAAGAAGAAGAGAACCGGTTTCTCCAGCTCTTCTACTGCTATATCGTGCAGCGCAGTCAGCGTAACCACGGCAGCTTCCCACGAGGAAATTTCTGCAGCATTGTCGCCACTACAGCACCAGCCAGCGCCGAACTTCAGAACTACTCCACCACTAGGAGTGGATACTCAGTAACTAACAAGCAACCAGCCGTTTCCTCCACCAGCCGCAACACCACAGGAACAACCTGCCGCCAGCCTCCCAGCTCCCGCCGGTCAATATAGCATGGTGATTCGCGGCATGCCGCGAACCATTGCAGGCTCGTGTTTACTGTGACTCGCACAGCGCTATTGCCTGTCCGTTCACCGCGCGTCCTGAATATACTTGCATCGAGGACCGACATCCCGGTGCGACACTCATTTTTAGGCCCCCAGGAACGCGACCGCGCCTGCAACACCAGACTCCAGGTTATGGGATGCTGGTTTAACATCGAACATAGCCTGCACAACCACACCGCGCCCTGCCGACGCAGCTGTGGCTAAGGCCACACAGCGTCCGATTGCACCAGGGCACCGAAATGCCACTACTGTGGAGCTCCAAACCTCACCGCCGCTTTCTTCCGGCACGATATGGCCCGCCGCCACACATACTGCGCCACCTGCAGTAGCAACAGTCACTACACGGGCCAAGCCTCCTGCCTGCACAGACCCCTGCTCAACCAGAAGAATACCGCCAACCCATCTAACGGACGGGTGCAAACCAGTTCCTCTGCTTACGTTACACCAGGACACCTCAGCATTGCCCACACCGCAGCAGGTAGCTCAGCCATCCCTCCTCCAATGGCATCAGCTGCCATCTCGCATCACCTGGAGCACACAAACACCGCAATCTCCGAACTTGTTTCCCGGGTCTTCGCCCGTGAAAGCAACCTCACCAGTGTCATGGTCACCCTACATACCTCCGCCGATAACCTTAGACAAGAGATCTTAGAACTCCACCGGTCCACCTTCTCTCAGGACATCATCACAGAGAATCAAAAAGAACAGGCCGCTCTTACCAGCAGGAGCCGAGATGCTATCGTCTCGCGCTTGGACACTCGCAACACGTTCCTGAGAAACCATCCCTTCACACACTGCAGACCTATAGCCCGAAATTCAAAAACATCATGATGACATTCAGCTTCAGTCCGGACATCCTTGAAAATAGTCTCCTCACGGCTTTGCCGCTTGGAAGAGGCGTTTACCGAACTCCGGACCTCCAACTTCAAGTACTGTGACAGCACCAAAAAACAACTTCAAAACATCATAACCTCCACCGCAATACTCAACAGCAAACACACCACGATCCCACCCTCAGAAGACCAAGACCACATTCCCCCATACAGCCTGAAAATGAATCATGATACCAGGAACACTGCCGCCGGCAGATCACTACCAAAATTGCCTCCTCCGAACCATGGCTGAACTGAACACAAATATTGAACATCTCCACACCCTGCCACAACCTAACACAAATCACCGTCAGAACAAATGAACGTCCTCTGGCGTTGCAGATCCTGGAATTCACCAGCTATTTTAGCGTCCATTATGACAGTCAACCAATATTATTAACACTTGTTCCCTACTAAATCTCCTCCTACCCTTCCCTTCGATTCACTGGCAAACCATCAGGGCTTCGTTTACGTTGATACGCTCCCGGCCATTGGCCGGCAGCAATGCAGTACCGCTTTGTACTAAAGGTGGTGTTCATGGGGAACCTCAATAGCTCTTTCCCCTTTATTCCTAACCAGCTTCCGCCATTGATCCTTTACCTTTGTTATTTCCCTTCCTTGTCCCCCCCCCCCAAATAAACTTCTAAACTTTCCTCCTGTGCATGTACCTGAGTTATCGCTATGTACGGCTTCCTGTAGCACTTCAAACCTATTTATAAACAATTGAACTCTTCTTGTATTCTTGCACAGTACAGGTTCTTAACTTCTAACTTCCATGCTCTTTTTTCAAGGTGTTTACTTGCTTAAAATTTCATTAAGAGGTGGTGATCACGTCCAATATCAATTCACCTCTCATTCCTGACATCTAGGAGTGGCCGTTTCCATATATGATTAATGGAGACTGATCAACTTGATTATTTCTGTATATTTATCTGGATAGAAATAATTAAACTTATTGTAATCTTTATGAGAAAAATTAGTTTCTTCAAATGCTAAGTCATGATCAGCACAAAAACTAACACATCTTAGCAATCTTATTTCTCACTTTTGCATTAAAGTTGCCCATCAGTACACTAAGATCTTTCCTTTTTACTCCCTAAATAGTCTGCTGTAAAGTCGAGTAGAAATCCTGTTTCTCATATTTGTAGAATCATAATATATTTCCATTGCTACATTTCTTATTCTAGTTATAAACCTACCAACTGATGTTCTCACAGAGACAGGATACCTTCCAGAAGACTTTTCTTTATGAATTAGTCCAGGAGAATTCTTACTCCTTCACGGTTTTCATCTTTATCTGATGGTCCAGAAATCAGCTTAGTACAACCGTCTTTTGTTGATACTTCCCCAAAACATTTACCCGTGATCCTGTGTTTGTCAGGAAAGGCTACGATCATCATAATTCCTTTGGCCGTAGTTGGCACAACATTCGGTTATGTTATTTGAGATGGAAAGCTATTTAATGTTCCTATAAAATATTTAAGTGTATATATTGATAATTATCTAACTCCTTTGCTTCAACGCATGACAGTATAAAGGTAACCAGCCTAAAAGTTTGATTGATAAATCTACTACGTACTCATGTATGTTTTTCAACTGAAAGAACTCCAGATTGTGTCCAAATAGCTTAAAATGTTTCGAAAAATAATTAAATGGCTTCAAAATGCTTATTGTCATTTACTGCTATGACGCTCCATGATATTTTCATGGTATGTGGATTGTTATTTTTTTATTAGCATACTGGAGGCCGTAGCGGCACAAATAGTATTAATAACAATAATAATAATAAATATTTATTTTTATTATTATATGATTATTGTTCATTATAAGAATTAAGGCCTAAAGAGAAGATGAATTAATGTTTGATGGAACGAACGTGCAAATGTGCCCCAAGCCCAAACGCCTAAGTTTACCTGACATTCATTTTTTCAGAGTAAGGAAAAAACCCGTAAAAAAGGTATGGAACAGAACTTGCAGAACTTTAATGCGTTATCTCAGGATTTGTAGGTAAGTTCACTGGCTACAAGACCACGGAGAGGGTCTGCACACTAGGATAAAGTTGCCTTAAGGTCGCAACATTTTAAGAATTTGTAGTCTTTAGTTTTATCTTCAAGCTACAAATTCCACCAGAAATTAAACCGGAGCCTAGCAGTTGGAAAGCAGACACCTATTTGCTAGTTTTATTTTATCCCGATAACGGTGAATGCAATGTCATCTGCTGTACCGTTTTTTCTTTATGATGTAGATTGTATTCTCTGTGTCATGCATCAAATGATTTTCCAAACCAATGTATATATGTTACTTAAGGCAGGACTTCTAACTTAGCTGTAATCATATTTTATAATGTGCAATACTTACCTTTGTTTATTATCAATGCAACAGAGCCCACGTGATGATCTGTACTAAGATCAACTTGCCACCAGCGCTGCTCTGAGGTTCGCGGGGTAAAACTACACGTGTCTGGGTTTCCATCGACGGCGAGAGATGCTCGATAGTTCCACAATGTTGCTGACAGCAGAGCGGTCTTTTCCCTCGCCAAATTTAACTCTGCAACATTAAATAATACCCACAATTTCCAGCTTTTATTACTTCGTGGGCAAGTCGCCTCCATAATTTCATAGCAAATGGAACACATGAAATATGTGACAAACACTATAAGGAATATTTGCGTAGCTAGCGAACATTTCATTTCATAATAACCTTCCATTTTGTACTAAGGGATAGTTTAGATACTTTGATTACTGCATTTGAAAATGTAGGGCTGATACTACATATTTTCCATAATTTTTCTAATTGACATAAGTTTAAATTATTTATGAGAACATTAAGTACTTATAGCCGCCACGGGTGGCCGAGGTCATTAAGACGCGGACCGTCCTCCCTGACTGAGTTTTTTCCAGGTTTTCCTCAGTCCTCTTAAATGGCAAATGCCGGGGAGATACCCTAAATTTAGGCCTGGAACGATTCCTTACTTAAAAATAAAAATCCTTTCCCAATATATCATTTTATCTCATGTATCATCAGTGTCCATCGCCTGTGGTGCCTCTGTAGCAAAAACGGGCGTTAAATACCCTTCATTCATTTTTAAATATTTATCTAGTTTTCACATTCTTAATACATTTTCAACTACACAAAAATCTCTATATTTGAATATGAACAAAAAATATACAATTTTAGGTAATTTCCCCATATTTATGATTCTTCTAATTTGAAGAACCTCAGTATCATAATAATCTGCTGAAACTTCTACTATTAGGTTAGCCCTCAGATTATTCACAGTTAAAACAAAATATAAAAAAGTGTCTTTGAAATGGGAGAGAATTGTGTCTTGATTCATTTTGCGTTATATTTGTAATTTCAAAATCCTAAAGATATAACCGTATATACCTTTTGCCTTGTAGAGCTGTGGATCCGCACCAAATGTTAAACAACTATCTGCAGTTTACTGGTTTCTAACTTTCACGAAGTATTTGTTTTATCATTGATTTGTATAAGTCTGCGCATGAAATACCACCTTTTCTCTACAGTGATATTATTCTCTCGTTATAAGACACGAAACAAAGAGAAAGAACCGAAAACCTTATTCGTAGAATACCTATACAGATGTACATTCAGCATTTTTGCTATAAAGACAAATCCTTAATTTTGAAGTACTGGCAAACTCAACAAAGCTTAAATTTCAGATAAGGAATACGTTTTATGCAAATATTTCAAATTGGATCCTCTGTAAAGTAAAGATGTCCAAACAAGTCCAAATGCAGTATAGTATGAAATCCAGGTGCGTTTAACGATATGCGGTAAGGATAGTACTTCGAGTAAAAAACAAAAGTAAACAAATAAATATATTTCTCTACCTAAGAAGATTAATTATGGAAAATGATATATTCAAGATGGAATTGCCTCAGGCTGCACTGAGATTTCTTCACTATTTCATTGGGAAGATCGGTGCGGTATCACCAAATACAGAAAAAGTGAACATGTAGTTAATTTGTAGCCTCTTTGTATTAAAACGATACATCTATAAATACAAAACGCTAAAAGTGCTACAATTTAACTTTTCTAAATGTTTTTACATCTTGAATATTCTTATGCCCTAGAAAATGCACAATCTCATGGTGATAAGTATTATAGTCACGTAATGATAAATAACACACTTTGAGAAGGCACAGAATTATTTTTAACGAAAAGTTATCATTAAGGAATCAACTATAACAGCACGGCAACATATTGATATCAAGAATATTAATTAATATGGAGGCCTTTTTCCTGTATCTCAGTTATTTTATACTGAACTACAAAGAAAACATGGACATATTAAAGTTCACATACAAAATTGGTAGTACGATCAAAGCAGTATTATAATTATTAAATTTAAAATTTATTTGTACAAATTAAACAAACTTGTGCAAAAACTGTCAAATGAACTATACTTTCTTAGAAAACTATAAAAGTATGAACCAGGTTGCGATCAATATGAACTTTTGGCAGCTTCAGTCACAAGCAAAAATAAAATTACTTGCGAGGAAACGTACGAACTCCATTGCTTACTCTTACATGAAAAAATATATTTCTGCGTATTCATGAGCAGCTTTGAAGCAGTAGAAAGCTTTGTCATTATTGTCAACAAATTTTGCTGCAATGTTAAGGACATCAGACACACTATACTCGTTATTTTGAAAAAATATGTTTGAATGCTTCTCCCTTATTAAACTGAAAGTAGATTAAAAGAAATCATTACGCCCTTATTATAATATTAAATTATATCCTCAAAAATGTGACATTTATTCCTAAACCGGAAGCCGGTTATACGAAACTGTACTTTAATTTACTGTTAAATACATGTCTTTGGCAATTGGCTAATATATTTCATATTTATTTACTGCTTTTGAAAGGTCATGAAGCACTGATTCGTGCATTTGGATACTTGTAATTCAGATTAGTGATTCAAAAATATTTTCTATGGAGCAGGCAGTTAAGAGCTAGGAGGAACAAATCAGTTCAGTTTCTTCGCTAGTTCAACATTCTTTCTCAGTTACTAGTTAGGCAGCAGTTATGTTAAACACAGTTGTAAAGTGAAGTGATTGTCCATTTTCTGCTGTCCAATCTTGTACAGCACTAAACAAGCTAAAACATTACGAACAATTTCTCAAATAAGTAGTGCTAAATTTTATTTTGTAATTATGAAGCATTTTGATGAATTTTAGCTAGTTCACATATAATTTAAAATATCACCTAAATTAAAGTTTCAAGACAAATAGGAAACTAATGCTAAAACGATCTCTGAAGAAAAGACGAACGATAAAAATATTTTTCTATTTGTCTTTGTAGTTTTAGTTTGCTTTGTGCAGATTAATATCAGCTCTAACCCTTTATAAGTCAATATAATATTTAGGTATATTAATTTATTCGTCAAATTAAACAATAAAACTTTAATATTTGCAACTGACTCGTAGGTGAGAGGTTCACGTTACTGTAGAATTAAGGATCATATTATATGACAGTTGTGCCCAAGACATATGGATAATGATCTTACACGATAACAACCGAGTATTTTCCTTATATCTCAATGCTTTCGGGCATCTTACTCTGTGGCCTCCTCGGGATAAGGAACCATTCAAACGAGTCATTCACAAACCATTGTATTTAGGCACTTAACTCGTGGGCTTTCCAGAGAGTTCATTATCCTGAACACCGCCACGGGTGGTCGAGGTCGTTAAGGCGCGGACTCGTAAGCAGGAGGTCTTGGGTTCTAGGACCGTCCTCCCTGACTGAGGTTTTTTCAAGGTATTTTCCAGGTTTTCCCCAGTCCTCATAAATGGCAAATGCCGGAGAGGTACCCTAAACTAAGGCCTGGAACATTTCCTGCCTTAAAAACCCTTTCCCAATATATCATTTCACGTAATATATCATCATTGTCCACCGCCTGAGGAGTCTCTGTAGTAAAAACGGGCGTTAAACATTATTAAAAAAAAATATCCTGAAGAATACCACAGAGCAAATGGAAGAAATGTTGGAGTCCACCGAGAGATTGCTTGGCTGGTATTCTGTTAAGCCATTATCCACAATAAGAGTGAGTGACCTTAAATATGAACAAATTTGTGGTAGCTAATTTTTTATTAATAGCGTCATCTTTGTAGCCATGGTATGTTAACTGCCGATGCCGATATAGCTTCTTGTAGTGACCTTTATTATATTGTAAATACTGTTGTTTTCAGGAAAGGTTCTGTGTCCTTAGTAGTAGATATGCCGTATTAAGCGGTTGAATTAACGATTATCCTGCCGTTAGATGGTGATAGCGTCGCGTTTAATCCTCCCTCCAGGTGCAGTGACCAGGTGGTAAAAGTGTGATCTATTGGTGGGATGTTTATTAATATAAAGAATTGATCCGAGTTCATTTTGACAGACTAAATATATTCATACATTTACACATTAATTACTGTAGTGATTAAAAATAATTAATCCATTTACCTAAATGGTAGTGAAAATAGGAACTATAATAGCGGTGGTGGGGGATTTATATAATGTATGAGGTAATGATGGAAGATTTGATGGCAAAACTATGAACAACAAATGAGATGGATTACGATATTTTGCGAGGTAGCTGCGGTTGGCTTGGTGACTTGAAACGGAATCAACTTAATGGCAAAACAGAGAACTAAACGTTACATATACATGAGTTGAAAAAAGCTGGTTTATATTTGTGTTGGGGAAACGCAATGGCTAAAATTGGAATTAAAATATATAAACAAAAGTAAGGTTTTAGTTCTATAATAAAAGATAATGCATTTATTAAAAAGTTGTTAGTTTTCAAACAAATAATTTGCACTTATTATTTAATTTCAAATAAATAAAAATATATTACATATTAAACTTTAAAAAATATGAAGCTATTAACTTGCAACAACAAAAAATACTCACAAATGAAGAAAAATTATACGATGATGGTGGGGTGGGGTTGGTAAAAGACTTTGTGGCAAATCTAAGAACAAAAAATGTGCGAATGGAAGGGAAAGATTTGGCGCCAAAGCTTGAACTAAACTTTACATACATTTATGTTTTAAATAAAAAGCTTTGGGATGTTAGTGTGGGGAACGTGAAGAATAACATTGGAACTAAATATACAAATAAGATGGTGTTGAATAAGTAATAACTAATTATTAGTTATTAAAATAGTTATTCATTTGGGAACAAATAATTTTAGTTCATATTTTCTTTTATACAAACCAAAGAAAAAGTTTTTTTGTAATTAATACTTGGTAACAACAACAAACTTCAGTAAAAAGTGATACGCTGCTATCAAAATTGTAAACTAATTAAATTTTATTAATTTACTTTTATAGCAAAAATTATATTTATTTATGGGGTGAAATTTCAACGGTGGCTAAAATTGGAAGTATAGGTATATGCAAAAACTTATGGTGGGAAATATCACTAATGTCACTTTGCAAAATGAATTGATGGGCTGAAAAATGCATAATCACTGTGATATACATTTGCAAACAAACATTACCAATAGAGTTGTGATAGCTGTAAAAAGCAAAATTAAAATTGGAAATAATTTTTCCATTTACCATAATTGAAGTGACTTTGAAGAAAGCTAGATTTTAGTCAAAAACCTATTATAACATTCTAGCATTTAAATTATGTGGTGACAAATATTAGAAATAAAAATATAACTCATTGCAAAAAAAAAAAAAAACTAAAAACTAAATTTTGACCCTTTGGGAACAAAAAGAATGTTAACTAGCTACTCACGAAAAAAGTTTGAACCGTAAAAGTAGAACAAAAACATCTTTAAGCAACATCTTTATGCTTACTGTACACAACGCGAAGTCCATATGACATAAAGGACAAAAGGAAAATATAATAAGGTAACATTAAGCAATAAAATATTGAACGATTTTTCCGACATTCTAAATTATGCTGTGCAGAGAAAAATTGCTCTTGCACAATATAACTTCTATAAAATAATAATAATAATAATAATAATAATAATAATAATAATAATAATAATAATTACATTTTGATGCCTGTATTGCAAACTAAAATTAATTTATCACATAAAATTATTTAATTTTTAAGGATAATCTTTATTTTACTTATTTTTTATTAGATTCATAAACAAATAAGAATAATGCGCTATGGAAAGCAATGGAAATTTTAAGTAAAAATTTAAAATTACTTTTTAACCTACCTTAATAGAGATTCGTTAATTTTGTGCACATGGGAGCTACGGATGAAAATTTTACAATATCAGTACGGAAAGCTACGTGACTGCTGGAAATATGTTGTTTCACATAAATCTAGCGGTGAAAGCTTGAACTAAGTGATGATAGGAATATATCCTAAAACATATGACTGTGAAAATTACAAATAAGTACTTAAGAGAATCGGAAGTTCGCAAAGATTAGAAATAAAATGTACCCTGTGCGAAAAATTGAAAACGAGTTATTTACTCTTTGCAAACAAAAAAATATTTATTTAACGTTATACAATGCTTTTAAACGTTTAAGGTTATAAAAATATATCAAGTTTTTATAAAGGAAGCAGTTAATTGAATATACATAAAGAATTTCATCTTATGATTTAATTTATATGAAACAAATAAAACATTGATTTAGATATTGAAAAAATGTTTTCAATTTTAAATTTTGCAAAAGATAATATAATTTCCAAACAAAAATTTTAGTCTTTAATTTAATTTATAGAAAATAAACTGTGGAAGTTTAATATTTTTTCCTTTAACGCGCTATTAATTTTTATTTTAAGTTTTGTAAAAATTTATTGCTAAACATCGACAAAAACAAGATTTACAAAAACATTTACAAAATCAAACCAAAATAAGGGTAATGTGTAAATAAAAAAAAATGAGAACCTATATTAACTACATTAACATTTAATGGCTACCACGAACTGTCAATTATATAGTTAAATTTCTAAAAAAATACTAACCAATTAACGCAAAATTTTTATAACATGAAACGAAGTGCAAATTTCTTTCAGAAATAGAAAGTTTTATACAGGACAATAATGGATTTTATGAGATGCACTAAGTTCACAAAGCATCTAAAACAATGACATATTGGAAATTTGCTTTCAAAATCGCAATGAATTGAGTAAGATACCAATATGGTGCATTTTTCCGGTGATATGGATGAGAAAAAATGTACAAAATAGTATATTTTTAAGAAACTGCCAAGTCTTTTGTAAATAATGTAAATAATGTTCCTTGTTTACAGATAGAAAAACAAACGATGTATTGGTTAAATGGAGTACCCTTATTATGTTATATGACATTGAGCCAACCCTATTTCTGATAATCCCTATTAAAAAACGTGTTTGTGAAATCCTACAATCAAGGTAACATCTGCCAATAGAATCATGAAAGATTTTAGTTAATATAAGAAGTATATATACATTTGAACAGGTTTCACCCAGGTGAATTTCTTGCTTTTTTATTCGTTTTATTTAAGCACGCTCTTTAACATATCAGGTTATCAGCGTCCCATTCAATTCCAGGCCGACAAATTTTGCTCAGAGCCTTTTTTTTATTTTATTTTTTTAATTTTTTTTTAAAAACTACTACATGATATTAAAGGTGAATATGGGAAGTGTGGGGATTACAGGAATTTACTCGAGGTACCGTTTTAAGCACCCTCGTAAGTATGAGGGATTTGCAAGCTTCCGGCCAGTGGCCGGGAGCGGACTCGTAGAGTTGGGTGCGGGAGGCAGTCATGGCCGAGGCCCTGACTACTCCCCCGGGGGTATGTGGTGTATTTGGGGGGTTTGAAAAGTTGCTGTCTTTAATCATTCATTTAACTATTTTGGTAGCTCTGACGAGCTTTTTGTTGTGTTTGGCGCTCTGACGAGCGTGTGGTGGCAGCTTTATTTGTGCTGGTTTGTCCAAGGTGCCGGAGTGGTTTCTAAGCGTGTGTTACGGTACGTTTGTGTAAGTTGCTGTATGTTGGCGTGGTTTGCTTTGTGAGTTTTCTTCATGTCCATGAGGTGGTTGTTGATTTGCGCAAAGTATTTGAGGCTGTATGTTCTCATTTCTGCGCCCAATGCAGGAGCTTCAATTGCAGTCACAACACACAAGAATCAGGAAGCAGCATTCACCACCATAATGCAAGCAGTAACAGAACTTACTGCACTGATCACCACCTTACAGACCACCATTCTGCAACACACTGGCCTACTTGAACAGCAGCGCGCAGCACAGGACACCATGGCCACTCGACTGGACCAACTGGAAGAGGCCTTCACTACTCTCCACGCCACTAATGCGCCTCTGCTTTCAGGCTTGAGGTTCTTTTTCGTGCCGTAAATGTACAACACGGGACCTACGGCTTTACTTCCCTTCCGAAGGAAGCCATACTTAGGATTTTTACGCCCGAAAAATCCATCGATCCTGGCCGGGTTTGAATCCGCGATCTTGGGTTTAGAAGGCAAGTATGGTTACCACTACATCACAAGGACGACGAATTTCTTGCTGTTAGCGATATTTAACACATTCATGTAAGAAAAATATATAAAAATATAATATCTGCCAATAAAATTTTGGGATTGTTTAATATTAGAAAGAAATGAATAAATAAATATATTTGTAGATTTTATCCTTGTGCAATTCTTACTGTTAACAGTATTTCACAACACATAAATATGAAAATATAATCATATAATATTTGTCAATAGTATAAAAATTGTTAATATATTAAGTACGTATGATTTAGCCTTCTAAATTTCTTGCTGTTAGTATTGAAAATAGTAACATTTCACTGTATACAGGTTGGAAAAATATAATAATATAATATCTGCCAAAAACTGATATACGTGATTCTGAGATTTCTTGCAAAATATGTATCATTTTACAAAATCGATACGCTGATTTCAAAACTGCCGTACAATCCGATTTAATTCCAGGCATCGTTTATTTGCAATTACAAATTCTATCCATATGTTTTCATGCAGCTGTGTATAAACTCTTCTTCGAAGGAAAAAAAAAACTATGAATTTTATTGTTTGACAATAGTGAAATTAATTTAACATACAAAGCTTTTTAATTCCGTTTCAATCCTGGGAAATTTAGCACAGTTTGTCGTTTATTTCAAATAGGAGCATCTATTTTTTAGTGTTTCGTATGTTGTTTCATTTAAAGTCACACATATTCCAAAAAGTGTAAGAATAACCCTAATATTTTTTGCTGTATTAATGGTCAATTTGCTGTTAGAAAGAGAAGAAAGCTCATTCATATTAATTCTGCTAAAAAGACTTACAAACCTTATTTTATACGTTGATCTAAGTCATCATAATAATATTTTTGATTTATGAATCCTGCATTACTCACAAATATTATTTTATCTAGTTTTGGTAAAGTAATTCATACTGTCTAGTTGTTCCTATATTGAAAGTAGATATATTAGCTTAGTTCGTTTAAAAATATGAATACCAAAACAATCAACATAGTCATCGCACATCCCCAGGACCATCAAGCATACCTGTAAAGCTAATTAAAATCAAAAACAAAACAACACTATGAACTTGAAAGTAATCCCATGTTTAACCTACAAGATGAGAATATAGTCCATTAAGCTAAGAAAATTAGCCAAAGGAGATTATACGAACGGAAGTGCTTCCGTATTTAATACTAAATTAGGATACCTTAAAAATAAATAAGAATTTATATCAAAGTAAAAAAAAAATAATGTTATTCAACGGGAAATGACTAAAATTGTTATGAACAACTCCCATTTTTTTATATGTTAAATTATCAAAAAGGAGGTTCATTTTCAACAAAAAAGTGAAAAAGTGCGTCTACCGAGATCGAGTAAATCTGATAACATCTCAAAACTATGGGTGATCAATCTGTACAAAACACATTTTCTTTCATCGCTTTTACTCTGTTATGACCATCCGTGTGTATAAGGTTTAAACTATAACGTATTAATCTCCCAAATGTTAGTACCTTAGACTGAATTAAATTATATTACTTCAACAGTTAGGAAAGTGTCATTCTTATATTCAGCAATTCGTTTAGCCAGTAATGGAGTTATCCAGAAAGAAAGAAATGCAACATTTGATCGCACCTGTTACAGAAGATTAGCATTGGGGATTTCGCGCTCCTTAATGTGTGAAGAACAACGAAGAAGTGGGTCAGTGAATGACAATTTGAGCAGTAAATAAAGAGAGGTGTGTAATTTTGTAGTTTCACTTCATCTACGCCGGTGTGGGCAATAATATGAATACATTTTGTGAGCGATTACTATTGTTTCTTTCGTTTTTCCTGAAGTAACTGGACGAATAAAGCAATTAACTTCTGTCAATTGTCTGACTACAACATAAGGACCATGAAAATAATTCTTTAACCTAGAAGCTTTGCTTTTTATTCTTTAATGGGAGTATATAGTTTTACTAATTGACCAACAGAGAACTTCTTCAAACAACCTCTTCCGTTTAACATGCTGGCGGTCAGTGTTTTCTTTTGCCAATTGACGAGCTGCTATGATTGGATGTTATGTTTCTTGAACAATTCAGTGATCAGCAGTGGATTTCAATTATACTTAATTTGGTAAAGTAGGTGTCGGCCATACATTAGAAAGAAAGGGGTATAATTAGTTGATTCCTGCTTAGCAGTGTTATAAGCAAAAGTTACTTGAGGTAAACAAATATCCCAATCATTATGAGCTGTGCTCACAAATTTTGAAATCATGTCAGGTAGTGTTCTGTTAAAACATTCTGTCAGACCATTTGTTTGAGGTGTGTAACCGCTGGTAAAAATGGGTTTGATATCCATGGTTTTCACAAGTTTTTGTGTGATGTCACTAAGAGAAATTGCACCAGGGTTAGAGAGTAGCATTGCTGAAGCCCCGTGTCGACAAATGACGTTTTCAAGTAAGAATTTGGCAATGTGCTCTAAAGAACCTGCCGGTAAAGCTTTCGTCTCAACCCATCTTGTCACATATTTTGTGACCACAATTATTAATTTCTTACCAGATTTCGATCTAGGAAAAGAACCGAGGATATACACTGCTCATCGTTCACCAATATGATTGATAGGAATTAGTTGCAATAAGCCTGTCTTAAGTCTATTGGTCGGACCCTTGCAAATACGGCAGATGCAATGTGATTTTACATGTATTTCTATCTCTTGGCGCATGCATATTCAATAATAGCAAGAATTAATCCTGCAGAATGTTTTGGTGCCGAGATGGTCGAATAAGGAAACATCATGACCAGAGAATAAAAGTTCATGTTTCAGTGACACTGGAATTACCAGCAGGCGAACCTCTCCAGCAGCTTCCGCATTTCTGTACTCCTGATATAAGAATATAGGAATATGCCTGTCGGCGAACCTTGGGGGAGACGAGGTCAGGTTGCTGTAGTACATTGAAGATAGGATGTAAAAGGGGATCTGTTTCCTTATGATGAGCTACTTCTTAGGTGAGAGTAAAAAGGTGATACTTTCTTCTGTTTGTTCAGATGCTTTCGGGTCATCTACCGGAAGTCGGGGCAAGTGCATCTACATCTGAGCCATTGGGATGAGAATATGTGTAGTCGTATTCTTGTAACTTTAAACTCCATCGTACTGGACTTATTTCAAAATTTTAAGATAGCAAAAAGCATGATGTAAGAGAGTAAGACCGGGTATAATGCCGAAAGCTTCTAACTCAGCTACTGTATAAATATGCTCCAACTCTTTTTTTATCATTAACCTACACAATTATATTAATAGCTTGAATTGGAGTAGTTAATACACTAAGGTATTTATTGTGCAGTGCATATTTATTTTTGTTTTTACATAATTATATTTATTTGCATTATATGAGAAGGAATAGTTTCAAGCCGTCCAATTATCGTGTTTATGCAAAGTTCTGCATGCATACACGATAGTATGCAATTATCCATTGATGCGTTGTAACAATACTCTTCCTATGCCTTTAGCGGAAGTGTCAGAATGTAGCTCAATATATGCTCCAGGGGCATAGTATGCTAATACCAGTGGGAAAATTTAAGCAGTTTTAAGTGTGTACAAACTTGTTGATATTCCTCAGTTCAAATAAGTTGTTGCTCTTTCTAAATAAGATCATATAAAGGTTGGGGAATAGATGCAAATTTGAAATGAACCGCCGATAAACACCACAAATTCCTACATTTCTGCGGGCAATTTCTTTATTACTCTTAGTTTCTGTTGATCGTGTTCTAAACATTTTTCTGAAACCTCGAACCCTAAGCGTTTATTTAGCCTCATTGCAAAGATTCATTTTGCAGGCTTCAACTTAAAATTAGGTTCACCAACCTATGAAACACTGCTTCCAAAGAACTCAGAGTAAGAGTAACTCATTGAGGGTATTTGCAAACACTACAATGTCATCTAAATGCACCGGTGTTTTTTTTTTTTTTTTTTTTTTAATTTCAGGCCACCTAATGACGAATCGACAATATATTGAAAATGGCGAGGTGCGTTGTTTGAACCGAAAGATAAGCATTTAAACTCGTAATGACCATCCGGGGTAATGAATGCTGTATATCGCTTGCTGTCTTCTGCAACAGGTACCTGAAAATAAGCACTGAGTAAATTGTAGCATTATTTACAATCGGCGCCTCAACTGTAATTTAATATTCATATCTTAGCAAATATTATATTAATTTCAATGTTTTCAGCGAGGGTATAAATGTTTAGTTAATTATGCAAATACTGATGATAGCCGCAGTAGCTTATAACACTTTTAATTGCGTAAATAGTAAATAGTAGAGGTAGACAAAGATTTGTAAATTGGATTGTGGAAATAAATACTAATATAACATCTGTATACTTTTCATGTTACATGAGAGTAAAGGTAAAAGACGAATCCTGGCATTCAACGCTCAGTATTGAGGTTTTCCCAGCGTCAGTTAGCATAGATTTTTCGCTGTTTAATTTTGCCCGCAAGTTTTTAGCTCCCTTTCTATTCGAACCGGCCAATTATCCATGAGCATTTAACATTTTTAAATCCGGCCATTCTTTTGAGCATACATGGGTAGGCCCCGGAGGCTTAGTGTCAATATGTGGGTACTCAAGCCATGAGCTTGGGAGAGGAGATTTATGATCAGACGCGTAACTTGTATATCATGCGAGTGGAATGGATAGCCGCGTGATACCAAGATTTAATCCTGGAGTAACAAACAAGTAATAATGGATTGAAAGCGTCATTTTCTACGAGAAACTCATTCGATAGATGAATACTCAGCAAAGCCTTGCCGCGTCATGTGAATCAGCTGTTTAAGTGATTGTTTTCAAACCACGAAAGCTCGTGGTCATCAGAAGTACTTAGCTTGCCAGGACCTCGAGTCAGTTAACTACTTGTCCAATGGTTACGGACTTTCATTTTCCGAGACGAGCAATTGCTTCTTTGTTGACTTGGAATCAAATCAATAAATACACTTGTCTCACTCCATAATTTAGTGTGTTTATATTCTGAACGAACTTCCTGTCCCTTCCCGTTGAGTGAAGTGAACGAAGAAGGCGAAATCCTTGGGATCAGATAGTTGGTTAAAGCGACGGTATTAACCTCGAAAACTGAGTGACTTTCGTCGGAGACACCAAAGGAAACTCAAATCCCATAAAACGCTTACAAAGTACAAGGTGCAGTTCCATTTGGAATTAATAACTTATTATATTTTTCGATAGTCTACGTAAAACCAAATTCACCATTGTTTTTTCTAATAAGAACCACCGGAGATGCAAATGGGCTAGTGGAAACCCTAATGATTTGGGACCCTCCATTTCTTGTGCCTGAGCATTGATAATGTCTCGCTGTTTCTGTGAGACACGATAAGGTCTTTGTTTAATAGTTGGAGGATCATGGAGTTTAATTTAAATTTCATCAAAAAAGTTTTATGCAGCTCTTGTACGTTGTGGCTAATATATATCCATATTTTTTTGTAGCTTGGGTTAAAGCGACTTCATGAATGTGTACTATTGTTGTCTTAGAAGTGTGTACTTAAAATACAGCTGTCGTATTACAAATAGGGATGGTGATTTCAGTTTGATCAGTACACAGCACTGATGGTATATCAATTTGTTTCCGTCTGACGACTGCAAAAGAAATGGTATGTTTTAGGCAAAGACATATACATTAACTTGAGTTGTGCTAAAGGGCGGAAATCTTGCGTCCTGTATACACACACGCTGATAACCTGAGATGTTGAAGAGAGTCCATAAATAAATCAAATCTGTATACACTCAGCTTTTCCAGTTACATGTACGTTATTACGATACGGTTGTATTGTAACTTGGAGCGATGGAGTGTAATTAGGGGTCACCGATTTGTGTAATGCAATTGGACCTGATTTTGACGTTTGAAAATCAATTCTGAAACCCACTAGGTTGATACCGTTAAAGAAAATCCATTCCCAGTGTAAATCACAAGCAAAATCGAGTATAACTAAAAGTTTCTCAAAATGGTTATTCTCTAGCGTAAAGCTACATTTCATGTAAAAATTGACTTCAAGCAGCTTATTGCTTGCCTTGCGATATAAACAAAATTTTGGGTAATGGCATTAGAGGAGTATGTACATGATTCTCACTTACTATGCTAACAGCACTACCAGTATCAAACAAAACATTTCTATCATGTATTTTACCAGTTGACTGTACATTTGTGCACTGAATGGTAACGCCTTTATATCCATGTCTGTTATATCCCGATTGCAGAACCACGTTTGTGATGCGCGCACCGGCATTTGGGCATTCGTGTGTATATCTATAATTCAAAACTACATGTCCCGGTCTATTGCATTGAAAGCAAATAGGACATCCATTAATCGCAAATTCACTTCTTGGATGTTCCCCAGCGTTCTGATTATAATTCTTACTCTGTCCACGGCTAAGTCCAAAATTCGTGGTGAAAGTGTTGCGTCGTGAATTTGCTGCAAAGTGAAGACGAAGGGTATGTTGTCCTTGTTTTAATTATTTCACTTATTTAATTAAGGTGTCAATATTAGCAGTTAAAGTATCGAGTTGCTGGAATAAGTTGGAATTTTTTTAGAGAGATTAAAGAATGGGCTGCTGTGTGAACCTGCAAATCAACCCTTTGTTCAGTTAGATACCCAGCTGTTCCAATGTGACGAGCGTGTTGCTATATGAACATCTACAGTTTAAGGATTTGTTGTAAAATGTGTTCTAAAAGAGAAGGCTTCAAGCCCAGGAAATTTTGGCGAACTTGTTCCGTCGGTCGCATTTGAGCATTAACTTAATAACAAAGAGACAAAATATCATATATGTAATTTTAAGTGGATATATACATGTCCTGAAATCGGTGTCGAAGGCGAAATTCGAGGGTCTTCGTCCATTGCCAACTGCTGAAAGGGGTTGCCCTGGGCGACCTTCAGCTCTTCCCAGGAAATATTAGGATGCCTCTGTTCGAAAGTTTAATACCACATGGAGGCAGAATCCTTCAAATAGCGGAGCAAATACTATTTCATATGGACCTCCTCCTAAGCATTGGCTAAGCTACTGTTTCAAAATACCTTTGAAACAGTTTTGAACATTTTGATCTGATTTGCCATGGAAGAATCCTTTGATCTATGGAGGGTATGCAAAGGGGCGAGGTAGGGGTGGCAGTGGGTGGGATCTTAAAGGGTACTGTCGCCACGTCGTGGAGGAATGAACAAAATTTAGTCTGGAGATTCACAGCGTTCGGGCGTCAAGGGAGACTGTATAGTAGATGTTGAAGGTTGGGAATGAAGTTGATGAGTACTTATGTTCGACTGGGGTTTGAAATGGGATAGGTATTGTAGAAGTAGGTGACGTCCAGAACGAAGCCGAATTTTAGCCATGAATGAAAAAAATAAATTTAAGTCCTCTGAAATGGGGTGATCAACATCCACCCTCTGAACATAATATTTAACATATTGTTTAAGTACAAAAATATCACGAATTTCTATAGACAGAGGATAATTATTCGCATAAGTTTTGGAAATGTCCCTCAAATGAAGTATATACTAACAGCAAGCCAAGGAAAATCTAAAACCTAAATCTTTTGAAAATTAAGGAAATCTTATCACCAAGTTAACATCAGAGTCAATGATTCATATACTAATGAAAGAAAACGTGATTCCGGCGATCAACCACTATGTAACGTTCTAGATGTAGGGGTTCCTAAACTATTACATCGGGAGTCACAAGTAGAAGGAGAATTATGCTGATGTTCAAATATTCAAGTATGCATTCCATTTTAGTAACATTTTAAAATAAACCAATTAATGATTGATAAACAAAATATACAATGAGTATACTGAACAATAAAATAATGATAAATATAACATATTTAGGCAGGATGCGACTTACGAAGTAAATGATGAGCTCTTCCGGGGTTCCTGGGTTCGAACCATGTCTAACGCTACTTTATTGATATATATATATATATATATATATATATATAAAATCTAGAAATGTTTCTCAGAAAATAACAAAATTGCCCACAAAGGTATGTTAGCCTAACTCTTCCTTAAAATGCGTCATTCAGTCCACACTTTAAATGACTATATTACAGAAAATGATTAAACTTATACATGGTAAGCTGTATTGGACAATGTGAGGTTATCTTCCTAACATCTTATAGAAATATAATATTGAATTTTGAATTTGTATCAAATTGCCTTCATGCGTTACAATAGCACATCGGGAGAGTATATTTATCGCGGATAGGTTGCGTGAATTCTTTGCATTTTACAAATGTCTTTTTGTTCTTTTTGAGACAGAATCCACATTTAACTCTGTCGCTTGCCATGACTGCTCCAGATTTAACGGCAGGATCTTGTTCAACTATGTTTATTATCCTTTTTAACCTCATTCTAAGGTCCGTATGAATCCCTGAAGTAGGGATTCTTAGTACATATTAAGACTTGGTTAGTTTAAACACCGAAAACTTCAAATAACATCTACGTGTCATTTTGTCATCTATATTTGCACGGAAAAAGATATAGTAATTTATTCCAGCAATGTCCATTATAGTGTAAAATATTCGAAGAGACCATATAAAGTATATTCGCGCATCGTGACTTCCACATCTACTTCACCTTTTGTTAGCGAAAATCACAATCAATGGTTTCAACATTTTCCAGTGTTCTTGTCTATCTTATTGCTATCATGCATACTAAAATTCATAAAATGTCTCAAACTAGTGTAAGATAGTAAAGAAAATTTCTTTCTGCTCTTGTTCTAACGTCCTCAAACCGAAGAGCAAGTAATACATAGAAACAATTTTACCTTACTACCAGGTGAAAATACTTAGAAGTTCCATCATTTGAGCAATGATCCTCTATAAGCCGGTTTGACGATTTCATGAACCCTATGAAGCACAACAGTTCAGAAAGAACGTTTATTTCATAACTATTGTACATAAAACATCTCGAAGATGACTGTATTTTGAACGAATTTGTTCTCAAGTGGTAAATTTGTGTATGCTACGATGTTTTGATAAGTGAATGAAAGTTTTATTCATATTATTTTCGAAAATTCAGATGGAAGTTAACTTATTGCTAATATCATCTATTAAAGAATTTGTGCCTTATTATCAAAAGTTGCATATTGAGAAGTCATTTTCAAGCATGAAAGTATTCGTTGCACTCGCACAGCAGACTGAAAAATGTTGGTCGCGGGTTAGCGTGGTGCCCAAAGATAGAGCACAGATAGAGCACGTAACAATTATTTAATGGCCGGGAGTTGTTACTTTACAGTGGAAGAGTGCAGACGTGTTTTTTATTCCGCCCGAATGCTCCGCAGCCAGCAGCAATTGTTAACAATGGCTACCTTGAAAAGAGTTTTGGAGGACCTGAAGAAGTAAGTCAAGAAATGTTTTAAAGTTAACCGAGAAAAACATGAAAAACTGATTTTGAAGGCTAATTCTGGAGACCAAATTGGATTACATGTAAAACCATTCACGAAGAAACGATTTAATCATACATGGTGTGCCACATGAGAACTGACAAGAGACGGAAGATAAGGTATTACAATTAGGAATGCAGCTACAAAACGTGAACATCGCGGTAGGCAGAACTGGTAATAATAGGCCTATAGTCTGCAAGCTGTTCTCATGTAAAATTAAAGAACAACTTTTAAGAAATGGCAGATATCTTCATGACATGGGTTTCGCCATCGGAGGGAACTTCAGTGAGAATATACGACATGAGCGGGGGTTTCTAAGACTGCACATGATGGAGGCGCCGTAGCAGATATGTCATGCTTTGTACGCTTTAATAAGCTGTACATCGACGGAAGCACAGAAGAAATGGAGCAGATCGATAAACTGTCGCAATAGGAGGAAGGCGATAACGGGATCGGATAGGCACCAAGCAGTTGCAACGGAGCGAAAGGTGAAGTCACGCTGCAGACTGAGATCGGCCGTTGAGGGGAACGAAGGAGCAGCACCGAGGCAGGGCAAGAAATTCTTGTTAAGTATACCAGCTGCAAGCGGATCCAGAGAAGTAAGAAACAGTGACATGCCGGCAAAGAATAGGTAGGAGGAATTAGGAAAAATCTGCCCCATGACGATTGGCCTATGGAATGTGTGAAGTTCTAAAGAAAAAACTTGCCCTTGTAAATGGTGTAGGCATTATGGAAATAACAGAAACCTGATTAAAATACAGTGAAAGATAACTATTAGTGGCTTCAAAAGGCTAATTGAGGATAGTGAAACAAGGGGCTTAAGAGGCAGATATCCGGGGGGCATAACAGCATATTTTAAAGAAGAATGTGAGATCAAAAGCTTAATATTAAATTAAGTGGAGATATTGCCGTATATTGCCAACTAAGTAATTTGGAATTATACATATTAGTTTTATATCGTTAGCCAGTTATATATAGCTTATATGCTTTGGGGGGGGGGATTTGATAGGCACCATTTCAGAAATTCAAGACTCATATCCGCATTCAGATTTGGTAGTATTTGTGGATTTTAATGCCAGATTCAGATGGGAAAACATAACTATAGAACATAGGGAAAATAACTGTAGGAAAAGAGTGCGATATAAAAACGAAGCAATAATAAACGCGAACGGGAAGGAGTTACTATCCTTTGGCAATGCCTTTCAGCTGGAAGTTATTAATTGTAAATATGGGTCAGATGCGGCAGGAGAATTAACATTTTTAAATTGCAGCAGTGGAAGCATTATTGATTATATATTACGTTCACAGGAGATATTCGATTTTATAGAGTACTTCCAAATTGTAAACAGAGTGAAATAGCACCATTTACTCATCTTGTTCATGTCAAATCAGCATCTAACCTCAGTAAATAGTGCAAGGGCAGTTAATGACATATCTGGTCATTGTTGTTGCTATACCGAAGAATCCCAGAAAGAATGTAATAATTTGTGGGAATGTTGCGAGACTCAGCATGGGGGGGGGGGGAGACAGCGGGGCAGATATTGTGAGAAGTTTGACAGAAAGCATACAATTAGCAGGTAGATGTGTAAAAATCCGCAATAATGCAAGTAAATGTTATACAAATGTAGGATGGTACAACATACAATGTAAACAAGCGACGAAAAAAGCTGGGACAGCGCTTAAGACTTACAGAAGGGAGACGAGGAATTCTTACGACCAATTAAGGAAAAATATAAATACACAGTAGAAAGTGCCAAATGTGAATGGAAAAACAAAGTGGCGGGGATCTTAGAACTGCAGCCTATCAGAGGGACAGATAAACGTGGAATTTGGTCAGAAAAATTGAAGTATAAAAATGAGGTCAAATATACATCGAAGTCAAAAGGTGGTTTGCATATTTTAATACATGTATGGTTGAAATGGAGGGGAGTAGTGGGGGGAGGATCGCGACTGTCTCTTAGAGAGCAGCGTTTTTTCCTCCTGTACCAACACTAGACGCAGAAATAACGGATAACGAAATTACATAGCGATTAAAACCTATAAAATTGGAAAACATTCGAAATGGAAGGAATTTCAGCTGAATTCATAAAATTCTCTTTGGTAGTATCGGAAGTAACAGACGTCCTGTGAATCGCATTTAATAAATTATTTTATGGAAGGATATATAGAGGCACAGTCAATGGCGATATTCCAAGTCAAGGGTAACCTACGCGCATAGGGACATATCACTATAATCTGTGTTAAGCAAAGTGATATAAATTTAGAAATATATCGGGGTAAATTATGCAGCGTATTTATTGATTTGAAAATAACCTTCGACCGTGTTCAGAGAGATACTTTGTGGGTAAAAGTGTGTCAAAAAGTGTAAAGATAGACCAAAACAGTAAATTGGAATATAAATTAGTGGAGAATTTTGTCAGAGAAATATTTCCGTTATTGCTTAATATATTTATAAATGATATCACGAATGTTAAATTAGCGGAGGAAGCGAATGCCCTAGAATTTGACGGTTCTTGTATCCCTGTACTTTTGTATTCTGTGTATCTAATTCTTTTATCTCTAAAAAGTGATGGTTTGCAGAAAAACTAAATCGAAGAATTTTGAAAATATGGCAGAGATGAAAAATCGTCCTACAGGGGGCAAGAAATACAAAATGCTAAAAAAGAATATGTAGTAGTAACCTTTTATATGAGTGAAGAATGGAATAAGCCCCTATCTGTTATTAATTATAAAACAGGAGACCAACTAAATGAGTTACTATGTGTTCTGACTTGCGTTCTAGATATAACAGTAGATACACTAGAGAGAATGTGCACTGCTATGATTAAGTCTATTCTGCTATATGGAAGTGAAATATGGGGATGGGGGAAAGCGGAAATGTAAATAAAATTCAAGTCGATTTTTGAAAAAGAGTTCTTGGGCTCTTTAAAGGAACGTCAAGGATCAGAGGGAGGAGGGTTGACATGAAGATACGATTAAAATGAGGACGGTGAAATAATGGCTTAGGCTAATGCATGGAGACCTGTCATCACTTGTGCTATAGACACAAGATGCAAAATATAACACCAATGTTTTGGGCTGCAGAGATGGAAAGAGGACTCGAAATAATTAGCCTGGGTCCAATATGGATGGCAACGAGGCAATAAAAATAATAAAACTGTACGGAAGAAGGTTAAAACGAGGCTAGAGGATATCAGTAAGCAGGAATTTGAGGGTCTCCTTGAGCATATCAAATGAAATGAAATTACCCTGGAGTAAACAGGTGCACGTGCTTTTTCTAGAGAGAAAGCCGAGTTCAGCTTTACACTGGGAGTTTGAAAAGCTTAATAATAAAAAAAAAAGGATTGTTCTGGTAAGAGAATCTGAACATTTTATGGAGGGGAGGAGTAATGGATACATATTCTGGCAGAATGTATTCACCAGGAACATCTGATAAATATGATTTTCCTAGAAAACTATTTTACGGCAATTAGAGGTCGATTGGCAAGCTTGGATATGTTTACGAACCATGCTAATTGGTTGGAATACAGACAATTTCCTACCCAAAGTGCGTGAAGCAATTTATTTCTGTTACAATGCAATAAGTAGTTTAAATGTACAAACTATGTATTACGCTTCATTTCATTTATCTGTAAATACCGAATTCGTATTTGAAAAATAAAAACATATTATTATTCTTATTTTTATTATTATTTGTTCCTTTTCAAATCGTGCATAATATTTAAGCATATTTGTAGTACGACACATGCATGAAAGGTATTGGTAATAGGCTTATAGAGTTGTATAATAATAATAATAATAATAATAATAATAATAATAATAATAATAATAATGATACACCTACTGCTGCTACTACTATTACTATCACTACTACTACTACTACTACTACTACTACTACTACTATTACTATCACTACCACTATTACTACTATTACTATCACTGCCACTACTACTACTATTACTATTACTACCACTACCACTACTACTACTATTACTATCACTACCACTACTACTACTACTACTACTACTATCACTACCACTACTACTATCATTACCGCTACTACTATTACTATTACTATCACTACCACTACTATTATTACTATCCCTACCACTACTACTACTACTGCTATTACTATTACTATCACTACCACTACCACTACTACTATCACTACCACTACTCTATCACTACCACTACCACTATCACTACCACTACCACTACCACTACTACTACTACTACTACTACTACTACTACTACTACTATCACTACCACTACTACTACTATCACTACCACTACTCTATCACTGCCACTACAACTATCACTACCACTACTACTACTATTACTATCACTACCACTACTACTACTACTACTACTACTACTACTACTACTACTACTACTACTACTACTACTACTATTACTACTACTACTACTACTACTACTACTACTGTTGTTAATACTAAAACTTAATTACAAATAACCAGATGTTGGACCTTCATCCACATCCCTTCACGCGTAATCTTAATAATGAGACAGGAAGTTAGCATCAAAAGTGTTTACCAAGTGCGCTCCATTTATATTTTATCAATTTCTATGAAGATAGCGCTGCGCTCATCCCGCGACCAACAATGGTTGACTTTTGCATTTAAATTCCTGAATTAGACATTTAAATTAGAAACAATAAGTTATTAAATAATTTTTACTGAAAATTCGAAACATTTGCAGAAATAATATTAAAATAATTATGTCAAATATTAACAACTTCTATTTTGTAATTAAAATTATAAAGCTTTCATCATATAAGTATATCATAGATCAATAATAAGCAAATATATCGAATCACATGAACGATTATAATTTCAAGTATATATTTGGTGCATTCTCCAATATTTAAAGATGGAAACTTTTAACTCTAAAAGTGTAAATATATTTTGAAGTAAAACGATTTTACTTTCAAACAGTATGGATCACAATATCTGAATTACGGCCATCACCTGTATCTTTGTACGTTCCTGGGTGTCAATAAAAATTACAGACTAAGAAAATTTAATCCATCACATTTCGCTGGGCAGGGAGTCAAATCTTTGAACATCTCTCCTGCAAAATTTACCCCTGTTTAGTAAGTACTTTTTTACCTTAAGGTCACAAATTTGTCGTAGAATACGAAACTGTTTCACATTTTACAACGCCATAGTAATCACTGTTAAAATGGAAGAAGTAGTTTTGTGTGAAGTGCCCAAAATATGATTGATTTGATGTTAATATTGTGACTCTACTAGATACAGTATATTCTAGCTGACCCAAACTCATAAAACTGTGAGTTTATACTGTGTGTAAAATTATCTCCAGCAGGCAAAATGCATGCTCTACAACCATGAGTGTAAATTTTGCAAACATATAAATCTCTGATGACATATTTTTCATTTTTTGCAGTTTCAGAGACTACTGTTATACATATGGAAGGCAAGTTTAAACAGCTGATTTGTTACAAATGTCATTGCACTAAAGTGTAGATTGATAATGGATATATAGTTCATTAACTTATATTTACACTTCAGTATGTGCTATTGAATAAGAATGTCTAGTTTCAGTTTTTGTTTACATAAAATTATTTTACCGTTTGACTGTATTCAGACGGAAATGCTCTGAAATACTTCTCGATTGGACCTAAATTCTCTCCAGTTATGAAATATTCGATTAGGTTAAGGGTTTCATCATTTCAGCCGTACTCAAAGGCTAATCGTTTGTGCCTAAGACTCCGATGGATTCACTTCTGGGAGGAAGGGATGAGGTGAGTGAACATCCGAGCGGACAAAATCTAGGGGGGTGTCCTTAACGTTTCCAGATCCCGAAGCATCCCGAAGTCAGCGGAGCCCTCATTCAAGGAATTGGAGCCCTTTTGAACGGCCGTTTTCACAGCAGATGCCGGGGCTGAAACCTTTCCAAAGCACTTAGGTGCCAGCCACACTTCTTCTGGCACTTTCTATCCTACAGCAAGACCAATGGATTGAAATGAGAAGAAATTGGATGGTAGAAAATTCGCATAAGCAGTAAAGAGAGAGAGAGAGAGAGTGAGAGAGAGAGAGAGAGAGAGAACTAACAGCTTGGCCGGACCCAAGTGATTTGACCTCCCGAGTGCCAGTTCCAATCGTTTCCACCTGAACCGCCCCTCTTGTTTTTTATGAAATTTATGTGTAGCATACACACCAAGAAAAAGTCATTTTAGTTCCATTATAAACATGATTCTGTATGTAAAAATTAAGCAAAAATAAATAGCCCATTAGAGGTCCTTTTAAAAAATTGGTAAAGCAGAAAGTGGCTATTTGATTAAGCCATTAATATTGCATACCTTTGTGACGACGAATAAAATACACTAATGATAATGGAAAAAAGCTTGGAATTCTTCGACGCATTCAGTTATCCACTTATCACCACTATGTTTTATGGAAAACTCCGGAATAAAACTCGCCTATGCAGCTTATGGGAATGAATCACAAATCTAAAATACACGCACTGATATGTAGCTCTAACACAAGATTCGCAAATATTATTTTTTATATTCTGTTTACCTTGGTTGATTCCAGCTGACGAATTTTAAAAACTTCTACACAGAACTAGGCCAACCTGGGTACCTCAGTTGGTGATTAAATCTATAATGTCATAGTCACACTGGAAACCTATAAGTTTTTATCTCGAAAGAAATTGATTCTGTAAATATCTTTAACTAATTATAACCATCATCTTTCAGGTAAAGCGGTTAATACTTCCTTTTATCTCCATAATCATGGCTGGTGGCCATGATGAACCGACTAATCCTCAGGATTCATATGCACTAAAATTGATTAAAATATGGACATATGGATATATAAATATACAAAATACCTATGTGTTTATACGTGTAATTATACTTTTAAATGAGGACTAAATATGAATAGTATAAAGTAAAAAATATAAGTTCAGTCACTAAGAGTACATTTTATTTCTTTTTAGGACCTGTGGAAATATATCAAATTAACACCATTTAACTATTCATACTACTATTCAGTTCACTTTCAGCATATTTTAAGTAACTAATTCATTCCGATACTGGTACAGTATGCCATAAAATGTTGATTTACATTTTATAACGTGCAGCTTCTCCATTACTCCTCAAACGTGATCTGTACTCACTGAAGCTTTGCTCTACTTGACATATAACTGTACCCCGGAGACAATGTACACTATATCAAAATGTTACAATTTTCAGATTTGTACATGTGGTAACCTATGTTTTTTGTTATTTCTAGTGGTATATATAGGCAATAGACAATAACGAAGGAAATAATAAGTTGAAAATAGTGTTATGTTCATTTCAGTGTAAAGGAAATAATAGTTAAAATGGCGTTATGTTCAGTTCCTTGCAAAAGAAAAAGGCATCGACAGGACAACTCATATACCTCTGACTAAACGTGGATTTCCTCTTCTTCACAACACTATGTCGGTCGCATCAAAAGCGAGACATCCAAATTTGTGGGGACTACGAGAATATTAAGATTATGTAAAGTAATATTTCTGATTACATTTTGTATTGCCAACATGATTGTTATTGCAACCTTGAAGAAGGAAAAGCCCCGGTGAGTTGGTAGAACGAGTTCAAAGATGTAGCACGCGCTAAGTAACAATACGACGCAGTGATTGTATATAATATTAACAATCAAATTAATTTCTTTTCAACCTACGATAGCTACTGCAGAAAGGAAAAAACACGTTCTTAGTTCTACACGAAAACATTGAGAAAAATTTACGTTTTCCATTTATGATTCTGTGCGTAAAATGGCACTGAACCTCAGCATGTGACTAAAGCTGTGCAAATGCATTTAATAAGAAATTGAATTTATGTTTCAAATTAATTGTAGATACTTCTGATACCTGCGATTCTTTTATGGCAAAAATGAAAGGCAATTTGATTCGGTAGGAAAGGGACGACGTAAAAAGTGCTAATATATAATGTGAATCTTTCAAAGTTTAAAACATTGATGGTATGAAAAGCCGGGAAACACAAATAGCAAAGAATAATCCAATGCATGAAGTTGTGCCAACAGAAGTGTTTTCCCACTCCTCTTTTGAGTACCAGTGCAAGTTTCTACGAACAAAACTTTGGATTCTCTCTTTTACAATGTCTGATCCCTTTTATATTTCTGTTTATTGTATAATGTGGAATGAGTCCAACGGGGGCCAAGATGGCAACGAATTAGCTTCAGCTATATTAAAATGGGTTAGTTGTACCATACCAAATTCAGATTAGAACAAAATAACTATATGGACTGATAACTGTTATGCTCAAGATAAAAATGTATCAATGATAATGTGTTTGTTTTGCATTGTATCAAAGTATCCTGAAATAAAAGTCACAGCGCAGAGGTTCTTGCTCAAAGAAAATATACTATAATTGGAAAAAAGGAAAAAAAATTATAGTTATTCAAATCCCTTAGGACTGGCGGCAGTTGGTTCGTTAATACTTGAATAGACATAATGTATACAACATTTAGTTGCAGTACTTCAAGTGTTTTAAAATGTTTCAGTCTTTACCTCATACATCATCATTTATATTCCTAAAGTAACTATTAGTTAGCAACTTTCCTTCCTTCCAACATATTTTCAATTACAAGTTCGCCAAGAAAGTTTCAATGTACTTTACTTAAAGATAACTTTGAAAGAAGATTTTGATTTTCTAGAAGCGAATCTAAAATGAATAATGTAAAAGATTTAAAGCTTCTAGTAAACCTGAAAATAATTAGTAAAACAACCACACCGACCTCTAAGGAGAAATTAAATGACATTATGTCATTTCCCCCATATGTACCATAAGAGTGCATGCCTTTCACAGAAACCTTAAATGCGCTAAAGAAGATGATTCAGGTGTACATTAAAAGTTGTCAGGTTTACGAGCATGTAAAATTCTTTCTTATATTGTTAAGGGTGTTCTAAAGAAAACATTTATTCACGTTTCTGAAGTGAATTATAATACATTTCAGTGAGAGCGCATTTTAGCATTAATATTTTCTCATTTAAAATAAAACAACGCTGTTGTTATTTTATCAATATTCAATGAATTTCTTCATTCTGTTGCAAACATTTCCACATACAATATTTGTGTTATAAGAAAATTAATATTGCGAGCTATTAATAAGCAATTCATTTTAATCCCAAGCTTATGCATCTATTTCCATCATCGTCATAAACTTCATAAGATTTGAAAGGATAATTTACTAAAATAAGGAGCAACAAATTATCAGATATGTAGTAAAAATAAACTTTATTTTGGGTGTTTTACACACTGTCACTTTTGAATTGCATTTTTCAGAGACACGGAAAATCAAGTCTATTTACGTCCATTATTAAACTTTTACAATAGCATGTGCGAATTAAGAAATGCGCTTGATTTTAACCGCAAAATAATAGTAATAGAACACCAACATAAAGTGTAACTAGCAAAAAAACTCTTTGTTTAGCTCTCCTAAAAAAAGACACTTTTGTGACAGAGAGTACTTCCTCCGGGGTAAAGATATAGAGAAAATTATTGTGAACGTATTTGGCTCTACGTGTGAGCAGTTTCTACCCCAAGAGAACCAACAAAGAACTGTTTGACAGTACATATTTTTAAGTATAAAATGTAATTGTTTATAAATTCGAATTCACATTTAATGAGCAGACAAAAAAAAAAAAAAAAAAAAAAAAGGTGTCAAGCCTTTAAACCTACTCTAGAATTTCAGAAGAACATTTATTTAATTAATATATGAATGGCGAAAAAGACCACTGAGTGGTATCCACACATTAATGGCTGTTCATTCACTTCCAAGTTATTAACCTACCGACAATACTTTCATGAATTTTCATTATCAATTGAGATTCATAAGAAATGCCGGGATTAAATAGAATGGAGAACCAAGCAATAGCAAAATAACATTTTATTTTTTGGGAATGGAACCAAACTCTTTTGAGAAATGGCCTCTAGCAACTCGTGTTGCTAGGGCGCAGTGGCAACAAAAATCCCTCCCAAGTCTCCCGCGCCATCCATCACAATACGCTAACCACTGCCGACACACCGGGTTTGCAACATTTGGCAGCCAGTCTGTCCCTTTGGATAGAGGGACACATAGACAGATGAATGGACATACCGAGTAGCGCAGAGAATCGAAGCGGTGCACGAAATCCATCAAATTGACACGTGGTAGACCCCGACGTGACCATGGTGCGGTGTGCTTGCAGAATGCGGAGATGGGTTAGGTGCAGCGAACAGATGCTGGTTAAATTACGGCTGATGATCAAGTTAATGGGAGTGATGAATAGGTTGATAGGATGTATATGTACTGACCGGTACTACCTACATAACGAAGATGGGGTAGGGGATTGCCTTTAGTTCCGACGGTCGGAGCCATCGTCAACCGCTTCCGGTCTCGCCGCATAGATCCTATAGTATAGTCACTCTCATTATGTACATTGTTCTCACTTTTGATCCGGTGAGTCCATTGTGTAAATTTCCGTGTACTTTCTTACAGATCCAGGAGTATAACGCGTTGCTGGAATGGCTTACAAGCACATTATATCACATAATTTTCCTGTAGAATTCCCCCTTTAAAGTGAAAAGTGTATTGATTTTTTTTTTGTGGCTATGTAGAAAAATTTGGGCCTTTTTTTTACTACTTTATCCAGGCTGGAACTCTTTACCTTAGAAAATCACTGACAGTTTCAGCTATAGTGAACATAAGCGTGTCTATATTATTTAATTCTGTACACGTATCTACACTGTGTACTTAAAACAATTTTTATATAATGAGCTCTTTTATACTAGCACAAGTCAATACATTTTAGATAGAACATTACAGGCCCCAAATGTAGCATTGTTTTTCCCAAAGAGTGTTATACGATTACATGTACACAAACACACAATGACAGCTGTAATTACAGAAAAAAACTAAAAAATTTACTTCTGGCGATATCACTATTATTGCTGCTGTTAGTAGTACTAAGAATTGCAATAATGTTAGTTATATTATCTCTACCGATATTACTACTACTACTACTACTACTACTACTACTACTACTACTACTACTACTACTACTACTACTACTACTACTACTACTACTACTGCTACTGCTACTACTACTACTACTACTAATAATAATAATAATAATAATAATAATAAAAAATACTTAAATGAATGAAGAAATATTATTAAAGTGGAAAACATTATTATTATTTCAGTTGGGTATTTCCAGTTTTTATTTTTTTATGCATTATATTACTGTACTTCTATTTTCTGTTAGTTATTTTATCCTTAGAAACACCTTTCTATGCTTATAAATAGTAGAATTTATTATTTGTTTTGGATGATTTGAAACCATTTGGGTATCATAGTCATAACAATTAATGTATTAAGGTAAATTTAAAATAAAAGAGTGAAATACGAGGCTAGGTCCACAAGTTTCCGGCCTCGCCGATAAGGATTATCGCCTTCACAAATTGTTTATCTGTTCCGTAAACAATTGCAGCTGTAACTTCCTCTCCGCTGTGTTCAGTCGTTTAGATATAGTTGCATAAAAAGGCTATGTGTAGAAGATTGTGACATGTTCAAAATGGAGTTTCGAGTTGTTATTGAAGTTCTTCACAAAAGAAGGACTCACTCCGAATGAAATTATGCAGCGATTAGACGGTGTATATGTGGAAGCATCCCCCTTATATTCTACCGTAAAAGAATGGGCCAAACCTTTTCGAATGGGTCGAGAAAGCATTGAAGACGAAGAGTATGCAGGTCGACCCTTGTAGGTGCTCACTCATGAAAACATCTCTCTTGTGGAAGAAGAAATTATGGAAGACCGGCGACTCAAAGTTACAGAAATAGCAGCATGGTTGGGCCTTTCTAAAACAATAGTTCTTGGAATTATTCATGAATATTTAAACATAAATAAGGTTAACGCAAGATGGGTGCCTAGAATTCTTTCCTCTGTCCAAAAGCAGCAACGAGTCATCCTTGTGAGGCATTTTTAGAGCTCTGCGGTGGCAACGAGAGAGAAGTTCTGCAAACCATTGAACAGGAGATGAAACTATGGTCCTCTACTATAACCCGTTGTCCAAAAGAGAATCAATGGAGTGGCGTATATCTGGCGAAGCACCGCCTCTAAAGGCCAAAGTCGCTCAGTCAACCAAGAAAATCATGGCCACATTCTTTTGGGACTGTGAGGGAATTGACTTCAAGGATAGGAACACCACAGTAAATGGGGAGCACTATGCTGGCCTACTACACAGGCATCTAAGAGAAAAGGCGAGGAATGCTGAGTGGTGGTGTGCGCCTTCTTTACGACAACGCGCCTGTACACACAGCTCTTGTTGCAAAGGAATCTGTGAAGAAATGCGTCTTCAAGGAAATCGACCACCCACCCTACAACCTAGATCTAGCTCCCAATTAATAATCCCTCCTCTCAAAATTCAAGAAGGGTCTTCGATGAAAGAAATTTAAGTGGACGAAGAAGTGATGGCTGTTGTTTATGCCCATTTTGCAGACAAGACTGTTGACTATTTTGGGGGGGGGATTGAAATATCAATTCAAAGATGTGATAAGTGTATTGCAATAAAGCGTAACTATATTGAAAAGTGAAAAATAGTTTTGTCTTATCATACTTAGAAAATGATTAGGCCAGAAACTTATGGACTTTACCCTCGTTTGTTCATAAAAAGGACGGACCATAAGACTTAATTCCTATGGTAGAAGAATATTTAAAATGAGAATGATGATTTATTAAGTTTTCCTGTTCGAGAATTCTAATTTAAAACCTCGTTTTTTTTATGAGCGTGGTAGCAGGAATAAGAGTTCTTCCACTTGTGTATTGACGCTCTCTGCCAATAAAGGAACAATAGAAGCATCCTCATTGGAAATTGCTGTTCTTATACATTTATTCTCCCTGAGTTGATCAAGCAAATTCTGTTCTGTTCTGTTTCATATCTCAATATGCACCCATTTCCAGGTAATTACCAGGTTTTGTGTGCTGATTCAGAATTTTTTTACAAATGAACCTCCCGCGTGTGCGCAATTCAACGACGGCTTATAGCAGAAAGTTATTTTTGCCATTGTTTCTAACGTCTAAAGGAAACGTAAATATTTACTTTTCTAGTTGCAATGCCTTACAGTGTGAAAGGATCGATTTGTGGTCAGACATATTGTATGATTTTATTTTCCTACAATTGAGTGTCTGAATTAGCACAAATGAATAACAAAAGCACATGATTTTCTACATTTAAGTGTATTGCATTATTGCAATAGTTCCTTGTACTATCGGTTTAAAAGTCTGGTACTTTAAGTTGAGCAAAGAAAATTTAATATTGTGGCGCAACATTTATCGCAATATTGGCATAAAAACTAATCCATAGCGTGTATTTTCTTTAATCGCCTTTTTTATTGTGCTCTATTGATTGAACCTGAAGTTAGGAGCAAAATGGATCTGTTTATATATACCATTCTGATTTTATACCTTCAAAAACAATAGTTATTTCACATTTATGATTTAACTGATTGAAACTTGTGTTCACAATATTTTAATATTACTATTGCATTAAACGATTGGAATTTATTCTGCATTATTTTGAAATTTTAAATAAATGTTATATTCGCATTAACAATCATCAACTTATTAGTGCCTAGGTTATTTTTGAGTTCCAAATAAGAGGGAAAGGGGCGGCAAATTGATAGGTTGGCAGCAATTCGTACCCTGTTGGAGGCTTTTGCGGCTAACTGTATGAACTCTTACAGCATGAGGGAAATTGCTATAATAGATAAAATGCTTTACCCATTCAGAGTCCGCCGTAGATGAATACAATACCCAGTAAACCAGGCTAAAATGTTTACATTATGATATGCAAAAAGGTTTTACTGTAGTAACCTGAAGTTTTATTGCGTTATGCAACCAGAAGGGCAATAGCTCATGCTTCTGAGGACATAGTGAAGAGATTTGTAGTTCAATAGAAAATTGTAAGGGAAAGCGAACAACTGACAATTGGTACCCAAGTTAACCCTTTTTGGATATTTGCTGCAGAAGAAAATCATCTGCATTGGAACAATGGGGAAGAATAGACGAGAAATAAAAGAGACATTGAGAATCGTTGTTAGGATTTCAGAAGGATAACACTTTACATTTACTGGCTCTATTTTTCACATCAGAGAAAATTGCAGACATCAATTCACAGATATTTTCCTCTATGAAGGAAGGAGGTAGCTTCAAGAAGACTCATTTATCTCAACCAGCTACCATGAAAGAACAGCTCATGTCCCGAGCAAAACTCAAATCTTTGCCACTCGATCTCACAGTATGTCTTAACACTGTTCTATGTTGTATCATCAGCTTCTGAAGATCAGATCCGTGAACCTTCGAAGAAACGAGAGATGTGCATCTTATGTGGACATCAAAGAAATTTATCCACTTCAGTTAAATGTGATAAATGCAAACAATTTTTCGCAAATAGCACACAATAAGGTAAGTTGCTGTGAAATGGGTGTTGAAAGAGAACACTTTTTAGAATAATGGGACAAACTGGTGCCATCAAGAACTCATGTAACTAAATTTGTTGTTTTAGTATCTTACAACAATGCATATAACTGGTTTCTTTCAATGTATTCCCAAACTTTCCCAGAAACATCTTGTTATTACATAAAAACTTCCATGTTGTAAACTTGTTATATGCAAATACTGAAAAACATTCCCAGCATTCGATAAAATCGAGACATCCGGTGAACATCCGGATATATCACAAGAGTCTATGCTAAGACTAATTCAGATGTCAAAGTTTTCAAAAACCAAACGGTATAGAATTCTAAATTTGAGACCGGCACTTTCAAAAACAGCAGTTAAAAGATCATTCCTATTTTGTCGGGGATCACAGCTGTATGATGCTGTATTTGATTATGTGTTTCGTAAATTCAACTTGTTTTGTAAAATTGGGGATGTACAGTGTACAGATACAATTACCCTTGAAAGCTATTGGCGCGTTGTTGCATTATTAAATAATTATTCCTAAAATTAGAACCTTTATACAGCAAAATACTAAAATAAAGTTAATCTACAAGGAAGTGACTATGGCTGGTCAATGGGTTGCTTCATTTATTTCATTTTTACACTCTTTACATCAGTAAGCTTGAGTAAATGTATTAAAATATATGCATTTAATTTCTTGAAAAACAGTGCATTTATTTGTTTGAAACAATACAAATTTTAGTGATAGCAGTTTTAGATGCAGTATAAACTACTTTGACTATCTCTTGATTTATCAGAAATTTCATAAGCTTTGTATCCTAAACTTTGCATATGAATACTGTGTATCGTTATTTGGCACCTCATCTCTCTGAGATGCCTTTAACATTGTTTGAGATTGGACACATTGTTCGTTTAGTCATTATTTATTTAGCACTTTCCAGGCGCCAATTCAATGGTACGCATAGAAACTTCACAAATCAACGTGAAAATAATCATTCATCTTCATGTACGATTGAGCTCCAGCTATATCAGTATCCTTGCCAAAAGTACTCAAAGCAAAGGTTTCCTTGGAAGGGAATATCTAATGGTGAATCAAATATCTCGCGTCCAAGTTAAGCTGCTTTAAACCCATTGAATTTCTACTTGGAATATTATAATGTTTTCTGATGGCTGAAGTGGAATCCCTCCCCAATCGATCACGACAGAATTTTACAAAATGCATGCGAGGAGTATTTGATTTATTTATGGACGCTATTTAACATCTCAGGTCATCAGCGTTGCGAGGAGTATGGAATTGACTTTGCGATGCAATGAGACGAAAATGCAAGGTTGTATTCAGGCAAGAGGTCGCGTACTTGCTGTGAGGCAATGCAAAGAATTGAGTGTCATATACAGACCTTAAAACACTTAGTAAACTTTTCCGCACCATATATAATACCACTTATTGCTGTCTGAAACTAATCCTTAATAATTTTCAGCGTCCTATCTGTATGATACATTTTTCGCAGAACCATTAAACTGCACAAATCATATCACAAATAACTTATCATTCCCCGCACTCTTAAAGTTTGGAAACTCCTGTGTCTAATTAATTTTTGTAGTAACAACAAAGAAAAAACGGACACATACACACAAATTATAATTTGGTTAGCTGACATGTGAGATTAAACTCAGAACCTCCCGCATGTCAGGCTGATATTTACTCCTAAACAACTTATTTCCTTTATTTATTTATTAGCCATTAATAGAGTGACATAATAATAAGGTATTCTGAAATGTATTTTAAGAGCCATTATAAGGTTTATGCTAGAACATTAGTCATTTTAACTTCTTGTGTTTAGACGTTATTTTATACTGTTTGAAGGTATGGATCAAAAATGCTTCTTGGGCTAGCTGTAAAATTGCAAGTCTTTAACTTCTGTATTATGTATGCATTATATAAACATAATATAATAACGAGCTCAGATTATTCACTTTTATAGTACGCTGTGCGCATTATATCGACATTATTTTTTCAGGACTTAGTTTATATAGCGGTGTTAAAGAATGGATAATCAGCAGGATTCACAATTTTGAACATACTTCAGAAGAGCTCCTGTTTTAATTGAATTAGTTACTACTGCGCTAAACAGAATAGATAAAGGGAATTATATTCTATCTCGGGCACTACCAGAGCTGATAATGATTATCCTAATGCATATCTATGTAAGGGATGTTTTCTTGGCACAATACCCTAGTATGACCTAGAATAGCATTGCCGTAAATGTATTTCCATGTGCAAACATTCGTTAAATACTACCAGATTTGCTTTATCTTTAATACAATTATAATGTTCAAACGTTCCTTAATTGTAAGCGTTCAACTTTCCGCCAAATACTATATTACAGATCTGTCATTCAAATGGATAAGTTATGCTGCAAACGAGTCAAGGGTTCATTGGTTTCTAAAGCTACTTACTGAATAATACTTTTTAAGAATAAGGGAAATCACCGTTAGTGTTTTTGCCAGTCCCAAATGTGTGAGTATCTTAACAACTGAAGGCCCGCCGGTTGACACACATTAGTGTTTCAGCGCGACTACGGATACACAAGCTGCTTTTTTTTTTTTCATGAGCGGGAGGTCCGGGGTTCGAATCCCACCAGGACCGTCCTCCCTGAATGGTTTTTTTTTTTTTTTTTTTTTTTTTTGCAGATTTTCCTCAGTCCTCATTACTGGCAAATGCCGGGGAGGTACCCTAAACTTACAACTGGAACACTTCCTTCCTTAAAAAAAATCCTTCCCAATTTATCATTTCATCTCATGTATCATCAGGTGTCCCCGGCCTATGGTGCCTCAGTAGTAAAAACGGGCGTTAAACACTACTCAAAAAGCCTACCATTGTTGGAACAGGATTCGTTATGTCGGTTTTGGCCCATTAGCACTTTTTGGACTCTCTCAGTACTTAATAGTGCAAAACATGTTTTTTAATAGTGTTTAATGCCCGTTTTTACTACTGAGGCACCACAGGCGGTGACACTGATGATACATGAGATGAAATGATATATTGGGAAAGGATTTTTAGGAAGGAAACGTTCCAGGCCTAAGTTTAGGGTACCTCCCCGGCATTGGCCATTTATGAGGAATGAGGAAAAACTGGAAAAAACCTCTGTCAGTGAGGACGGTCCTGGTGGGATTCGAACCCCAGACTACCACTCACAAGTACGCGCCTTAACGACCTCGGCCACCCGTGGCGGTGCAAAACATATGTGCCTGACACCAGTCGGACAGGCCTTTATGAGTAGAGCCTCGAAATAATTAAAACTCAACATGCTGTACTGCATTAATGAGAGTAATATTTACTCAAGCAAATCATGCTCAAAAATTTGACTGGTGTTTTTTTTTTTTTTTTTTTTTTTTACATTAATATTCTCTTCTCTATATACAAATTTATGTTCACGTCTTAAAATAACAATTCTCTTTAAAAGTTCCAACACAGATTACTTTATTGTTATCAAAACATGATTATTATCTTTAAACTTTTTTGAAAGTGAATATATTTTGGAAGATAGAAATCTGGCTTACGACAGACAAAACCTTCATATGAAAATGCAATGTTTTAAAAGTAGGGCATAAAGGTTTAGAATAATATTGATTCATTTAAAAATAAATTCCATTAACAATTATTTCAAAATTACACAACTCTTGTCAAAACCGCTCGATTATTATCAAACGGCATATTAGAAGGTTAACATACAAATTTATGTTCTGTTTTTCTTGTAACAATTTTTAAAAGCTTCTAGAGTGTGGAAATAAAAATTATCTGAATAATTGTCTATCGAGGTCGGTGTTAAATTATCACAGTGACAGTTACATATAAGCATTACAGAAACGTTTATATACAATGGCTCTTTATTGTTGAAAATTAAATTCCATTGAGTAATTTTAGGTTTTTAGCGTCGTCGCATAGAAGTAATAAAGGAAGCATTTAGCAGTGCACTCGAGCACATATTAGGCTTCTACGATTATTAACTTCATACCAATGCTTAGAATCAAAATTAAAGCCTAAAGACTTTTAAATGTTAATACACAAAGACGTTCTGCATACTATAGCTACATAGTGCATTATAACACTAAAAAGCGATAAAATACTTCATATAATTGTTGAAAAGATAGAGCCATATCGAGCTTCTTTTCGGTTTTGAAATAAAAATACAGACATTTTACCGTCTTCTTTTTAAACAAAGATGGTTTACTCTCCTTGATGTGAATATTCGGGCAACTGAAGTCTCACATCCAACCACAGGCAAGGTAATCTTAGCAAACGCGTAAGTTTACTGCTTTTACCAAATGGCGCCGAATGCGAAGAAATTGTTAATTTAACTGAATTCTAATTGCAGCTCAATGATGTATCGGCATTTAGCGTAGTGACTGACACTCAAGCTTCGTTGTTGTCTGAACTGGTACTTGGTACTTAGGCCGCTCTTCCGCTGATCTCCGTACAACGGTAACCACACGTATCTGGGCCCAGAAAATCTGAGACTGCAACACTTTTGGGCAAAATCTAGCCCTTTTATACACCGTACAAAATGATGCTATCCAGGGGCAACGGAGCGAAATACTACCGCCAATTTTGTGTTGACCGTCTCTCATAGGTGAGTGCTTACTTCACTGAATTTCATTTCTATTCGCTGAAAATTTTGGTCAAATCAAGTACTTTGCTATTCGTCAATAAGATGAATTTAAACAGATTTCATACGTTACTGTAAACGACTTTTTACTCGGACACCTGCAACTCCACCAAACAGGCCGGTTTCTGCCCTGTGGCGGCGGCATTTTAATTCCTAGCTGCATACCAGGAAGGAATTTCCTTGCGTTGTCTGACTTTTTGTCAAGTCCTTCTGCTTTCGGAGGTAGACGAGAGTCTTTCCTTAACTTGTTATATTTCTACACCTTGTTTATTAAATATTGCCAAAAATGTACATTTTATCAACGCATTATTTTACATATACAAGTTATATCAATAAAGTTCCTCCACTGAAAGAAAATGCACAACATACATGCACATAATTAAAGAGTAGCTGATTATAAAATTACAAATATTAATTATTCAATTGATCTGTAATTGACGGGGAGCAAGAGATTACTTCACAATATAACACATAATCATTAACATGCATATGTTAAACATTTTAATTATCATATTTCGTATACCGAAAAAATATATAAGAAGTTAGTTAACTCTCTTTACCTCAGTCGACAGCCGTGAGGTCAACTCCGACAGTTGCCAAACACAAACCGCTCGCGAAGGCTTTACTGTAAAGATGGATAATGAACTCCCTTTACATACATATAGTAGGTGAAAGCTATGATGTAAATATGGCATTTTTAATGACAAAGTATCTGAGCTCTAGAATGCTTTCAAAACAAACCTATTGGACCGTTTCCTAAAAACATTAGAAGTGCCCAACGCAGTTAAGCTCATCTTAGAAAAGTGTACACAGGTTAAATTGTCAACACTGAAACTAAAGCACCTAATCCCCATACCCGCTATAGTAAATTCAAACACTAAATTTGAATCGTTAAGGTACTACATGCCTAGCAATATATAATGCGTTTTCACATGTGATGTGCACATTTTCAAGCCTATGAGATCCTCATCAACGTTTCTTTAAAGATTTCTGAAGATAATACGCAAAGTTGCACACATGCATACATAATACATATATCCACTATATACAGTAACTGCTGATGCTAATCTATTCGGGTGAATATCAATGTATTAATATTGGAAATTGGAAAACGCGTGCTAGCAGAAATGTTTATGTCGATCAGTAACTTTCACAAGTGCTGAGATTTGACCTTGACTATAAAATATTTTACAATTGGGTATGATAAAAATTAACAAGTTTTATCATAATATTTTTTTTAACTGAAATAAAAGCTGAGGAAGACATGAAAAGTTAACACCCAATGAGTTAGAGTGGAAATAAAGCGCAGTGAGAGAGAGATGAGATGTAACATTGTTAAAATTTGCTGTTGTTTCTTATTGCTGGTCACAGAATATATATATTAAAGAAAAGTGCAACATTATATTCCTGTAAAGGGTAAGTTCCCAAGCTATTGGTTTATGAGACATGTTGGGTCATATGGGTTCGTGGCGTCAGATTCGAAATGATCTTCAGAATTACTTTGCGAGAAATACTAAAGGAGTAAAAAAATGAATCTGCTGAAAGAATTATTCCTCAAGTTAAACCTATATACAGGGATTAATTTGCATGGAGTAAAAATATGACAGGTTTCATAATGCAATTCATATTTACTTAAATGCATATTTGGAAGTTACATAGCTATTTATCACTACACTAATAGAAGATAATAAAATAGTAAATCACAAAAATTCTGTGAAAATGATACAGAGTAAATGTTGTAAACGTGTACCAAAAGATTACAGATCTTCTCTACTTCTCTCGCTATAGTGCCACTCTTTACCTGTATCCTTTTGTTTGCTACGTGGCCATCACATTAAATATTCTTATAAGTGCTCTTTCACTATGATTTTCACAAATAATAAATGCACGTATATTTAAATATACATTCATGCGTGTTCAGAACGTCCAATACTATAACTCTAATTTCTTTATACGAATAAACATGAGCTTGAAGAAAAATGAGAACAAACACACTTAGGCGAAAAATATCACGCTATAATTTATTCGAGCTTTCAATTCACCGTTGGGCAGATAATACTGAGACAACCTTTTAGCCCAGTGGAGATAAGAAGACACGAAACTTGAGCGTTGTACAATCTCGCAGTGATTAGCGTTTTGACAAAATTATGGATAATCTTTGTCTTCAAGTCATAACATTGATTTCAACTGCGACATATTTACTGCAATGCATAAAATGCATTGCCTATTATGTATTTGTTCAAGTACCAACTTTCAAAAATATTATTTTTATTTAGAGTTTGCGCAGCTATTTCATTGTTAAGTTACCGAAACGCTACTTGCAATATGAAACTTTCTTGTTACTAAGTTATAATGAGTAGGAATGTACAATCAGTCAAAACATAAGAACCTACGATAAATATTATGAGATAATATTTGCTAGCTAAATATTCATGAACTGAACTGTACATGCATTGGCAGTATCATTCATATGTCTACCTTAATGTTGCCTATAGTGCACCAATGAGGCTGCTGCGGAATATTGCCTTGTTGTATACGTTTCAGTCTTACTCTCTGAGACCGCCACGGGTGGCCAAGGTCGTTAATGAGCAGGAGGTCTGGTTCGACTCCCATCAGAACTGCCCTGAGGTTTTTTCTAGGTTTTTCCCCAGTTCTGATAAATAACATATGCCGAGGAGGTATCCTAAACTGCTTCCTTAATTTAAAATAAGATCCTTTCAAAATTCATCATTTTCACTCGTGTATTATCGTGTCCACCGCCTGTGATACTGGGGCGAGTTCATATTAAAAAGAAAACTCTGGGGACAGGTCAATCTGTCGGTTGAGAACGTACTTGTGTTGTAAAAAGAATCTAAGAAAGGAATACATGAAGCCCCGTACAAAGTCAGCTCTAGTAGGATGGATAATTTCAAAGTTGTGTAAAATATTTAGGTTTTGCAAAAAAACTTAATTGCTGGGGATCGGGAAACATTATGATCAATGCGCTAAGAGTCTGAATACTGAGGCATATTTTAACACTATGTACCTTGCCCCTAGGTAGGGGCTTAGGAGGAAATGCTTTTCGACATAGATAAATGAATGGATGGATGGATGGATGGATGCATGGATGCATGGATAAAAGAGTGCATTGATGGATGAATGAATGGATGTATAGATAGGTGGATGGATGGATGGATGGAGGAAAAAAGGAAAACAAAAAGAATTGATTGATTTTTAATGAAAACTGCTCAATAGCTGTAAATATCTGAAACACGAAAATACCAGGAAATAGTGGACCGTTTTTGCTCTCGTATATACCAGGCAGGTGGATTTAGAATTTAAAGTTCTATTGGATTACAGCCCATACTTTTTGAGGGTACTTGCTTATTTGGACAAATGTGGTAACCATATCTTTTATTCAATGTTTGGAAATGTTTGTTAATTCATTTTACCGCAGTTTACCACAGAAAAAAAAATTAAATTAGAATAAAGTCTGAATATGTTGAGTTATATAAACTATTAACATTTGTCAGTTTGAAACGCCGGTATTATATCATTCAGTAACTATATTCATTTTATATGTAACGAAACAATAACAATAATATTTTACTTCAGAATATTAATAAACTATCGCAACTACCAAAACATAATGCTCCTTAAATTATTTCACTTACAGCCTATTGAAAAAGGCGTCACAAATTTGGAATTTCAAATTTGAAATCACGCTTACCTACATTAATTCATAAAAAGATGCAAGTCCAAAAAAGGAGGTCTTAGGCTCCTAGGGATTTTCGGTACATTTTATCACATTGATTGAGTTCTTTTATTATCCAGAACACAGCAGTTTGTAATGTGTTTTATTTTCAAAATAATACTAAGAAGATTAACAAGTAATCAATCGAAACAACGGAAATTCATAACTGATTCATTAGTCCCATTCTACATTTACAAATTCCCGAAAATTAATTGCTGTTACTACATAATTTCTTTTGGTCTTTAATGGCATTACTTTGTACGCTTGATGTATAATATCATATTAATTTTTGTTCTCAAGTTAGACTTTCGATTTGATAGAGAACAATAGAATTGATTATAATAAAGATAAAGTCCTTTAATGAAAATAATATAGTACTTTTAGAATACATTTATAGTGCGCTTTATTTATTACAACGGCATTATATCTTAAAATGCTACTCTAATTACTCACACAAAAATCGCACAGCGTGCTATAATGTATTTTCAGAAGCATGGAAATATGCAGTAATATTGAAAAAATACAACAGAGACATCCTGCAATAAAAAACTTCTCTAAACTCTAATCCACTCTGGATATAAAACTTTAATATTAAGGGTTTGGGTATATAGTAAAATTGAGTTAGTTACAATCAAGAGAGCATCTATATTCTGTCCGCATCCCAATAAAATTGTACACGTACGCTAGTGTATACATAAGGACACCAATTTATACACAATGTTTTTATACACTCAGTAACACACAGTGACATTTGTTTAATCTGGAATGTTTTTCCTTCTTTCCTAAATTCATTAAACATTTCATCAAGCCCTCTCAATGATTTTGCGCCAGAATTTATAAGCCCACGAGTCTTTCCGAATCTGATCTATTCGGAAAATATATTTTAAAATTATTCTGTTGAAGTGTAGTGAGGTAAAATATTGCGGTAATCTTCATAATATCCAAATAATAGATATTACTTCTACAGATGTACTTTACTCTTATCGCATTTGCGACGATATCTTTACTACATCCCAATAACTATTTGTTGTATAATTATATGTACATAATTACATTGTATATCCATTTTCTCAGTTGCATCTTTTACCAGACAAACATCTGCTAGCATCTTACACAGAGAAAAATCGGAAATACATTTAAAATAAAAATTAAAATTAGTAATACGAGAGCATTTGTGCACCCAAATTCCCCCTTTTTATACACACTTTCCTATTAACACAAGCTAAGCAAACTTTCGCATTTTGCTGCAGATAAATTTTTGACGCTGTATTTATGCAGTTAAAGGTAGTTCTTAAACTCTTTCTTCATTTCCCCCCCCTTGAAACTGTAGATCTTCATTTTTTCCCCCTGACACTGTATATCAACCCTGATATTTAATCTTTAGCGATAATTTGCTACTAATGAAGTTAGGTTTTCTCAGTTCAAACAAACACAAAGAAGATAAAAGTCAGTTGCATAAGGCTATATATGCTGGGTATGGTTCGTAAACCTTTTTTTTTTTTCAGTTCGCATAGAATATAAAGCCCACATTTTTCTACTTTGGCATCAGTGTTGGTGGGTATAATATACGAGATGAAAGAGTATACTGGGAAAGGAGATTATTTTGGAAGGAAGCATTCCAAGCCTAAGTTTTAGAATACCTCTTCAGCATTTACCATTCATAACGAGTGAGGATACCTGCCCGGTATTTCTATTGATGAGTAGTAAGGAAACCTTCAACCTAAGAAGGAGGACAATACTTTTTGAGCAGACAACCGCATTAACGAACACCAACAGATATTGTAACGATCTTATCAAGAAAGTCATTGACATTAAATTCCTAGAACAGAAACACCGAGATTCAACTTAGAGGGGGATAAAACCCAGACAGTGTTTTTAAAAAACTGAATGGACAGAGAACAAAGATCAAAAGAATACCAGCAGATGGAGAACGATTGCGCAATACTCCATTTTGTTAGGAGTAAGTGTACAGTGCAAGGACGGAAAAGTATGGGAGATGAGAGAAGAATAGTATTTAGGAGTAATTAAGGTTTTACTTTAGGAAGTAGCAGGGTTTCGTTATTTTCATTTGTTAAAGAAACAATGAGATATACTATCTCATGGAGATCTAAGGTAGTCGCAGAGTTCAAGAAGTGTACATAGTCTTTTTATATCATTCTGTTGCTGTAGTTTGTATTTTTTTGGTGAGTTTGAGTAATTCGAATGTGGCGGTTGATAGAAGAGGTTTGGCTGAAACTTTAAGTAGCAAGCTTTTGCCTCACTGAATGCTGTCAATGGAGCAAAATGGAGTGCATTGCGTTGACAGTTTCAAGAAGCTGTCGGAATAATGCTTTAAGGTCTTCGGAAGTCTACAGAAGAGCATTCAGTCTCTTGTTAATTTGATGGTTGCGTGCAGTCGAATTTGAACTGCATTGCTAAGGGTAGAGAGTATCGAGGCGTTTGTCTCTTCTAAATGGTACAACCTGTCGTGATGTTGAACGTTTCACCATGAAGATCTTTAATGTTGTGATAAAATTTATCCAATGTTGTTTGGCTATGTTGATAAGCTTTAAGACTCTGGTTCTGGTTTTGATGAAACTGATGATGATATTTGCTGGTATGGTGCAGCTGCTAGCGTATACTATTGTATGTTCTTAATAATGATGTTGTGCAGGGAGTCCTGGGGTGAAGCGGACTGTAAAATAGCTGTAGCCCCAACAAGATTTATTATGCAAGTAGAAGATGAAACGGTCGCGGTTTATCTTGAGCACCCTCGCTATTCGGCGGGGATGACAAGTAAATGCGAAATGTCATGCATGGCCAAATACCTTGGCTGACTCGCCGGAAATTGTAAGGAAATTGCGAAGAACATAGAAGAAAATTTGAGTACTATGCTTTAATCGTTTGTAGCAGTTTAATTGTGATAATGTTTACTTTTATCTGTTGTTTCTCTATGACATGTAGGTCCATCCTACTTTACTACTGATATTGGAGCACTCTGGTATATTTGGAGGTTCAGAATTCCGCAGATGCCTTTCCTTGTGCCGTAGGGGGTACAGACGTGCTGTGGTCTCGATGGAAGCCATTATTGTAATGTAGTCCCGTGTGGATCATGCTGGTAAGTGCTCCTTGGTGTTCGGTGTAAGTCCCTTTTAGAGCGCAGAGGTGTTGTGCTGCAAGCTAAATTTTCTGATAGTTATAGTAGGCAGATTAGGGCAGCGATGAGTTTTTTTTTTTTTGAATGGTGTTTAACGCCCGTTTTCACTACTGTGGCACCACAGGCGGTGAACACTAGTGATACATGAAATGAAAGATAAATTGGGAAAGCATTTTTTTTAAGGAAGGAAACGTTCCATGCCTAAGTTTAGGGTACCTCCCCGGCATTTACCAGATATGAGGACTGAGGAACACCTGGAAAAAACCTCAGTCAGGGACGACGGTCCTGGTAGAATTCGAACCCCAGACCTCCTGCTCACAAGTCCGCGCCTTAACGACCTCGGCCACCCGTGGCGGTGGCGAGCGATGAGCTTGGTAACATCCTCTCCTAGTTTTACTTTTTAACTTTTTGAAGAACGCTCTTTAATATATCGAGTAATTAGTGTCTCATTGAAACCAGGAGGTAAAGCAGTCGATAAATTTTGCTAAGAGATCTATTTTTTCAGGCGTGAGGTTCTTTCACATATAGTAAATCAGCGACACTGTACCACTGGATTTGTTTCCATTCGGATGGAAGCCATAGTTAGGAGTTGGCGTCATAAGATATATATCGACTCTGGATCTGCGAGATAAGTATGGTTACTACTAGACAACCAGAACTAACATTCTTCTAGATGGAATTGCTTAGACGACATTTCTGTGATGGCGTTTGGTATTGGCTGCGATGGTACAAACATGTGGCTGAGTTTTAGAGAGCTGGCTGAGAAGACTGGTTGATTTCTGGGCAAACAGGTCGCGGGACTTAGGGCAGGAGTGCAGGAAAGTCTTAAAAAGGAGTGGGCACATGCTAATGACTGTTTCTACCACAGGTAGCAGGATATCGGCTCGACGGGTAAGATCGTGCTGTGAACACTCATGAGCTAGACATGTAGCTCCACTGTAATAACAACTAGCTTTGTCAAGGGGTTCCACTTCTATGTGTCTATAGTTCCAACAGCGGCCAAATGGATGTACTGGTTGGTTGGGGTCAATCAAATATGTGAATGCCAAAAGAAGCAATCTCTTGGTTGTTATAACGAAGCGCTTTGTGTTGTCGACGAAAAGTAACCGCTTAACAGATGAAGGTTCTCGGAAACTATAAATGTGGTCCACCAGAACCGCTGAGCGATGTGCAACAGAAAATTTGGGAAGAGGAACTCCTCTCGGCTCTGTTTGGTCTACTGATTAACTGTGGTGACGTTAGAGCGGAAATCTGGCTACGGGTGGTGTATGTGCTGTTGATGGCATGCGGTGGGGTAATGAGTTGGCGGCGAATCAACGATGATCGGTGATTACCGATGGCTTCTTGAGCTGCTGTATTTGCTGTGCAGGTCTTTACGGTGACATTTCTTCCTTGTCGTGCAACGGTGCTTTTGCTGAGCAGTGTTAGAGAGGCATTTAAACTCACAGTTTTGCTCTTTAATGGGATAATCGCAATTATATGAATATATAACCAATGCACTTCCAAAGAACTACCGCTTATTCAGCGCTTTACTCATTTTACGACGAGCCATGCATCATATCTTGAGCCATTCTCGTTCCTAATGCATGCAGTGGTTCCATGTTAGACACCTCATTGGCTCAAGGGACATTTACCGGAACATTAAGCACAAGAGATTCTGTCTAAATAAACGCACCTTTTAGCACGAATAAATTTATAAATTCATAAAGTCAAAAGGTAGTTATACAGGGCAAAACACCTAAAATACCACCTATATGACACTGTCAGTTTTAGTGTGAACAGAAAAACAACACTTGTTTGCCTTGAATGGCAACATAATATAACATTTAAGGGATATCAGCGGTGTAGTTTTCGGAGAGATATGAAAGTCATTTTCGTCATTTTCACTGGATTGATACGTTTTATTATTTATATTTTGATATTGTAACATAGGAGGTACTTCATAATTAAGAATGGAGTTTCGTATTTGGGTCGGAAATAAATAATGAGATGCAATATAGTTGTAATGGTTATTAGTTAAAAGTATTATTGCAGTCACATATACAATAATTACGAACAAGTTCTGTAAATGTTTCCCGGGGATAAGAACGGGAGGCAGGTAAGATATGCGCGTGCTCAGTAATCATTTGAGAAATATCTCTTTCCGCTAAATGCGCAGTCGTCTCTGGGAAGCGGACAAATACACGACTTCCTCGCTCTCGCTAGTGCGTCGGTTTGATAAATCCTTCATTTTGTGTTTTGTATGTTCCCTAATGAAATTCCAATATATGAGGCTACATTGTTGTAGTGTTGGTGTTGTAGTGTATCAGTTCGTTACATTTATTGTATTTTCCATCCTCTCGATTAACAATTAATGTAAGATGTTTGATTTGGATATATAACTAATCAGAGCTCTTTGTTGTCATAACTATCAATTCCTTTCAAGATTATGATTCTGCAGCTTCTAATAATGTTTCTGTTGTTAATGATGTTAAGATTCCGCCCCCTTCTGCATATTACGTGTCAGTGCAGTCATCTTAGGAAATAGTCAATGAAGTAACGTTTTAACTCTTTGTCAGCATTATACATAAGTAGAATGTTAACATTCCACCAAATGTGTAAAGTTTCACTTCAGATTATGTGATTCCAGTGCATAAAAGCTCTGCTATACTTCAAACATTGTTTGCAAAAACTGTTCTTGCTCAAGCTCACGATTTGCTCTAGCACAGAGTAATTCAGTTGCCCCTCACGATGTCATCCCTTTAAAAGCACCTGCATTTAATTTAAAGCCAATTCTCATTTATCAGAAACTCATAAATTGCAACTTCACACTTTGCTACTCAACAATACTTATGGTTTTGCTACTTCTGTTCAAGATTTAGGTTCTAACAATACTGTAAAGTTTAAAACCAAATTCACATATTTACGTTCAATCAAGCAACGACCTTACAGGATTACGCATAAACAGAAAGAGATAATTACAAAAAAGTGAAAATAATTGAATAAAAAAGATTTTAGTATCATTCTGGATTTTCAATTCCCTTGGGCATCAGCAGTGGTTCTAGATAACAAGAAAAATGGTTCTATGTTGTTTTGAGTTGTCTACAGGAAATAAAATTCAGTGACAATAAACTCGTCTTTTTCATTACTACTTACTGATGATTTACTCATTTACCTCGGCGAAGCAAAATGGTTTGCTTCTTTGAATTTGTTATCAGGTTACTTTAAGGTTTCTATTTCAGCTAACAGTAAGAAATATCCCTCTTTTAGTGTACACGAAGGACATTATGAATTTGAACATCTCCCCTCTGGTCTTGCTAATGCCCGCAGACTTTTCAGTTATGTAGCAGAAAAACTTAAAAGTTTAAAAATAATCCCTAACTTATTTGAATAACATAGTAGTATTTGCTAAATATTCTGAAGAATTGTTGGAAAATTTTAAGCTGTTTTTCAGTGTTTAGAATAAATGATTTTAAAATGAAAACAGCAAAATCGTTTTTGCCATGACCCGAATTAAAGTATTAGCCTTTGTAGATTCTAAGGAAGAGTTTCACCAGATTAGATAAGTTATCAGTCATTTGAGAGTTGGCTCAGCCTAAAAATATTACAGATGTTCTAAAAGTGTTAGGTTTTTACAAATTTTATCGAAAATATATTAAAGGCTATTCTAACATTGATCATCCATGATTCAGATGACTAGAAAAAATCAAGATTTTTCTTGCGGTACAAAACATCATCAACCATTTCAAATAATGTCCCCGAGCTAGAGGACTTTACAGGACGTTTGGCCAGATGGAGCCTTTAACTTAAAATTTTGATTATATCATATGTTGTAAATCCGGCAAGAAACATCACGATGCTGATACTTTGTCACGATTTCTTGTTTTGCACCCAGAAGAGCATAAAATTGAACAATTAGAATATTTACTTACTTGTCTTCTATCCCCAGATGAAGTTGCAAAGGAGCAGAACGCTGACCCAGTTTAAATTCCCTTTACCCATGTTAAGGTTCAAAGACAAGCTGTCTTGTACATTATTATGTCTAATGTTATACATGGAAAGAATGCCAATTCCACAAATCCTCTATATTTACTGGTTATGCCAGAATCTCTTTCTTCTTGTTATGCCGATCCTCTTTTTGGCCATTTAGGGTTTTAAACATTCCTTCATAGGATAAAATAACCCCCATTTTACTTTTATATGGACAAAAACCTTGAACATTTTGTAAGTACTTGTCCAAGTTGTCAATCTAGAAAAGTAGCCAAAAAATGAAACAACTGCGGGCGCTCTGCAACCAATTCCCCTATCCGTTATTGGTGAGAGTAGGATATTGATAAACTGGAACCCCTCCCAGTTCTGGAAACAAACACATCATAATAGCTACTGAAAATGCGTCTCGCTGGGTTGAAGCGGCTCAGGTTTCAGCCACCACAATTTTGCAAGTAGCTAATTTTATATTTTACAAGATTAGTTGCAGACATGGAGCACCTGCCACTCTTTTATCGGATCCATAGAATACTAAACACTATTGACTATGTTAAATAATTTTGTTCATACTAATCAGAAAAAAATTGGATGCCATTTTGCCATATGTCATTTATTCATATAATTCATCTGTTCAGGAGTTTGTAAAAGGTCTCCTTTCTTTTTAATCTAAGGTCGTGAACCTTCATTACCTACTCAACTACAGTTACAGGATACTTCTAACGATTTCTTTGTAGGGCAAAACTTGCAAGATATTCAGAGAGCTCGGAAGACCGCAATGCACATCAATCCAAAGTAGATTAAGAAGAAAGCTGAACATAATATAAAACATAAAGATATGGAGTTTAATAACACTTGGTGGAGATTTTAACGCCAGTGTGCAAAAAAAAAAAAAAAAAAAAAAAAAAAAAACGGGAGTAATGTACCAAATTTTTTCACAAATGCTTCAGCCCTTTTGAGATTGTTAGAAAAATTACCCCTTTGGAACATGTGATGTGTCTACCTAACGCGCCAAAACTTAAAGAACAATCTGTTCATGCTTTACGTTTTTATCATTATTATAATCCTGTATATCTTCATCAATTAAATTTATTTAATTTTTAATTGATTTGTCGGCCGTTTCACGCCCTGAGTTGGATGGGACGCTGATGACCTGAGCTGTTAAAGAGCGTCCATAAATAAATCATTAAAAAAAAAAACAGCAATATATTACAATAGTAGTATGTATCCTCCAGGAGACACAAGGTGAAAGTCCACTCTGCGCCTGTCGTGGGTCTAATGATTTGACCTTTGCGCAAAGAGAGTGTTATTGATATCATCGACTTTGCACGATTATTTACGTTGTACAGAAAAGGTTATCTGGATGACGTAAATGAGCTTGAGGTTGAAGGTGTTAACAACGTTATCGCGACTGGAAGGGTACTTTTAAAACCGTCCCTCTCACGAGGAGTGCTTACAATTTTTACGTTGGCGGCCTTGGGCTGCGGTAAATGCTCACCTTGGAGCCGCGTTTTCGACCTACGGGGAAGGTTATAAAATGCTTACATTCGGTCCGGAGCACTGTGGGAGGGTTATTGAGCGTAGAAAAATAGAAAACTTTCTTACCTTCGGCGCCGCGGTTACCCGTTGACATTCGCCGATCGAAGGCCGGAACGGAATAGGAAGAGAGAGAGAGAGAGGCCATCAAGTCTACCCTGGCGCCAATCGCGGTTACATAATTAAAGCTAACGTAATCGCCGTATGGCGCGGAACTATTTTTCGTCTTACTTTTTACGTTGGCGGTATTTGGTAGCGTGATCGGTGTGTCGTTTCCGGGAGCGATGCTGTAGTTTGCTTCCTTCTTCGTTTTTGCCGCGCGGCTAAATTGTACCAAATCGTCGGCTGCAAGGTGGCGAAAACACAGCGTCAGAGTCCCCTGCTACGAGCGCCTGAACCATGTCTTGCATCTCTTTGGGTGAACGCTTGTAAGCGAAGACTGACGGGAAAAAATCGTGCTGGCGCGCTGGTTAAAGTGACGACTTGCGACGCACTGCTGCTGCGGGAAACAAGCTTTTCTTCGGGCATGTGCACCGATTAAAGGCTGCAATGGAACTGAAAAAGATCGAATACCCTTTTGTGATTATCTTGGCCGGCCGCTGTCAAAGTCTCGGTGCCATGACGGAACAATTTGTTGCGGAGACGTCCTTCTCGCTGAGGATATATATGCAAGCTTCTCTGCGATGTACGGCAATCGAACGCTGAATATAACTGAGAGTAAGAGAAAAGGTCGAGTCACCTTTGTACTTACCTTGGCGGGGCCGGCGATCACAAAATCTTTGCATTACGAAGGAATTTCCCCACAGGGCGCGGATTGCACACAACGATCTGCTGCCAACCTGGAGAAGGAATTACTTTGACAGCGCTGCAGGAGTAAGCTTCTCTCTCCGGCGAACGCTGCGATGTACACCGATCGAAGGCTGGAATGAAACTGAAAATAGTCGACCCACCTTTGTACTTATCTTTGGCTGACGCACGGTCAAAGTCCTACGTCTGATGACGATTGCATCGTCGTCAAGAAGGGTAATTGACGGGGTCGCGATCTCTATAGGGTGGGGAAATGACAACTTATATTTGCAACTAATCGCCACTATTGAAGCTGATGTAATAAGAAGAAAGAGTGATGTAACGAGAAAGTCCCGCGCCGAAGGGCGTGTGGCGCGATGATAATGATGCGCGGACAAAAAAAGAAGATATAAGGTCTTTTTCACCTCTAATTAAGCTGATGCGCAATAACGAGGACGGTGGGGAAAGCAGATGACAACCTTTTGCAAGTCATTGCCGCTGATTGACCTGATACGCAATAAGACGTAAGAGTGATGCAATGAGGAAAGTCTGGCGTTGTGCGCGAGATCCTGGGGTGTCAATGATGTTATCACTGCATGTTCGAGATTGTCGAACGGCTACAACTTTTGAGTATTAAGTATATAATTGAAAGTTACTTGGGCACATTTTTCTACAACAAAATGGAAAAAGAATATGCTATCAAGCTGATGTAATGTAAGAGGTAATAAATAAAGAGGGACTATATTTATGGTTTCATGTAACTGAGTATCGCTGTTTGTGTACTACCTAATAAAGGTGTGTGTATGCGGGTACGTATATGTGTGAGTGAGGGTATACTTTTATATAAAAATAGGCTACACCTTTTTTTGTTTATTTTTGAAACCTTAGCATATGTGCGAGTAAGAATTTATAGAAACGTAGGCTGCAGGTTATTTTCTTTTATTATTTAAACCTTATTGAGAGTATAAAGCATTAGCTAAATGTTCCTGAATATCAAGTAATAACATATTCACTCAGTAAAAATAATAATAATAATAATAATAATAATAGTAATAATACATTTGTTATTTATTATAGAAACCTTAATGTGTGTGAGTTAACGGGAGTATATTTTTATATAAAAGTAGGCTGCATGTTATCTTAATTTTTAAACCCTTAGTGGGTGTGTGTGAAATAGTATAGCAAAGTAGGCCACGCGTTATCTTCTTTTTTTTTTGAAACCTTTGTGTGTGAGTATAATTTCATAGTAAAGTAGGCTAACCGTTATCTTCTTTTACTTTTGAAACCATAGATTTGGTTTGTGTATGTGTGTAAAGCATTAGCTAAACGTTGTAAATTAGCCATGTCATTATGCTATTTTTTTTTTTTTGTAACTCATGTATCATGACATTTAAATTCAGTTAGATTCACCATGCTTTGTTGTCGGATATTTCTTTTTTAACGATTGTTATGCATTACAATATCCTTTTAGTAATTCATGTGTAAATATAACCTATGAACTATATACTGCATAGAAACACTGTGTGTGCTTAAATTTACAATATAATGTTTCTGAATATTTCTTCAATAACTCATGTTTAATGCTATATGAATTTTGTGATAATCCACATTTTATGAAGAAGTAACACACTGATAATAGCTAACAGAACCAAGCGATAACCCACATTTTTATGAGAAAGTGATGCGTTGATAATCACTAACAGAACCAAGCTATAGACCTCTAATACTATACATTGAATGAACGAATGAATGAATGAATGAATGAATGAATGAATAGTGTTTAACACCCGTTTTTGCTACAGAGGCACCACAGTGGAACTATACATTAAGCCTATATTATAGTATTCAAATATTATCTCATAATTATAGTAAATAAATGGAATTGACATTTATAGTTTGTTATTTTACTTGCATCCTGTTAGATTTACCATGCTTTTCTGTTGGACAGTTCTTTTTCAATATATACTATCACATCCTTCTAGTAATTACGTTATAAATATAATTTTATATAAAATTGGGCTACAAGTTATCTTCCATTTGCAAAACCTTGTAACCTAGGTTACCATGCTTTGTTGTTAGATATTTCTTTTAGTAATACCTTTATAATTATAATGTACAGTAAACTAAACTACACGTTATCGTCTATATGCTAAGGGCCGTAAAGAAGGACTATGTATGTATGTATGTGTGAGTGTGTGTGCGTGCGTGCATTCACCATTCTTTGTTGTCGGATACTTTCTTTTTTCAATGACTATTATGTAATATCATATACTTTTGCTAATTACTTAATAAGTTTAATTTTATAGTAAAATGGGCTACAGGTGATGTTCTATATTTTCGAAACATTGTTACATTCACCATGTTTCGGACACCGTCCATTGCAAATATGGTGCATTGGCTTAATAATTACGCATCCCGTGCTTCATTAAGTGACCCTATCCCTTCTTGGAAGTCAGTACTAAGGAGGTGTTAGACCTGAGGGAGTAAGACGAGCCGCTCGACCTCAGCACATCTAGATCGTTGACGCGAACGTCAGCATCGGCATCGAAATGAGAGGTTGAGATCGCTCAATCTGACATACCATCGCCGTCCGTTGATACACCGGCGGAAATGCCATCGCCGCCGGTGCTTCCATGAGGCAGCAACTAAAGCTGATCACGAGGCACCACATACAACAAAAATAACAACGGGAGGATAACGTGCCGATCATCGAGGGGTGAGCGTTCACCCTCAGCTGCAGCACCAGGATGATCGCCGGCAGCAGCAGCACGTGATGGACGACAACGATGCCAGAAGCTTTTTTTTTTTTTTTTTTTGAGTAGTGTTTAACGCCCGTTTTTACTACTGAGGCACCACAGGCGGTGGACACTGATGATACATGAAAATGAAATGATAAATTGGGAAAGGATTTTTTTTTTTTAAGGAAGGAAGCGTTCCAGGCCTAAGTTTAGGTACCTCCCCGGCATTTGCCAGTTATGAAGACTGAGGAAAACCTGGAAAGAAACCCAGTCAGGGAGGACGGTCCTGGCGGGATTCGAACCGCAGACCTCCCGCTCACGAGTCCGTGCCTTAACGACCTCGGCCACCCGTGGCGGTCATGCCAGAAGCTTGATCAGTATGCTAAACGGAGTGATCGCTTCCGGCACCTTTAGCGAAGAAATGGATGATGACGACGAAAATGATAAGGAAGATGATGATGTTAGTGATGGCATGAGTAGAATGGTTGAATGCGTTAACGACGACGATAACGAATCGCAAAACACGGTACTTAAAGGCATCCGAGAAAATCGATTCGAATCAAGGTTACCGAAATATTGGAAAGAAACGTCATCCATTATGACGTCGAAATCCGCGAAAATTTTTTAAAATATAAGTTGTCCTGTCATTCGATCTAATGAACACGGTCGAGGTCACCTAACCCCCATGGGGTATACAGTTTGTAGACGTGGGGTTGCGGCTCCAGATAGCCTATGGCTACGTGGCATTCGTGACACTAAATAGGGATTTGACGCATCGCTGCCTCTTTGCGTCTAGAAAAACTTTCGTTTCCGGCATGCATGATTCTGCAGGGATTAATGTTTTCAATCACTTCCGTGCCCCATGACGTGAGCGTGGGAGATTGCGTGACGCGGTTGGCGTGTTGCGTAACGGATGTAACTCAGGTGTTCGAACGCTGAATTTTTTGAGTTTACGTTCTCTCCCTCTCGCAGCATCGAGGATGTACGGTTTCATTTTGATTTGTCATCACCATGGGTTTTCATCATTCATAATTCATTCATTGCTATTATGTATATAAATATTCAATAAAATAAAATATTTATTGCACACATATATTTATATGCAACATATTTTCGAATTTTTCCCAGTCCTCTTCCTGGTCATGATTGGCGTAATCATCCCGCTTTGCGCCCCGATTGCATAAGAAAAAACAAAAACATCAACACTATGATGGTATGGGAGTCCACTTCAACATTTATTTCCTAGGCCTCTTCCTCTTCCTCTTCTATGTGCTCATTCTTTCCGCGTAAATTCCTTCCGCTTCACCCATTGTTGCAAAAAAACACATGAAAAACAACATTATGCTGGTATGGGGTTATTTACCTAACTGGTTTTCCATTTTTGCTATGATGTACACTTTGATCTCAAACTTTCTCATTTTTGCTTTGATAAACATATTGATTTGGAACTTTTTTTTGTTATGATTAGCGTAAAAAGCACGGAAAATGTACCTACAACTAAATAAAGCGTTACCTAATTTTATCTTTTTTCTTCCTAGAAGACGTGCAGATGGCATATATATATATATATATATATATATATATATATATATATACACACACACACACTTTCGTAGCGCTCACTTTATTTTCTTCCTATTAATATGGTTCCAATCGTTGAACGCACACAACTCTCCTTCGCAGAACTCGCCATTATGTCAATTATTTTTCTTTCCATTGATGGGGTGACAATCGCTCAACACACACGCGTGCACGCGCGCTCTCGGCATTTTATAATTTATTTTTTCTTCCTATAGGTGTGCCGGTCGCTCGTCGCAGCAAGCAGACCCCCTCTTCAACGTCCAATTCTTAAATAGCTGGCTTGCGTTCCATCCTTTGCAGTTCCGTTCCGGCCTTCAATCGGTGCACATCCAAACAGTGAGTAAGTAAGCAAGCGTGTCGTCATTTTATCTACGATCTACTTCAGCCTGTCGCTGAACAGGCAGCAGACCATGTTAGACGTTGGCACCAATCGCTCAACAGACATACTGCCTCCTACATAGTGATCGGGTTGTTCGATAAATCTTTTTAGATGTCGTAGCAATCGCTCAACGCACACAACACTGACAGATATCGGGCCTTTTGTACCCATCACCGCAGAACTCGATGTTTTGTAAAAAATAATTTACAAGAGGTCGCGCCGATTGCTTACCATCCAGGCAGCTCCTTGGCTAATTTACTTGCTGGCTCACGTTCTATCCCTGCCCTCTTTTCCAGTTTCGGCCTTCCATCGGTGCGCATCGCAGAGAAGAAGATACTTGACTACCTCCCTGGGGTGAGCATTATCCGAGGAAAGCAACTTTGAGTTTCCAGGCATTTCCTTTGCCTCTCGCTCTGTGGGAAAATTCCTTCGAGGGAAGAAGGAAAAGAAGCTCGTCGATAACATTCGTTGCGTCATGATGATGCTATTGGCGCATGATCTATGGCCCGCCAACGTTAAGTGCAAAGGTGGTACTCTCTCTCTTTCAGGTGTTCCTGCCTTTGATCAGTCGGTCCTGATGGTGTAGTGGTTACCATACTTGCCTCCTAAACCCAAGATCGCGGGTTCGAACCCGGCCAGGACCGATGGATTTTTTTCGGGCGTAAAAATCCTAAGTATGGCTTGCTTCGGAAGGGAAGTAAAGCCGTGGGTCCCGTGTCGTACATTTACGGCACGAAAAAGAACCTCAAGCCTGAAAGAGAGGCCTCTGAGCAAAATTTGTCGGCCGTTTCACGCCCTGAATTGAATGGGACGCTGATGACCTGAGATGTTAAAGAGTGTCCATAAATAAATCATTGAAAAAAAAATTCTGCCTTTGATCGACGCACATTGCAGAGAGAAGAAGCTTGCAAACAAACTTATAATCCTGCATACTGGGAACACCACTAAATAATACAAAGAAAAAAGAACTGAAGAATAAATGAATGCGCTCATTACAAACAAAATCAGAGCAGGAAAAATAATAAAGCAGGCTTGGGTTCCGCAGTCAGTTTTCATTCGTTACGATTTTATATGATATTAACAGTTGCGTTTCTTCTCAATTTCTGTTTTTAATAGTTTGATGTTAATGTGTGTTTTGTATGTGTAACGATATATACATATCACTTAGTATAATATCAATACGCATATCTTTAAGTAGGTAAACTATTAATTTTATAAATATATCGTTATATAATTAAATGTAATATAACTTTGTATTGGCCACAATTATTCATTATATGTATAGGACATTTCTCAAATTTGTAACCATTACAACACTAATCTGAATCCTGGTGTATATGCTTTGTAATAACTCTAGTTGGGATACCCTACGAAAATGGTTCTTCATTTGTTTTTTCATTACTTATTTGTCGCTTATGGAAACAAAATCTATATTTGTTCCCATTTCTTAACTTGCTAAAGTTTGATACTACATTTATTGTAACAATGGGATCAGCACTTCCAATTATTATTTACTTTCTCTGTAATATATCTAAAGGAAATTAAACGTGCAATATTATTCGCAATAATTGTTTCATACTATGCATAATGCTACAAGTCACCATTTTTCTGATACTACAATGTAAGTTACCCAAATGTTTGATTTGTTAATTTATATAAAGTTTTGCTCATCCTATCCTTTAGCGACTTTTAATCACCCTCTAACTTTAGCACAGTGCCCGTCCTCAGGCACATTACTAAAAGGTAGCTAATAAAATATATAAATCATTTATAACATTGCTCTCTACCACACACTTATGCATTTACATTTTCTCCTATCAAAGAACATATTTACATTATTGTTACACTGTAAGAAAACGGACATATTTAAAAACCTATCTTTTAATTGTTTAATACACTTTACTATTTTTACTCCAATGGTAAAATGTCCTTGTGGTTATTCTATCTTTGGCGATGACACTTTTGTTTTTGTTGAATTATTAATATTTTTTAAAAATGAATATTATTTTATTTATTTATACACCCAAATTAAAATTAACAACTATTTGGTAGCCTTCACTAGAAAATATTTCATTATATTTATGGCCCAGGTAAGTAAATGATTAAACTCCTAAACTAAAATCCAAAATTTCACTAAACTGAAGGTCTATACTATGAGTTCTATCTGAAAGCGACTATCTTAGAAAAAGATTATGTGATCTAAAAGTAAGAACGTTTCTGCATTTTTGACTATAATTACTTTCTTTGCGGTTAAAAGAGATTTCGTGACATTTATTGTGAGTTTAATTTTTTTTTTTAAGAATTCCTTAATAAAAAGTTTTTCATTCCCTTGTGTTGCACTTGATAGCCTGTACATAAAAACTATGAATATGGGATGTGCTAGACTTTAATCGTGCGTAATTTTCTATAATCATAAAAAATTAGAAGAGGATAGTTTAAAATTAGCTTCTCTTATTAAGACTACTCAGTGTGAATAACACTTGGAAGGTATTAGTTTTTTTCATTTCCTATTACGCAGTTGAGACATTCAGTTTCTGGTACTTACAAAGCTCATTTTTCAGTAGTCAGTTTCCAGTAGTCAGATCAAAGGATACTCATTTTCAGTTCTCACTTTGCTCGTGCGGTAAGCAGGCAAGATTCTTCAGCCAGATAGTGTGTCAGCTTCAGGGAAGAGTCCGTTTTAAGCTTCAGTTTTAGAGTTTCGGAGATGCAGTTATTCAACGCTGCGTTTCAAGCTATTATTTTCATTTGTGCGAAATGCACACAAAGTTCATTGAAACAAAGATTCGGATTCTATTAATTCGCGAACATTCAGACCCTTGTTTCGAGTCAGCTCCCCGTTGAGTAGTTATGTGTTTGAGAAGTAGGCAAGATTCCTCTGCTAAGATAGCGCAACAGAGAGCAAGTCAAAAATTCTTGTTTCAATAAATTCATTTACGATTTATATTCAGCAGTGCATGATAATTTGAAACACCTCTCTTTTTCTCCTTTATACCGTGAATACTCGGGCACAAAACAGCGATATTGTGTCCCTGAGATGCTCGGGGTAATGAGGTGGAGCCCGCGAGTAGCTACGCATGAAGCACCAGTTGCAGCAAGTCGTTCGCGGCAGGCAACGGGTAATCAAGGTACGAATAACATCGGACGCGTGCCGCCCCAAAAACAACCACCAGATACCCCTCATGTACTTTTTGGCTACCAGTGTTGGGCTCCGACACTGAAAGGTGGAGTGAGGAAAGGGTAGCGCGGAAAGCAGGATAGAAGAAATGCTGCGATGAGAAGTATCAAGACTACTACACCGAGAGTGCAGCAAAGACCTGATGCTGCAACGAGAGAATTACAAGACGCGGATGCGAGCGATGCTGACTGAAGCGGGCCACGCCAAGTAGAAGAGTTAACGGTAGTTTGGAAAGGCCCTATACTGAGATGGGGATTAGCAGGATCGTATCCGGGTATGGAACCAAGGAGTAAGACCTACAGCCGACAACTAGCAGCAACTGGGGAAGGAGATTGCAGGTACAGAGACCTAGTAAAATTAAATGTAGTATAAATTTAAGGAATTTTGTTACAAGTGTTTTAGTTTTGTATCTTTAGAGATAATAATTTGTTTATTTTTATTATGTTGAGAAACAGGTAGCTAGTTAAAATGACGGAGAGAAAAGGGAAAGAAAATTTTCAGGCTGAAATTGGTGGAAGAATAGGAGAATCCGAAATAGCTATCCAAAGCCCGCCTTCAATGGAGAATAGGTTAGCTGCACTTTTGTGCCGATTGATGCAGCAGCAAATACAGAGTCTTGGCAAACTTACCGAAGAGATTGAAATTAGGCTCGCGAGTAACCACCAAGAATTAATTAATAAGTAACAAGATTTAATTTATAATAAGCAAGATTTAGAAAATAAATTAATCTTTAATTAGCCAGAGTTGGAAAGCAAATTTCCTAGTATCCAACAAGAACTAATCTCTAATCAGAAAGTTAGAAAATAAATTAGCTGCTAATCAGCAAGAATTAGAAAATGAATTGTTCAGCAAACAAAAATAGCTAAAGAGCGAGCTAGCTAGTAACCACCAAGAGCTAGGAAGGATATTACAGTAAAAGTTTGATGAAGGCAGGAGAATACAGGAAAAAATGAGGGCCCACTTAAGTAAGAGTTTAGAAAATTTGGACAATTAGACGGTGAATGTGAGAAGAGAAGTAAAAAATGTAAGGGAGGAACTGAACAAGATTTGAGTGAACAGGATAGTTTAAAAGAAAATATCACCAGGATATGCAAATAGGGCACGCAGGTTTTGCAAAAATTGGGACGAGTTGGAAGAACATAAGAACCGAAAAATACGAACTGTACAGAACACAATTAAAGGTGACTTCACCTTTAATGTACGGCAGATTAGAACAATAAAACTGGCCTGAAAGTCTTCGATGCTACCTAGAGTGGACTGTACAAAGAAATTGTTGTATTGCGTGAGTTTGTCACGCTAAGTGATGTAAGTAGCAATAACGAAATATATGTTAATAATGTGTTTAGATTGGCAATAATGAGTGGAGGTGACGTCGCCAGCGCAATGAACACTGCGCAGCCGGCCGACGCCTCAATTGGACTCCGTTGGCATGTGAGTACTAACTGAAAAATGTACTCAATCTTGTATGGCACAAGTGGCCTAAACCATTTCATTAATGATAAACGCCACTAACTCTTTACGGGAAGGAAGGTTACAGCCGGTGTCATGTCCAAGAATTAGAAGGCAACTTTAAGATTAACCTACCCCATAGGATATGAAAGTTATCTTTGTAAGGAGAAGCCTGAAGGGACAGGGCTTGAAATGGTATCGAATTTGGCCAACTGCTCACGATTTGATACGTTTAAACAGTGTTTAGGCCCACTATCGGGGACCAGCCCGAATCATCCTCTTAGGATAGAATTGTCCAAAGCAAAGCAAAGCAATCTGCTCGACGCGCCTGTGGCAGACCGCGAGTTAATCGCGTTGGTGTCTAACCACTACTCTAATCAAATCAGAAATCATTTGATTGTGGCGAACCCAACCATTATTCTGGAAGTGATTGAAATGCTAACCGTCTTTGACCGACAAGGTACAATTGGTGAAAATTTTCGGGAGATAGAGAATGCTCCTAAGAATTACTCAGAGCGCGATAGTGCGAGGCAAAGCCGCTCGAATCGGAGTTCTTTTGGGGCAGGGGCATGCTTACAAAGCAGACACGAGTCGCCCAGAAATCGCTTTGAAAGGTAGTCCGCGGTAAATTACTTAATTGCCAATTTTACCGTTGCGAGGGGAATAAGTTATTATCGTCAGAGGCCAACACTATGGGCGAGGAACCGAGACAATAGACAGAGGCCATAGGAGAATGAACCCGAGCCTTGGCGATTCCCGAGGGGCTATAACTATACACCTGGAGGTCCGAGGAGCACATCGGACAGATACCCACGATGCAAAGAGAGCCAGCGTGAATATGTGAGCCAGGTACCTCAAAACCCACATAAATAAGGGACCGGACATAGATAGTCCATCGGTAAAATCCTTTCCCGGTCTCTTGAGGGTCGAATAAAGGCCGAAAATAACCAAGCAGATGTCAGTAACAAGGAGAGTGTACAAGGGCCGACAATTAGTTGTGGAGAAAACACCGCCATAAACCCGAGAGGCGATGAGGTGGATGACGCAATAGTAAATGATCCCCCAAGGATTAAGACCAGTATTGGTAGTTTAGAAGTAAAAGTGCCGATAGATATTGGAACCATGAACAGTGTAGTAGCGGGCCATTTCACCAACGGCTGATCGCACACAATGCGAAAATAATGTGTCTGCCGGTGTGTGGCGTTTTCTGTTCCGTAGCCATCGGTTAACAAAAAGAACGAGTCAGAACTAAATCATGTTAATAGTGAAGATTATTTGTGAATTTTTGCGATAATTTGTCTAGTGATACCGCGGCTCATAACTGAATTGATTTTAGGATGGACGCGTTTTATGCCTGAAGGAATATAAACTTTGGGAATAGGAGATTGTTCTTCCAAGATGACCCAGATATAATAATTGCGCCATTCGTTGAAAGTAAAAAGAACAAAATCTACAGAAATTCATGGTGGAGAGAAATTTAGAGGGAGACGTACATTTTGTACAATATTTACATATTGAGTTAGCACACCAAGTCGCTGAAGATAATAGAGATATAAATATGTGCAGCTGTAACATTATATTACGCGGCGATTGCACTCAGGAGACACGCACATCAGCATCCATTCCCAGGAAATATCAGAACAATACAAATACACCGTCAGTAAATTCAATATCAGTTGAAAACAATGAAAGTAAATTAAAGATCCTGCGAAGCAAAACACGGATGGCGCGAGAGTCCACCAGCGAATAACAGAAAAGCTTGGCATCAGTTTAATTAAGAACGCCGATAATTTTTCAGAGAAATCCGGTACATGCCAAGCATACCATAACTGCTCCGATGTAGAGAGCTTAGACCCATTCTCCTGCATGCATATACCAATTCCTATGGCGATAAGAGACCAGCCCGATACAGTCATGAATGATAGGATTCAGGAGTGTGTGATTGAAACTATAAGCTCAAAATAATTAACAATGTTGAGTCCGGAAGAGCAATTAAGCTCTCAGGATGAGCGAAAAATTAATATCCATACGTCGTCAAATAACTTTAGAAAGGGGGTGTCGATAGTGTTGTCACAAAATTAACCAAAAGGGAATTACTTCACGACCATCGATCTGACGTCATCATTCTGGCACATCCATCCTTCTAGATAAGAAAGTATACCCCGTATCCTGCATTTTCACACAGCAGCCGCACGTATCAATTCACGAGATTGGATTGTCTACGAGCTGAAGCGCCGTATTGTGAGCGCTGTACAAAATTTTCTTTCACACCACCAAAAATGTCGCTGCGCAATACGTAGATGATATTTTGATCTTCGATGAAGATATAAATTTCCATATAGACTTTATGAATTATTTATGAAGCTGAGAAATAACGGCATGACGGTGAAACTTTAAAAGTCGTAATTCTTCAGAGCAGAGACAGGATTTTTGGTTATGTAATAACTACGACAAGGGCAAGTGTGGAGAGAGTCGAGAGTATTTCCAAAATTGAACTAATACAAAATGTTGTTTCACATTTCTAGGGGTTATACGATACCAGTACTGTTTCTAGTTAATTATGCTATGGAGGCCGCACCCCTAAGAGAGTTCTTAAAATTAGGCCCTCTTGGAAATGGACGAGTCGAATAAGTGGCATTTGGCAGTGTAAAAACTATTGTTTAAAATGCCATTTTGTTGGAAAGACTCCGAGACGATCTACAGTCTGTTATTTATAAGGACGCTTAAAGCAAGGGCTATCGGAACACATGATCAGTACGGACGTCTTCGAGAGAAAGTTCACGCACAAAGTCTAACGCCGGATTCACTGAACAAGAAATCGCGGCAATCTAAATCGCACTACAAAATTTAGGTTATATATATTCACTAGGCCTATACATTTGCAACCAATCACATTAGCTTTTCACTTATGAGCAGATGTAAACCAGCAAACTCGAGTATCTCGCACTACGTCTCAGAGATTATGTTCCGGTATATCATAATAGAATAAATTTTGGGAAAGGAAAGTATTTTCAGCGATATGCTATCTGGGCTGAACCATACGAATATACCTGAAACCATCTCGTGTCCAAATCATGAGGTAATAGTAGTGAAACTCCATAGCGGTCATGAGACGTCATTGAAAAATGATTTTAAGTAATTAGTAAACCTGCAGCAACAGGATACTGATATTAGAAAAATGTTTGAAATAGCCTCGAAATTGAACCAAGATACCTCCGGAATGATAGCTAAACACATTGGAATTGTATACAAATTACATGGACAGGATGTGCAAAAATAGAGTCCGGTCATACGATGGGAAATGTAGGAAAGGCTTATTACTGCTCGTCACTTCTTATCGGCTCACTTAGGGACCGAGAAGGTGCCACTAAACATCGCAGATAATTTTATATTAAATACCCAGCGAAGATTAGGAATATTGTCGCTACTTGTGACTTTTGTCAATGGGAAAGACCGATTAACCACAGATTTGATATAGATCCACGAGCAATCATAAGGAATCGACCTAAAGATGTAGTGACAACTGACGCTCATGGAGAAATGCCATGAGGACAATAACAAAACTGATACATTTTAGTAATGTATGACCCCTTCAGCAAATTATTAAGATCTATCTAATGAAATCCGCGACTAGTAGGTCATGCGTAAATAAGAATGTTGGAGACTATATGCCAAACTACAGTAAAACACAGGATTTTCTGCCTGACGACGCCACGGTCTTTAGAAGCAAATGTTTTAATGAAAGTTTTATGAAAACCGGCGTTAAATTATACCATTGTTCTAACATCTAACATCTAAGGGTGACACGACAGAAAGGGCAAACATTATGTGTCCATTTACCTCAGAATATTCTGCCACAATAAACACATAGGTTGGGATAGTCGGTGAGCATTTATTGAAAGGATCATGAGCAGTTCCATTAACCATACTCATAAGTTAGCGTAATCCAACTGTTGCTTAATGAACAGCCGGATCCGTTAATTGTTGAGTTAGCGAACTCTATACTTGCCCAGGGAGAACCAGTTATTGAACTAAGGACATACTGTCGGATCAAAAGAATGCCGATAACAGGAAATGTCGTGTCATGAACCGCATGTACACCTGGGAACCGCAGGTAGGTTACCTGGTTCTATTTAAAGATAGAAAGTTGCCCAGTCTCCTAAGGGAAAGCTACCACGGAATGGAACTATTGTATCGAGGACCGTTTAGCATAATGAATAAGTTTGGGTGGAACATTTATCAAATAAAGGGCCAGGAAGCCAAAAAAAAAAAAAAATAGTTGCAGATACCACGAACAGCTGATGCATCCATATAAAAGTACCGCTATGATGCAGGCTTCTACTTCAAATCTTACGAGATAATACTTCCATGTACAGTAGTTCATACTGTGATTCTGGGCATGTCTAGAAATGAGGCTTAAAACATAAGACAGAGAGATGGGACGGACACGGTCATATTAGTATTCAAAGGCGATAAACTACTGGCATAATTGATGTAAACACAACCATTGCATGTAGGTTTTTAGAAGGTAATAGCTGTTTATATGTATGTGAGGATAGCAATTAGTGAAGTGTCAGTGACCGCAGAAAATCTGCGGATACAAATGAAGTGACTTGTAGTGGCTAGTGTGCGAAAACAAAAAGAAGTGATAAGTAATATTTTTGTCTGTGAAACAGAGTGATAGAACTTTAACTTTCACTCCGACGAAATACCGTAAAATAACGAACAACTGGACCACGTAAATAAATAAGTACATTACTACCTCAGGTTAAATTGAAATAAAATGGTTCCCAGCTACGCGATATATGAGTAGTGATATGTATGATGAAAAGCTTGAGAAATCAATGCAATGTTGGACACATTTGGTGTTTATTGACATATACAGAGTATGTTTAAATAATGTATTTTGTCTTATAGAAGATAAAGTTGTGGCCACTAAAGAAAACCATGTGCTTAGTGTATATAATTAACATGTATAATTTATTTAAGATAAAAAGAGAAGAACGTAATTCATGTGTCCATAGTTTGGTATTTCATAAGCATCCATAGATGAACTTGTGACATCTAAATTATATTACATTATGATCTGTTAAGCTTAATATTTTCATTAGTTTTAAAGCCATACACGAATAATTCTACTAACAGAAGCTATATTAGGATCAGCTTTGTATTTTGACTCAATTATAAACTTTAAATGTTTCGTTTTTAATCTTGCTGTATATATTATAGTTTTCACATGTATAAGGAAAGGTTGCTCACCAAAGGGTTAAATAATAGTAAACCATATAAGCAGATGTGTACTAACGAGCTGATTTAAAAATTACTTCAAATTTATTTCTGAATATCACAGAGAACCTAGAACCTGTGTTGTGTGTCATGTTGTGTGTACGTAGAGAAATTATGTGTACAAATGTATTTGCTTGGGGTATTACGTCTAGTGATGTTTTTTCTACTATTGCAAAATAAATTCCTAGACGGGGGCATTTGAAGCAGTAATTCACACCCCCACCCCGAAGGAAGCGGATTAGCATTCGATATAAATTATGGTAATTATATATCTTCTTCATGGTTTAAAGCTTGAGGCGTATAATACATAGAATACGGTATATAACTCATAAGGACGATTGATACCTAATGAAATATTTAATAATTGATATGTGTAAAGTAACATTGTTTGTACAAAGATATGTTTGTACATAGGAGTGCTGTCTGCTGTCGCTGCAATTAGCCTTATGAGAAGGTCACTGACGTATGATGATGAAACGAACACACCTGGCCAAAGGAAGGCAGAAACCATTACTTTTGTATTACTTGCTCGCAAGATTTCCTTTTCGCGTTGTTAAAATTTCTCTGGAGCCGGTTTAGATGTGAGCGACCTCTCAGAACACGTGGACGCATGTTTAAATATCAGCCTATTGGAAGTGAAGGATTTAAAATGTTTAATGTTAGCGCGTGGAAGTGAGCTAGAACTCGCCTATGGCAATCAGTGTTTTGAGAGCTGAGAGCCCGTGGGTTTACTTCTGAAGTCCCGTTTGAGTTGAGAAAGTCACGCTACCGCAATGTGAAGAAAATATGTAAGAGGAAACTTCTTCCAATAAGGCTGTCAGCTTCTTTTATTCGACGCAGTGGATTTACTCACTCTCAGTGTTCTCATTTTATAGAACGAATTTGAGATACTCAATTTCTAGTGTTCACACACTCATTTTTCATTTGTCAGTTTCGCGAAGTCAGTTTAATTGAGACTCATTTTCAGTATTCTCACTTTGCTCATGTGGTAGGCAGTTAAGTTTCTCCAGTCAGATTGTGTGTCAGATTTGCGGATGAGACCGTTTTGAGCATCAATTTTTGAGTTTAGAGATGATAATTATTCGACGCTCCGTTTCAAGCTATTATTCGCGCTTGTGCGAGATGCCCACAAAGTTCATTCAAGCGAAGACTCAGATTCTATTAAATCGGGAACATTCAGACTCTTGCTTTAAATCAGCTCTTTGCCGAGCAATCACTTGTTTGAGCAGTGAACAAGTTTCCTCTAATAAGGCAGCCCTACAGAGGGCAAGTCATAAATTGTTGTTCCAATAAATTTATCTAAGATTTAAATTCAGCAGTGTATGATAATTTGAGTTACCTCTCTTTTTGTACTTTATCCCGTGAATACTCATATACGAAACAGCAATATAGAACCCCTGAGATGCTGAGGGTTACAAGGTGAAACCCGCGAGTAATTACACATAAAGAACCAGCCACATCGAAATTATCGAGGGAGGCAACAGGTAATTGGAGGTTGGATTATCATCGCCCCCGAGAACAATTACCACGATACCACCTCATAACCTAAATTATTTTAAAAATTCGAGAAGAACAAAGGCAAAATTCTACAATTAAAATTGATAGTCGCTCTAGAAGTTCGAAGACAAGTTATATATAATGCCGTAGTAATTATGTAACGCCTTGAAACAGCAAAATAAATAAAGAACCAAATCAGGATTTTTATACTGTAGGAAGATATTTATACCAAATTCTGGGCGTGTTTATTAGTGGGAAACACTTTTCCCTGCAAAAAAGTAACATATATTGAGAACAATTTATTACCAAATTTCCATTCATGCTTAAAGACTACTTTTTAAAGAGGCTTTTCATGGCCTCTCATCAAAGGGCTCTAGGGCAACATTTCACTTATAACCATAAATATGGCCATAACTGAATAAATGTGAAGGAGGAAATCTAGAATTCCAAAAATCGAGTCATACGAGGAAACTTCTTGTTATCCTCCGCTTTTTGTCAAATCCAAAACGCTCCTTTCCTAAATTCGCTTTTCCATTCCGTTTCCATTTTATATGACCATGCCCATACCTAAATGTCACTTACTCTGCGCTTTTTAATGTACCTCTCCATTTCGTGCATATACGATTCTGAAAATATGTCAGCATTTAATTTCCTCAGTATTCAACAAGAAAGTTTGCATTATAATACAAGCACATGCAAGCAAGAAGAGTGTCGGAATTCACTTGCTGTCAAGTCTAATAGCATAACAGTTACCCTTGTACATTAACTTACTATATACACTACTACAACCGTATTTTAGGCCAAAGTCAATAGTATCTGGATCTTTGCAGTTAATTAAAAATTCAGTAAAATATCTATGGAAATTTTAGTAAACCATTCAGTGCATATATAATATGTGATGACATATAAATGTGCATTATGTTATTTTAAATTTAAGGACTATAGAATTAAACTCACTGCTCAAAAATAATTTACTACTCGAATAGATAACAACTTCATTAGAGTAATTTATAACTCGTTATGTGTAAAAATATGTATATTAACTTTAAATATTTCCAATTGTTAATGTACTTTTAATCATCATTCAAAAATGTTTATATTTGTAAATGCATTATAAAAATGTTCCACTAAAGTTCAGAATAAGTGGATAGAGTTTTGTCAAATTAACTTATTTTCCAACCAAGAAATTTTAAGTTCAGTGCACTTATTTAATTGTATAAATAGTAAGTTTAATTGCTTTTTAAAATATAATTTGAGTCGCTTTTCTGAAAAATACTACAATACAAATTTCTTCATGGAAAGTCAAAAAATAAATACCATAGAAATAAATACCACTTTTAATACAAAAGATAGGCGTAGGTATGGCTTACATCTGAAAGAACAGTAAATTTTTTATTCCAAAGGAATAAACCACCACTCTAAGAATAAAATACGACATTTAGAAAATATTCAGCTGCATTGAGTATGTATAAAGAGGAAAGTGCTAATTGAATTAAATAGATAAAATAATATAAAATGAAGATTTATTATAACTTATACCAAGTGAGGCTGCAAATATCTTTAATGACTACTTCTAAATGTTAGTTAAAATTAGGTCTAAATCTTGCTGGATAAAATGAATTACTACATTTTTTAACTGTGCATTTCCAAATTAGCAGAATAGTTTCAAAATCGCTATCATATCTATTTTAGAAGTTAGAAATACTAAAATCATCGGATATGATTAAATTACATTAATAAGTTGAAATCAAGCTCAATTTCAAAAGTACGACTCTTAGTCATATATTAAACTTTTCATTCTAACACAGCATCATTCCACTCAAACCTATATATTCAACAGATATACTTCATTTCAAATATAAAGGAAAAGTGGTGTTTCAAAATAAAAAAAAAATATGTCTCTCTAAAATATCTCAAAGAGAAACGCTCAGTATATTGTATAAATGTTTTAAAAAAAGAACTCTACGACCAGGTGGTAAAAGATTAATTTAGGTTTAGAAGAAATCTATCAACTGATAAGGCTATAAACATTCTCACTAACGAGATATTTATTGCAGGATCCTTTTGTTTAGCTCACTAAAGCATTTGACTGTAAAAATTCTGACTTATTAACAGCCGAATTATGTGAATGAAAACAAAGAGATCACATAACTGATCAAGGAAACAAACCCCTCAGATTGAAAAAATTCGTGAGTATTTTTTTTCTATACTCTTCCCATATTTCATTAGAGATTTCTGAACGACAACTGGAAAATTTTCGCCGATGATAACTGTGCGTTGGTAAAATGTTTGCTTAATTAAAATCATTTGAACAGTACATTAAACATGTCGTTTTGAGATAAAGCGAAAACACTGTATGTTTATATAAACTTAGTGTAATTAAATTAATTATTCATACCTCGTCAAATACTTTGCTGTATTGTAAAAATTGTGCCGACTTTTCAGCTCAAATTCCACGATATTTCTGTTTGCAAATCGATAATAATTTAAATTGGGAATCCCACAATTATACAATTTTCCAAAACTTAGCCTTGCTCTTCATCTCAAGGGAATAAGAGACTGTTTTATATATATTATATATATTGTGATATTTGACACTATTTAGTTGGGAAATTTTGTTGTTATTAAAACATTTTCATTACGGAAAAAGCAAACAAAATAATCTCTCTCCCGTAACACAATCTATGGTTAAAATCTGTTTCGAAAAGTAAACTCCTTAATCCTATTCAGGGAATTAGTAATTTTACTGGCGATGTTTTAAATAAAAATAACAGAACTTATAACAATTACAGATATATGGGGAGTGATAGACTAAATAGATATCTGAAGCAGTATTTAGTAGGGGGGGGGGGGAATTTACATATGTGGGATTGATTAGGATGTGATCGCACGGTCGGTATTTGTATTCTTGGTTTTAGGAACGTATATACGTTACCAGGGAGACAGGATGGAAAATGGGAACATTATCTTCTTCACACCAAGAGATTTATTATATATAAAGTTTTCTGAGAACTGTTTATTGATCTATTTATACCACTGACGAAAAATCTTTTATGTATGTATCAATTGTATTTTCTAACCAGGAGAGAACCTTGAAAAAAAACCACGCGGATCTGTTTGGTGTACAAGGTGTAGCTAGCATATACACTTGAAACACTTCCTATGGTGTTTTTATTGGCGCGTACACACGCAGTCACCTATCACTTTACTATTATTCTTATTAGCAGTTATCGAAATAGACTCAGCCTGACTAAGTAACTAAAATGGCTGCCTAACCAACTCGACTTGACTGAGAGAAGGTGTGAGAAGTCTAGCAGAATTGTGTGCTTTTTCGGTTTTCCCATGAATTTTATTAAACCTTCAGTCTGTCAGTTTTACGTGCATTCAATAAATTTATATTTAAATTCTGGTAGCGTCTTCTTAAGTTCAACTCGTAGATGGGTTACATAAAAACCACGTGATTCCCTGTTCGTTACTTATAGGCTATGATTTGGCGCCGATTTCTCTGAGGGTCCTCCTACTAACGAACTTCTGGGCTTTCCTCTTGAATCTTCCCCTCAAGTTACTCTTGTGTTACAAAATGTTCCGTTATGTTTTGTTAGAGTTGCGTCTTTTTTTCAGGTTCTCCAGGCTATAAAATCAACCTCGCTGGCTGTACCTGGTGTTCGGTAATTCTGACCTGGCTTGTTTGTTCCCTTTGTGTAAGAAAGAACGCCAAGGCCGTAAGGTCCGGACGTTTAGAATTTAGCAAAATTGCAGCACAAATGTCTGATACAGAATTTCTGAAGCATATCTAAACTTTTGCTTTACTTATATTACTGAAGATTGATTAATGTTTATGATTCATCAGTGAGCCTTAGTATTAATTACATATAATACCTTATGATCGTTGTAGCTAGGAAATCCTGCTCCTGATCTGCAAACTTTCCATGTTATCAAAAAATATCATTATACCTGTGTACAGCCTTATTTTCTCATATTTTACAGTTTTAAGTAAAATTGTGTTTTATGTAATTTGTTTCTAGGAAATACGCTGATAGGCAAGCTCTATTAATTTGTAGATGACGTGGCTCAAACTTGGAGCTTGGCAGAAGAGTAATTTTTTCAATCTTTATCCTCCATTTCATATTTGCTATTTTCTCCAATTTCTCTTCTGCACATTTATTTCTGGATTTGTTATTCCATTTCCACAATTATATGTAGTATTTGGTAATGCTTGATAGATAATTATCATACATTTATTTCTACTCTCTCACCCTATAAAGTCTTTACTTCTATTTTGTCTTTACCCATTAAGTGCATGTCCAGAGTACAGTGCAGCTGCCAACCTGGGGTAAGTTACAATCTAACCATAAAGAATTAAATTGGAAGGTAGGACAGGATATGTACTCGAGTGATCATCGCCTAATCTACTTTAATTACTGCATTGGTCTATCTAGTGATGACCCAAGAAGAAGGGAAAAACGTACAACTTTAAATAAGCCAACTGGTACTTACTAAGATCCGAATTTGAGAATTTAAAATTGGAATATGAAGGGAAATCTGTTGAGAGGGATGCCTATAACTTAGTCTGCACAATACAAAAAGTTATAGAAAAATGTATCCCAATCTTAAAGCCTAGAAAATCGAATGATTAAAGCTGGAAAGATACACTACAAAAAGCTACAAGCAAAATGAGGAAATCTAGAAGAATTTTCCAAAAATCGACATTTGCTACAGAAAGAGAACTAAACTTACTTAACTATAGAGAGGTCAAAAATATATATAAGAAACTATTATAGGAAGCTAGGAAAACTTGGAAATTCTTCGTCGAGAGCGAATTCGAGACCAATTTATAGGGAATGCTCTATAGAGTAATTATGAAAAAGGTGAAAAAGCCAGAAAATTTACTTATTTTAAAAAAGAACAACAGCGATATGACTACAAAATGGCGAACTTCGATAAAAGTTTTTTTTTGACTAATTATTACCCCAGAATGATAAAAGCATTGGTACCCAAACTCATATTCAGAAGAAAATTGAAATGAATACCACTTATAACAATAGATTTAATGTTTCCATTCAACATTTGACATTTTTTAAATCAGATGAAGTATAGAAAATCTCAAAAAAAAAAAAAAAAAAACCTGCGGGCCTAAACGGGATTATGACTGAAGTAATAGTAAATATCGAGGATATTATTACACCATTCTTTTTAGACTTTTTAATGATTGTATTTGGAAGGGACTGAGGAAACTAATCAGGTAACTAATGTTCATATTTATCCATTTAAAAACAAAGCTGGAAGACTGACGTCAGTTTGGAAGCAAAAACATTCACATTGACCATTACCGTACTTTACACTAGACTCTTTTTGAAACTATAAATTATATCTAAGATATATATTCAGATATATTCAATTATATACTTGGAAATCATTCATGGGATGTTTGTGCAAAAAGTTCCCCTTGCAGAATGAGAATTACTTTGAAGTGAACAACTGTATTATCGGTCAAAAACAGTAATGGTTATATGAACAAACGTCCAAGTAAATACTTATCTTAAATAAATATAGTTTCATTGAACAATGGTTGTTATGGGAAGCAAGCAGCTAGTTATCTATTATTGGAGTATCATTGTTTCAAACAGCAGTTTTTCCGCAAATATAAACTTTTCAGAAATCAGAAAAAATGCACAGCAACCAAACTAAAAAGGATAAACCAAAAATGTAATATAACTTTTGAGATCAAGATCTTACATGACTATAATGCTTAAAAAAAATAACAAATCAATTGTTATAATGCTTGGTACAATGTCCAAAAATTACTTGGACAACTTGCGCTTACGGACATATTAATGTTTAAAACTACACACGCCAATTTTAAATGCAAATTTTATTATTGAACTACTTTTAATGCTCTCTTAAGAAGGTCGTTAATCTACAACATCCCCAATCCTTTTTCTTCTTCAAGGTAATCACATGTAATGTTCTCATCAACAACGTGATCATTATGTTCATCAATATCTTGTACAGTCTGATAAATGACACCAAAATGAAAGTTCAGTGAGTCTAGGCTTCTCTTTTGGCAGGTTTAATCTTGGGTGTCAATGTCACAGTATCTGGATCGCAAACATTTTGACTGAATGTTCTCATTTGAAATCTGATTGGAATGTTTAGAAGGAGCATTACAATGACATTAGCCTCTCCTGTCTTTTATGATTTAATTAACGTGATTCTCGTCATATTCCTAATGCCATCTAACTTTTAAGCACATTACATAAATACTTAAAATTCCGAATATTACAACCTTTACCCAATAAATGGTTAGTGCGCAATTTTCCATGAATTTCAGAGTAATTGTCTGATGATTTTATTTCAGACATCTTTCGGAACTCCTTTTCTGTAGCTCCGAACATTCTATCTGGGGACAGAAATGAATGCCCCATGACTGGAAAAATCATTGAAGTGTTCTTTATCAGTTTTTCTCTACGATACACGGTTATAAGTTACGCTGGCTTAAAATTATTACGGTGTCGGTCCTAGTGGTGTAGTGGTAACCATACTTACCTTCTAAATCCAAGATCGCGGGTTCAAACCCGGCCAGGATGGATGTAATTTTTTCGGACGTAAAAATCCTAAGTAATGGCTTCCTTCGGAAGGGAAATAAAGCTGTGGGTCCCGTGTAGTACATTTACGGCATGAAAAAGAACCTCAAGCCTGAAAGAAGATGCCTCTGAGCAAAATTTGTCGGTCGTTTCACGCCCTGAATAGAATGGGACGCTGATGACCTGAGCTGTTAAAGAGCGTCCGTAAATAAACCAAATCAATCAATTAAAATTATGAGGAATCTCAAACGTATGATCATTGGCTAGTAGTACTCTAAAATTATTATTTTAGTTACCCCAATGCTCAAATACTCTTCGATTTTTCTCTAGTAACACGGCTTAGAAATTACGGGGACTTAAATTCTGAGTCACTCCAACCCACGACCGTATTGTTACAATTACTGTCAAATTATTATTTAAGTTACCCCGAAAATAAAATACTTTTCGGTTTTTCTCTAAAATACACAGATTAAAAATTGCGCTTACTTAGAATATCAGGAACTGGAACCCAAGGCCCTAATGTTAGAGTTCAGTCAAATTAATATTTTGGTAACCCTATTGCGAAAATACTTTCAGTTTGTCTGTGGGACACACGGTTTAGAAGTTACGCGGATTTAAATTCATGATGGGGTTGGTGAGGATGCCCCAGTATTATGTATCCAAGGCAGGCAGTGGTAGGTGTACATACTACCCCGAAAACTCTCTTGTTTGGCAACGTCATATGGCAATGTGTTAACAACCTGTCTTTCCACGCAGTATATCCGATTTTCTCTTCCTTACCCGCACTCAGTGGCTTCTTGTACGTCGTTCAGTCAACTTGGAGCTTAGAGAGCTATAAGACCTGAACTACGAAGTTTTCAAAGTGGTGGTCGGGGCAAGATCACTCAACATTCAAATCGGAAACATGCTGAGACTCGAGGACGGAATAGAAGTCTTCCTACCTTCTGCACATAACTCTTTGAGAACACCATTCGCTACCTCAATGAGGCACCATTTGAGATAACACTCAACGGTACAGAGTTCCTCCCCAACGGCAACAGAGCACATATCAACTGTCTGGAGCTACCTACAGACATACATCACGAGCACTGATTACGTTGACGATAGAAGATGCAACACTTTTTTTTCTATATTTTACATACTTTCCTCACTCATATTATTCTTTTTATAACTATTCTTACTCTATTTCAGGTCACAACCTACTGGCCTCTTTTCAAATTGATGCGCACGACATCGCCTACATCAAATCTACCCTTTTTCGAAAAAAAAAAAAATCCGCAAAGCCGTAAGCATCAGATTCAACAACGTTCCTAGCAACCTGCGATGGTTGAATGTCGCGCCAAAAACTGCAACCATATAAAAGTACACCAGGTGCAATTTTTCCCCGGCACATTATCTTGGCAGTGTGACGTTATTTAACCGTCTGCTGAGGGACCAATACTACAACCGGTTTCCTTATTGCTGACGAGTAAGAAAGTTCCGCAGTGAGAGAGAGGAAGATGTTTGTGAGAATGAACAGTTTATCCTAGAGGGAGAGAAAAAGAGATTGAGGAAATAGACATTATGTAAGATGAAATTATATGAAGAAAAGAGAAACAAATAAAATATAACACAGGCATGAGCAATTGCACATGTTGCAAGAAGTGGAAGGAAGAGTAAATATAGGCTTCCTATCCGTAATCACTCAGCAACGAAATAAAAAAAGACATTAATTTCAAAGTATAGTGTGTCACTTTTAAAGGAAACACCCTGTTCAATATCCTCTTCACGCGCATAGTAGATGGAAGGAAGATTTGAATGCATAGTGTATGAAAAAATTCATATTCGTAGGCTGTTGAAATACGATTAAGCTTAGGTCATTTAGAGTAGTGCTTATTATACACTGACAGAGCGTCATCTATTAATTCAGGTATTTGGTGACCCAATCAGAAACAAGGAAGTTCCTCTCAACTTCAAAGCAAAAACTTTTAATAAAGTGGTACTTTAGTTTATATTGATATGCAATCGCAATTGAAATAGCGCACTTATAATCAACCTGGATAAACGTTAGATTTAACAATGATATGTTTTGGTAGTTTCCAAAGTGCAAGCACCTGCAGGACATCGATACTAACGACAGGACAGATATAAAGTACAAGGAAACTGAAATTTCGGGTGACCCATTTCAATGGAGAGAGTACACAAATTGTTCCTTATTAACCTTGTTCAAATCAAATGATTTCCTTTAGTGAATATATACAAAACTTATTTAATTCTTAGTTCGAATTACACTTTAAACATGCCCAAACAATTTTTGAAATATAATTTCTAAAGTAGGTCCTCTAAAATTGGCTAAATCTCCAGGATGCCCTTTATATACTCTTTGTGTTCAGGTAAATGTAATGAACAATGAATATTAATAAAATTCTAATTATTGTTCATTCTTCCTAGTTAGCTAATATGGCACTCGACTACCAATTTGTACTTCTAATTCTGACCTACTAACACATTATGGAACGTGAACTAATTTTTTGAAGAGCATTAACGACATTTAGTCCTCAAGGTGTGCTAAAAATGACGATTTTAATCTGAGGTGTAGTTAAATATAATGTAGTAATGACTAGAAAGAAGCCAAGAGCCAGAATGCGATGTAAAGATCTTTCTCTGTTCAGCGAATTGATTTAGAAGCGTGGCCTTCATCCAGGGATGCATCTTACCTGAAACATACTTGGGTTATATCGGAAAAATGATAGGCATTCTTGTTTCTTTCAGTTTCCATTTTACTTTCACACATAAGTGATTTAGAGCGAATAAAATAGTTTATTATTTACTACGGCTATATTAGAAATCAGTTTTACATTTTTGAGCAGTACTTTCTATAAAACCATCAATTCATGCTATAACGCATCTTTAAAAGTTTTTTAAAATATATCTGAGAATTCTTATTGCGTTCTGTATTAACTTATGTTTCTATCCATAATATTATTTTCTACGGCTCTTAGCAAAGCTCGAAAGGTGAACTTTGGCATTATCATTATAAGAATGGTAAAATAGTCGAAATTTTACACGATGACTTTGTCTGCAGCTAAATTTATAGTCAACACGAATCTTGATAAAATGTTAATTACTGTTCAATCTTCCTAGTGGGATAACGTGGCACTAGATTACTAAGCTGTACTTTGAGATTCCAATTCAGACATTTTAGCACATTATGGAAAAGCGACCAATTTTATGACGAATATGAACCAACATTTAGCTCCCAGAGCGTCCAAAACTTTACAATTAGAATCTGAGGGGTAGTAAAATATAATGTTGTAATAACTATAAGGAAAGAAGGAAGTGGTGAGAATGTTATATAACTGTCTTTCTCCATTCAACGAATTGATGCATTTCTTCCTTGGGGTACTGCATAGATGTAAGACGGAGTTAGTTTTATCATCTAACATTATTGAACTTACGTTTATTTATTTTTAAGCGAGATATTTAGTAAGTAACGCACTTTCACAATACGTTCATCAAAAACATTTCCCTTGACTGGATAACCAACTCCTTAATTCTGATTACATTGGCACCATTTCTTTGTGTCTTTTTTTTTTCCGGTTTGAATTTTAAATGAATTTTAAAAGTTTCATCTACAAGTCCAGACTTCGGAAGCTGTTTAACCTCAATGAACTAACATTATGAGGAGATATCACGAGAAAGCAGTATAAAGAACAGCAGGCAGGAGTGGAAATCGGAAGAGACAAGAACAAAGAGTTTCAACATGGTGCCTCCGTCCGCTCCGTCGCAAGTTCCTTGTTTCACTCATAACAGTAGCAGTGGGGCATATGCTTTCCGAGGACAGCTAATGAGAATGAAAATATTACAAAAAGAGATGATAATAAAAATAAAGGAAAGCGTCCCAAGCACAGCATTACAGATTATCTTACACCTCCCTATTGTCAAGGAATTGTCTATTTGACTTTTTGAGACTAAACCTAATTACTTTCTTAGAAGTAAACACTTTTAAACTCTGTTTTCTTGTAATAGTTTCTGGAAATTCCACGACATTTTATAAACCTTGAAAAATATGATCATTTTATGAGCAGTGCTTATTAAGAGATGAGGTATATTGAAACTGAGAAGTCGGTCCTGGTGGTGTAGTGGTTACCATATTTGTCTCCTAAACCCAAGATTGGGGGTTCGAACCCGGCCAGGACCGATGGATATTTTCGGGCGTAAAAATCCTAAGTATGGCTTCCTTCGGAAGGGAAGTAAAGCCGTGGGTCCCATGTCGTACATTTACGGCACGAAAAAGAACCTCAAGCCTGAAAGAGAGGTCTCTGAGCAAAATTTGTCGGCCGTTTCACGCCCTGAATTGAATGGGACGCTGATGATCTGAGATGTTAAAGAGCGTCCATAAATAAACAATCAAAAAAAAAAAAAAAAAAGAAAGACACCGAGAAAATCTTTGTAATATTCTTACGCTTATCAATTCACATAATAACTTCAATTTTAGAATTTTTATCTTATAATTAAACTGTCCGGGACTACTTTTTATTACTGATGTTTTTCTGAAAATAAATGTAGCGAAAGCAGCTGATTTGAACATAACGTAACACAAATTCATATAACTTGTTATGAGTATTTCACGAAATTCTCTCTGGTGCCAAAGTCATTGTTAATTTCTTGACCTCTAAAAAACAGACTATTTTTAGGAGCAACCAATGAATACTCGAATACCCCAGGTTGCAGTCCATTTACTTGGAATATTTTATTAAACTGTGAATAATACAAATAGGAAAGAACGTGAAAAAAACATGGTTATTACCAGCTCAGTCTTACACATATTTTAGATAAATAAATTTATTTTTGTCCTCTATATCAAAAGAAAAATAAAATAAGCAAGCCCGCTTCTATGTTACAAACATGAATGAACAACGGATTTTAAGATTTGCATTGAAGTATAAGGAATAATGGACATAATTACCTAGATTGAAAAACTAAAGATGACTGTTAAGCTTGCATACAAAGTGGATGTGGTAATAATGAAATATTGTTTTTATGTATGATACTGCGAGAATAAAGAAAGCTACAGTTTATTTATTCCCTGTTGTAATTAAATTCTAAAAGTTCAATTTAGTTACATTTTTCTGTTACATGTAGGCATTGTACATCAACGAACTATTACATTGTTTTTTACATACTTGTGTCAAACAAAGAAATATAACACGAAACAAAACACCGGAAATACTACTATCTTGGAGACTTTTTAAATACATTTAGGTATATTTTAAAGTGAATAACCATATTGTACTAATTTATGTTCTAATTATAATTTTGGCTCTTTCTTTATCAAATATACGGTGCCCTTGTATCACCGTCTACTTTATTCAAATAGACAACCCAACATTACAGATGACAAAACCGCTGGTATAAGATATATTGTAGCGGTTTTGGTTGCTAACGTGCCCCAGGTTGGACAGCATATTATTATGAGTTGTTGATTGTGATGATCGCCTAGGTTGTTGTCCAGGTACACGACAACATCTCAGGGTATTTTTCCGCTATTTTGTTGAGTTGTTGCTCAATACGATTGGGAGAGGAGATCTGCTGTGTCAACAATCACGCGAAGTGACATAGTATATACAGCAATATATTAAATGCAATATCTTTTATAACCTCTGGTGTTTTGCAGACGATAGCACTTGGTGATATAGCGTTGACCTATTCTCGACCTTCATTATTTTACTGCACCGTGGAGAGAGCAGTTGGAATCCAGTCTGGGTCTTACATACTCACGCGAGCATGCTCTTAACGATTACGATTGTATCTGCGAAAAGCACCGCGGAAAGAACTTCGAAACAAACTACCCATGAACGACTTCCAAAATAAGAATCTGAGAATCTGAGCCTGAGACTGAATGTGAGTGAAACTGAAAATGAATACTGAGTCTGAGAATAAGTTGCAACGACTTCTGAAGAGAGGGACTGAATCTTGTTTTTTTTTTTTTTTTGAATAGTGTTTAAGGCCCGTTTTTACTACTGAGGCACCACAGGCGGTGAACACTAATGATACATGAAATAAAATGATAAATTGGGAAAGGATTTTTTAAGGAAGGAAACGTTCCAGGCCTAAGTTTAGGGTACCTCCCAGGCATTTGCCAGTATGAGGACTGAGGAAAACCTGGAAAAATCCTGTCAGCCAGACCTTCCGCTCACGAGTCGGCGCCTTAACGGGCTGTGTTCAATATGCGGTGTCCACCGTCCTGGGGTGCTCGGGGCTTTTTATTGCTTTCGGTACATGTTGAGCATGCAAAAAAATGGTACGTAATCTGCAAGTACATTTATGATAATATATAAGTCCAAACATGATTAATAATTTGTATGAGCATAATGTTTTAATGAATATCATATAACCCTGTGTTAATTTCAATCAATTAATTAAAAAGTAGAATTAGGTCATTTTCTGTCTATTGTTTGACTAAATTAGGTGAGTGGTAAACGATGTTTTCATGGGTAGGACAGGAAGTGCTTTTATGTGTTATCTTTTGGAATTATAAATTATTTTTTATTTTAAATTATATAAATGATTTCCGGTGTCGCAAATTTTAACTTTTCTGGTGGTTGTTATATTTTACTAGGTGAACCTCATTTAAATGTTGTATGTTTGCAATTTTATTAATGTTTTAATTAATATGATGATACTTATTTGTGTGCAGAGGGACAGATTATATAATATTTGTTATTATTGTTACGTAATATTGTAGTTTAATTTTATATAGTTTTATTCCGTGGCGTATTTATGTACTAATGACGGCGCGCATGTGTAGTCTAATTAAGAATTTATTTTATTTGGATAACATTAAACATATGCACTGTTGACTTACGGGAGAAGTGGAGTACGGCGAATGGACGTACGATGCCTAGCATATGGTGCCCGCCATCCCAAGTTGAGGCAAAAAGACTGATGCGATGCGGCGGGGCTAGAGAAATGTTTTGCGGCAGCGTAAATGTGACCTAATATTAGGGTTATGGGGAAATGTCATTATTATTATTATTATTATTATTATTATTATTATTATTATTACTGCAGTGGAATTACAAAACTCCTGGGAATTCCAGCTATAATATTGGTGGTAAAAGTATGAACTAGATATGCCAGTGTATGGTTGGGGAATTAAAATATATTAATAAAATGACGGTGAAAAAACATATGTTGTAAAAATAAATGTCAATGTAATATTTCGAATAATTATCATCGAAAAATACCATGTGTTGAATAAAATAAAGTAAATCTGTACGAAATATGCTAAATTGTATGAATATTTTTTTATTTAATACAAAATCAATGACTGTTGACAATAAAATATACTTGTCCCGCAAATATATGAAATCTAATATTTTACAATATTTAGTTTTGAAATTAAAAGTAGTATTGTTATGAAAGAGATGTAATACTTCAATTAAAATATTTAATTTTTATTTGCTTCTATAAGCAATAATACATGATGAGAAATAAAATAATAACTTGAAAAGAAAAAGGATATATTTTATATTTTGTCACATAACATTAAATTAGCACAACATAACTTTCATGCAAAGTTAACTATTGTAAGTTTTAGCTATAATTTTTTTCGCGAAACAGGTATATTCTATCTGTCAAAATGTTATTAAGTTACAATTAAAATAACAAATATATACACAAATGACCATTTGGTTACCGAGTAGCTACTAATTATATATGTATTCTTTGCATCCCAAATCTACCCAAGTGCACCACTTTCCATCACTTCGGGACGGCGAATAGCGCAGGATGCACTATGTCCGTCCACGCGATTTATTCTGACCAATTATATTACTCCTGTTCATCTTCCAACCACTATTCTCCTTATTTTCACCACTTAGTAACTTCGTTACTAACTTTTAACTTCTTACATTGCAGCAGCTAACTCGGTATCTCACCCGCACCTTACGGAAGCATATCAGGGAAAGCTAATTTATATTTTATTTGCTTAAAACTTGTATGTTCTTGCTTAACTAAGAAAACCAAACCGTTTAATTTAAAATTAAACCAAATCCACATTATCAATAAAATTTAGACAAAAATGTCACCATCACAAATAAAATTACCACTTAAAGCAACAAAAATATTTTCAATTTACCATACATGTACTGCCATATTTGTTCACAAATACCCCTAAAAGTACAATGATGAAAAATGGAATATTTACTTTGAAAACGAATGAAAATAATTTGTTTCATTGGAACTTCACATCTTTTTTCACTGCATATCGTTTTTGCAAAATTAAATATTCTAAACGATTAGTTCTGGTTTTTTACGAAACAGGTAAATTCTATTTGTCAACATATTATTGAGTTATTATTAAAATAACAAATATTTACTCAAATTACCAATTTGTTTACAGCGTAACTACTAATTTTATGTATACTTTCCTTCCATCCCAATTCTACCCCCGCACACTGCTTTTCATCATCTCGGTAAGAGGGACACCGCACGCTGGACTAGGTCGGTCCATGCGATTTATTCTGACAAATCATATTCCTCCTCTTCATCTTCTCCATCAACCACTATCCTCCATATTTTCACCAATTACGTAACTTTTTACGAACATTTTACTCCTTATATTGTAGCAGTTAACTCAGTATCTCGTTGACACGTTACCCAAGCACATCAGGCAAGCCTAATTTGTTTATTATTTACATACAATTTGCACGTGCTTGCTTAATTCAGTATGCCGAACCATTTAGTTTAAAATTAAATGAATATCACATAACAAACATTTAGGCAAACATTTTGCCATCACAAAAAAGCCACTTAAACCAACAAAAATATTTTCAATATACCATACATGTATTTCCATATTAATTCACAAATATACCCTAAAAGTTACCCTTAGCTGCACACATCAGGTAAGGCGTATTTAATTTATTTCAGTTAAGTAAAAAGATGTACTTGCTAAATGTGAATGTATTTGCTCAATAAAATATGTGCATATATACATTAATAAGCCCAGAAAATTTCCACACTATTTGTGCGGAAAAAACGTGTCTAGCCTTTCAAGAAAAAAAAAAAAAAACGCTTGAACAAACTGAAGCCTGCATGGGTGGCACTTCCGTCCTTGGGATATTCGATGATACAATTTTACGCAACCTATTTTACAAATCAACACGAACGTCTTGATGAGTCCTTAATCAACTGAAGCTTGTCTGATACTGACTTGAAATAAAGCCAGAATATATTTCTGGTTTTATTAGACCATTTTTTTTATTGCAATATAATTTTTTATTTTTACAACATAATTTTTTTGCCAAAGTATTGTAAACGATTAGTTTTCATTCCTTCGCAAAACAGGTACATTTTATTTGTCAACGTGGTATTGAGTAGCAGCAACGAAGAAGACTGTGCTGATGATTCAGTGGCCGATACAAAACTCCCGTACACCACATGCTTTAAAGTATTTCAGTCTGTAAGAAAAGTGAAACTTTTAATTCCATCGCTTACGGCATTGATATGTGAGTATAAAAACGCTTCATTATAAAACGGTAAGAAACGTCTACTTTAAATTTTCGCCGAGGCCATAATTCCATTGTAGTTCAAATTTTCTTATTATGTGAAATTAAATTCCCGCCACTATTGTAGTTACAATTTCCACCATAATCACGTGACTCCCCACCATCATAATATTCCACATTTCCCACCATCTTATAATTCCAAAAACTTGAGCGATACCAAATATTATATTGATATCATTAAACAAAAACAATGTTGTTATGTGTGATGAACATTCAAACCAGGTAAAAACATCCTTAAATTTCTTTTCTTGTCCAGTACATTTTTTTTATATTTGTCAGATTAATGTAATATTATTGTTTCTTTAACCTGAACTCATTACTTGAAATTAATTTTTCATTAATTCGATAGATAACATAAAAATATGGTAGGATTTTGCTCGATTGCATTTTTATTCACGTGGTTAATATTCCAAACTTTTTCATGTTGTATAAAGCAACGTCCATAATACTTAGAATGAAATTTCAAATTATAGTTTCTGCCACTAAATAATGCAGAAAATTAGAGCCTACTACTATTCTAGTGTTTTCACTGTTGCCGAGTGGGACTATTCTGTGTAGACTGAATTGTTGTTTAGGTTGGAATTTTTATGTATTTATATTGCCACTCACCGATTTTGTGATGGGTGTTCAGAGAAAACAAAAGTGTCCGTATACTATTGTATTCTTTTTAGAAAACTGGGGTAAATATGTATTTTGATTGCGATAAAGGTGACGGTTTATGTAAAAAAGAAAAAAAAACTTCTGTGTGTTTATTTTAATGCAGAAATATATCTGAAAACCAAACAAAACTTATAGGATTTCTGAAAACAGAATTGATGAAACCATCGAAAGCCTGGTCAAGCAATAAACGAAGACTCTCTAAGAATCAATGTACAAGTAGAATCAATGTACAAGTGATTGCAAAAATAAAATATCCCTTGGAGCTAATGTCAATGACATTTTAATACTTGAAAAAATATATAATTACGAGTGGATTGTATTTATTTTTGAAATGATGTAAAAGAGAAACTTTGTATACGTTCTTTCGAAGTTTTTGTCTGGGTTTGATCCAAAATCAAAATAAGACTGGAGCATTTGAAAATACGCAAATTTATCGAAACCCAATAGGAAAGCCAAGGTGAAACGATTTGGTTAGTTTCTTTTTTAATGTTTCATTTTCTTAGCAAATAAAACGAGATGTTCATTCTAGACCAGCAATAGAGTAGTATTATTGCCTCAATGTATTGAAAAGTTTGTGTGACAGCGTTAGAAGAAAACGTCCGGAATTTTGCACAAGCGAATACGGTGCTATACTGTGATAAACTCCCTAATATATACGCACTCATTTGCTCAAAAATTATCAGCAAAAAACAACCTACTGTTTGTTCCGTGTCACTTCATCTCATTCTGTTTCGAGTGTTGGCATTGTTTGAGTCCTGCAAACGAAACAAACTACGAGAAGCGACTGTTTGACGTAACCATGTAAATGAAAGAATATGTGTTGAAGATCATAATCAGTATAATCAATAGAATTCAGAACAATTTTCGGCAATGAAAAAGTTTGAAAAATTACAGTGATTCAAATGGACGCCATGAAGGAAAATAAATTATGAAAGTGCAAATTTATTTGATCATATAAAAAGAACTTCAGTGATTCGTAGGGTTCAGTCAGAGGGCAGGTCTTTCAGTGCACATTAGATATCATGCATTTCTTGCTATGGATACTACGGTAGCCTCCCGTAACTTTCCCCAATGATGAAGATGAGATAATGGAGCAGTGACTGGATGGTTGATGGCTGACATTCATTTCTTTCTCTAGAGTAAAGTTTTCTTAGAAAGCACAAACATAACTACTGCTGACTCTGATTACTAACAGGGGAAATTATAGTACCCGGAGAAAACCTGCCCCAGTGCCGCTTTGCGTTGCTTACTACCGCTGGAATCGAACTCGGTCCGCATATGTGGTAGGCAAGCATTCTAACCACTCAGCCACGGCACAATTAAAAAAATATAAAATTGTTGTAATATTGGTAGCATTATTTATTAGTAAATCATCAGGTATTTCAAAGTTATATTTAGTGTTTTAGTATTTCTGAAAAATTAATTATAGTATGATTCCAACTTTATTCGTAATTAAAAATGTTATATCGTAAAAATTCATTGAATATTTTATAATGGAATTGAATGATAATTGCATTCAGGAATTCCTGTCTATTAGTTCGCAACATAATCGTTTGTAATGAAATATGTTTAGTAAAAAAATCCCGGAAAGATACTTTGATGTTCACAAACAAGCTATAGTTTGTAAAATTTCTATGCAAGTTAGTGTTGCTCTGCTAGTGGTTGGCTTCTTAGTGAGGACCTGGTGCGCTTTGAGATTGATAGCCATGTTACATAATGCTAATGACTTCGCTGTCTGTCCCCGGCTGCTAGATTTATTGCTGGGACACGGAATACCGGACGCTGTGCGCCATTCGGCAATTGGAGGCAAAACTAACAGTGTAAGAAGAGCACTCGCGCTGTTTAAGTTTTCCCGGCCCAGATTGACAAGCAACCAATGAAAGAAGCAGTTCAATGAGAAATGACACTAGTTCAACAGTATGTAGTTAAGTAAAAGAGCAGAACAATACAGTTATTGAGGTTTTTGTTACTAATAATGTGCTATGCAGGTTGCCATAGTGTTCAGTACAATGGTTTTGTTCATCATGAAAAATTAATTTTTCTGTGAAATAACTAGTAGCCGCCAATAGTAAAGATACTTAACATTAGTCCAATGTTCCAATGAATCTGAACGCAAGGAAAATCCAAAGTTATCACCACTCACTTTCAACCTGAATTGTTGTTCTATAAAGTTGTAAAAATTACAAATTTACTGTAAAAAAAGTATTAAAATACTGAACTAGCCATACTTTTTATCTGAAAGTGCTACCGATAAAACACTTGCCAGTCGAGGTTTTTGCACTAGTCAAAACTTTAGAGATAATAACAAGGACGTTCATTTCTGAAAACTATTATTTTTATTAATTATTTAATTCGGTTATTTTAACGAATATTTTTTCATTTTATTTGCACTTACCTTTTTTAAATAGATATAATGTTTTGCATTGTACTGGATTTCACATAAGGTAATTGAAAATACAAAAAGTAAATGACTGTTGAGTTCAGTTACATCATATCATATTATACACATATGTACATACATGATATCTACTATGATTAGGTTTGCACATACCTATTATATCATATTTATATTTCCGTGAAGCATTGGCCGTAAGTAGTATTTCACGTTCCAGTGAATAAATGGAAAATGCGATGTCCAACACTGCAAACAACACCAGTATGTTAAATGAGTTGGGCAGCTATAATAGTTTGGTCATTATAATGTGCGAAACCAAAATTATGCAGGAAAGTATTCCACAGCAATTACGTTACATTCCTTGTTTTGGGACGTATGGGTCATTTACTGAAGCTAATGATTGATCTTTTTCATTTGTGGACCAAAATCATGGTAAAATACTTAAAGTACTTTCGCAAAACAAACCGACGTGAAACTGAATAAAAACAGAAACAAGTAGCACATGGCGTGTAATGAAAATATCTGACTTCAACAAAATGTGTAGTTTCACTATCTTGAAAGATTAATAAAAATTAATTAAAGTTAACGGAGCCATACCATGAACCATAAAACATCCACTTTTACTCCTCAAATGGAACTATTTAGCAATATCAGAAACAATATAAATATTTGGAAGATGCAGCAAATAATAAATATACATGAAACAACTTTGTGAAAATGTTTCAGGACATAAAAAATATTTATTCAATGTTTATATTTTAAATAAGATATAATGGTGGTTTCTCATGTATATTCATTATTCTCTTTCATTGCAGAGTAGATTGTAAGTAAGGTCAATCAAGACGCGGCAAACTCTAAACTAAGCACTGCATTTGGTGTATGCAATGGACCAATACTTTTCTAGGAGTTGCCATTTTTCCTTGCGGATTTTTGTAAATTTACAGGATTTATTTCATCTTTAAGAAAGGGGTGTTTATAATCACAATAGTCTTTATGTTTAGTTGCTTATAAAATCTTAAATGTGTCCAGCTTTTAGTGAAAGTAACTAGACAATTCATAGATCCATACACATTTTAAGAATATGAAACTTGTAATTGTATATTGTAATTTTAAGTTTGATTCATCATGCCTCAGGCTTCAACGTCTGATAAATGCCTTTAGAAGACAGGAAGTCTAACAAGAAATAAAAGTTTTTTATTTGCGGTTTTTTTTAGCTGTTTTTAAAAATCACCACTTTATGTGGAAAGAAGAGCGATTACCACTTGTTATTGTCATTATAATAATCATCATCATCATTATTCTTATCATCATCCTATTCACAATATCGTGATATTACTTAAAACACATTGGCTTTAAACTAAACTGAAACCTCTTAAATGGGACTATAATCTTTGGATTTAATGAAGTAATAAGAAACTGTTCTTGTGAATTTAGGCAAGGCCTTTCATAAAACTCCAGAAATGTCATTTGGCACTTGTAAGTAAAGAAGATACAGACTAAAGATATTGTAACATTGTAGTAAAGTAATATAACCGGCTATAGAAAACTCCCTGATGTCGCAACTTTTATAATACAGAAAATGTACACTACAGTAAAGGCATTGGGTCGGTATCACTTCAATTACAGCAAATGGTAAAATATAATTTGTAATTTTGCATACATTTCCTACTGAAATTCAGTTGGTGTGGTTTGACTATTCAATTACATATCAATATCGTTATTAATCTGTAGAAAGAGGAGAGACAGTCATCTAATAAAACATTTAACCAGTTGAAATGGGCAAGAGTTACTTCTAGAGCTTTAAAACTACGTAATATACACAATAACGTGTATATATACACGTGTGTGTGTGTTTGTGTGTGTGTGTGTGTGTGTGTGTGTGTGTGTGTGTAGCAATACGTTATTAATTATACACTAAAATACAATGAATGACTAAGAACGCAATGTCGACCAACTCGTGTACAATGCAAACATGTAAATCTCCAAACAACAGGCACCAACGACTGGCGTGCTTACATTTTACTTCTCCCTAACATGAGTTTTAATGATACTTTTACTCTATTATTTATATATTGAGTGATATTCATGGATACATGGAAAGAAATATTTTTGGAGCGAGATCTCTGAACTCGTTCATTTCTCCTTTCTCTTTTATAGCATGCAATCAGTGTTTAGATTTTTCAAGGGCGTAGTGATAAGAGATTGTCCATTGTCACTAGTAGAAGTTCGTTGATCTTAGCCGAACTAGAAAAAGCTCAGAGAACAATCTACTCCTTAAACATGTTGAATCGTGGAGCCGCCTTACTATTCTTAAGAATGCTTGTTTTGGAAACCTTTACAATGTAGGCTTTTTCATCTCAGCTTTGAATGTATCCAATTAACTTTCCAAATTAGAAATCATGGAATCAATGTATATTTATAGGCATCTTTAGCATTAAAATCCCACGATTATGTTTACTGCCAAATTCATAACTTTTCCCCCACAGTGAAGTGGGAATCACAAAAGTTTATATAAATTTGTGGTTTTTTCGTAAAACATCAAATTACTTATTGAGGCAATCTTTTTCCGGCTGTAACTTAAACCTTGCTCTGAGTTCAGTATCGACTGTGGAAACAGAATGCGCCTTATGTCTGGCGATTAAGGTAATGCTGGAAGACTATAATCATTGATTAAAATAGTTCCAAATAATGTTAGTAACCATATAGGAGACGTTTGAAAAAATCAAGAAACTCTAAGTTGTCACAGAATATATGTAATATTTTTCTTGAGCAGCAATCAAATAGCATTAAGCCATTCGCTGTCATTTTTTCGTGTCTAATAGGAGAATATTTTGGAAATATGGCTATTTCTCATTCTCATATTTTCCCTTTAAAGGCACTCCGGTGTAATGTCTATTTTATTTCTTAACTGAACAATATGAAAATTATTTATTTGTGATAATCAAAGATTGTTAAGATGTAAACAGTCACATAATCATTCGATTATATTAGCACCTTGCAGTTTAGTAATATTTCATTTATTAATAAAATCCAATTAGTTAGCATTATTAGAAAATCTCAAAGTATGCGACTCAGTTCGTCAAGGTTTATTTGAGAAATATAATGGGATGATTTCAATATCTTCCGGTAAAGAAGGTGCAAGGACTAACTTTGTGTGATAAAGTAATTAATATGACTAAATAAAAATACTAAAATAATAGATCTAGATAAGCTATTTGAGCACAAATAAATATTTGTGCTATTTCGTATTCTTGTATATTAATACTGGGAGATTTTGCTGTTATATGGACATACTATATTACGTTTTACACTTTATTCAATCATCAAAGCTATTTGGCGTAAAATCTGCTAAAAATATTTAGGTGAACCTATTTGTGTTCTTTATGTAACTGGCGTCGGTGATTTAATGAGGACATGAATCTAATGTAGCGAATATAACCTGGATATAAAAGCCATTCTGTTCACGCACTTAACCGTTTGGGGGGTGGTAAGAACCCGCAGTTGATAAGAAACAGCGTTCGTAGCTACAATTAAGCGTGATTGTCAGATGATTTATGGATGGCTATTTTGTTTCTCTAAGGTTTTACAAACAGAGATAAAAATACCACGAACTCTCTAGTTTTCCTGATATGTATTACAAGCATTTTTGTTCGAGTACTGTGTTGTTTCCTCTCTGCATGCTCATCAGTTGTAATTTCGCTTGATTTTAGCAATGATTCACATTAGCATTCCATTCATAACCAAAATATAAATGATTTAAGCAAAAGGAAACAATACAATGTAAATTAAATAAGAATTGGCATCTTCTTAGAACAAATTGTTCAAAGAAGTTGTACTTTTTATTATATTATATATCTTTCTTGTTTATATAGTTTTCCCTTAATCTTCCCACGTTTGGCGTATTGCTTGGGGGAAGCTGCAGTAAGACGTACATTAAAAGTACATCACATTACTTAGCCGACTTCTCACTGTGCTGACAATTTTATACAGTAGCTACTAGTCTTGGTCATTCGTTTTGGGTTCAAATAAAATTGAGTTAATAAACATATACTGGCTATATATAAGTGTGTGTATCGTTCTTTCATGGAAATATACATACGCAAAGCAAAATTGGGTCTTTACTGGGGCGGACGTAGGAAGGGGTAATGAATCATCTTTAGTAAATTAAGATGGAATTCGTATAACTATTTTCATTGTTTACACATAATATACCTAGAAGGTGAAAAATAGAAATTACTGGTATTTTATCTTTTCTTGGGGTTTGAACAAGGCGACCTGGTTTTCAGTCTATGCATACGGATACATTCTCTAATAATCGTATCATTTTGTGTTGAGCGTAAAACTATTCAGATAGATCATGCCTGTTTAATGCCTACATCTAAACAAAAACTCTTATTCGTTTAAAGTATTTATTTCAAGTTGGGCTCGAAATAAGAGAAAAATGGAACACATGCATAAAAAATCTAAAACGTACAGTAGCAACAACTGCTTGCTTCCATCATAGTATTTTCTTCACAATCAGTACTAGACTGGCGCAAGGCGAGTGTTTTAAATTTGAACAAACAGATCTAAATTTGAATAATACATAATCACATGTATTGTGTGAAGTTAATTCGTTCCCTCTCACTTCCACAATGAAGTATCAGGTAACCACAATAAGCTTTGGAAATTTGACTGTTGCCAAATGTAGCTCATCTCATTGAGGTGTTATTTCGGGAACCTCCCTTTGACGCCATAAAGTAGGCCCAATTTTATTTCCGTACACATTAATTTGCAGATAACCGCATCGATGTTGCATTATGCAAATATTCATAAAGTTTTGCTGTGGTGGTTCAACGCACAGGGTAAAGGCGTCACTGAAATATACTATGTTTATGCTAGATTTTTGCCTATCACAAAAATTGCATATTTCGGACTACGCCCAAAGGCTTTGAATAATCATTGTATAACTTTGTATGTGTTTTCAGTTAATGGAGACCTTTGAGCCTGCTCAAAAACTGATAGCTGCTATATATCGCCTCACCTGCACAATAATCCACCCATCCCCCATCATCACAGACATAGAATGTGCGACCTAATAGACGGTTAGTGAAAACAAAAAGCGTGCTAACGGAGCATGGAACATGAAAGCAACGGGACTAAAACAATATAAACGTAATGGCATATCATACTTTCAATAGGGTAGCACTTATTAAATTTCTGCATCAAAACTCTTGTCATAAAACCAACTTCATGCCTAGAGGCTTATTATAAAGTGTTGCGGAGAAATGAAATATTCGTGTGCTGCTCAGTCCTTGTGTTTAATTGTCTGAAAAATCGATAAGAACACTTCTTTGGCGTTTGAGGATGAATTTCACTTATTATTTAAGATATTGTGTTTTAAGAACTTAATAATTCCTGTTAACAAATAAAATAAAAATTTGTATAAACAAGTCCTAATTGGTAGTTACTGAAATGTAATGCACTATTTTAAAAGCTTTTCACATTTCCTGTCAGATACTTAGAACTTCGGATATAATGTCATTAAAGAGAATTAATTAACAATTTTAATCTGATAATTTGTGGCTATACTTGAAATTTTATTCTCAAGACTTAAGAGGCTCAAACAATCTTCCAATAGCAAACCGTGCCAATCTTATTGAAGTCGCTACGGTACTTTGTAGCCAAGAATTGTAAACTGCGATAGTGTCAGTAACCGAAGCACTTAGTACTGGCCAGCAACAGCAGTAATTAAACAGCAGAGGTATTTCAAAATGATTCTAACAATCAGAAATATTTAACCCAATAATGTACAGAAGCAGGGATTTGTAGACAATTAGCACAAAATTGTAGAAGAGCTGACAGAAAGAAGTGACAGAACTAAAAATTATCATATCAACGTAGATAGTATTTAGGAAATGACGCTTCTACACTTGTATCCATTAAGGGGGGAACTTAGTCGATTACATACTATCAGCATAATATATAGGGCATAATTAATTTTTTTAAACACATTGTATCACCGTTTCATGAATAACGAAATGTTGCTAGTAACATAGTACAATCGTATTATGTGTGTCTCCTGATTATAGTAGGAACAATTACTAAAAACCAGTCAAGAAGTATTTACTTGATTTGGCGTCTTCCGGCAAGTTCAATATGGTGGAGAAAAAGATGATATTCATAAAATAAATTAACAAAGCTGTGTAATTTCTGTGCTCACCCTCCCATCACTCTGTAAATATAACCACATTTCACTCAAATAACCAGAGAAAATGCTTAAATTTTTTTAATCAAGATAGACTAATATTTCCTCAAATATTACATGATAAAACGTACATACTTATCAAATATCCTTATATAGGACACATATATTTTTCACGATATACGAGATTGGCTTCACGATGTGATGCCAATTTTGAAACTGTTTGGTAGATTGATTATTGATCGTTTCGGTGTTGTGGCCCACGCATCAATGACAACACTTTCTCAGGGTGAATTCTGCTATTTTGCTGATTTGTATTCAACAAGACTGGAAGGGGAGTTCAATAGTGTAAATAAACATGCAATGCGACTTTATTGGTACTTTATAATGTTCAAAATCTTTCGCGTCCTGTGGTGTTTTGCGTACGATAGACTTAGTTTCACTGATACAAACTTAGATGTTGCACGTGAAACTTAAAAATGAGTGCCGCGGCGCGCGAAACTGAAAACTGCGTATCTAATGTATCGGAACTGCCTGACTAATAACTAACTACCTCTCAGCGCTTAGACTGCGTGCGGCGTTAGATCTTATTACTGCGCCTCGCAGCGTGTAGATCTTAAACTGTTTGTGTCTCACCGCGTGTATAACTTCAAACTGAGTGGCGCAGCTGAGTAAACGCTTCTTTATATATTAAATTCAAATCAAGTAATCGTTGAATTAATGATTGCCACGGAGTCACATGGGCACACGTAATCTTCGAGTCTATATTTAAAAGTTGAAACATGCATTATCTATTGGCTGGTTCAGGTTCACCTGCCGCAGGTGCCATTCGCTATTTTTTGAAAATTTAAAACATTTTGTTTACATTGGACAGTTAAAAGGCAACTAATACAAATGCCTGTCGGGATCAAAGCCCCAAACGGTTTAAAAGTCCTTCAGTTTATTAACCTTGGAATGGCAGACCTTTAAAAGAAAAAAAAATGGCTTCACACGCGACCCTCATCCATTGTATCGGGTTTATGACCCCCTTGCTTTCCAAGCTTCCGTAACAAAACACCAGAGGCTTTTTCTTTTATACAACTCTTACATTGAAGCTAAAGCTTGTAATACAAACATTTATATTACTAATTACAATACCAAAATATGATTGGGCTTACAGAAATATACATTATAATTATATTTCATTGGCGTGGATCTGAGCAACCGTTACACATTGCAATGCATTACTGTAAACAATTTAGGGTGAACCAACAAAAAGCATTCTCTGTAGTCCCTTATAATTGATTTATACTTAGAAAAACAATGTTCAACTCAACAAATGTAACCGGTACATATTGAAGGCATTAAACCTACCATTATAAATGCTATGTCGGACAACTTACTCCCCGGTTTTCTACTCAAAATATTGACAACGCGATTTAATGTACAACAGCCGTAATTCTACTATAATACATTCCTAATTTTTCCCGCAGCGGTATTTGTAACTTAGCCTGGAGCATACTTAACTTCTAATAAGAACTTTTCCATCGGATTTAAATTCGTGTACATCGTTTTTCTCAAGTATTGTGACAGTCTAAGGGAGAAAATTGAAATTTAATTTAATATGAATTAAATAATTCTTTATATGACTTCTATAAACCCCATTCTTGGCTTCAATAATGCATTTTGTTTCCTTTGTACTTAGTTGTTTTAGTATATTCTCATCAAATTTAATATTGTTAAAATAATAAACAACTACATTAACAAGTTCTCATCTTGTAATGACAGAGTCAGGAGATAGTTGAATACTTGGAGATATTTATTTAAACATATGAATTGTACTTTGATATTGAGAAAATTATTTTTCGCTTGATATTGAATTATTCATATTTGCAAATACTTCAGTTTAGTTTCATTTACACAGTGAACTGCATGTGTCAAAGGTGTAACATGGATACTTTCATTGTTAAGAGTATTTAAATTACTTTGCACTCTTTAATATGTAGGGCGCAGCACACACACATATATACAACTTGTAAATGCAATCTGTTTGGTATAGACAATTATATTACGACAATAATAGGTTTATAAATATAATTGTAATTTATTATATTGTTTTAACAATATATTACAAAAGCCTGAAAAAGTGTTAATTGCATAGTTTAATCCAAATATGAGCAAATAAAGAAAAATCTCTTGTTTATGTAAAACATACATAATAAAAACCATTTCTTTGTCCTTCCGAAAACATTATAGCTTTTACAGTAAATTCGCTTGCCGTTCAATAAAATAAACATTATTATATAAATATCCTAAGTGCACAAATAAGTTAAATTAGGAATAATTTGTATACATTATCATTAGTTGACTCTTTATTCCTTCTTTGCTGCTACTACTAAAATTAGTAATAATTATTGTAATTATAATATTTTTCACATTTAATTATAGTGCTGTTGACAGTAAATTGAAGTCTATGCTTATACCTAAATACATAGAATCAAACATAGAATCGCCTAAATACATAGAATGAAAGGGTGCCTCGCTCAGGGCCTTGCGTAATGTTGCAACTCCTCGGTTCAGTTTCCATTAATAATTTTTGGGGGAGGGCTTCAATTGTCGTTTTCAAGAAAAATGTAGCCAGTTCTAAAACTTTTTCAGTACATAAGAAGAAAACATATTACGGCGTAAAACCTCTGTTTTGTTAATATGTATTTTACTGAACAGCAAAATTAACGCTTGTGTGATCAACATTTAGCTTTCAAATCAAAAGAATCTCAGCTCCAGATTTGTATGAAATATCTGGAAGACGATCTGAAGTATGTATTGCGAGAATCCGAAAATACTGCTCTGCAGCTCTACTAAGAGCTGAAATTTATCAAGCTTATCATTAGTAGTGAAGTTATACTCTCTCGGCGGGAAAGAGCCCAAATGAACATATATATCCGACTTTCGAGAGTCACATACGGTTCTCTACCTTACAGCTACTCGGAAACATATTTGTAAGAAACATTTTCGAACTAATGTTCGAAACGTATTCCTCAGAGTATTGTTTACGTACTTCTCTCTCGCGAAAAACTTGCGCGTGCAAAGAGCTAGAAATAATTCATATTGAAATAAAGGATATAATTCTAAAAGTTTATAGGTTTTCAGTGAAGTAAGTATGTGAAAATGTGTTTAACAATAAAACAATCACCATTCTCACTACAATAAATAAAGCAAATCATTCGTAATATACTGTATTTTAATGGCGTTAAACCCTGGTTTTTGCTATTGTGGTCTCACGGGATGGACACAGACTGTACATGAAACGAATTTATTAATTGGGTAAGTAATTATGGAAATTGAGTGTTCCAGGCTTTAGTTAGATTGCCTTCTCGGCGTTTCTCATTTATGAGGAATATATAAAATATAAAGATTTGTATTACTACATCCCGGTACCTTTTCTCCTAAATCCGAAGGCATATTTCAGTGTATTTTTTTTTTATTTTACAATTTACATTTTTCATTTTATTTTTATTATTATTGTACTAATTTATTTAAATCTAAAACTAAATATACAATGAAACAAATACATTATACTAAACAAAGCTAAAAATTCCCATACATGCTGGAAGCCAACACTAACTTGCAAATAGTAACCATCTGTTAAACAAAATACAGATTACAATACAACACTATTATTTGCTTTGTAAACTAAAATATACACTGTTTGACCGGTTCCCGGCAAAAGTGTATACTGGAATCCAGTACTAATAGTTTTTCTTAAATTTCTTTCATCTATATCCAAAAATGAATCCAATTCTGGTTATTGTTATTATTATTATAACAAATTTATCTATATTTATACAATTTATAATCTAATCTAGCGTATCCTGTAATATACATTATTATTATTATTATTATTATTATTATTATTATTATTATTATTATTATTATTATTATTCCCTGAGATTTATTTTGTCCTAAATTTCCTTCATTTTATAATGTATAATTATTTCATTTATTTATATATTCAACTGTCCTGTAAACTTCCTAGAAACTCATCACTTCACTTAATTTTATTAATAGTCACTTTTAGAATTGTCGTAAAGTTCACTTTATTTCACTTAGTTTCTAATGTTAAGACCTCTTTTGAGTTCTTATACACTGGCTCCTCTTTCCCTTCACCCCCCCCCCCTGGTGGTTGCACTTTTACTCCTCCTCTGCGTTGTCTACCTTTATAATACGAGGGTAGGTCCATAAGTTTCCGGCCTCGCTGATAAGGATTATTGCCTTCACAAAATTCTTCTCCGGTGTCATACCTTATTTATTAAGTAAAGAATAGCAGCTGTACCTTCCACTCCGCTGTGTTCAATTGTTCTGATATAGTTCCATAAGAAGGCTATGTGTAGAAGATTCTGACATGTTCAAAATGGAATTTGGAATTGTTACTAAGTTCTTCACAAAGGAGGTACTTACTCCAAGCAAAATTAAACAGCGATTGGACGGTATATATGGGGAAGCATCCCCCTCATGTTCTATCGTAAAAGAATGGGCAAAACCTTTTCGAATTGGTCGAGAAACATTGAAAACGAAGAGCGTGCAGATCGGCCCTTGGAGGTGCTCACTTCTGAAAACATCGCTCTTGTAGAAGAAGAAATTATGGAAGACCGGCGACTCAAAGTTACAGAAATAGCAGCAAGGTTGGGTCTTTCTAAAACAACAGTCTTCCAAAATATTCATGAACATTTAAACATGAATAAGGTTAATGCAAGATGGGTGCCTGGACTTCTTTCCTCAGTCCAAAAGCAGCAACGAGTCATCTGTTGTCAGGGATTTTTGGAACTCTGCCGTGGCTACGAAAGAGAGGTTTTTCAAACCATGTTAAAGGAGATGAAACTACGGTCCTCTACTATAATCTCATGTTCAAAAGAGAATCGATGGAGTGGCGTAAATCTGGCGAAGCACCGCCTCTAAAGGCCAAGGTCAACGGAGGTCATGGCCACTATCTTTTGGGAGTGTGAAAGAATACCTTCATTAACCCCAGGGAGAGGAACACAACAGTAAATGGGGAGTACTATACTGGCCTACTGTACAGACTACGTGCTTCCATCAAAGAGAAAAGGCGAGGATGCTGAGTAGTGCTGTGAACCTTCTTCACGACAACGTGCACACAGCTCTTGTTGCAAAGGAATCGGTGAAGAAATGTGGCTTCAAGGAGAATCAGCCATCCACCCTGCAGCCCAGATATAGCTCTCAGAGACTATTTCCTTTTCTCAAAAATCAAGAAGGGCCTTTGAGGAAGGAAATTTAAGTGTGACGAAGTGATGGAAGCTGTTTATGCCCATTTCGCAGACAAGACTTCTGACTATTCTTGGGGAAGATTGGAATGTTATTTCAAAGATGTGAGAAGTGTATTGCAATAAAATAAAATACAGTTTTTGTCTTTATCATACCTATAAAATGGTTAGGCCGGAAACTTATGGACCTACCTTCGTATCTACATTCTTCCTTTTCTTCCCAAACTTTTCTCCCTATCGTTGACCAATAATATCTTCTTGTTAAATTAAAATAGATCCCTTCCTCTCAAACTCCCCCTAAACTCCCCCACTATATACACCATCCCCTCGCTCTACACCGGCTCCTTTTTCTACTTTTCCTCCCTGCGTTCTCCTCCCTCATCTTACTCTTCTTTTTGACCCCCTTTTTCTTTTCCACTTTACTCTGTTCCCTCGTCATCTTCACCATTCCCTCCATTATCTTCTTCCTCATATCTTAGTACGGTGTTTGCTGAATTTAATACATGTCTCTTATAGTAAAATATATTTGTAATCCACCTAAAATTTCTCTTTTTTCCTTGGTTTGTTGCAAATAATGTATACATTTAAAAAGTCACGTTATGGTGTACCTAGCATATTGCAATAGTAATAAATATCATAAGTGATTTTTTATTTTATTCCAATAGGTTTTATATGGTCCATGCCCTGTTAAATTATGTATTAATCCTTTAGTAGAAATGATGTATTTTAATTTTAATCTCTCGTTGATGTTATAAAAGATGTTATACGTTCTTATAAGAGACCAAAATTAAACCGACTATGGCCTTACTATTAACAACGGGTATTTGGCCCAATGATTATTTAATTAAGCTATAATTATTGAATCGAATTATTAAATTTACACTAAAGGCAAACTGACAGCGTGTCTTGAGAAATCTTGATTGCATCATTGTTTTTTTCTGATTTTGTTCTTATATATTCACTATGATCGCTGAAATTAATTTTCGTCCAATAGTAATCCCAAAATGCTTAATTTCTTTTAGCGTAACTTATTGTCTGATTATAATCATACAATTATTATATATTATGGCTGGGTCTCCTTTCCACATTCCTTTTAGAATCCTGTATCCTAATTTTGCCTGAGCTATATGTAGTTCTCGGTTATGCACCAGAGTTTTAATTTTTTAGTTAGGTTATTAGCCTTTACGTCTACCTCTTTTCTATTTTGTCCTTCAATTGTGAAGATAACATAATCGGTAAATGCTATGGTGTTAACTATGTCCGAGTCTTCCTGCAACCTATCCAACAGGAATGAGGAATATCTAAAAATGTCTTTCAGGAAGGAAGGCCTGACGGAATTCGAACGGCAGAATTCCCTTAGAAACCTCAGTCACCCATGTCTGTAATTTGCCCTTTATTATTTTTTGTGTGTTTAACTGGCTTATTTATTCAAAAAACTGGCTGTTAAGATCAAATCAGTGAATTCGTCATTCTCTCGTACCCTAGCAAACTCTTTTTTCTGTCAAATTATTTTATTGCGTCTCATTGCATCAAAAATAACAACAATAATGTGATTAAGCTAATTTCTTGCATTTACAGATGGTTATCATGAACAAGCCCGGGTCTCGATGGTAAACAAAGCAACCATGCAACAATATACAAACCAAATGATAAGGATCATTACTCACAAATTATCAAAAGAGGTGTAAAAGCTGCTCGTCTTCATTGTTCAAATATTATTGGCATCTCTTTTGGAAATTATTCATTACTCGCTGTAGTTCATTTTGAGAATTTCTGACTATTTCCTGACGAATATTATCTTGGAATTCTTGTATAATGTGCGGGTTGTCTTGTACACGGCATTTTTAATTTACTCCAGAGATAACAATTACAGGCTATGAAATCGGGGGACCGAGGGGCCAAACCTTTCTACCAATAATTCTTTCTTTTTTAAATACTTTGTGAATATATCTCATAGAATTGTTCCCAATATGAGCAGTAGCACCATCTTGTTTAAAAATATATTATCACGCTTTCTGTCGGTAATTTTCCGAAAATAGAGATTAGTATGGTATTCACATAATTAACAGAATCAACTGTATGATCCAAATATTGGTCTTATGATTCTATCACACTGAGTGTACATAAATGAATCATACATAAAGACACGCTGTGCCATTGTAAACACACAAGGCATAGTGCACTTTATGTATACTGATGAAAGAACACAAAACACACCTGGATACAGCTACGCTACGACTGCGACAGTCAGCAAAGTCAACAAATAAGTAAAAAAGCTTCTATCTCTTTAAAGGAACGAGTGCGGGTTCGCTCATAGGGGAAAAGCATCACTAATCGCACGGTATGTTCCATGACATGCAATGTTAAGGAACAGGCAACTAACAACAAAATGTAGAAGCATGCCCTCAGTTTTATGATGGACCATGAATGTAAACCTGGTGCAGGTTGGTTGTTTTTTAAAAATGGAGAGATTGTTCTTAAAGAAGTTTCTTCTGTAATCTAAAGACCGTTCATTCAATAATGGTGGATATATTCAATATTGATCTTTTCATCATACTACTGTGAGGTTATCTGAGTTATGTCCGGCAGAGCGCGGCTGTGTGCTTGGAGAAGACATTCGTCAAGGCCTATAACATAGCAAATATGAGAGGTGCTTTGTCATCAAGTAGTGTGTGTTACTCGGTTTTTTCATTGTGTGCTGATTGTTATTTAAGGAATAACAATCACTTATTTAAGTAAATAGATATAGTCTTTAATGACTAGTTTTTATATACGATACTTATTTGAAAACGAAATCTTACAGAGAAGTAGCAAGGCGATTTGCAAGATAATGGCCTACAAATTTTGTTCCAGCTAGAAAAAAATTCGCAAACTTGTTAAATAGCTACAAGATAGAGAATCCCTCAATGACAAGAACGTGTCCTGAATCGCAATGCTAGATGAAAAGTTATAGCTATACACATTGCTTGAAAAATTGCCTCTGAGGGCCATCATTTTCAACATTTGTGGTTTCAATTACAACATTACCTTATGTTTCAGTACAAATATAAGTATAATTAAAATCTAGAATTACGGACGTCAAATATTATCTTCGTTTTTCCGGTTGCTGCAGCTGCGCTTCCCCAGTAAGGCGACGATAGATCAAATGATCTCACGAAAATAGGAATATATGCATGGAATTTAGCACCATCTATGAACCGAAAGCAGTAAAGGACAGTAATAGGTAGCTACCAATCATTACCTGCAGGTGTCGGTCCTGGTGGTGTAATCTTGCCTCCTAAGCCCAAGATCGCGGGTTCGAACCCGGCCAGGACCGATGGATTTTTTCGGGCGTAAAAATCCTAAGTATGGCTTCCTTCGGAAGGGAAGTAAAGCCGTGGGTCCCGTGTCGTACATTTACGGCACGAAAAAGAACCTCAAGCCTGAAAGAGAGGCCTCTGAGCAAAATTTGTCGGCCGTTTCACGCCCTGAGTTGAATGGGACGCTGATGATCTGAGATGTTAAAGAGCGTCCATAAATAAATCAATAATAAAAAAAATTACCTGCAACATACACACGCCGTGTTACCGCGATTGAGCAGATATAGAGCGTCTAATGGTTTTCATGGAATCAAAAATGTGTTTGCGACCGGCTACTGATTGTGTATTACTGCTCAGAAATTTGGGGCGCTTTGGCGTGTTCATAATTTGCATCTTTGTGCCTTGTTACAATATACAGCATCCTTTTACATTGTAGATTTTCAACACACATATGCACTTATCGTAACTTTAATGTATATAGTTGAATTTTCAACCGGTTTGTATCTATAAAATGCCCCGCTATCTGTAAAATTTTTACTGTAGTACGAGGTCTTAAATAATTACTAAATGTTTGAAGTGGGTTTTTATGGTCAAGAAGTTGGCTGGGCTTGTTGCCTCCGCATCGCGACAACAAAATCTCATGGGCTTTTCATGTATCTTGTGAGCCCAACTCAAAGGACTGGAAGAGGATGCAATTTAGTTTACTGAAGAAGCAATCACGACTTTACGCAGCAAGTCAATTTATTATTTACTTCACTAGTTAGCGTAGATACTCAGGGTTAATTACCTTTCGCTGGATGTTAAGGACATCTGTGCCATCAATTATGTAAACCTGTAGCGAGGGATTTAAACTTGGCCGCGTTTTATACCTTTCCACAGGTTTTACAGGTCTCTCAGAACGTGATTAAGGTCAGCAATTCACCACACCCGCAAACTTCGCGATATTTATTTTTCCTTAGACACGTACTTACTGCTTACTAACTTGGGTGAGAGGAAAACACTAATCATAGCTGAAAACCCCGTTGTCTCTACGTACGTTAAATATGAGTAGGAACATAGTTGTAACCTGAACTGAGCAGGAAATGAGACCGGAGAAAAAAGAGCAGCAGCAATGAGTAGCCTGAGTTCAGAAGCCAAGCCTACCGGGCGGCAGCCTTTATATACCTTGCTACTAAGGCGCCGAACACGTGCTCAGTGTCTTATTTCGGGAGATTCATACACACGACTATGGCTGCAATTGCCATTTTTTTTTATTTGTTTTACTTTTCTACATTACGTCATTTTGGCAAGAATTAATAACCAATTAGGCATACAAAGTCAAATTTATAGTAGCACTTTGCTCTCATCTTTGCCATTAAATGTAAGGCGTTTACCTTTGTTAACTTAGCTACTGCCTATTTCTCATCGAGCAGATTTTTTTTTTATTTGAACCTCACATTTGTCCCATATACACCAACCAACTTACTAGAGAAACGGAAATGCTAAAATGTTGTTCTCTGCCGTTCCATTCAAAATCTGCCAAGGTAACTGTAATGAGCATTCTCGCTCAAACCGTCCTATAGTTGGTGTAAGGATGAACCCCAGGAAAAATGTTTGTACCATCCTCCCTGCTGAATTGTCAGCATGATGCAATTCTACAAACTATACTCTAAAATTGTTATCAAACCATGAGATTTCATTATAATTACAATTTCATTTGTTATTACAGTCAGAAAACTATCTTTTTGTTCAATAAAATATCATGAAGAGTAATATATTGATATATCTGTTGCGCATTCGATAGGACAAAGGTCACTTGTGTACTTCAGAAGACAGAACGGCATGCATAAGGAAACACTTCCGTGAAATAAGCAATAGTTTTCGATTATCACAAATACTAATATTTTGCTATTATACTCCTGCCAAAGAACATGACCTTTATTCTGTTAATAAGGCAGTGGGCACCAGCTTTTTGCACAATACTTCACAACACTGAGCTAAAGAATGCGATTTCCTGAGAAGTTTTAGGGATTTCCGAGGCCAAATTATATGAAATAAATGTGCTTATAATAATCAGCCGCCTAAAAACATTTTTATGTGTATTAAATGTTATTTTCAATACCGTACCTGATTGTTCAACTTCTTTCATTTAAAAAAGGAAGATTCATTTATGCTCAGCTTATGGTGTGGTATTATGAGAAGCCACTCTGTTGAAAATAGCAAGCGTGTGAACACAAAAACTCTGTGGGAAGTCTTATGCATTAATAGATAATCTAACAATGATTGACTTTTATACTTTTATTTTGAGTGGGACAAACTTTTGTGAGTATGATAAACAGACTAAAACATCTAGCACGATAAGCAACGTTTTTCTAAAATTCTACAGATATACCATTAGAGATTTAATACTTTATACAATATTCAGACTCCGGCTATCAGTAGTGAACTATACACAATGTAAGGGGCTAACGTAATGCTTTCAAAATGTATGGAAAAAAGGAAGAAATAACCCTTTAGTCCTGCTTTACGATATAGTCTGAACACTTATGTATTTATATGTGCGTGTGTTTCATGTGCTTAACATAGTCAAGTAGCTAGTAAAATCGGTTTCTATATGCATAAATCCGAAATGTTGCGTTGTCAATGTATGAAAATTGTATATAATAATTACACATTAAATAAATTATCTTGTTCCGAATATACAGCAAATGTCGACTACTCAAAAACTAGTCACTGAGACTTGCTCTGTTTCGCAGAGTCCCCGTCCGCATACACTTAATTCTTGTAATTCTTGTAATTGGCTGATCTCAATGTTTTGAGTATACCTATAGTAATAGTGTGGGCGCGATTCTCCGTTTGAATAAGTGGTGAAAACCAGATATCTTCTTGAGTTTTCCCTCATGTTGAAAAGCCTACTGCCAAAAATACACACATTAATAGGCTTCGGAAACGCTTTCGACATCTCAATGCATTCATCATACAGAGGAGAAGGAATTGGTTAGCTGAAGCAAATACACATAAAGATCTTTCTGTTAATTCCACTTTTTAAAACGGCCAATGTAACACATTAGTTTTGTTTTTATCTATCCTGTATTAATGTGTACGACATATTATGCACTCAAGAGGCATATTTATATCCAGCATGTTAAGCTAAGACTTTAAATGTAGGAACGTAGGAACCTTAAAGATTACAAGAATTTAAAGTGTAAAATTACTTTTACACATGTATTCCATTAACATTTTGGAATGTCTTTCAAGGCTCCAAGCGAATCAACTTTAAGCTAACGGAAAATAAATGCAATAGTTCATTTGTAATATATCCGTTATGAGATATTACAAGCTGCAAAAACATGTGTGGAAGTTTCTTGTCAATTAATATGCATTCTAAAAGTGAAGTTAAAATTTCACTGGATTCACCAATTATTGTCATACAGGAATCATGGCCTCATATAAATTATTATCTATAATATTTCATATTTTGGACAATAAGGATACAACTGCTCAGAAACGACCATTCAATTGCGTATATTTGACAGGATCTCGAATGCTGAATGGATAGCGAACTGGCTTCCATAATAAATTAATTAAAGATTAAGTTTCTCACTTTGCTGTGGAGGATTTCCGCGAGCTGAATATACCGTTACCTTTGCTTTAAATGTTGCTACTCTCCTACCGTCCTTCCTTCCAATTTAAATGAACCATTACTTCACATGAAATGTTGTCAACTGTTTCTGTAGAGAACAAGCTTCCATTATTACCTTGAAACAGTACTTGTGGTCAGCCCTACTGATATATTAATATAATTTGTTATTATATTTTGTGTATTGTAATTAATAGTGTAGATATTAAGTATATGTGTATCTTAAGGTACTATTTTAAGACAAATGTTATGTTTCTTTAGAATATACACTTCTCTGGTGTGACTGTTTATGAGGGTCAGTTGGAAACCGTGCCATTGTATGTGATGGGGGGGGGGGAGGTGACCTCGCTCGCCATTTCAGGCATTTGACTTTTAAACTAACCAATTATAAATACATGTTTTAATCTTTCGAAGTACAGCGGAAGGTGTGTGATGGCAGTCGACTTTAAACCATCAATTAGAGATAAATGCCTTAAATGTTTGAAGTGCAGCGCGAGACTTGCGCTTGCATGTGTAGACCCCTACGACTTGATCACGCCAAAGCTTAAGCAATTTGAATTGCATATATAAGAGAGAGTTTTCTCTGCTCGGGTAGTCAAGTGATACTCACTAATTCTCAGATGTAGTTCGTCTCGGTTGCAAATCATCCTCAATTTCATTCAAATGCAATTCAGATTCAGATTCTGAGACTCTTAATTTGGAAGTCGTCGATGGGCAGGCGCTTTTGGAAATTCTTTCAGCAGTTCTTTTGGCAGATACCGTTTTAACGTTGAGGACGCGCTCATGTAAGTTATGTAAGATCCAAATACCATTTCCGCGGCGCATTAAATTTATTAAGGTCGAGAGTAGGTCAACATTATAACATTAAACTCTATCGTTCGCAGAAACACTAGAGGTTGAAAAATATATTCCCATAAATAAATCACTGCATACACTGTATCCCATAGCGTGATTATTTACACCGCTGATCTTCTCTCCCCGTTCTGTTGAGCAGGGACTCAATCGGAAAAATACCCTGAGATGTTGCTGTTGTTTAGCATGGGCAATGACCAAGGCGATCATTACAATCAACAAAATCGCTTCATTATTTAGCGTCCAACCCGGGGCACGCAACGAATTAAAACCGCTGCAATCTTTCTCATTTTGAAAATGTAGAAAAGAAACTAAAGATATGAAATAAGTTAGTCAGAAAGGAAGAACAAATCCATAATGTAAACAAATCAGTGTCCCACCGCATGCCAGCATCACACTCTCATTGTGTTATATTTCGCCTGTAGAGGTCAGTATGAAAAGTTTGAACATTTGAAATAACGTCCTTTCATTATAAATGAAAAACGTTCTATTCTTCCATTTTTCTCATTTGTTCAGTTACAGCACGCAGGTATACAATCAGCAACGGAGCGAGTACATTTACATAATTCATATAACAAAAAATTATGTGCCAGAAATTGTGAGGGTAATGAAAAGTAACAACGGACAAAGATTGTGCTTATATTTAACCACAAATTCTGTCCATCTATATTCTATGCTCTAGAAACGTTTTGTGCGCAACCATTTGCTGTTCAAAATCTTGAATGCCCATCTTGGATAACTTATGCTATATAAACAAAATATAAAACAACACAAAAAGCACATTCAACTTTTAAATTATAAGGTAGGAAACAATGTCTCAATGTCAAAGCATGTAGAATATATGGAACAAACTATGTGCACCGAGCTAACAATTTTATAAACATACCCATAAGTTTATTCATGCATTACGTTACCTTCAACATTCAATATTCATTTTTACTACCTTCATTTATCTTCATGCCTTAGAAGAACTGCAAAAATTGGAAATATAGCGAGAGATAATCTGTGTCTAGCTAAGTGTTTTATCCATTTTCTACTTCTTTAGCTATTGTTATATATATACACAGGTACATTTTTAAAGATATGGGTGGTGCTATGAACACCGCCTTTTGTTTTCCAGGATTGGTTAAATATACTCAGAATTAAAATTAATTAGTAATACAGTACTTAACAATTGAAAAAAGTGAAGGTAATGACACAATTTCTAGGGCAAAGCCAATTACACACACGCTACATTTTAGACTGAGTTATACTTTTCCCATTACTCTACCTTGGAGTGGCTGTCCGGAGAAGAATATTACACTTTGGTGTATTGTCTCATAGTGGCGTTAATTAAAACCTGGAAGCTTCATTTACTTTAGAAGAGCAAATTAAAGTATAATGACTCGTTCTATTCATCCTTTAGAGATTACTCTGAATTAATTCATGTGTTTTGTTCAGCAGAAGTGAACATTTTCCTTTCTCTAAATTTACCTCCATATCTTTTTGCTTCTCAATGATTAGGCGATTTTCCGCGCATTGCAACTGAGTGACTAAGAAGAATGACATATTTTCTCAAATATTTTCAATATCTCTAGCGGATTTTGTGTATGACCTTGTATCTACATCAACAACAGCACTTGTATAATGAAATATAGATAAATATTAGAAGTAGTATATATACATATATAACCACACATACTTCAATAGACAAATGGTAGAAAAAGGAATAGGAGATTAATAATAAAATGAAGATTTTATCTAAAGAGATTAAATAAGTTCTTTGCAACCGGAGTAAAAATATACTTATGGTAATTGCTAAGGTGTTTCTTAATTTAATTCGTTGTACGAAACTTTATAATAATAAGTGTATGAAATAAAATATTTATTCACGTGGAAGTACTCTCAAAAGAGTGGAATATAAAACACAAATAATGTTCACACCACTTACTACTAATACACCTTTTGAAGACATTTGTAAAATGAATGCTTTTTTTAAATACTAATAAATTGGACTCGGACAAATGAGTGGCAGTGTGTGCTCTAAAAGACGGTAAAAGACGGTGGCACCCCAATAAAATAGAGAAATTTCTCCTAAAGTGCACTTGATATACTGCTGCACAAAGACCATAAATTGAGACTGACATTTTTCACCAGTCACCTCGTGTATGTATTAATATCTTAAGCGCCATTTATCTCTCACTGTTAAATGGACAATCTGTTAAACATTTATTACATGCGTAAATTTTTGAACAAGAATATGTGATCAAGTTTCCCAAAAGAGATTTAATTGATAGGGTAGGTACACTACATTAATAACAATGTTATCCCGGCTATATCCAAAGAGTCGGTCCTGGTGGTGTAGTAGTTGCCATACTAGCCTGCTAGATCCAAGATCCGAGTTCGATCCAGGCCAGGACCAATGTCTTTTTTCGGGCGTAAAAATCATAAGCATGGCTTCCTTCGGAAGGGAAGTAAAGCCGTGGGTCCCGTGTCGTACATTTACAGTGGCAGTTTTTGATATTAGGCAAAGTAAAATTCAGATAGATATATTCCAGTGTACGTGAGCTTTGATCGCGTCAACATCGGACTCCTAGCCCCACATTATTGTGCCGTCATAACAGCCAAGGCTTCCTTTTCGACGATCCCTATTAATAAATTTACCCTGAGTGTAAATTAACAGAAAATAAAACTCTTTAGTGAACTTCACGAACTCTGTCTCATTTGAAGTGAGGATACTATTCCAGGTCCTTCTCCTGTGAAGCGTTTTTACGCTCCAAAAAGCACTGGTTTACTGAGTCTCTATAGTGGAGGAAAAGGAAGAAGAGAACATCACATTATTGTCCCACCAGAGAGACGGGAAGGTGAGAAAGAAATCGAAGCTGCAAGGATTAGGTCGACGAAGTGCAAACTACAAAATCAATCTTCGACACCTAGACTTCCTGATTCCCCTGTGCTAATCCAAACCGGAGCAGCCAATTATTTCCCCGAACTAGCCTAATGAAATAGGAAATCTGCACATCTTCCCCTCCAACAAATATTAAATCCTGCTCCTTATAGCGCCTCAATCTTGGTGTTAACTACAAAATTCATTCCATCATTTGCCTAACTGACATGGGGAAACTATATATATATTCAATACAAAGCCAGGATGGTCGAACTAACGGAAGGTAAATGCCATACCTCTCTAATGCGAGTATTAAGCGGCACCTCTTGAGCCACTCCGTTCAGTAAAAACAGTTAAATACATCTTCAAATGAGAACCATATTCAGTTTCGGGCGCAGCATGCAGTAACCTTTAAAATGTATAAAGTTTGTAACCTAAAATGGCATAATGATTTGTCTATTGCAAATTGTGTTAACATTCAGAATAGATCAATGCAGCTTAACTTTTGATGTATATGTCACATGTCGTTGGACATTTTAATGTCTGCAGTTGGAAAGGTACGTCAGCCTAAAATTAACTTTTGGGCTCCCGATAACTTATCAGTTTCAACCATGTTAACATGCTTTTGGAAAATATTTAAAACAAAATGTGGCCATTTATCCACATTAGCACATTTAAAAACACATATGGTTAAAATAAGCAGCAAATGAATTTATCTGTCTCATGCCATACTGATGACCACAGCACACTTCATCTCCTCGAGACAAAAAAATTGAATTGTGATTTTGAAAATGTAAAACGTGACAACGTAGAACTATCGTTTTGTTACAGAACATGTTTTATCCTTTAAATGCAAATTAAACTAATTAAAATGTTCTCTTCGCTTTCGAATGGATGGGTGGAGTCTGGGAATCCAGCCATCTTTGGCGGCATGTACGCTGCCCATGTAAATCGCGGTCCCTGCGCTGATTAGCCCTCACTTTAGGCTTTCCACATAGTAGTGAGAGACTCAGCATGCATGGGTTCTGAGCTTCACTGTATTCTAAGGGATTAAGAAATGAGCTGGAAGGGGGTCATTCCTCTGTCCATACAATCGAGATAAATGGGTACTAAGTTATTCTTAAGTTCTTATTGCCTCGTGTGCAGAAGCCAAATCTTGCTGGTGAACTAGTGTTCACATTTAAGGGTTATATTATATCTTCTAGGGTTTTTATCCAAGTTTTTAGAATTAATTTAAGCTTCTAGATCACAAGAATGCAAATTGATAACCTCATAATAGCACATCCCTCTACCGCTTAATTTTGAGGAATTTTAGGTAATGTTAATATTTTTGAATCTAGAGAAAGTTATTTCGCGCTTTTGGCATATATGTTGTCATATTAACGATTGAATTATGCGCTACAGGAAATATGTTCCCGTCAAGGAAGAGCATGCCTACACAAAATACAGTGGCAAACGGAATGTCTTGTTTCATATGGCATTGCGTTGAAGCAATAAACGTGCCTTTATATAAAATTTAAGCTTGAGATCCTCATTAATACTTCAAGTGATGGAACTCTTGTTTGTGTTCATTTCCAGGGAAGATTCTTTTGTATGCGGCATTGGTTCAGGCGGAGATGTTCCGTGATATTGGTCCCCACAGTTTTTGTCCCCCCACTCTTGCGGTGTTATAAAGAAGAAGTTTCCCTATACCCACTGACATTTTGAAAAGAAATTCCCGCTTGTTGATTATTGAATCTGAAAATGTTGAACATTATATTTGGTGGCTAACCCGATTTGTATATGATAATAACAGCACAGCGTGAGTATATTGCCCGCACCATTTTATGAGGGGCAAACACAAATTTTTCGGTCGTTAAGTTATTTGCTTCAGGGGGTAAAACATTTCATATAAAATAAAACTGTGTCTATGGAATATCTTTCGTTTTAGGTCACAAGATTTTTGGATTATGTAATATTTTACTCCAGGCTGTACTGTAAATATATTATTTTATGTCAATATTCATGTTTTAAAGTGAGTAAACCTCCTATGCTGTTCAAAACATTATATCGTGATTACTATGATTAATTATGTTTGTCAAGATTGTAATAAAAGAATGGTCCACAATGGGACGAACACCAATTATGTGAACACCAATGCTCAGAATGTATTATAGTGCCTACTTGCGCAGGTCAAGGAAAGTATATAATTTGCAAAAATAATTGTAACAGATATTTAAGATGAAAGGAAAACTAATTTTTAAGTGGAAGCCGTATTGTCCCAATTATAACAAGAATTAAGATCATACCATCAGCATGATATATTTTTACGAAATCTGTAAAAGAAATGTATTTCTTGACATTTCCGTTACATTCCTAAGCTTAATTTCCTTTCTAAAAGATCCATTTTATTTTCTATAGCTTTGGAATGTACCTAATTGACAAGAATCGCAAGTGGTAGATTTTTTCACTTTTTTCACATTGGAATTATGTCATACAAGAGGGAAGACTGACAAATGTATTAATGAAGAGTACTAAAATTATGTGCACGAAAATTGAGCTCAAAACACTTTTGAATATATAAAATATTTTACCGATGAAATAAAAAAAAATAACTAATTCCGTTAGAACAGAATTTTTAACAACAACAGGAAAAAAAAAAAAAAAAAACAGTTTCTTCATTAATAGAACTGAATAAGGTTATGTTTGTACATGGTATGCGCTAAATCACACATGATTAGCAAAAAACAATTATTTATTACATCTAATAAGTTTAAATTTGATTGATTTCTATTAATGCTATAACAAAATTGTTGCATTATATTTGCTTTGCACATTCTTCGTTAATGAATATTTCTGCACAGTACATCGCCTTATAAACTTGCAATATGAGCAGTGTAGTGCACCGCTTTCTTCCGATGATCGCCTTCTCCTGTTTTCTCTCCTCTCTACTTACTGCTACTCGCAGTTGCTACCTGAGGGCGGACGTGTTTCTTGGCGAGTGTGAGAATGGGGACAGAAGTTAGTTGAGCAGTTGAGGAAGGATATGGCGCGCGGGTTTGAGGAATACCATCAGAAGAAATTGGAGGAGAAGATGAGAGATATGGTGTAATGAATCATGCTCTTGTAAAGGAGGCCAAATTATTTGGAAAATCAATCGCGGTGCAATAATATTATGATATATGGTGTACAAAAGCAGGAGAGCGAGAGCTCTGTAAACAGCTGATACGGTTAACCCTCCTTTCCTTTGATGTCATCCACAGTTTCTCAAAAACACTTCTGTGTTCTAGTAGTGAGCAAGCTCCGACTCTAATGAAGGTAACAGCTCATATCGCTGCGCATTCATCTCCGTGCCCCGCTGCTTTCTTAATGTAGGAATTTTTGTAGCATCTCTTATATAGGAGAAAACTATTATCACAAATTCTGTGCACATATGTATGAGAAAAAGATTTTTTGATATATATAAACAACGAAAATCTCACAGGCAAAAAATAATAGAGGATAAGCTATCTTTCATAACAAAACTTGTTTCATTTTAAGGTTTTTACTCCAAATCTCCAAAGCCGGAAGCTGTCTTCTGTATATGAAAATATTTTATACGCTTTGGAATAAAAGTGTTTTTACACCTTTTATTTTTGTATCAGACTCTTGATTCTATTTAAACAATCCTCTATGTAGCTGAAAGTGTGTATAAGCAAAATCTCTGAAATTAAAAATAAAATGTACATGCTTAGCATACCACATATGATCTGCAAGAGGTCATTGATAAGAGGGAAAGCATTCTGATGATAAGGCTCGTTCATACTTCGAACTTCATTCAAGTGCTCATTGCCAAATTACCAGTAATCCGTAGATTTAATTACCCATTATTATGATTTTACCTCTGTAATACCCAGTCACGGGAAACAAAACGTAAACACCTGGTTTGTTTTTTCTACTCTTTTATTTATTCAGTGTGTTTAATGTTCAAAGTAGAATTAAATTGTCATTGATATTATGTCAACAGCATAGCATTAAAACTCTGGGCCTCACATTTGGAAAGTGCTACATTCTATATCGGTGCTGGTTGACCTAATAAGGGCATAAGCGATTTTAAGTGTTTTTATTTATTATTGTGTCAGTATTACGCTATTTAAGATATTTTATGGTTAAAAATAAAATAACTAAATAGTATATGCAACAGAGTAATAAATTGGGAGTATATGTACGAGGGAAAGTTACCTGATTTTTGTTTCATGTTTTACTTAATCACAAAGCAAGCAAAAATATCTTAATTAGAGACACGACAAATAATTATATAAAAACTACTCAATCAGTAGCGTTCTTATGTATTTCAGGCATTATGTGAACTCCTGCTTGAGAATAAGCACAAAAATGTTTAAATTACTTTACGTATGTGTGTATTTCTCCAATTTATTTACAAGGGACCCAACGGTAAATATACAGCAATACAGTAGTAAATATGCATTTTTCTTAGCATCTCGTGTTTTTTGCAAACAATTGTATTCCGTGTAAATTAATTGAGAAAATGGCTTGAAGTTCAGCTGTGATTTTGATAATATAACAATAAGTACTGAGTAACTGTTTCTGAACAAATTTTATACATAACAACAATAACAACAACAATAATAATAATAATAACAATAAAATTAAAATAGTAATCCAATACCATTTGACTGTTAAATTTCAAATTTTGAACACTATAGGAAATGCATCATGATGGCTTAGCTCTCTTGTATGAAACATTTTTGCATACATTGTATTCTTCTACCACATGGATTAGGCCGCGGGGGGTGTTCCAACTTCAAGGAAGTTAAATTGGTCTTGCCATCTTAAAAACGGTCTTCCTCTTTTTCTTTAGTATCTAATTAAGTATAGTTTTAGGAAATCTGCATTCTGGCATTTTCTTTATATGTTGGTTCCAGTCGTTTTTGACTTTGTTCCACTGGTTCATTCTCTATTTGTTAATTCAGATTGTAGATCTGTAATTCTTCTCTTATTTCTTTTATTTTTATTCTGATCTACTAATCTTTATCCACCTAATGCTCTAAGAATTTTCACTTTTGGACTTTCTATTCTTCTTCTGTCTTGTCTGCTTACTGTCCAGTTTTCACTTCCATAACAGAAAACTGGTGCTGCCATTGATTTGTATAGTTTTATTTGGGTATCCCTTCCTGTTTCATTTTTTAATGTTCTTCTGATTGTTTCACAGATTGCTTGAAATTTATTTAGATATTTAACTTTATTTTTCCTACGCCCATACCAAACGTTGTTACCTAAGTGATTGAACATTATGACTTCCGTAATTTTATTATTAAACACTATTTTAATTCTGTTGTGCCTTTTCTCCTGGAATGCAATTATTTCAATTATTACATGCGAAATATTTAAGTTGTATTGTTTCCCTGTATGAAAATGTTGCTTTACATTCTACAAATGCATAGCCATATAACAATATGTTGTAGGCTGTTCGAGCACAAAACACGGTGTACGAAACTTTCCTATAGCAAGCTACCCTTCTTGCTTCCCTTACTTATTTTTTCCCTGGGCCGCAGTTTATCCGGAAACTTATTTCAGTTTTAGGAGGCATCATAGAGTGCGAATGCCGTCAATTAATAAACATAGAATTTTAGGTCCCCTTTGATCTCCTATGAAAATTATTCCATTTTTCTTTGTGCCATAGATTAGCACGCAATGAGAGAGAAAGCTGTAACCCAGAAGAATGGTGTACTTGTCGATTTATCTGCATCTAGCGAATGTTAGAGCATAACCAATAATTAGTTTACTAGAAAGGCTGAACTTGTAAGGATTATGAGAAAATGATACTTTCTGTGATTCATCATAGAAATGTTAAGAGCGTACAGAGGGCAGGCTGCAACATACTACTCCATCAAATTTTTTTTTTTTTTTTGAGTAGTGTTTAACGCCCGTTTTTACTACTGAGGCACCACAGGCGGTGGACACTGATGATACATGAGATGAAATGATAAATTGGGAAAGGATTTTTTTTTTAAGGAAGGAAGCGTTCCAGGCCTAAGTTTAGGTATCTCCCCGGCATTTGCCAGTTATGAAGACTGAGGAAAACCTGGAAAAAACCCCAGTCAGGGAGGACGGTCCTGGCGGGATTCGAACCGCAGACCTCCCGCTCACGAGTCCGTGCCTTAACGACTTCGGCCACTCGTGGCGGTCTCCATCAAAGTAGATTTATTTACCTTGTACAAAACTTTATTAATCGAGGCACGGTCAAATCTTTAGCGCTGAATAATTTAGAATGGAACCGAACTCTAAACGGGACAACAGGGTAACAAATAAAAGCGGTTGACGCTGTTAGCTGTGGCCAAATGTTTTTCATTTAGTGTCAGTAGGAGAAGTTTTCGGATCTACAAAAGCAAAGCCTGCCGCTTATTTGCTATACCAATACATCAAATAAATAAAAAATATCAACTTTATTTATCTCATCATATGTGTATACGTAGTGCAGCTTAAAATCTATTCTGCTAACACTATATCTCTGCTATCAAGCTCTTTGATTTGTATTTAACACAATTAAATGTGTTTGGTTTAACTAATTCCATGTGTTTAGTAAAAAATATGCTAAATAAGTTTTATAATTAAAAACGAGATGACATTAGTTAAAGAGACCGTTTTACTTTAAAGTTAAAGTGATACATCATATTTGTGGCATTATCGAGCAATACTCGTATTTGTTAATAGTTCTTTCGGAAATTTCAAAATTTTAAGTAAGAAGGGTTTAACGTCCACAGTGTTTACGTTTCTGAATTTCCTTTTGAGTTATCCTTATTTCTGACTGTAGTTGGGATTTTAAACCAAACTGGTCTTGTGAAATAAACAATTATTGAGCATGTTAAGCAATGTACATTATATCCTAATTATATGATCCATTTTCGCTGCTAAGCTTCAACAAAATGAGTCTAGTTAACTGCTGACTCATTTGACTAGCAGAATCTGTTCGAAACAGGTGCTAAAATTCAATAATTTACGTAAAAAATCGCGGCCAACAAAAAGAAAGCTTTACAGAATAATAAAAAAATTCTTAATTCTTAACCACCACTTTCTTGCTGTAACTGCATCGCTATTATGTAGTGTAATATAATGTTTAACATATTACGTTCTATTTACAACTTATTAGTATCAGATGTGAACCATTCTATCCGGAACCGAGTTGTATCTGGCTTGTTATAAAATTCTCTTCATAAATGCACTCCTAGTATTATCTCACAATTTTATATTTAGCTTCATATGCCAATTTTTTAAATTTAGTACTTAAAATAACTTGATGAAAATAAAATAACAAAAGAAGTACTTATAAAAACTGAGTTTTGTAACAAACTCACTCAGTTCCTTTTCAAACAGTACAAATATCTATTTCACATAAAGGTACAAAACATTATTCACTTCTGTATACTTTGGTAGAAACTCGTGTTTTCATCAGCAATATATTGAGATATATTCAACAGATCCTTCTTTTTGATTTTATTGATTGTTAGATATTTGTCATACAATGCAAGAAAAACTGCAGCAAACTTCACTTTCTATGTCCTCATTTTTGCTATGATCTAGCACTTCCATGACTGCATAATACTCTGGCTTTTTCTTCCACTAAGAGTAGTGGGATCATCATAGGATATTTGCAGTCATGCATAAACTTGGAACGACTCCTATTAGACCCTTATCCAATCAAATTAAGATCCTTGAAATCTTCACTGTATTTCTGGCAGACCGTTAAACCACACTGTTTGCATTAGTGATGACTGGGATTCCAGTCATCTGGCTCATACACGGAAAGGATTTTTTGTTCCAGTCTATGGCAGTAAAGCCTCTGACATAGGGCACACTTCTTGCCCTGTGACAATAAACTATTTTATCCACAGCAATAAAGTATTTTCGGACAATCGGATTATGCAAGAGAGTTATCAATCCCGGTTGTTGCTCTGGCAGTGCAACGGTCAGGCCAGACTATGAGATTACCAACTTCGCAAGTTTTAATTGAATTGATGTACATAGTAATGTATTTCAAAATGCATGAAATTATTTCTGCTGTACCTCTTTTGGTAACCCTGCTTTGCCCAAATAAAATGAAAGCGTATTGCTTGGGGTTACTCGGTTGTAACTGGAGTATTGAACGTTGATTACAACGTAATAATTATGTGATTGAGGACAGAACAATACTTACTGAAATGTTTTGAGTTATTTTTTCCTTTCTCAGAATAAATTTCAAGTATTTTATATGCAACTTTCCTCTATTGAGACGAATTGTGCTTTCAAAATCAACATTTTCTACTTAGATGAGTCTTCAATCACTTGTATGAACAACTTGTCTCAATACGAGGATGAATCGAATTTTGATATACCGTATTTCAGTCGAAATTCACTTCTAATGAAATCTCTGTGCATTTTTTCACTGCCATTAGTATTGTAATGCTTTACCTGAATACCTGCACAGTCTTGCGAACATTTAATTGTGGCCTTAAAATGCAGTTTACAATGTTATTTATACAGTAGTAACTTTCCTGTGAAGGAAATGAGTCGACGTATTTTAATCACGGTTTTGTCGCAATTAGTAATTCATTTGCTCGATTTCAATTCTTTCGTATTTTGTCTTCAAGAAGCAAACTAGCTTTAATTATTTCATTCACGATTTGCACTCTCAGAAATATAATACTATTAAACAGGGTATTGTGACAAATCTGCACTCTATGACTTTCTAGTGGCAAGTAGTAATGAACTGAACAATGGGGACGAGAGAAATCTTCTGGCGTGATTTGTTTCTTTATCATAAATATACATGTAGAAATTCTGGAGAAGCTGAATTTTAACACTTGCAGGTGCTTTTTTGAAGGGAAACTTGAGGATATGAATTATTTCCTAAAACAAGTACAAACTTCTTTATATTAATTTCGAAAACTTCGGTAAACGCTGGTACCACTAAGGACTAAATTTATTAAAACTAAATTAAATTTATTGGAACAGTTGCTGTGGGCGCATTTAAAGAAAATGATTGTGATTAATGGTTATAAAATAAATATAATTCTAGCTAATGCAATAGCAGGTACATATTCTAAAAATATTAATATGCCCAGATGTCAAACCAGTATTGATCAATAATACCACATTCTATAAGCTCAGTACGCATACATAAATAGAGGTTCTAAATATTTTAAATCAATAACTTCAAAGCTGAGCAGATTATTTATGTTTGAGTATTTCCTACAACGTTGTTCTGAATGGATGGTAGATAGATGGATGGATTGGAATGGAAGAGAATACTTTCGTACTTGAACCTTCGTGAGGAAGACGCTAGGCGGCCAGGATTTATGGGTGATGACTGCGCGGACGCAGATGGAGTCCCTAAACTAATTCCAAAGAGCACCCCGACACCGGTGAAACTATCCCTTCCCCCCGAGTTGTTCCAGCACTTCGGAAGATTCGCTACCATTCCAGACGTCAGAGCAGAAACCTTTACTAAGCGCAAGCCACCATTACACTGCGCCAGCCATCACACCCTTTCACTTTCGATTCTGTAACAGAATGAAGGAAAATAAAATGATGTGAAATGTGACAACGGAAAATTCGTGAAATCCATTCCAGCATTCGCCTAAGTGATCGGGTAAAACCACGAAAAAAAAATCCAATCTGAAAGTCCGGCCCGACGGAAATCCTGGAACTCCCCAAGTGCGAGTATCAAGCGTTATACCGTCTGAGCCTGTCCCCACAGTTACAACGCTGTTCTACTTATCCAGTTAGGTGGCGCTTTTCCGGGAACAGTTTGCTTTCTTTAAGAATTATAGAAGAATCTTCTGTTTCAGCGCATTTCTTTTGATATATTTCCAATTAACATTAAAGCAGAAGTATTTGTATTTTCCATTAACTTGTATTTTTATTAGCAATTCCAATTATACAGTAGAATATAAACCCAAAATATAAAGTCACTGTATTTAACCATTTCGTCAGAAGGGACCGTGTCCATATGATCAAACTAAGCGCTTCTGTAAGCATTTTACTCTTTATTCGCAATACGTCAATAATATAGATAAACTTGCAGTAACACATCAGTACTGCAATAAACTGGCAATTTAAAATGAATAAGCAATATTTAACTCTTGAAAACACAGATATAATCCCTCTGAAATAAAGCATAAGGACTAAGGTCAGAAATACAAGTATTTATATGGTGTGCAACTGAACAAAACATAGATGGCAGAGTAAAATATTGCATTTTAGGTATACTCTGTGCGAACAGTGCTAGCGTTCTTTCCCAGCGCAGCGTCGTCGATTGCAAGGTACCACGAAATGGTTCATTCCATCAAGACGAAAATTGTCACGAACACTGCTATGCTGAATGCTGCATCTTGACGTGACGAGGTGCTCTCATCCGGATGGTGCGGTTCTGTACTTCTTCAGGATGTCTGTACAATATAGGGACCAAGTCGAGATTTGAGACCCGAAATGCCACTACCAGACAGAAATTATGAGCCAATAAATCTACCAACCAAGTGAACAGATTCCACCACATTTCTCCACAAATTCCTGTTCTGTAGTACGTTACATTTAGATCCATTCTGACAGTTCTGCTCATTCCGGCATTGTAAGCCTGAAATATACAACTGACACTTTTCGGTTTCTGCTTGAGAATATCTCAATACTGGTCAACTTATATGATATGTGGATGCTATGGTAACCACAGATTTGTCTGTCCAATGTGCGATACTTATACCATCTGAGTCTTTGCCATGCAGTAGATACACCATAATTGTTCCTTCATTTTTTCGAAGAGATAAAATAGGACACTTTTCAGGAATTTTGTTATCTCTCTAATTGTCCCTGTACCACTATATCCACAAGCTTTCAGAGGAACTAATAGTTCTATCACAGTAAAAAGATTGTCAGAATATACAAAGATGGGCACATTGTAGGGGGAACTCAACGAACATCTGTCCCATTGGAGCAACACATTGTCGGAAGCGTTCCTCATATTCTGCATTGCCATAAGTTTTTTTCCCGGAAAATGTCAAAATGTATTAAATAACCCGAGAGAGTGTTCACACACTAGAAATTATAGCCCAAACGAATAGGCTTCCCGCGGATAAATTATTTACAATTATGCCTTCCAAAATATTCCACCATATACTCGTCAACAACAATGTTCTGCTCTGATCTGAGATGCGTGATGAAACCTTCTTCAACATATTCATAAGGGGTCTCAATTTCCACAGCTTATCAATCATATCAGGTTGACTGCACAATGAATGAACCGACAGATTTCTGGGAAGCGACCTCTTATAATAAATTGTTAGCAAGATTTTCTGGAGCTTCCCAGTATGATTTTTACTTGGAAACTTGTTGTAGCTGGACAAAATAAGTATTCAGAGAATTTTTTTTAATTTCTATGTTGATATTTTTGAATCATCGCAATTATTTAACATTGATATTTCCCGTATTATTCCATCATAAATCGAATTACTGCATCGTCAAACATGAATGAGTTCAAAATACTCGAGAGAAGTTATGTTAAATATAAATGAATAATTTGTTTCTGGGAATATACTAGTTGAATAACGATTATCATTCTTACTCTACATGACACTTTACTTCATATTTTTGACTTTTATTGAGAGTTACAGAAACTACAACGTTTTCAGGTACTGTATCATCACCTATGCCTCGATACGTTCATTATTGGTGAGAACAATTTCTACTTTACTTAAAAAGTAGCGCCCTGTAAGATTATCAAAGCACCTATGGCATCTCTTCACCCAAATATTCGTCGGAGTACATGTAAACCCGGGCAGGTTCTACAAACATGATGTCCGAATCTGCTATAAATACGCAAGATTCGAGGATGTCAGCGACTTCCTGGGGCGCTATACTCCTATTATAAACATACAGAATAAAGTAATACTCTGTATGCGGCTAAAGTCATGTTAATAATGTGAAAGTTGTATCATGGCAATACTCATACCGTTAGAACAGCGCCAAATGTAACATAAGCACAAAATACATATATTACATGTGCTAGCACCTAGTATGTTCAAGCTTTGTTTCAAAAGGGTATAGCTGCATTACATAAAGTAATTCATCAATTTCTTTCATAGTACAAAGAATACCATTATAAATATGTTAGACGGGTACATTACACAATCAAAACAAAAACAAAACACGAAACTTACCTTAAACGTACTTAATTTTGCAGCTGCTACAACACTAGCAGGAACTAAAACATGTGCCACCACAATTTTTTTTGAGTAGTGTTTAACGCCCGTTTTCACTACTGAGGCACCACAGGCGGTGGACACTGGTGATACATGAGATGAAATGATAAATTGGGAAAGGATATTTTTTATTAGGAAGGAAGCGTTCCAGGCCTAAGTTTAGGTACCTCCCCGGCATTTGCCAGTTATGAAGACTGAGGAAAACCTGGAAAAAACCCCAGTCAGGGAGGACGGTCCTGGCGGGATTCGAACCGCAGACCTCCCGCTCACGAGTCCGTGCCTTAACGACCTCGGACACCCGTGACGGTCCACCACAATTGATTGCATGCAACATGAGCAATAATAAGAGCGGAAAGGGTTACCCACCTATCTTTTAACTGATATAAACAGTCAATACTGATATCCAAAAGTACGCATCATTGCAAGGAAGATATATGGAAAGCGGTAACTCCTGATCATTCGAACACGAACGACGTCAAAGTGAAATAACATTAACTTTCCGTCTTTTACGTTTATTGAACTATTTTATCATTTCTTGTCAAGGAAACATTACACAGTCAGCCATATTACTCTTGGTTACAACATTATTCTGTTAAGCAATACTTTTAAATATTTGTATTTGTGCCAACTGTTGTCTCAGTCAAAAACAAAGTTTCTATCGCATGGAGAAAGTCATACAAATTGTTGTTCCATCGTAAGTTACTTTCAATGAAATTTGTTTTTCATTTGTTTTATTTACGGACGTTCTTTAATATCTCAGGTCATCAGTGACCCGTTCAATTCAGGGCTTGAAACAGCCGCTAAATTTTGCTCAGAGGCCACTTCTTTCAAGACTGAGATACTTTTTCGTGCCGTAAATGTACGACACGGGACCCATGGCTTTACTTCCCTTCCGAAAGAAGCCATATTTAGGATTTTTGCGCAGGAAAAAATCCATCGGTCCTGGCCGGGTTTGAACCCATGATCGTGTGTTTAGGAGGCAAGTATGGTTATCACTAGACCACCAGAACCGACTTCAACGAAAGTGATGGTTACAACGTTGTTGTTGTTACAACGGGTGACTAAACGATTCAATTGAAAACGGAATGGGATGTAAAACTACTTCGTTCGTGTTTAATATGTGGTTTATTTCATTCTTCGTCCTCTCTGTAAAGTGCGAATACCAGGTAAGTTAAGGCAATTATCAATTTCGATGTAATTTTTGTGCGCATTCCAATCATCGTCTTGAAGACTGGCGTAGCTAAAAATGGGAAGCCAAACAGTTATAAAATTAGCTTTGAGCTGTGTGGGAACCTGTTTCAGATCTTTAGTTTTCTCAAACCTACAAAGTTTCAAGGGTCTCCAGCTACCTAGAAACCCCTCTATAAATACTGTTTTACACATGTTCTATACAATATACGCAATACTTCCTTCAAGTCACTTTGTGCTGCTCACCACATTAGGTTTCTGAGCTTTTGCTTTGGTTCCCCTCGCATTTAGCCTGCTTATTTACTTAAGAGCCTTATTTCAGTTGACTTGATATATTGTGACATACACTTTATAAATATAATTGTTACATTAACAACATTACCAATAAAATTAACCTATTGAACTACATTTCTTAATCGTAGAGTATTTTATCATAGATTTTACTTTTCACTGTGTTTGCCCTTTTCAATTTATATTTATACAAATTGGAAGGGAGAAAAATAGGTAAGGTACTAAAAGGTACAAAAGTGCATAATTTATGACATTCATGATCGATCAAGAAACTAGTTTACAAGTCTGCTAAGTTTCACAATAGTTCAGTGAGAAGGAGTTGGCCTTACTCAATCTGTAGCGGCGACACTGATCTAAGGGTTGTTGACTTTGTATACTCGGTGATCAAATTTATTCGCATTTTACTGCGAGTCATTTGAAATGAATAATATACCATTGCGAATTCAGTATAACCAACCAATGATTGAAATATTTCTGAGAATTGACGGTGAAGAGTGGGAGTGCGCTTTACGCAACATGCGGTTTCATTGTAGTTATTACACGATTATTTCATCTTTGCCGATTTTGGTGCGAGCGCTGTGAGCTATTTACATGCACCCCTATTAGTGCCTTTCCCTCTAGCCTGCCATGAGGAATGCAAACTGGAGGCATAAGTACAGAAACATCTATTATTGTGGACATAAACAAAATAAAGCTATCGCCCGTTACAGTCAAGAGTCCTCCTTCCCTCCACACTTGATGTCAACCCACATGGCATCATTCACGCTCGTGCGTTTACGGCAGCATTCGGTTCAAAACTGATAATTCCCTCCCTGGCCGTTGGTAGGCCTATAACAAACAAGTAAATAAATCAGTTAGTTTTAAAAACGTGTTCCTCTTAGTATTGAACTCTCGAAACCGGTAGCCTTGCACCACCTCTTTAAGAAATGGTGAGCTAACTATAAATCTTGATATCCATTCAAACTGATTGGCGGTAAAATACGAATAAATTTGACCACCCGGAACTAACAAAACATTCTATAACGCTGATTGCTCATTTCTCACTTTTCATATTTGAGTATTAGCAACAAATATATATTTGAATTAGAAAGGTATTTGAATGGTGAATAATATAAATTTATTTTCTTAACCTTAACATTTATTATACACGGCACCATCTAATGAGTTTAAGCCTATAAGCTCAAATTAAGGACATATTCACAAAATTTTTATGGTACTCACTGCACATGCTTTACACATTTTCAGTCACTTGTGATACATTCTTGCGAGAAACTCTTCTTGTTTCTGAAATACTCGTATATTCGGAATATATGCTGAAGATCCACCCATTTTACCCCGATCTACTTGTATATACTTTAATTTCCCAAATAATAACCTAGAGGGCTTAAGGCTTAACTTATGCCATGCCAGTTCTAGGATCCAAAACAGCAGATTCAACAATTCAAGAACTTCCTCTTCTAGTGACGGCGCACTTGATGAGCGATGTGCAGTGAGGCGATTCATGGAGAAATCCGCCATTCTGTTTGTTCTTAAATCAACACCTTGCAAAGGCATGGCAAATATTGCTCAAAATCCCCGCTGTGCTCTGTTCAGCATACAAGTGAATGAATTAAAAGTTCAATAAGAACATCTTAAATTTCACAAATCCTGACATTGATAAATACTTTCAACTGAAACCTCCATTTTATGCAGATTATCTATACAGCGTTTATAAAGTCCTGATGTTGCTTCACTGAATCACATTTCCCCCTTCTCCCAGATATGATAAAATACCACCCGGAAATCTCAGCACATTTATGCTACCACTGTGGATTTCCAATGAATAGAATGGCATGTACTGAATGCGGCCCAATGCGAAGATCCATTCTCACGAGCTATGTAGCGCTTTCTAAGACCAGGATTATTTTCAACTAAATTTAAGACAATCTTCATTGTGTTGTTTATTTTATCATGGCATAGTCACTCCTTGCTACGACAACCCGAGAAATAGTGAGAAACTTTTAAACAATTACAAGTACCTGACCGAAAAACGATCATCATAAATTTGGCAAAAAGGGCAGCCTACTTTTCCATTAGTTATAATCGTTTCAAGATACTTTGATTTCAAGCTGTTAGGATGATAAAATATACTAAAATTAATAGTAATAATTCAATTCAAGAACTACAGGATGCACATATTCCACTGGGTACTTTTGTTTTGCAGGTACACCAAGAAAACGAATAGAGGCCCTAATGAGGTACTCTTAAATTGCTCGTCGAAACTGTTCGTAATTTTCCGCTTTTATCTTATAGTGATATTTTTAATGTTTTTCTAACGCCCGTTTTTACTACCGAAGCACTACAGGCGGTGAACACTGATGATACACGAGATGAAATGATATACTGGGAAAGGATTTTTTTGGGAAGGAAAAGTTTCAGGGCTACTTTTAGGGTACCTTCCCTACATTTACCATTTGTAAAGACTGAGGAAAAGCTGGAAAAACCAGGGAGGATGGTCCTAGCGGAATTCGAACGCGCCTTAACGACCTCGGCCACCCGTGGCGGTTTATAGTGAAATCATTATTTTGTTTCTGTATATTAAATTTATGTAAATACGCCAATTGAGAAAATAATTTTATTAGATTATCAATATGGGTATAAAACTAGATTCCACGCAATGTAATTAATCAGTAAGAGGATGATAAACATTTTGAAAAAAATATTTCCCGTTAGATTATAGACTTTCCGAATATATGAATTTAATTAATTATGTAGTTATGAAGATCTATATAGTTATTTCTCTCTCATTCTGTACAGATTACTGATTTACTTTGATTTCACCTTATAACTTTGATTTCCAGAGTATATTTATTCGTTTGGATTCTGCGATGGAATAATCGCGATATCGTGCGTTGTATTACTGGTAGTAATATATTTCGCTTATATGGTATTCTCATCTGAGATACAGAACTTTATTGTCATAAGAAACGAGATTTGGAAGTTCTAACTACTTTTTAATATTAAACAATAATAAGACATTTTAATTTATATTTCTAAAATATTTTAATATATGTACAATATTATATAGCCCTCATAGGGCTTTGAAAATACGAGTATCAGTGAAAAAAAAAAAAAGATGGCTACAAAAATTCTATAGCATCCGTCTCAAGCTGAAAATATGTCATTTTTCACGCTAAAGGAGAACTCCGCGAAAATTCAAATTGCTTTGTCCTCCGTATGTTTATTGCATAATCAGCGGATCAAAATCTGTTGTCATTTATAATTTTGCAACCATTTATGCGATATTTTCAAGGAAGTGCTAGTGTCAACTATGTTGAACCTAAAGTAATAAATTAATTTTGCAAATACACTTAGACCTCGAACAATGATGTCGGTCCTGGTGGTCTAGTAGTAAGGTTCAAATCCGGCCAGGATCGATGGATTTTTTCGGGCGTAAAAATCCTAAGTATGACTTCCTTCGGAAGGGAAGTAAAGCCGTGGGTCCCGTGTCGTACATTTACGGCACGAAAAAGAACCTCAAGCCTGAAATAAGAGGCCTCTGAGCAAAATTTGTCGGCCTGAATAGAATGGGATGCTGATGACCTGAGCTGTTAAAGAGCGTCCATAAATAAACAAATCAAAAAAAATGGAACAAGCATTAATGTTTCAGTACTATTCAGATTAGGAGCGAGTTTTGGAATGAGTATACTATTCTTAGCAATTATATTGAAATCTCTTAATTCCTTTATTTTGGTTGTTGCAATAATGTAAGATGGCGGGATGGCTTTTGTGCTGTTTTGCCGCCCTAGGTTTTATGAATATTAATATTGAAAAAGGCGTGACTTTATATATAAGTATTGCACCCTAAAAATTTGCTTTATCCCAATATTATCTCAGGCAATGTTTATATATTTATACCAGATCTTTATCAGTTTCCCAATACACGTACAAATATCAGATATCAGTCAACTTCCCACTTCACTTACATCCTCTACTCATTCGCGAAGCGTCTACTACCTAGGTGAGTTATTAGCTCACCAAACAGATGATAAGAGTTAAGGTTTAAGTCAAATCAATTGTTTAAGCATTCCTTAATCTGCTTACTAATATAAATGTTGCAAGCGCAGCCATCCGGACATTTTCAGTTCATTAGTTGGTTTTCTGGCACCCCCCATTAGATCAATCTCAGCATATGCATTACTGTCCGTCACTACTATTCACCAATCACCTGAATCTGTTTCCTCCATACGTTCCACAATTTATATTGTCACATCTTAACAGCTCGGCTAGGTTATCAATGGTAACCTTTAAGCAATCTTGATCGAATTTGTTGCTTCAGTAATTTCCAGTATATATTGCTTTGTATGATAAACCACGTTCTAGAACGTTGACTTTTTTATACAATTTGTGTGAACAAAGAGTTTTTCAGAAAAGAAATACACAAGAGATAGTTTCTTAATGTTTTTCTCTCTTAGAGTACGCTCAAGTTCATTATTGAGCTGCGCATGCCATCAAATGCCTATCACTTTACCTAAACTATTGTTGCGTTGGATTGTGTTGCTCTACTGATGTCATTAGAAACTACTTAGTATATTTATCAACCATCACACATCTGACAGACTAACGTATATTTTATTTTTGCTCTCGTGAATTTACTGCCTTTTTCCAGTCTTTCAGGAGTAGAATATAATTTGTTTCTCTGTTCATCATTGTTTTAACATTTGCAAAGTCTTTATTTTACTTAAGTAAGAATTATCTCGTGTGAATGCAAGATTCAGAACTAAGATTCAATTTTCAATTTAGTGATAATTAATTATTTGAAGTTTATTTGACATAAATTTTACGTATATGCTTACAACTTTTCAGTATTGTTTATGCAGTTAAATACGTGCATTTTAACCAACCTCTTGTTGCAATAATGCTGTATTTATGCATCGTCGCATTTAATAAGTTCCTAAGGAGAAAATACACGAACAAATAGCGCTCATGGAGTTCGTAAATGTCTGCTAAACTATTAAGTATATATAATGTAGATACACATATACATTCGGGGAATACAGTTTTGTTCATTTGCACTTGTACACATTCACTTACACCTGAATTTTGAGTTAAAGAAAGATTCTGTACCCTTCAGACAAAAATTATTCTTAAAGATATGGAAAATTTCGAGCAATAGTACCTCAAGTTATAAAAAATACCATATATCATTTCGACGGTATATTCACTTTTTTGGAGCATGGAGATATCGAAAGTTTGAATTATAGAAGTGGCACAAATGAAATTGTTTGACTACATATCCTTCTCACTTTCTTTCTTAGGCAACTCCGTTATGTATGATACATATTCCGGTTTTCCTCAGAATAAGTGAAAGATGAGCCAGTGTCACTGTTAAATAGATAACAGTGAAAATAGCCCATGCTAAAGATAAGCACTAGAAATCATCATTTCGCTATTGTTAAGACATGTATGTCTTAAAGTGAGAGTATGAAGTGTGACTGAGGATTCAGATAACGGTTAGTGATTGAGAGATCTACGGTTTTAATCCCACCAGGACCACCCTCCCTGACTGGGTTATATCCAGTTTTTTCTCAGTCCATAACATTAACAAATGCCTAGAGATATTCTCAATTTAGGCTTGGAACACTTCTCCAAAAATTCCTTTTCCAATTTATCATTTCTCTCATATATCATACCACCACCAGTGACCGATGTCGTTAAGGCGCGGACTCTTGAGCGGGAGATCCGGGGTTCGAATCCCGCCAGGACCGTCCTCCTTGACTGAGGTTTTTCCCAGGTTTTCCTCAGTCCTCATAAATGGCAAATGTCGGTGAGGTACTATAAACTTACTTCTGGAGCGTTTCTTTCCTTAAAATAATCTTTTCCCAATTTATCATTTCAAATCACTTATCATCAGTGTCCATCGCCTGTGTGCCTCAGTAGTAACAACGGACGTTAAACACAATTCATTCGTTCTCTTAAATCATCAGTGCTTACTGCCCTGTATATTACAACAGTAAAATGCAGTTTAAAGACAATTTAAAATAAACAAGTTTAAAAAGGTCATTTGAAATTTGAAACAGAATGCATCTAAATAATTGCTAACTTGTATATTTAGCACAATATGAACATTTAAAGTAACAGAGTCTTTAAATTTGAATCTATCATAAGTAATACTCTTTCTTGGACAACACCGTTATTTATTTAAGAGAATATGAAACGGAGTAAACAGGTCTGTCTGTGCAATTTAGGCAACTTAACCCCCACTAACGAAGGCCAATAAATGAAATACTGAAATAGATTATGTTACGAGCTTTGTGAGATTCATGTGCTAACTGATAAGCTTTAGGATTTTGCAAAACTCACATGAAACTGTTGCAAAGCATTTCATGGCTATTTTCTGAAACTTTGCCCCGATTCAATTTTAAATTATTGTTGCAAATAATTAAAAGTAATCAATTTCTGTTATCGAATAGTCTCTCTTTTTTCTTTCTACGTTTATGTCGTTTAAATGACCTGTTATATCTGCTAGAAATGCCAAATCTGATACTCTTGACGGATTATTTAGGAGAGATAAAAAGCTCATCTTTCATTCCAAAAGTATGTAATGGCAGAACAAATAATGAACTTGCCTTGGTAATAAAGAATGAGAAAAGAGAATAAAGTGACGATGACAAAGCCCTCTGGATGTAATGAAGTTCACAGATTTTGTAGAAAGTTTGGAGTACATCGACATTTTTAAGCCCATTTGGTGTAAAGAACCACGGTCTAAAGGAAATGGAAAGTTATCACTTATATTTAGTCCATAATCGTCACTCATTTATATGTTGTGAAACTTTTAAGTTGAAAAAATATTTCTTATTTGCATATATTTCGTTTGAAACATTTAATATTAACTGGATGCTCATAAACCTTTTAAAGAGCATATTCCTCTGTAACAATCAAATGCATTTTTCTGTCATTTTGTAAAAGGTGGTGTAATTATTAAACATTTAAGAACTGCGGATGATCTTCAATATATACTAAATAAGCACAACATTCATTTGTAATATTTATTCCACGTATTTTATGCTTTCTACTCGGATATTTTTGCGTTTATCACATTTTGCATTTCACAATAGGTATTATATGTAGTATTTTGCTTTCTGTAATTTGTATACTTTCTTTTTACAATTAAATAAATATATCCGTTCCTATTCCTCGTTCTATATTAATTTCTTTTACATTTGTTTAACACCGATATTTTTGTTGTAATTTCTAAATATTTCTATTTTGCCCCTCAGCAGTTCGTAGGTATCATACAACTTTCTTCATGTTATCTTTAAGCTTTAATTGTAATTTTAATTTTGTGTTATCACTTTAATTTTATTTCAATTTTATTTTATTATTTATGATGCCGTTTTGATTAGAAATCGTTTCGTAATTCATTTTCTGTTTTTGCTTTTTAAATGCTATATAAACTGATACTTTCTTTGTATAAGTTAAGTATTGAAAGTGTCTTTATTTTTAACAGTAAAATTATTATTTCTATGTGTTTGCTTGTGTTTTTAAACAATCAGATAGTAGAGAAATGATATTATCAACATCTTATAATATTTAATGTAGTTCCATTTACACCTGATCATGCCTTCAATCGAGGTGATCTTTCATCCATAGCCATAGCTTGTCAACAGGGAGATGGGACTATGTTCACGACATGTTTCCTGAATAAGACTTTTCCCTAATTTTTGCTTAAGCTCAAAAAAATTATGAACAGGATACGCCAGGACTGCTGCTCAATTTTGTCAGCATTTCATTCATTCCATCCTGGAATGAGTGAAATGCTGGAAAACTTTGGTAGTGGCGGGATGTTATAAAAAGAGAGATAGTTTAAATATTCAGCCTCTTTGAGCCTATATAGTTATGGCTTTCCGGATTTTTTTTTTTTTTTTTTTTTTTTTAAAGAAAAGTGTTGAACTACTGCTTTTACTACAGAAACAACACAGAAGGTGGACACTAGTGATACATAAAATAAAATGCCTAACTGGAAAAGGAGATTTTTTAAGGAAGGAAGCATTCCAGGCTTACGTTTAGGGTATCTTCCCGGTATTCTCCATTTATTAGGAATGAAGAAAACCTGGAAAAACCTCAGAGTAGACGGTTCTGTCGAGAATCGAACCAAGATCTTCTGCTGATGAGTTTGTGGCTTAACGACCGCAGCCACACGTGTCCTAGGTATGGTACGGTATGGTCGATAATTTAAGAACAAGCGATCCAAAGTACGCCGTATTGGTCAAAGCACCAGCTGTTATAACAATCACCAATACTACATGCTACAGTTATCTGCTTTGTACATTTATATAATAAATTGCTTTCTTTATATATAGCCCATAATTCAGTAAATACATTCCTGTTACGATTATAACTATGACTGAAGGTTTATGTGCTAAATACTTTAAGATATTTTTATTTATATCCTAACTTTTTTAAGAATATGTTCTTAAAACTAAAGCTTATTTGGCATATTTAAAAATACCAATGAGTACATAGAAGAAAAATAATTATTGCAACTTTAAAATTGCACTTAAATATCATATACTGAACCTTAATAGAAACTACAGTGAACAAACAATTGTCATTTTGAAATCGCTTATCATAATCTGTTACCTATTATCACACGACAATGTATTGTATTCAAAAAGGATTACTCTTGTCAGTGTGATTATTAGGGGAGCATAAGAGGTATGTTATACCTTTACGACAACAACAAGGTTAATTCATCAGTTCCAAATGAGACGCCGGCTGGTGAGAGGGCTCGGCAGGGGGGAGTGGGTTTGCCTGCTGGTCAAGTTGAATAGGGCTGGAAACAGAACTTTCCTGAGGAGTAATAATATTTTTCTCAGAGAATAGATTACTCATTAATGTTGGACGAAGTAATTCTGGGATCTTAGAGGTAAATTTCGTATAAGGCCAACGATCACGGAAATGTGTGGTTTCACCACACGTATTGTATGTGGGTGGTTGCCCAGCGTAACTAAGCCTCGTGACCAGCAATCATCAAATAAGACAGCTTTATATAGCTTTTTGAAATCAATTTGAATAAGACGAATACCATTTTGCATCCGATACTTATAGCCAAGAGACTAATGTTCTTTTTCAATTTTAATTACAGAGGCATATACCTGTAAATCGGTGCGTATTTTATCATTTGATAATTTAGGGGGTTAATTAAACACACGGGCATGGGTATATTCCGCACTGGTGCCACTAATCGTTACGGAAGTCACAGATCCGTCTTCAGTTACAAAGGGAGTAGTGCTTTGATGTATATTTACCAACTGTTCTAATACCCCTCTATTATTTAAATTGAGAAATACTGCATTTTGCTCACCAATTAATTGAAGTGTGCCCTATTGATCCTCAGCTATACGTAGGGTAGTATCCAACCAGAGATGTATGTCTAATGACGTAGGCTAAGGATTACTTTTGCCGAAGGTAGCTTTCAAAGTGTTTACTCGTGTGATCCTGTTCATAATTACAATGTGCTGGATAATTGTGAAATTCTTTTCCAAAATGAATTTAAAGAAAAATGACAAGTAAGAAAAGTTGACAGAAACCGTATAGCACAAAACGAAGCGCAGTCAACTAGAACGTGGTCTGTACTCTACACCGCTCTACAGAGGACTGAATTCGTACTAGTTGACAGTGATTGTTATAGAAGTTACATTTACTTTCCTACTGAGCCAGCTTGATATGCAACTAACCCAAATGCAAAGTTTGTATCCAAAGTACACTGTATATGTAATATGCATATGTTTCGCTTAAAATTTACTATGTGGTAAGTTTAGCATCTTTTGTATACAAACTTTTATCAGTTACATTACATTTGAATTGGTGATCTATCCATCATACGCCAAAGATAATTAAACAATCTAAGTATTTCAATCTTGCGCTAAATCTGCCACAATTACTTTGTAATCTATCGTTATACTTCAGAAGAGTATCATAAAATTGAATTTTTAATCTCTATTCTCATGTACTTATATTAATTATCAATAATTTCACTTTCCCTTAATTGTAAATTCAAAAACACAACTTTTAACTTTCCAAACCTTCATTACATATTACATATTACTTATCAACTCCTTTAATTAGGTACCACTTGCGGTGGTCTGTTTAACTGTTGAATAAATGTTCACATGATAATCATTCCCTTTTGTCTATACTGATGTTTCTAAGTCTTAATTATAAGTTTTATTATTTTTCAATTGTGGATATATATTTATTAGTTCAACGCACAATGCCAAACAAACATTTTTAAGACTATGAACAGAATTAATTTGGTTTTATTTCAAATGAGCAGGAGTCTGTTGGTGTTTATCATTGCCAAGAATGGTGAGGTAAAATTTCGAAAATATAACTTCGCCCAAATATTATGATCCAATCTGACTCGAACCACACATATTCGCTTTTGCAATTGAACCCGGCGCAGCCCTGTTTAATTTAGATACCTAGATGAGTTTTCCTGTAAAAATATGAGGTTCCAGGCAATATTTATTAAATATTTATTTGTTTGACATGCCATCATTATATTGGCACATCCAAATTAATATTGTGGGACTTGTTAAACCACTTGCTAAATTATTATATTGGAAGGGTGAAATTGTTGTATCGGAAATTGTGCATGATCCCCAATGTGCAGTGTTGGGATGGGCAACGATCAAATATTACTCCTTATCAAAAATAAATATAATGCTAGAGAAAATATTAAGGATCAACAAATAGATATGCTGAAAATATCCGATGATCACTAATAGTTTTGCACTAAAAGCAGTAATTATCTAGAAATCCAAATTATCCATGTTGTCATCATTTTCAGAGAATTAATAAAGAATTATAAACACAAATTTCCTAACTTACCCTTATTGCCTTTGTCTTCTTACTTTTACTCGTTTTGCTTAGTTTAACTGAAGTATAGGTTTTTGTCAATTATACAACGATACTACTGTTTACATTAGTCCTCCAAGCACAAATATTCATACTCTAAAATAACTTGTTGATAAAGAAGATACAATAGGGTAACCAGCACATGAGTCTGGGAAGTTAAGCTTGACATCTGCTTCAGCTTGAAACTCTCGGATACTCTGCTCCAGGGAGGATGGTTAAATAATTGAAGCCCGGTGTACTTTGAGGTATTTGGTTATGATTTTACTTCTAAGCTTCTCTAATGGAAATATTTGGCACAATTTCATTGCACACCGCGGCGGGTCGTTAAGGTGTGGACTGGTGAGTGGGAGGTGTATGTTCGATTCCCGCCACGACCGTTCTTTCTTGACTGAAGTTTCTTCCAGGTTTTCCTCAGTCCTCATGAATGGCAAATGGCGGGGAGGTACCCTAAACTTAGGCCTGGAACGTTTCCCTCCTTAAAAAAAAATCCTTTTATCATTTCATCTCATGTATCATCTGTGTCCGCCGCCTGTGGTACCGCAGTAGTAAAAACGGACGTGAAACACCATTAAAAAAATTATTCCGCATCATTTAAAATTGCCATTAAATTTGCTTATAAATTAATAGTTTAAACAATAAACGTTTTCGCAATATTGTTTACTTCGCTTTTATTTACTAATTCATACATTTTTTTATCTGCTTAACGTTCCTAATACGCTTTCTTGTAAATGTAGGAAATTTATTAAGAACCTCATTATTTTGCATTATCATCCTTGGTTCTATATAATTCAGATGAATGAAAGCTTTCTACTTTTGATATCGGTGTGCACACAACACATCTGCTTAACTCCACCAGGGAAAATGGCTACTAAACACATCGTATTATTTCAAAAGGTGTTCTTGCTTCTACTTCTTTAATTTTCTTAAGTCTTAGCCACTCATTTATCTAAGTAATTGCTTATTAACTACTTATTTAAAACAAATGCTTAAATTCATGAACAATTTATGCATTTCAGATTTAAGACACAGTGCATCTAACATTTTACTTTTGCAAATTCAACATAAACCTGGAGGATATTATTCTCCCAAAAGCAAGTAAAACTGCGAGATTCTCGGATTATATAATATGTTATGACTTACCACATAGTGGCTGACGACCGGCCCAGATGCCAGAGTCCAGGCACACGCGCTCCTCTTCGCCGAATAAAGTATACCCAGGCTTACAGGAATAATGAACAGTATCCCCAGGTCGTGATATTCGGGAAGAAGTGGAGCTAGATCCGTTACGAGGGCGTCCTGGAAAGCCACACTGTCTTGTCGAGCCTGAAACATTTATAATCGACGTATTCAAAGAAACTGTTTCACTCCAATGTTTACGCTGAAAATAAAGCTTGCAAATGAGCTCATATACTAGTAAACCAACTTCACAATAATCTCTCTAAGACACGTATTGTTTGGCTAAAAGATTTCCGCGTGTATAAGATTTAGTATTCTAAGATTTTAAGTATTTTGAATGTTTTATTCAAATGAACTTTTACTGATAATTGGTACATAATTTGGCAACTCATACGTTCCTACTATAATTCTGACACATTATTCAATAAGTAAATGCCAATAAAATTATATTAATCTACCATAAGCTACCTCCGTTATTCATTTGGCCAGGGCATTGATCAGCAATCAGATGCAAAAACAGAGGGAGCAGATACAAGTCCTACTGTCTCGAGTTGCCTTTGTATTGTTTGGCCTGATTTTTCCTTCGCCCTATAAAGAAGAATGACAAGTATTCATTAGCCACTTAAATACTTTTAATCATAGAATATTGGGCAGATTTCAACGCACTTAGTGAATTTACTGCAGAGTCACATACGAAATAAAAGCTGAAACTAAGTTCATTACTTACAGTCATATTTCTTCTCACACAAAACAGCTTCGTGGTAAAAGTGAATAAATAATTTAAGCGTTGTGCGAGAGAGAGATAAATGAAATTAACTATATATAGTTCGAAGAGTAAATATGTAACAGTTTGAAAATATATCTAAAATTATTCAGGAAACATTTTAAAGCATGAGTGTTGATTTAATTAAAATTAATAAAAGTTTAAGCTAATTATTCCCTTATGTTAACCGTGCAAACATTGGGTAAAATGTTACAAGTCACAGTTCTAAATTATAATTAATATTTGGCCTATATTTTACAATTATACAAATAAAATATATTTATTACTAATGAAATATACTACACTTTTACTGGCATTAATAGAGGAGTGTCGAGCATACAGTTTTGGGTTACAATATCGTCATATATAGCATTTAATATGTGTCCTCACTACATTTTATTAGTTTGTTTACTTGTTTATATCTCACTTATTATATTTGCCCTTTAATTATATACTTTGAAATTACGGAAAATACAATATTAGATGGAGCGTAAATATTTTATTTCTTTACAATAATTACAAGTTTTATATATTTTATCTTGTAATATTTCAGCATAGTAATTTTAAATTACGTCAAAATATTAAAAAAAAAAAAAAAAAAAATACACCACTCATACGCGGCGCGCTCGCAAATGTGTGACATTGTGCTTATGGTACTGAAAAAATGCAAAAAAATTTCAATATAAAGAAAACTTATATTCTTCTTAAGTGTCGGAACTATGAACTTAGCATTTTATTCATTTAATCCCATTCAGAATCTAGGAGGGAATCTTGCTAATTTCCTTTAGTAACAAAGTCTGTAAAATCGTAATATACTGTTGTGGTGTGGAGTAACTAATCCTTTTTACAAGTAATAAATGACAAACGTTTACTGTAATATACATGAAGCACATAGCAAGTCTCCTTATGTAACTGTCATCATATATCCATGAGGAAAAAATGTCTTCATCTTTAGCGACTTTGTAAAACTTCAATGGCTACTTGTCATCATTCACAGGTTCCAAAGAAAATATTTTCTTCTTTATTACATTTTTTTTTTTTTTTTGGTATTTTGATTGATGCTTTTGTGAAAAATAATAATCTGGAAAACAGTCAGTAGATTGATCTCAAAGGAAATTTTGTTCTTATTAGTCTGATGAGTTGTACTCAGTCTAGAGGATGAGTGATGGACAAAATCTTTTCAATTTTCCCGCTATCAAAATCACACGTCATTCTGTTGTGATTCTAAACTAGTGACCTGTGATCAAAAATTATGATATTAGTATATATATATCATAATTTTATGTATATATACATGCATGCTACTGATAATAGTGTTAGAGTACGCCCAAAAGATATATAATGCCACAGTTGCTCAACAATTTTATACGAAAAAGTTTCGGAACAGAAATACTCCGCACCATTCTACTTCTAAAGCCATTACGCGGAGTATGAGAATGTCGACAGTTGACGGTAAGACATACGTTTTGTACAATAGAACCGAATCCTTCAGAAATTGTAGTGTATAAAAAGTGGAACTTTGTATTTGTAATTATTGCATCCATCTACCGCTAGTGTGTTAGGTGCTGAAACTTGATACGGTCGTCTACGATCGACACGAACAACTCAACTCACTTTTGGAAAGAAGTGCTGGCGAGGTTTGAAAAGGAGCCATAACACAGCACTTATCAAGTGACGCATGACTTAGGCACATGCTAATGCATGGAGTGCTATCCAAGAACCTCAGAACCATCCAAAGCATTTTCAAAAGGTTCACAAATGGAGGAGGACTCACGCCGAGAAGAGTTTGCGCGGGCTATCTACAACGCTGCATATTCCAGTTACAATTTCCCACACTGTTATTAATGGTGAATGAATGCACTTTCACTCCAGATGGCATCGTGAACCTCCGCAACAGGCACGAGTGGTTGGATGAAAATCTGCATCCGTAGGTGACTCACGGCAAACAGCGCAAGTTCCTTGTCTAAACTTGAATAAGTGTTGGACCGCATCAACTACCAAACAGAATAAACGGATCGCCGTTATTGCACCTTACCAATTAATTTAATTACTTCCATTCACCCAGTCCCGTCAAGAGATTCCTATATTAGCGTTTTGTTCCCATTGGCTAGAGCAGCTACGGAATGACCTTTATCGACCGACGCTGGTAATGCGACTATCTTGATTGCTCTGCTTTACTTCTCTGCGTTGGTTTCGGAACATAAGGGCAAACAGATATTTTTGCTTTTCAATTAAATAATTATAGTTTCCTCATACCTGATACCCAGGGACTCAGGTAAAATGGGGCTTTGCCACGTCGTGTTTTCTATTAATGTATATTGTAAACTAATATAAACTTTCTTTTCGAGTTTATTTAATTTACTAAGGAGATGTGTATTGCATTGCATGGTAGTAAATTTATTGAACTTCAAGCTGGCATTAAAAGCAATATTTATTGGTTTGATGAGATAGTTTGTAAAACTTTTTGCCTTATTAACTGTTATACTATTGATTTCAAGAATCATCGTATTTCAAACATAGAGCTGAAGGCATTTGTTGTGTATATTGCAAATATTGTAGTTGAAAACTTTTTAATGTTTTACTGATTTTTGAATAGTATATATCTGTATTACATACATTCTGTATATAGACTCCATGTGTAAAAGGCAAGAATTTTGTAAATTGTAAATTATCTATAGTATTTTGTAATACAATAGATTGAATTTACAAATCTCCTTTCTGCTTTATATTAGAAATTACCTATTGGTCGATCACATCTTACAGGTTTTCTCCTTCAGCGCCCTTCCAAGTGCAAAATCTTATCCAGGCATTAACGGAATGGTTACTAGGTTTATCAGATAATGTGCTACAACATGACGTAGATTTATGCCCTTTAATATAAATGTGTCGAACGAATTGCATGCCACATATCCAATCGATGGATTGGAAGAGGTGCTTCCTCCATGGCCTTCTGCGGCGATCAGATTTTAACGCACCTCAACAATTTCTTTTGCGGTGTTATGAAGAATATGGCACGAGATTCTAGTAAACCTGAAGAGGACATTATCACGCGAATCCAAGCTACGGCTGAAATTAATTAGATAATTTTAAACGTTTGTGTCACGCGCAGATGCACGCTTTGTATTGAGCTTGGAGGTGGACAATTCGAATCCCTGTTGTACTTAATTCATGTTCAAGTGCTGTCGTTCAGTTTGGGAGGCATCTGATTTTCAGAATTAATTACTAAGTAATATATAATATTAAATAATAATACTATACTTTAAATGTTTCACACCTTTGTATCTTGATTCCTGTTCCATTTGCAACAAGTGTTGCTCACATCCATTAGTACAGCAAAGCACTGTGATATGACGATCCCATAGCAGACACATCACGGTTTTCGTAGATGGGTACTCTCTTCTATGTTTGATCTGTTTTGTGTTATTTTAGATCTCATGTGCATTTGAACTAGCTTTTTTAAATATAGCCAAAAGCAAAATACACATTTTTCAAGATATTACTTTTTCACTCGCATGTTCCATTCAGCAGCATCAAAATATATGCCTTCGAAATGTTGGGAATAACATTCAGGTATTTATTTCTTATTTCAGAAAAGTATTTATTTCATACCGCACAGTTTTTACAGTACACTATCAATATATTCAGGGTGGAAGTGAAATAACTTCCCAAATTTTAGAGCAAAAAGACCATTAGAAAAAGTAAAATGTTACAGGCCTCTAAAGTGTAGCTTCATCAAATATAATCGTTTTCCGAAACCATTAACAACGTCTTACAGCATAACTACTACATATAATCTTTATTTTTGTAAATTCGATAGAAGGTCCAATTGCAAACTACTTTAAAGAATATAACTGGAGTGGGTGAATCTTGTTTGAATTAAAGGAAAGGAATCACTAATTTCATGCCGCATAATATGACTTGGCAACCACTCTCAATTGTTCACCACTTTCTTCAATAGGGCAATGTTTACCTTGTTTGCAAACAGGTCTACTTTCTTTATTACGAGGATATCCAATAGGAATGCTGCCTCGTGTCTGTTGACCTACATTCATATTTGTTACAAGTTGGCCCTGTGTTTACATATATATAGTTATAGTCAAGAGTTTCAGTTGTCCTTGATGCCCTTTTAATTTACCGCACGAGCTGGAATTCCCGCGCTATTAAACATCTGTATGAAAGCATGTTTCCCTATGGGTACGAGTACTAAGTGCAGAGATATTTATGCGGTCTATCAGCGTATCCGCGATAAAGGTTTTGACATTACATGCTGCCGTAGTTGGGGCTCAGTGATCTGAGGATTCTAAAACATGAAAGAGGAGAAATTATATTTGATTGACTAAAGTACTGGGCACAGCATTCACAACGGTCCTTTAAATATGACTTCATCAAAACGAACAATGTTACGAAATGATTTATATTTATCCGACTTTAAAGAGAGTTTATAAATTTAAGCAACGTTATATTTCTTGTTTACATTCTACATAAACGACAGTTTATTGCCTTCGAAATGTCAACATGGGAGAGATGTTACTCGAAAATTTGGTAAAAGAAAATCCAGGTCACAGCAGTTGGGACGATATTCGCGTAAATTTTCACAAAGTGGGTGAAAATTCGCAGACGCGAAGGGCGTTGGAAATTCGATGTCGAGGAGAGTTTATTGATTGGTAGGAACTATATGTTTAATATGCTACCTCTGACAGAGTTCATTATTTTCACTTGTAAATTCGCAAATCTCAGCAATGCAATTTTGCAACCCATTAAAACCTTTAAGTATGGTTTTTTAATTCACTGGTCATTTAATCGCAAATAGTACATTAGGTTTTCTATTCATTTAACCTTCCGTTAGGCGCACGGTTTGGTAGCTCATCGTTAGTCACTATTTTTTAACCTTATACCTTTATTTATTTATTTCAAATCCTTTTATTTCCCCCGATTTTAGGCTAATCTTTATTTGGATGAAAAATGCAGTTTTAGCGTTATTTCATTATACTTATACAAAAACTACCAACATAATACCGGAATGATAACTACTCAAATAAATGTAAGCCAAATTAAATGGTATTTACGGCATTTAGTTTGTACCAATACAGCAGTTAACAATGAACTACAAATTATGAATACTCGTATTATATGAGCAAGATGTTTTCATTTCATCTGTTCCTATAAACGAAAATGGAATACATAAATAATAATATGAAAATGACGATAGAGACTTATGTTTTTGCTTATAAAAAATAAAATTCATCTCCTACGTGATCTGTGTCTTCTTCAGTTTCATGAGAAGTTTCTGAATCTAAAGAACTTGTTTCTAGTTTATCCTCAGAATCATCAGTTTCATTGAATGTGTCATCCTCTGGAGAGACATCATTATGGAAAACAGGCGATGAACTTCATTCAAATGTTCGGGGTTTTATAGATTGTAGCTATTGCGATGCTCATGTAGAAGGAATAACGTCCTCTTGTAATGACAAAGCAATTGCGCAAATATACAAGGTAAAACAATTTAATGACATCAACAATATGTTACGACAGTTGCGGTGCTGGGTCAGATTCGATCAGTGGACACGCAACTGCTTGTAGTTGACATTCATTCTTTCAACTCAATAAACAGATAAGGCTATAGCTGCAGTAAAACACCGAGGAAAGTATACTTTTAGATGTTCAAGTAAGCCAATTACGTAGGTGTGTTCGGCGGAAAATTATGGCATCTAAATGAATCTATGGGTATCTCAGACACCTAGCGAACAACGGAAAGTTAAATATTTATTATCCTACATTTCACTTTACAGAATTATCTCACTTCCCTCCTGAATTTCTACGTTTGCCACTTAATTAAAATTGGCATTATAAGATTTCTGCAAAGCATATTTTATATACTAATTTACTTGGATCTCACAACAACACTGCGGCAACAGTATGCGCAACTAAACGTAAGCCTACAGAGAGTGAAATGCAAAATAAGTGGCGGAAACGACCGAGTATTCATATATACATATAATTATGAACATGCAACATATCAAACTTAAAGTTCGTTAATCAATTACTTTAGCTGAGAATTAAGACTCATTCATACCAAATTATTTATATCAACAACTCAAAACTATGCTTGAACACGGCTCATCTTTTCAGGGGAAAAATATGTTTATTAAAAGTATAGTACTTATATGCGAACTAACCGAAGAATAATACACAGATATTATGATGTATGCCAATGATTATACCATTGGCAGTGGTTCATCGCCAATGCTCTTATTGGCAATGGTGGAGACTACATTCATGTTGGTGTTGGCAAGGAAGCATTGCGCAAGACATGCTAAACATAGCTTTGATTAATACTGCGACGGGTTTGTGGCTTCCTCACGCATAACCTACTGTGCAAGGTAGTGCCTCATAGAAAGAAATCCACCGGGGTCAAATCAAGCGACCCCGAAGGTTATTGTTTAGGTACGTTAAGCCCGGTTAGCGATTCAGGAAAGGCTTGACCGAAGTGTCGTACCTCATATCAGTGTCGCCGTCCTCCTTTAGACGACAATAGGTTTCGGTTCGTTTTCAGAACGCAGAATCTTCCGGTCAGTCAGACGACACGGAAAGAAGTAGGGCCCATGATGCAGATCTTGAAGTTCACAAGCCATAGGTTGCCACTCCAGCAACCTTGTACTTATATCGCTTGATTCCATTGAGGATTTTCTTCGCACCAGAGTGTATGTCGTATCTGATATTGGTTCGATCACTGAAGAGGACACTGTCATCGCAAAATAGGGTCCTGGGATCCTAAGCTAGAATCTGCAGCATCTGAAAGCTGTGGAAATGCCTGTTTAGAAATTGTCCCATTGTGTTCCTCAAGCCGAAATATCGCAAAATAAGAATACCAATAGTCCTCTTTCAGATTGAGGTAAATGGCTTCCTTAGTGATACCCAAGTGTATAGCGACGATTCTTATACGCTGACTGTCGAGAAAAGGATTGAGAACTTCGTTTTCATAAATTTCATGCCCGTTGATGTCATGATAAAGATGACGTTACCCATTATCTTTATCATGAGGTCGCCTCAGATGATTTGAGCGCCGGGTAAACAACGATCCGAAAATCGTTCCATTTTTTCCTTCAGTTCATTAACACCAGCCATAGTTTAGAATGGAACCATAGCCACGTATTCTACTTGCGGAAATATTTGCTATTTTATTTTGTCCTAAGTATTTTAGACAGGTGGACCATTAATGATTACAGAGGGAAGAATGTGAGTTTTTATATGTCATGTTCTGGATAATTCTAGTTCGTATGATATTCCGATCAATTTCGTTATATAGTTCTGTTACATAGCAATTACTCGTACAATCTGCTAGATTTAAATGGAATTGAATTTTAAGATTTAAAATATTAAAAGAGGAACCTGAATAGAATTATTGCAGACAATATAACGGGAATATCGCGTGAGTCAGAATAACACAAAAATTTGAAATTAATCTTACAGGAATGTTTTGTTATTAGAAGTGTTTGTCTACTGACGTCTGATTTCCATATTCAAGATTTGAATTAGAGTAAACTGTCCGGGGTAGAGAAGAATAATTCGGCACCTCAGCCTTTTACACAGCTAGCCACCTGTGTCTACGCCCAAATGAAACATTTCCGGGAAGAAGCAATGAGGTTATAAGGACACCTTTTGGTAGGGATCCACGGGTACGGACTGCGGGATCATATATGACATACATAGCATGTTTCCTAGATGGGGCAAGTTGACATCTGCGGATTTCCCCCAAGTAGTACGAGCCACTCAAACGGTTCGCTTCCGTATGAGGCGTCGGGACAGAAATCTTTCTAATGCGCAAGTCACATCAAAGCACGCAAGCTCCAGCCCCGTCTTGGCCCTTGTACTTTCCACCCTGTAACAGAACCAACGCATGACTTTTAGAGCAGAAAGTTCGTGAAATGTAAATTTACGTTCATTTCTTCGCCATAGTGACCTGGAAATATCACGAAAATTTCTAACTACAGAATGAACTAACGGGGATTGAAACCGGGACCTTCCCAACGCGAGTCTTTCTTAAGTGTTACCTCCACGATCAGTATATTATAAGGCAGTAACGATATTCATGCACTGAAAATTGGTTTCACTCGCATAGTGAGTACGTTGTAATAGCATCTGCTAATATGTGGATATTTTGATACTTTAAAAATTTACTGCAATTTTCATATAAACAACTATATCTAAAATATATTACGTTCACAAATTAGTAAAAGACGTGCTCTATTTGCAATCTTACACTTTGGGACAGAGTGATAGCTCCCAGGAAACTTGTTAGCGAGCAGAATGTATTTTAGTAGATTTCAGTGGGGCATAAACTGCATGTGATCAATTATAATTCTTTTGAACTTTAGGTGACATTAAGAAGTGACGTAAGGATTAACAAGGACTTTTATAATGTGTGCAAATTAGATTCTTGAACCAGGATACGCATGGTGGTAACCTAGGAACACAGAAGTAACTTGAATAGATAAACGGAAATAACTCCAGGCTTATACAGAATGTAACAAAAATTATGACAAAATTTCGGAGAAACATTACAATTATGTTCAAGATAAAAGCATAATATAAACTTGTATACGGAATGGTTTAATATACTTGTAGAGCCTTGTTCCTACATTGTACCACATAGCAGAATATTAAAAAACTGATCTGTGGAATACATCAAAATATCCTCCGTTAACACGGATACATCCATCGACTCACCGTCGCATAAACTCCAGATGCGCTGATATATCCCTGGAGTATCTCATACAGTCTGGCAGGCTTGTAGAATAAGAGTCCAAAGACTCTCCACGTCTTCGCCTAATTCATAGAACATATGAGCACAGCCAACTCTGCACTTGAATACCTCATTTTACTGTACCTGAAATGAAGTTCGTAAACACACAGATACATATTCGGTGCTACATCGAGCAATGAAACGAGTAGCACAACAACTGGATAAAGTAGTACCGAACCACCGCAACTACTGTCAACCTAGGACTTAAGAGTAGTTGCAATACCCCACCCCTTTTAATCACAGGTAAAAGCAAAGGTTTCCCTAACGTACGTATTAAGCAACAGCTCTGTTATGGGGTTTGACCACAGGACAGCTATGCTGGGATTCTAGTTTGCAGATCAAACAGAAGAACCACAGGTGGCCGAGGTCGTTAAGGCGCGTACTCGACAGCGGGAGGTTTGGGGTTCGAGTCCCGCCAGGTCCGTCCTCCCTGACTAGGTTTTTTCCAGGCTTTCTTTAGTCTTCATTGATGACAAATGCCGGGGAAGTATTGGGATAACTTAGGCCTGGAACGTTTCATTCTTTAGGAAATCCTTTTACAATTTATCATTTCATTCCATGTATCATCAATTTTTTTTTTTTTTGAGTGGTGTTTAACACCCGTTTTTACTACTGAGACACCACAAGCGGTCCATCAATGTTCACCGCCTGTGATGCCTCAGTAGTAAAAATGGGCGTTAAACACTATTAAAAAATTTACACCGTGTAAGCGAGTTGTACATAAAGGTGTCTAACAATGGAAGAAAACGTTTCCAGATCCATGTTCATATAATATATTTGCAACTTCTACACATAAAGATGGTACACCAAATGTTTTGACATATATTTTTGTTAACATCTGTATTTATAGCAGGGATTCAAAGAGTGAGGCCTAATTTTGACGCTACAAGGTTTTTAATTAATGTCTCCACTCTCATAAATTGATTTTTTCCTGTAACGTTTATTAATAGAGGCAACATCTGTATAAATTTAATGTCTTATATTGCATTTTTAGTGCAATATCTACCATCCAGAACATTGCGTATGCAATGACATCAGAGAGATATTAATAGTTATGCATATAAGTCGTATGGGCACCAGATAAAGTGCCCAAAGGTCACAACGATTCTCAGCAATGCAGAATAGATTCTTGATGATACTATTGCTACACTAAAGTTCCCTGTAGACCCTCCTGCAAAGGCTTAAGCTATTGCTTTAATTTAAAAATAAATAGAGACATTTATCTGATTGTTGTTGATATATTAAACTCTCTCACTACCCGTCTTTTAACTTTAGTAAATATATTTGTAGCATGCTTTCTTCTAGATGCTATCATTAGGAATTTCTTTTAGAGCAGCAGTATGCTTTTGAATAACTTTAGCGCTATTGGTAGCTCATTCTTTTAATTTTGAATAAACATGAATTGTTACGCTGACATATGCATAAATTATAACATTTTCTTTTCGAGTTTAGATATTTCAGGTATACGACTAATCTCGGCCATATCTGGGGTTTCAAAAATTCATTTCACAACGGATTCTCCAGCATTTATGGCTACAGGCTTTTTCCTACCCTCGTTATGTGTCAACCATCATTCTAAGTTTTCTATTTCATTGCGTAGGAGTTGAAAAATACTTTCAATGTTTATACCTCAGTTCAGTTTATTCCATAGGATTGAAGAATGCTTTAGAATAAAATCTAAAGTTTAAAATTACTTAGTATGATCAAATGTCTCTGAATAGTGGTGTACTGCTACGTCTATACTGATTGTCTATTTACTCCCAGCCAGCACTGTCCTTTCCTGGTAGGCAAATATAATTAGCTTCCCATTAGACAGCATAAAGGGATGCAAGAAAGATACCTATTTTACCCAGAGATAATTGAAAAAAAAAAACCACCAACATTTCAAACAACGGTCGCTTTTTACGTTAATAATAATTTTCATGTTATACTTGGTTCTGTCTCTCTTCATTTTTCATATTGAAAAACCAATTTCAATTACTTACCCATTAACTAATAGAACTAATTTCGCCTATAATCGAGTTTCGAAATCGGGATCGTAAGGTACAGGGAAATCATCCATTGTCCTGTATGTCAACCCAACTTCTTTCCAAGTAAGAAAACTGAAGATAAATGGTGCGTTGCGTAGTTGCACCTAAAATGGTGACGAAAAGAAAATATAAAGAGGATGAAGAAGATGATAAGGGTGCGATAGAGTCCAAAGAACAAATGGTTGGCGAGGAAACGTTTGCGCTCGAGCCAGAATGTATACAACTATGCCCCGAGCCATAGGCAATACCGTTTCTGGAATCTTGGAGAAGGCGAAAGAACGTTAGGAACCCTTATGTCCCCCTGGACGCTCTAATACCGAGCGAAAACAAGAAACCGTAAATTGACACGCACTCGTTAACCGTAAGCGCAAGTCCGATAAAGCAAGTCTCGAGCAATGCTCAAAGCGTCGTTTTTCGGAACCTACAGGGAATTTATCATATATCCCCATGCCGCGGGGAGCTTTCACGTTTGATTTGGATGGGCCCGTAGTGCCCAACAAGGGAAGGTTTAAACGAGCATAGCCGGGGAAAACATGGACATGGTAGATGTCTCTTCGGGCCAAGTGGTGCCAAACGGGGGCAGGTTTAAGCGAGTGAATGCCGGTAGAAACGTGGAAATAGAAGATTTTGTGAGGAGTTTGCGCACAAAGTCAGGTTTAAGCGCCATTTCAAAGGATACACCAAAATTTTCTTTCCTAACTCCATTTCAAACAGGTGAGAACCAGCCCCACCATCAAACTCGCGCACCGAACGGCTCTCGCAAAGAGCAACGCCTAATATCACTTCAAGAACGTTGACATTCAAATCCTAAACATACCCAAGGGAAGCACGGGAGATCAATTTAACGACGTTCTCGTTGGAAAAATACCGCAGAGAATCATCATCGGCATGAAGACCGATGAAGGCTGCACAGGCGAATTCTCCAAAAATCTGTATCATTTCAAAAACTTCTATCTCTCAGCGTCACAATTGTTCGTCAATAATCGAACTTTCCCCTCTCAGCCGCTACTATCCAATTTCGACAATGGGCACATCCTAGATTACTTTCAAACTCTACCGGTTGGGCATGCATTTCAAAAACAAAGGCATGGTCATTAACAGACCCGCTTATCCCAACGCCTGCATCATTTTCGCTTTCGACCTAACCGTCCACGTGACTGCAAACACCGTCTACGCTTCGGGCCTTCACCACGGCAATGTCTCTATAAAGACGGAATTTCGCAAAACTTTGCCACAACTTGTTTGCGTCCTCTTTATGTCAGAACTTTACAGAACCCTGGAAATTGTCGTGCACCGATCCATACTAATGTAATGAATACCAATCAAATTAGTGACATTCTCAAAAAACAAAAATTTCTGCTCAATTACCGCTCACATTCTGGAAAGGACCTATTGATCTCGTCGCAAGTACGGACCATGACACAAAGCTGGGAACCACCGGATTAGCATTTTTCTAGCCAAAGACGGATGGGGAGAATATTTCGACAGCTACGGTCTACCTTCGCTCTTATCATCCTTCTACAATTTTCTCATCCGCAATTGCGGCAAAATGTGAAACTATAATAAGCGTGGACTACAAAGTAACACAGCACGACGTGCGTTACTACCCAGTCACATATCTATCGCACCGATGCTGTAACTTACCGACTTTTTTCTTCTTTCACACATTCACAATCTACAATTACAACCTCAACTTAATATCCTACAAGCGACTTGCGCAGTGCATATCTGCGCATCATTCCTGTCAACCTGTACGTGAAGTACATATACTTTCAACTTAAGTCGCCTAGCACTCGTACTACCAGTAGGTGGCGAACGGCAAACATGTAAGTACCGTTCGTTACACTCCCTTTCTTCATAGCTCATCCATCATATCTATTAGTAGCTAACGTACCTACATCTCTCCCATATTTCAGGTATGCTGGATACATACATTTCATCATCGGTACCCACTCCAAATACCTCTCCGTCATCGGAGAGGTATTTGGCGTCCACACCATCACCATATCTAAGTGCGGGCTATCCACAAGCAACCCTCAACAGTATCAACAAGTGCATGAAGTTCGTCGAGGATATTGGACCGTAAATAAAATAACATCTGGACCTTAGCAACAAAAACAACAAGAGGGAAATTCCACAAAAAAATCGCCACCAACGACGTTCACATTACAATTCTAACATGTCTCCAGAACCCCCGGAATCATATTTATAGAAAACCAAAAACGGCTCGGCATCGCCATTTGGCAACCAGAGTGGACCGATATCATGAAACCATACGATCGGTACAACAATTTCCTCTTCACAAGTAACAACAACAACATTATTCGTGATAATAATATTAATACTGACATCTCATTCTCCTATTTCTACTTGCCCCCAAACGAAATTGAACTAGCGCATTCTAACCGAATGCTGACTCAACTTTCTTACCCACCCGTATGCTGGTGATCGACATTACTCTATTTCCTCATCCATGCCGGATATTTGCAGTTGACGTCACCCAAACAGGGGGCTTACCGTTAACGTGTTCCAACTTTCCCTAACTAGCCAACCAATCACAACACTTCCCCTCCCACTTTCTCTACTCCCCATCCCTCCAATCAATTAAAATCGTTTCGACCCCTCAATCGTACACATTCTCTTCGCTTCAGTTCCACATTGTATCTTCCCAATTCCTTCCCAATACTCAGTCCCTTCTTAGCCGTTGTCCTGTCATCATCGTGCCGCAAAAGGTTCTACAAGAACTCACCAACCTCGCTCAAATACCATCTTTCATCGCTGTAAGAGATCACAAGATATGGCACGTCGTCGGGGCACGCTCCATCAACACGCAATACGGCAAAAACCGTATTTCGACTATAGGAAAGAAGAGAAGTTTCCCTACCTACTGCCTATAACAAACTACCGGAGGATCAAATTCGACAACTCAAGAATCACTGTTCCAAATTATGTACAACTGCACAGAGTTCCTACCCAATGGCAACCGCAAACACCTCATCGTCTTTCTGGAACCGCCTACAGTCTCACATCATGAAAACTGATTACTTCAACTTTGGTAAGTGCAGCATTAATTTATTTCTTCTTTCTATTCTCTTTTTTACTACTCGCACAACCCACCATTTTCCCTTTCTTTACTAATTCCCTTCCACTTTTTACAGGTAACAACCTTTAGCTGTATTTCGACATCGATGCAAGCGAGGGCACAAACATTAAATCTACTTTCTCAATTTTGGTAACATCCTCTAAATTCTACTTCTGACAACGCTACCTATACAAACTTCAAAATTTATCGCTCAGGTGCAAATTAATGAACGACAAAATACTTGTAACTCTACATTCCCCTTTATGGTACAACATTAATCACAATCATGCATTACACACAATTTATCTAACTTAATTAACACAATCATATTGTACTATATATTCAACAATCTACTTTTCAGTATATTACAATTTACCATTTATCTTTGCTCAAGTATCATGTAGTTGTGTACAACATATCTGCTTTAGCCACCTCGTAATTCACTACCTTATAATATACATGATTGTATTACATACATTTATATTATCTATAACTTTACTATGTATCCATGGAAAACAAACCCATTTAAAAAAAAAAAAAAGACAAGTCCCTCGGAGGACACTTTATCAGACGTCACACTCGAAGGTCTAACTGAACTTCTCACCGCTGCAAAAAAGCGACACTGGCACCAATTTTGCACCTAGCGGATCACCTTGACGTCAAAATGTGACGTCAATTACGGGTCCGCCGAGAATCTCATACTACTCGGGTGTCTTATACCAGCTGACCTTATACTAGACAATTTCGTGCATGCATTTGTTTTGAAATAGTCTCAGACTTGATATTCAGACATTTCAGCCTGGTAAAGCTGATGTATTATACATTGCGTGCTACTCTCCACAAACGAAAAAAATACACATATTTCGTGAAATAATCCTTTGCAAGGTAATAGTAATTAATACGCCATCAAAATTTATAACTTTCCTGGGCACATTGTATTGATCACAGTAATTTCCACGACTTCGTTGCCTTTAGACCCAAGGTTGCGATTTCAAACCCGACCAGGGTCGATGGGTATATAGAACGTAAAAGAACCTCAATCCTGAAAGAAAAGGCATCTGAGCAAAATTATCAACCGTTTTACGCCCCAAATTAAATGATACGCTAATGACCAGGGAGGCTAAAAAGCGCCCTTTAATAAATCAAATAAATGAATATATGAAATTCGTTTCCAGGAGAGTAAGTTCGCCGTTAAAGAGCTCAAATTGGTATTCCTGCTGAGTCAAGCTCCATTGTAGATTTATCATATTTTCTATACCACTCCGAAAAGGAGAATGCATTGCAACACCAGACGCCCACACGCTCTGGGCTACTTTGTGTTCTCATTATTTCACCCATTGTGTTCATTATCCCGAAGAGATTAGGGTTTACCATGGACATTAAATTATAACAACATTAAATTATAACAACATATAACAAAATATGTATTGTAAACAACAATACATATTTTATATATGCAACCATACAGTTTGAGTGAATTATCAGTAGTTATCCTGAATGCCGAATTCAATAAAATATTTTTTCCATTCAAGTACGACGTACTTTTATTACAAAAATATACAGACAGATTATTTCATATTTGAGTTTGTTACAATCAGCAAACGCGTTATATTATTACCTTTTTTGAATTACACATTTAGCAATAACAATTATGACGGTGAACGAGGTTCAAAGAATTCCAGAGTTTAAAACATTTAGCAGTATGATTCTCTATTTCTTTTGTAACTCTTCGTTTAAATTTGTTTACTAATTTCTTATCTGAATTATATGTGATAAAATATTAGTTGCACCGTAAAAGCCTATAAACTGTGTATCATATTTAATATTTTAATAAACCACAGTTATTTTAATTTAAAAGTGGGTGAATAACAGTGTAGTCAGGGTTTACAAATAAAACTTTCTCAATTAATATATTGTATGATAATTATAATAGATTACTATCAGTAAAATGTAGAACTATTAATAAAGGGATATCTGACATAAACTGAACATATATATCATAATATAAAAGGAATATCTGAAAAGGCTTGTACTATCTATTTTGTTTCTGCTATACATTTGTATTGCATAGAACAACCATGATGTTAAAGGGAAAAAGAAGCAGCTGGGAAAAGTTATTAGATATTTTCAGTAGGTAAAATTTTATCTTGAAAATATTAAAATAAAAACTATAAGCTGTTTGCATCAGAAGTTATTAACTATCTGTATAAATATAGATATAATAAACTTATAGGGATATTTTTACAATGTACTTTTGTAGCCTATTGCTGGACATATATATGCACTGAGTGTTTGCAGTATGGAAGTTCCAAGTTCATTTATAGAGGAATGCCAATGCATTTGATGGCTATTTTTAAGAAATTGTTACATAGACCCAGGAGAAAATTCTAATGCAAAATTAATGATCTAATTAAAAACAAAATAGTTTTTTTACTTTTTTTAATACGAGTGAGTTTTAGACATAATGTGTTATTTTCCATTTTTCACATTATAAGTGTTACGGCATACATTGGGGGTGTATGTGTATATATTTACTAATGTACATATAATTTATGCACATAAAATGCCGCCCTTACTATTTCATATTTATATAACGGTGAACTTTTCCAATTTTCTAGCGCCCAATTTTTGAAAGAGTTACTTATCATTGTTTATTTCAAATGTGTGTATTAAAAAGGCAATATAATAGCTCACTTTCTCTCATTTTTCTTTTTAGATTGCCCTCTTAGAAGCCATATCCTCTTATTTTGTAGTATCTGGAACTATCTGAATGTTAGCGGTTTACATCTATAAGATAATATTTAATTTGTCACTTTAGAGCTTATGATGATAAATTATCCTCCAATTAATAATATTCTAGCCTTCCTGCTATATATACTGGAATTGAAACGAATTGGATTCCTGTTCTTAATATGTCTTGTATTTATTTTCTCTTAATTTTTTTAATATACACATTTATAGAGCCTAAATTACCCTACCTGGTGCTTATATCACATTTGGGATAGTTTTTATTAATGCTCTGCTGCTAAATAATAAAAAAAATGTTTCCTGCATTACACATACAGTAGAAAATTGAATAAATGGTTCATGATATTTTCCTGTAAACACATTAAACAGTTTCTAGTTACAACTCTTTAGTATAAATTTTAGAATTTCTTGCTGGAGTATTTTTATATTTTAAAGAGATTTTGTTCTGTTCATTTTTTTTTTTTCATTTTAGAACATGTGAATACGATTAATTCTTTTATATATGATTTTGCAGGGTTTTATATTACGTAGTAGCTAAATATATGAACATTTTATATTTTGTACACTATGTGTTTTGAATCCTGATTAATTATTATTACCATATGCAGTGCATGCAATGCAATATGTATTACAGCATATTCGTTCACGCATACTAGGGAATGATTCATACTATAGATGAACTTTCTTTCTGTTATGTGAATCTTAGATCTACTATGCATATAAATGAAACGAAGAATATGGAATAAATTCTCAAATACCGTGGTAGTCTGTTTGTATTTCTTTAATTCTCAGTTAGCTATTGTTATTGGGCTTTAGTTTATGGAGCCACGCTGTGTGTTATCTTGCAAAATATATATAAAATAACAAAACGGAGTTCTTAGGCAAAAGCCCTCAGAGCTTTGCATAATAAATTGGCGAGTGTGCAAGCCAAATTAATATGTACTGTGAGAATTTTAAAACCTAAACCCAGAGTAGTGAAATGCGAATTTTCTGTTATAAGCCAGAGTAAATGAGATAATAACGCTCAGATGGCAGCAGCACACAAAAGGGCTTATAACTGGGATGCTACAGTGTAAAGTCAGACGAACATCTAGACTTTAAATGGGTTTCGGCTCTTCCGAGCTCTTGGATCCATCCGCCTGCACACACACATTTTCGTGCATGTAACGGAGGGATGAAACAACATAGGTGTTGCATGCTTATAAATGATATTTGTTTTAAGCGCTCCTAGCTTTCTCTATATCTGCATTTCACCAGCTAAAAGAGAGTACAACTGACGGATTAAATGGTTCAGCATTCAATAAGACATGCTTTCTAACAAAGGCCTTTAAGCAAAAGCCTTCCACTGATAAACAGGCGAGTATTTATATAGTCATCCGCACTCTGTGGTTGGCTCCACAGTAAATCCATTTTTACTTAAATTCGTTTTATGGTTTAATTTAGTATTTATTTTCACTTAAATATAATACATCTTGTCTTTTGGAGAATATTTTCTAGCAGTAATATAAACTATTGTCAAACAATATGAAAATGCGCCAGAAATGAGCAACTGATGGTATCAGACAGTTTGTGGTGTGAAAATAGCTGACAATATAAAAACAATAACTATGACAAGGGAAACATTACAATGCATTTAAGAAAATAATATTTCACAAATAGCAAATTACAGCGCATACTTTCATCCGTTAGACTTCACAAAGCAACAAACGTTTGTTAAAATACATGCATTTTATTACCACTGCACACTACCATGAAAAAATTGCAAGCAATAAGTAATATTGAGAAATGATAATACTAAATGTTTCATAAACGTATGCGTTGTATAATTATCTTTAAGGATACTCTTTAAAAAGTAAAGTCATTATCGTCCAGTTCAATTCAGGGCATGAAACGGCAATAAATTTTGCACAGAGGATTATTATTTTGGGTTTGAGCGTGTTTTACTTGCTGTAAATATAAAATATACAATACGAGACAATGGCTTCACTTCTCTTCCAAAGGATGCTATTCATAGGATTTTTACGCCTTAAAATCCACCGACTCTTGCCGGGTTTGAACCCGCAACCTTCAGTAAACAGGAATGTTGGTTACCACTAGATCACCAAGACTGACGACATAGATAAACTCGATTAACAAATTCTGCACTAAATACAAATCGACGATTTTCAACATAGTGAGTGGAACATTTTGAATGGCTCATAAATGTTCCATTTTGAGAAACATTGTAAAATTCTAAGAGATATAAGATAACAAGATAATCTTCAAGTTTAAATTACATCACAATAGAAATCAAACATAACATGCAGTTCACTTCACAGCTATAAATAATATATTAATGTGGATGTAAACATCACCTTTTGAAGGAACGGTAAACTTAATTTCTATTACATCTTCTGGATTAAGTAGCCATTTGATGCAATGAAACATATCTGTCTATAGAGGCTTCTCTTCATCGGTCCAACATAAAGCTCTACTTCAATTATTTTTTTTTTTTTTGAATAGTGCAAAACGTCCTTTTTATAAGTTCTACTTCAATCTGACAAAAGTTTATAGATGCAGTCAGGGCGTATACTATCCAGAACTTTATGGGCTAATGTCTTCTTAATAAATACATCAAGATATTTTTCTCATATTTTGAAATATATTCATAAAACTTTACATTTTATAACTGATTGATAATGAATAAATTTTCAAGATGCCAAAGCGTGTGATAAAGCGCGAAAAATAAACACGTCTTTATTCCATTATAAATTTTTATATTGCTTTATTTTTTTCTCTATACTCATAAATACCTGTTTCTTTTCATAAGGGAATTTTTAAACCGCATTTATTAAGCGCAATTGAATATTTTACTGCTAAATGAGGTAAAGAAAGGGTAATAATTGAGAAACATATTGTCTTTTACTTGTGCGAAAATTGTTATGGTCTATATAAATATTAATATGATGCATTTGTATTTGTCTGTAAATTTGTAATGAGTTTTGGAAAGAATAATCGCAATAGAACTAAAATGGGTGCGATAAACGTGCAAATGCAACAAGAGTACGGTTATAGCAAAACGACAGCATAGTAGATAGAAGTCGTAAAAGTCTTCTTATAACTTCAATTGAATGTTAACTTGGTGAGAAACCAGTGCTCTCTTTGCTCGATTATAGCGTTGAAAATATAGTTCTGTGCGATACAGGTGAAATTCTGAAAATAAATAGACCAGCTATTCAAAAAAACCGTTACAGAAATATATTAATGTAAAATCTAAGCAAAAGCTATTAACCCAAGCTCGAAATTTATGTTTTCCCTCCAGTATCTTATTTTTCTCTGCATTTAACTATGGCGGTTGTCCAGTGCAATAAGCATTTAGTAACAGCTATCTGGCCCAACTAGCAGTGGAGCAATTTATACAGTAGAAGCTTCTATCAAATCCGGAAACACGATACACCACGAGATCAATTGAGCTAGGGATCAAAAATCTTGAAATATGATATTTTCGGTCAATAAATATAAAGTTGAATTGGTAATTTTTAATGCGAAGAAGGACAAACTTAGCGCTTATCACCGTATTAGGTTACCAACATTTCATTTATGCGACACTCTTATATTCGGGATTAAGTTTTATAAGTTTACTTTTAAAAGGTACATTTACTTTGCCTTATATGTGTGACAAAAAGCAACATTAAAGTTTCAAATCTAAGTTTGGCTTTGATTCTGTATAAATTCTCAGATGCCAGTAAAATATGGGGAAAGAGAGAGAAGTACACATGTTGTCTCTAAATTTATTCAAAATGCAGTCATTGGTAGCACAGCAATTCCATTGGAAATTAGATAAATAATCCGACAATCTACATAACCACGAATCTCTTCTCCTAAACACTAAGTAGAAATCTAGTTTCAATTTTAAGCAGCGTGAGGAGATCTTTCAGTGAACAGAATATTTAAGATTATACATTTAATAAAACAGAGGATGTATATAAGATTCTTCATGTGGAAGAGTCCAGTGTAAGATTTATTTTGCAAATAAAATTCATTTCACAAGTTCCAGTACAAGAAATAATAATGAGTTAAAATTCGTTTCGGTATATTTTTGATAAAGTAAACCTGTTTATCAGAATTAAGAATATCTTTAGCATTTTCGTAGTGTAAGTCATGCATGATATGTATACTGTAATTTCATGGTACGAAAATATTTTTATTAAATATTAACCTTTGCTACCAAAACGCGTAAACTTATTTAGAAGGTAAGCTCTAAAGGAAAACGGTTACCGTGTTTCATATTATGCATTTCGTACCACACAAGGAAAGACACTCTTACAAATATAATTTTAATTCATTATTCCTAATGTGCATAACATATATTTGAAGTAAATTATTTTATATGTGGTGTTAGTATGTCAAAGTTAACTTGTTTGTTACTTGATATAATAGAGACCTTTAGTAAAATGCTTTCCTTTGCAATCGTGGATCTTACGGGTATTACAGACAACCAAGAGACGTTCTAATTGTGTAATTGGAGATATGTTACATTAATTAAGGAAAATTTTATATTTTAGACGGCTTGTTTAGTGTAGAATCAACCAAAATAGATATAGGTTTCTGAGTATATTATAACAGCTCCAGAATTATTAAGAATCACTGGAAGGTAATCTAAACAACAATGTTATTTTTGCAATGTCGAGTGAGTTTTCGACACCATAACAATTCAGAATCTTATTCATTATCTAGACATTCAGAAGAATAGTTTGGAAGATCAAAAACAATATTTTAAATTCCTTAAACAGACATTTGAAGCATTGCCTTCTTATTTGGTGGACTGAAAAAGGCAGCAAACAAAATGTCTATCATGCAGCTTGACATATGTTGGATTCGAGCCTACGTTCCGTTTGAATAATTAAATGGTAGTTTTCATAATAGGTAGTGTCTTCATTGTCTTATTCTTTATCATAAACTGTAATCATTAGAATTAAAGCCTATGATGATGTCGTAACGTTTAGATAATCTATTTTAAACAGGGATCCAATAGCAGGACCACATGATTTGGCCCCTAATTAACACAATGCACAACAAACAGTACAGTTCTGTTTTTCACAAGGGCGCCAAAAATGTTTGAGAGACTAAGCTTGATGAAAGACATGAATTTCCTTATCATTTCTGTCAGGCAGCAGGTAAATATTGTACACTAAGACGTTTGCATTACTCTTTCTTTCACTAAATATACTCAGGAATAGAGCCTCCATTGTCCTCAAGTCGAATGAGAAGCTAATGTTCAATTTATGATTGGATGACTGATCGATGTTTACCACGTTTTTTCCTGACCATGAAAAGGCGAATACCGATGAGCTCAAGGTTGTTAGACGAAATCTTGTTTATTCAGATCTTTTATTGACATTCAAATATGGACGTAGTTCTCTACGGTTAAGGTAGCAGGACCATTGTAAGTGAGCTTAGGTCCACTATCTAGAAGACATCTTAAATCTGTTGTTTGCTTCATGGTGGAAATAGCCGATTTCGGTGAATATCACATATGGTGGATACAATTATCTATATTACTTACTACTTTCAGTTGAATCTCAAACTATAAGATACATTAGTGGTACAATATCTTAGCTATTTCACCCACAATATATGACACTGCAGGAATTCAATAGTACTCAGTTTCCTTGAAGAATTGGTGTTTTATTTTTATAACAACAACTATGAAAATAAACGAATGTAATAATAACAAGTTGTAAATATTTGCAGAAAATTAACATATAAATGTTATATTATTATTTTCAGATCTTCCAGCTAATATATAATTTCACGTCGACTAAGTAGTGGTTTTCTTATTAAATAGTGAATGCTCCTCTTCATTTCAATTTGAAGACCTTAATTGTATGGCGGTTGACAAATTTCCGAAATGGAGTGGAATGCACATTAAGAAAACATAAAATATATACACCGTGAGCATGAAGGCAGTTGCCAGCATAAGTTGTCTGCATTGACCTTAGAAAAGTTTGTATTTGCAGTAATTATGCAACTGCCGACTAAATTGTTAGCAGCAGGTTTGAGAGCTTACACTCTAAGATATATGTTTTTATGTAACAAACGCAGGCAAAGCTGTAACTGGGCACCATATTTCATTGCCGGCATACTTTTCTTAACCTAAAAAAAAAAAAAGATAAGTTGGACTTTGTAAATGTTGTAAGCGATGTAACTTTCAAAGAGCACGCAAAGTGAAACAAAACTTTCGTTGCAAATTAAAATACTTTAGCTTCGAGCATTCATATTAAATACTCTAGAGCCAATATGCCCCGTTTGCGATTTGAGCTTATCAACCACCGCCAAGGAACGTTGAATAGAACATTCAGATTTTTCAAAAAGTCTGCGTACAGCCCAAGAATAGGCTTCGGCTATATTTTTTGAACTTATATATTTTGCCAAGAGCAACTAACTTGGATACTTCAATTTAACTACTGAGAATTTACAACGATCAGTGTAGACGATTCTTGACACAGCATTGAGTCGCTATAATAAATTAAATGCAAGAGTCGTGTTGGGGAATAATGCCAAGCAAACATTAGTATTTCGTGCACGAAAACTGGAACTTGAAACTGGGTCATGAAGTCGTTTCATTTATTTATGCCAACTTCTCTACTTATAGATACGAAATAAAAGGCACTATCACACATCAGCTGGAGTTATAAGAAAAAACGTGTCCTTCAGACCGAAGCACAGACTGTTCCTCAACTTAACTCTTTGTATACGAGAGGAAATAGACTTTCTTCCAGCCTCTCAAAATGTAAAATCACAAATTTAGTGGCATGTAATTTGCCAAAGCCTTATTAATAAACTCTCATCACTGTAAATATTTACAATGATCGTGCATGTTACGTTGTACTGTTCAGAAATGTAAATCTTTCTATTCTCTAAACATTAACTTAATGAGAATACTGATTACTTACAGTGGGTGGGATTGTATAAATAACGGAATAAATACTTTATTAAATGAAATTTTCTTATGGTCTAGATCAATGATGTAGTTTTGTACAAAATTTTAAGATATTTATAACATCGGAGTTGGAGATTATTTGACCAAAGCTGTGTATAACCTTTATTCGAATACTAATTATGTTCGTGTATTGTAACAGCTGTGTGCTTCTGAACCTTGTGCGTTCTAGAAATGATATACATTATAACACAGGGTGTGATTGCATGCCCCATTTGCAAAGGTCTTCATCGTTTGTTACTTTCTACTTGAAAATTATGTCTTATTGAGAAAGTTTCCGTTTCTGCTGTTAATCTCAGCTTTATTGTGAAAGTAGTCCCTCCAATTTAATTGGTTTCGATTCTTAAACACCTTCCTTTTCATAATATTAAAGGCAGCACGGACATTACACTATCGTAAACTTCTTTCATGACCTTCTGATGTTGTTTTACTTTTTCACAAGAAATACGAAGTTAAATACAAACAGGATAAAATTAGCACATTTTTGTACATAAGGTTAACGCCAACAAGCTACATGTGCTAGAAAGATACTGAAGCTGAAAAATAAAATAAACCAATAAAATGTCCAGGAAGGTTTACAAATGGCATTTTAGGAGCTGTAAATATTTATGTCAAATAAAAGCAGAAATGCCCTCCAGGAATCAAAATTATATGAATACAATTACAAATAAATATTGTCTGCACGAATTTATTACTTTTGTCTAAAGGAATTTACACTGTTAAGAGAAACGGTGCTTTCTATTTCAAGATCCCCAATGATGTTAGTAGAAGTTTAAGGTGCTAGGTTGCTGACAACACTCCACTTATCTGGTGTGATATCCTGCGCTTAACAGTTAATATTAAGCTGTATTATGATGTGCACTATTAGAAGAACGTTGGAGGAAGTTTTTGCCGAAGTTGATGACTGTTGTTTGTCCAAGTTTGAAGGTTAGATGACAATGAAGCAGAATATTGCAGAGAAAGGGATCATATCTGCAAGTAATCAATATGATAAGCATACTGGAGGGACCGCTCCATCCTTTTCAACAGTGACTGAATATTTATGCTTGGCAAGGGTAAAACTACCAAGTTATGCCCAATAACTTCAATTCAAGGAAAATAAATACAATGACTCAGGTTTCAGTTACCAACTAGGTTGCATGAAAATTGTAAGGCTGCTAAGGAAAATTTCGATGTGTTTATCAATAATCTGATGGTCCATTTAACAATCAATTGTACCGACTTTATATTGTACGCTTTTAGTCCCTCTACAACAATAAAAGATGCCGTGAAACAGATGGAATAAAATAACGATCATTCATTGGATTGCTTAGTAATTAATGCTTTCTACAGGGTACCCGAAATGAATTACAAGCCACCTTTATTCACAAGGCCTAGACAGAAATATTCCACATCACCATTTCATTGGACAGACATTTGTTCCTAATGAGATATTTGAAATTTGACAACACAAGATCGAGTACAACATAAGAAGCTGGACAAAATATTTGCAACAAGGATAATATATATACTTTGTTTAAACGAAAACTGCAGAAATGCATATAGTCTTACATACTGTTTAGCTGATGCCTTTCAGGAGTAAATTTTTATGTTTTGTGTATATTCTAACATACTTGAAATATGTACCACGTTCTTGCACGACAAAGTGTGCTTTGTTCAAAATGAATAGTTACTAAACTTTATTGCTTACATCTCAAATATAAATATATACTGGTAAGTAGGTTGTAGGCTCTTTGCAAGTGTTGGATACTGGCCAAGATATTGCCTTGAGACTTATGAAAAAATTCAACTGACAGAAATGTCATTACAGGTTTAAAAATATACCTCTCGCAGCCAAACTATTGAACAAATTATTAGCAATTGTAGGTACAACGAGAAAATATAAATGCCAACATTTTTAAGAACTGACTGTCATAAAAGGAAGATTTTGATAACAAAGATGATATCACTTGCTATTCACACGTACCTAGTAAAGGCAAAACTATAAATATGCTGTCGACAGTGAATCCGAATTCTAACGTTGATAGTTCAAAGGTGGCTTGAAGAAACTCGGATCACAACCTTCTTTCTACATACTTAATAAAAGAGGAGTGATACAGTCTACAAGATGTATGCAACATATAGCGCAACAAAAGAACAAAACGCTGATCATTAGCGATATTCTTTCAAAAGTTGCATATTACTTGCATAACGCTGAGTTTATATTTACTGCAGAACAGCCTAAATTTTGTTGTGGATAAAAGATAATTTAATATAATGCGGATGGAACAAGAGATAGTGTATCCTTACGTTTCAAAAAGAGCTTTTAATGTAGTCGTATCAAAATTAAACGTAGCTGTAAACAGTTTATGTGTCTAAACCACATGAAAAACCGCTGTAGTAAATGTGCTGATTTGGAACCTGATTCTTATGACAAAGAAACATACCAGTTTTGAAAGACTTTTTCCACTAGAATAACAATTATTTTCAAATATTAACACTGTTTTATTTGTTTCCATCTTTATATAATTTGAATGTTTTTAAAGTTTTGTAAAATCTGCAGATATATGTGTACACAAACATTTTAACATAGTTTACATACTATTAATTTGTTTATTAATGTTAAAATGGGAGAAACATGGGTAATAAAAATACACGTAATATTATTATGTAAAAGATAAAACAATAAAATAATTGAAGAAAATATAAATTTAAACAATAGCTTACCTCAATTACATATTCTAATGCGGTACTTTGAATACTCCACCTGCCTGCTTGTGTTATGAATAGAAATGGAACACTTCTTTTGGAAATAAGATATCACCCTAAGTCTGGTGCGAGCTAGGGTACATGACGTTAGAGGAACGGAATTAGAGTTTGTGGCTGAATGTCAGAAAAGTGTTACGTTTACATCGGAGTGCTAAACAGAGATCAGAGATCACTGTATGGTAGATCGAAAGGCAACTTCACGCCTATGGTAGAAGAGGTTCCATAACTAGTTATGAATGCCTACCTGCTCAGTTAAAGTTAGCTGACTCTTTGTAATTCACTCCATATCTCGAAAGAACGACCACCCCCCTTGGTCTAGTGGTTAGTGTTGCTGACTGCTGGCCAGGAGCCCCGGGCTCGATTCCCGGTACCTAGTTAGGAATTTTTCTAAGTTAGGGAAGTCTGGAAAGGGGCCCACCCAGCCTGGTGAGGGTAAGGACAATTGGGAAGTTTCCTAATGGAGGAGTGGTGTTATTCGATCACGAAATCAGTGTAACAGTCAACCGGGTGGATGTCGGCATGTTGATCACATGCCTCCCTAAACGAGGTTCTCTGTGCAACAGAAGAGCTAATGCACTTGCGTTTCCCTAAAAGGTATAAATTGTTAATGAATGATTACTTCATTTTCGCTAAGGAACAGATGCTTAGTGTAATTTAAGGGCGAAGTCCCCCAAAATACATAAAAAAAAAAAAAAAAATACGAAAAGTATAGCACACAGTTAAACCATCGCACACACAGTTTGACGAGTTAACTGTTTCTTAGGGCAGCTCAAACAAAAATAAAATGCCAATTTATAACATAAATTATATATGACATACTAATGGTGGTTAGATAAGTGTTGCACATAACCCCTAACCATTAATTATACTTGTATATCCTGACCACAGGGTACAATATCACTACCTATCTTTTATCTTACATCACTTCACTGCAGCTATTTTGCATAGAGTAGATAAAAACTACAAGATCAGTCACCAGAGCAACTTCTAGTAATATTATACCTTCTACTTTCAAACAGATTGAAAGAAGTGGGATTCAGATCCTACTAGCTAAACATTTGTAACGGCAACACCTTATAGTCTCTAAATGCTGTCATATTAAAGGTTCAAGTAGCGAAAATCACATAGTTATGTTCATTATCTTATCTATTGAAGCTTTGTACCTGCCCCATTATCGTTGGTGTTACGACCTCTTCTTGCTCAAACCTTTCTACCATCAGATCTCACTCTGTCCTGTTAAAGTTACACATTAATTTAAAACTTCAGGGATTAGAAGAGTTTATGGTTGTCTTTGACAGGACAGAGAAAGTATTGTAATTTGCTACCAAAGTATAAGGAATACTGATATTATGTGCGTGCAAATATTTTATTACTCTGTTGATAACTACCTGAATACAAGGTAATAATGCGAGTGTATTTATTTGGTAGTGGGTACGTCTGTAGCAGTCTCCTTGTTTGCTTTAATTCTGTTGAAAGTGCGATGAAAATACCCATTGAATTAAGTACTAAGTGCATGTACTTCATTGAGGAAAAGAAATGCGCTTGGCTCACTGGAATCATTCCCTAGCTATGACTCTTTTTACCAAGGGAGATATTGTATAAATATTTATTATTTCCCTAGTAAGATGTGAGGTACTAGAACCTGGATTGTTAGGAAAATATATGGGGTGCTTTTAAAATTTTTCTAGCCAATTATCTTAAAAGCTACACTTTTTAAAAATGAATTTATGTTAAATATTTCTTCTTTTGAGGGGGAACAGCAATGATATTACTTACATTTTTTGTGCATTTTTTCAAGATCAGTTCAACGTCAACTTTTTTTTTTAAAGGGAACTCCATTTTTTGATCATAATTTGGTTTTACGCATAAAAGTAAACAACTTATGCCTGTGACATTATTTTACTAAACCAACCATTACTTTTTTAAATATTTAAAAAAAATAAAAACTTATTAACGTTAATACGTTGAAGGACTAACTCAGATTTCATTTGTTTGAATTTAACTAAATACAGAATTTAGTTTAAATAGAAATATTAAATATGTTTTGTTTGCCTTTCTCATAATTGTAAACATAAAATGAAAATTTCTCTTAAAACTATCGCTGTTCATCATTAATAGATGTTATGCAAATTGCAACAAGTGCTCGAAATGTTCTCCAATTCGTTCAATACAAAAGTACAGCCTATTTTCTAAAACTCGTATAAAATTCTGAAACACTTATTTAGAAATATTCCTGTGAGTTGTGGTTATATTTTGTTGGACCTGTGGCAGGCTCTGTTTTAAAACCGTACGAATTTAGGTGCCCCCATAGAAAGAAATCTAAAGGGCTTGTATACAAATGGATATTCCCACCTCTACAGATCCATCTATTCGGAAATGTATTATAAAGCCACTGCTGAGCGTTATGTGTATATATGGTGATGCTCCATCAGCTGAAATATAAGTAAGTGTTCATTTAAAACACCTCTATCATTCTCATTCTCTATCATTTTCTGATTTTAAATTTCTTCATTAATTAGAGGATTAATATTGTCTTGTATCATTTCTAGGTACAAAAAACCTGTGAGCTTTTCTTCAAACAATAATGCGTCAATGATTGTAGCACCTAGAATACCTGCCCAGACACTTACTTTCCTCTGTTATTTTGAACGGCCTTGTCTCAAAATATATGCTAATCATCACTCTAGTGCCTACATTTATATCGATTTACAGAACCGTTAAGTTTAAATGCGCACTCATCAGAAAAGCAAACATTTCTTAGTAATTCGGGTTGAATTTCTTAGTATCTCGAACATTACCTCACAAAATTGGATTCTTCTATCACAGCCAAATTCAGTAAATTTTTCATATATTTCAAGTTTATAAGGATGAAACGTCTGTACATTCAAAATTTACGTATTAACTTATCGAAATGCCGATGTAAGAAGATGTTTTATTCAGTGAAGTTGTTGGATTAACAGAAATATATCCTAGGATTTCAACTGTGAAGTGACTTATTCCTATAGTCATTAAGGTATTAACTGTTAGTTTAAGAGGATGATAGACAAAAGAAACCAATCTCTTGTGTTTAAATTGCGTTTGTGTTTTGTTAAAATCAAACAAATGAATTCTAGTCCTTCAATGTATTGACGTAATAATTTTGTCAAGCTTCTTAAATCTTTTATAAAATAATGGTTGGTTTAATAAAATTATTTCAAACAAAAGTTAATTGTTTTTATACGTAAAATTAAAATATGTTAAAATATTGGAGTTTGCGATTAAAAAACATGAGTTGACTTTAATTGGCGTTGAAATATACATTAAATAAAGTGTAACTAATATCATTGTTATTTATCCTGAAAGGAAGAAATATTCTACATAAATTGTTTTTTTGAAAATGTATTGCTTTCAAAATAATCCCCTGGAAAGTTTAAAAATAAAACCTGTACACATACGTACATAGTGTTGCTTAATAAGTTGAAACTTAATTTCATTGTTTGCAAATAATAACATTAAATCACGCAGTATCACCAGGAGGTCTCGAACTTGACATTCACCCTTTGAAAGTTTAAAGAGAATTCCCATTTCTGTGCTCGCTGCTAAGCGAAGCCACCTTGTAAGCCAGTAAAGCAGAAAGGAGGAAAGCTTGCGCTTTTATTACTGTAAAGCATACGTGGCATGCTTGTATCATAAGAAGGTCCATCACATTGGGTTTGTCCGTAAGAGATACAGTCTCGCAGAGACCACATTACATCAAAAACAGATGTCAGGAAGCTCACAAATTGAAGAAGATTGGTCATTTTGAATAAAGTGCTTTCAAACGAAAATATAGACCAAACATATAATCAGACTATAGTTAAGCACACTGGAACTGTCACTATTTAGATAGTTAAAGCAGTAATTACACGCTGAAAATAACACACAATTACATGTGGTAAGATAGTATTGTATACATGAGCCACAACATCAAAAGTATCAGGCCTGTCGGTCCTGGTGGTGTAGTGGTAACCATACTTGCCTTCTAAACACAAGGGCGCGGGTTCAAACTCGGCTTGGATGGATTTCTTTTCGGGCGTAAAAATCCTAAGTATGGATTCCTTTGGAAGGGAAGTAAACCCAAGGGTCCCATGTCGTACTTTTACGGCACGAAAAAGAACCTCAAGCCTGAAAGAAGAGGCCTCTGAGCAAAATTTGTCGGCCGTTACACGCCCTGAATTGAATGGGACGCTGATGACCTGAGATGTTAAAGAGCGTCCGTAAATATACCAAATAAATAAATAAAGTATCAGGCCACAAGAATTCGTGTGGTTCATTAAACGGAAAAGAAATACTTGCCAGGTAGTAAGGGTCAACAGGAGGTTACAAACAACTCTCTGCAAGGTTACTGCCATCTCCATCTGGATCTCCGCAGCGTTGTCCATTTCAGAACCGGAAGCAAAAATAACAGGCATTTTGCATACTGTAGCATTGGGGTTGTGACATAAGAAATTGACGTAAATTCTTCTTGCAGGGGAACTTCCCCATGAACCACTACATAATCAGCGGTCATCAAGTGAATACTCGGATTGACACCGGTGCCAACATTGGCGGTGGAGGTTGATGTCGTATCTCTGTTAGTTCTGCCGGGACAAGTTGATCAGAATGAGGTCGGAATAAATAACTGAACTTTAAATGGGCTATGGGGTCACATTTACCAAGGTGCTCTTATCACACGAGGGAAAGTAAGTCGGTAGATGATAACTTTCGCCTGAGAATGAACCAGGCTTCATGTGTGAAAATGATTAAGGTGGAGGAAATAGACTTAATAATCATCATGTGTGAAACTTGGAAACCAGTATCGACACAGCATCGGAAACTTTTGGTTCACTTTTTGTTAACAAGTTGTTAACCGAACTATAATTCTGTAACCCATTCCGTATTCTACCATTGTAGAGTTCAGGAGGTAAGTTAAGTATGGTCGTCACTTATTAATTTAAACGAAAGGATGTGTATCAATTGAAGTTTATTTTATTCATTCTATCTTCTGCATTAGCTTTCATCAGTCGCCGGAGTATAAATTTAATTTATTGTATCTTGAGTAGTTGCGTTCATCATCCGCGGGAGTAATACTGATTTTCATTTAAGTTTCACCCATTAAGATTACAGTTGAAGTTTCAATATAGCTATTGTTCATAAATGAGAGAATTCATAAATTTAATATATAAAACATCATGTGTTCTTGCTAATTATATTTTCTGCAATTCATCTTCATCTACTTATACATTTCTTCAATTTATTTATGAATATTATACGCATTTGCCCATAGTTGCTCTTTATTAAAGTAGCACATTTAGCATATACTGTTGAAATACCTCAGTGACCACTATGACTGTACATTCATTACGTAAACAACACTACCTACTGCACCACTCCGCCCTAACGTTGATATTACCTCAACGACAAGGAACACGCGAATTGAAATTGAGAACTAGAAAGTCAGAATCGACTAACAATATCCCATAAAGCAGTAGGGGAAAGGGCACAAAGTAACTAAAATATACATGCATTGAATGACATAAATTTTATTAATCTAATTCTCTTTAGAAGTTCTCTAGTTCAGTAAACTAGTGATAGAACGTTATGATACTATGCGAAAAAGATTTAGAAATAGTTCTTTATCTACCTTTATATAATTACACTTCTGGCTTCAACTTATGAAATTAATTATTACTCTCTGTAGTTCCCCCTGAGAAATGGAAGAACTTTCTTCAGGATTTTTTTTCAGTTCTTCTAATGTGTTTGAATTTTTCTTGTTCGCTTTTCCTTTAATGCCTACCAGTAATAAAAATTGCAGGGCGTTAAACCAGCGACCTAAGGGATCCACATATTGTTAGTAATGGCTGTATAGTGGAATATTTCATGAAATGCATGCAAAGAGGCATGAACTGTATGTACGGTTGCATAGTCCTATTGAAAAGTTGCGGACCTATGTCCCCTAAAAGCTAATTCAGGAAAAAAGGATTGCAAAATTTATTTAATTATAATTCCTATTATTATTAAATATCTCTTATAAATTGGCCTTGTATTCCTCCGCTGCTCATGGTGCACCACACTCGTATCTCTTGATCATACAGGGTTTCCTCGTGAATTTTCTGAACTTTAGTATCGGTTGTTTTGTGCACACTATTAAAAATTCATTCAAGAATATACTCCTGGATGCAGGGTCACCCGATTTAAGTTATTTTAGTACAGTCTTTTTACAGGGCTAACTTCAGTATTTTATGGCCTTTCGAACAGTAATAGGATTTAACGTTTCCTGAGGAAGACAATGAAGTCAATTTTTAGGGGAACGTTCCAGAGCATATTCAGTGCTACCTAACCTTTCTTCTGTGAATGCTGTATGTGGTTGGGTACGGTTTTTATAAAGAATGCCTCCCATTTCTCGAAATGTATTTACCAATCTCTGAGTCAAATTTCGACTTGGAAGTTGAACACCACAAAATCCGTGTTGAAATAACATCCGTACATCACGAGCTGATTTTGTAAGCACGTACGAATCGTTAGTACTCTTTGGGAAATATAATGAGTCATATAAACGTAATTAATATACTGTGTTACGCCACCTAATCAATACTTATTATAGTGTCACTCAACACACAATAACATGTCCGTAAATTCCTAGAGTTAAACTCATACTGATTTCTTCTCCTGCTCCCCGGCCGGCTTTCAGGTGAGTGGACGAGACGAAAACTATAGAGCTTGGTTAACTAAGATCAAATGCACGTGTAACGGTCAAAAAAGCAAAAATTACCCAGTATAAGCTTATGCTATACATGTGAAGACAGTTGAATTTCTTTAACCCCTTTTTCCCGTAGTTTCAATCTATTTTTTTACAACGTACACAATTTTATTTTACAGAAAGTTATATTTCTATGGCCTATGGGACCCTTTTTACTCATACTTGATGGTACTAAATCAGCAGGGCAATTCTGGGGTTTGACTATTATTATACAAATTCCTTTAATGTAAATTTGACTATAAGCAATGATAATGCTCATTATAATGAAATGGAGAAATCAGAAATGCTTGAACATTTTCATTACATCACACGCTTTGTTAACAGAAACAAAGTAATTCTAATTTCAGCTTAAAATGTCCATAAGGGCAATGATGCAGACCACATACATAGACAATTTTACCTTCTATTATGGATTTTTTAATTTGCTTCAACAAGATAGCGGTATATTCCCCCTTTTTTCCCCCCCATAATCCTGTCCGATAAATATCTTCGTACTCCTCAGTCTTTCTGTAATTTTCAACATCATCTCACTCTGGTACATTTAAAAGGTAAGTCCTTTTCTACCTATTCTAAAGTAATGAGATAGTTCCCAGTCACGTAACTGTACGAGTATCTCGAATTTGTCCTTAAATGTGAACTCTGCTTCTTGCCAAGCTACCTTCTGTTTTTCTGGATTCTAAATATGATGTTAAATTTTTTGCTGCTTGCCTCCACGTTTTCAAGCTTCTCCTTATCCTTTTGTCATGCTTCGCTAGATCTTGTTCCACTGTTTGCTGATAACTTGTAACGATCTCTCTTATATATTTGTAAATTTTGCTTATTGTTATTTCAAGCTTCTTCATCTTTCTCAATTAATAATCTATTCTAATATTCTCTTTAATGTTCCGACAATCTGTTCCATGTCATAAATGGGGTTCAATTCTTCCCACCAATCACAAGTAGCACCATTAGCACTAGGACGTACTAATTCGTGGTCGCTCGATCATCGGAAGCATTTTTACCAGCTTTTATCGGCCTTTTGTTGATGAGGGCACTTTTGGCTCTTCATATTTCTTCCAATGCATCCATTCTACCTACTGCACACGAAACACGTAGAGCTTACTAAGTAAGTACAGTTTATTTCACATGGAATGTGTCCTCGGTTTGTAATCTCCCGACAACGGACTGGTGATCCAGGTTTCAATTTCCGGTAGGGGAAGAGGGAAACTTCTTCGATCTATTATGCCAAGAATGTACCAAATTTACTCAGCTTGGTGTTAGAATTAGTTTCTTCTTCTAGATAGGTGAAGGTAACCGAGAGAGCCGAAGACTGGCATTTTAATATGTGACTGTTTGAAACCAGCATTATTACTTTAATTTGTTAGAGATTAATGTCGAATTTTAAGAGTAACAAGCTATTTCTTTATAGCACGGCGCTACGTTTTGTTTACTATGTCTAAATCTTTCAATGATTTATATACAATCACCTCATCGAATCAGCATTAATAGTTATCATCAGCAGCCTTTCAAAAAATCTTTTATGTAGTGCATGACGTAAAGAATTGTTAATAGTCATCTTTGGTTTAAGTTCTATATTTTATGTTTCCTTTTTTTTTTTTTTTTAAATTCTTTTCACATATAGCCCGAACACCAAGAATTACGCAGGGTTTGTATTTGTGATACTTAAATATAAAGGCTTTTCCAGTACATGGGTAGAAGTTCATGGTTCTTGTAAGATACCCTTGATTCTGCTCGCGATGTGGAATATTTACCTTCGGAGGCAACAGCTTCATGCTACCTGATTGCTTCATCAGAAATATAATCAACATGAACACCTTGAAATATCATTTTAAAGCACAAATAAGGATTACATAACATGTTAATCTTTTTTCCAATATTTAATTCAATGTAATGTTATAGTAAAAATTATCTAAATATTACTTCACTTCGTTGCAACATATTTGTTATCCAAGTTTTATTTTCGTCAGAGCTTATAGCATTAGAAGTAAGAATGTACTTTTTACAACAGCGTCAATAAAATACTATAAACAAATCTTCAACAGGATCTCTTAATAAATATGGTTCTTATAGGGATAAAGTGGATATAATTATAATAATAAAACAAAAAATTCATTTAAATTTGAAGTATGGGGAGGCGGATTTTATCAAATATTCTGTTTAGTCGTAAAGGGTTGATGGATCCTGTTTGGTGGAGGAAAAGTAAGTGAATTAATACTTAGCCACTCTTAAATAATATTAAGCAAGACAAAGCAATTCTGATGAACACAAACCATATGCTAGGTCCAATGTGGTTTCACAATACACTAGGTCGGTTTTATTTAGTCGGTATTAGGTCAGATATTTAATAATAAACTATAAAACATATATACTTAACAATGAAATCAAATTAAATAAAAATAGAATAATATAAAAGAAATACAAGAAATTTTGAAATGTTAAAATATATTTAAAATATATAGAAATCCCATTATAATACTCACAGTTGAATTTAATATATTTATTTCCTCCAGCCCCCTCCCCAGTTGCCACAATGTTCAGACCTGAGTTGTCTCATTTTCTTAAGAAATTTACCTGATTTACCTCTCCTTCCTTGCTTGCCAGCAGAGCTCAACATATTCATTTCCCTCTGTTCGATTCCGTAAAGGAGTATGGAAACTACTTTTCCCTCTATTCTTCCGTATCTTTTTATTTAGCCAGAAAATGTGTCCAAGATTTCTTCTCCTCGCAGATGGGAAAGGTTCTCCGCTGATATTCGTCGGAGATCTGAATCATCCGCCATACCCCTCATATGAGCCACTGGAGAGACCTATTTAATGAGTTTGGCTCCTGTTTTGTATAGAGCTCCATTTTCCATTAAGATTTTAGCCCAAGTTTGTACAGCAAAATCATCCCTTGGATTACGCAATTGTCTGCTGCGTATCCATATCCCTCAAGCTTTTATTAACCTTCCTCCATGCGCTCTTTCTATTTCCCTGATCCGCCATTCAAATGAGGCCAGATCTACAGTTTCCATCTCTTTCTTGATTTGGATGCTTATGTCCTGTTCCGTCCCATCCCTAGATGTTCGTGGTAGCTCAATGCTCTATTAAAGTTTGATTTGCATGCATAATTTGCAGTCACTAGTTCACTATTCTAATTTTTCCCTCTATGATCTCACCGTAGGCAGCAAATTCTCTCTTTATTCCGCAATTCGCTATGCTCCTCGCAAGTCTCCAAAATTCTTTTCAGATAATATGTTCTCAATGCATCTAGGTCCCCTTTTCCAATTTCTAGTCATATTGTTGGCACTTTTATGTTCGTGTACAAGATGTACACCTCGCAATATGCTGCACATAATGCAACATCACTTAATGAATACAATGCCTGCTATAGGGGGTGGTTTGCATTATACATTTTATAATATTTTAATAACGAATTGCGACGTTATTGCAAAGATGCTCGTCTAACTAAAACATAATTTAAATTTTAGATGTTAAGAGGTACAAGTATTGAGCAAACGACTTTTTAATTTAAATTATTATTAATGTGATTTTTTTAATGTGTTAAAAGATTATTTTCAATGTTTGCACTATGGAACATAATATTTAATGGTCTGAAACTGCCAGTAATTTGGAAACTTATAAAAGCATATCTAGAAAACTGTTCACTAAATAATATAGAGTATATCCTTAGTTTCAACGAAAGTGTTTTTAGAGGGGGTGTTTAACACCCGTTTTTACTACTGAGGCATCACAGGCGGCGGACACTGATGATATATGAGATGAAATGATATATTGGGAAAGGCTTTTTTAAGAAAGAAAACGTTCCAGGCCTAAGTTTAGGGTGACTTCCTGGCATTTGCCATTTATGAGGACTTAGGAAAACGTGGAAAAAACCTCGGTCAGGGATGACGGTCCTGGCGGGATTCGAACCCCAGACCTCCCGCTCAAGAGTCCGCGCCTTAACGACCACAGCCGCCCGCGGCGGTCAACGAAAGTGTGATATGCTTCTAATAATAATAATAATAATAATAATAATAATAATAATAATAATAGCTGACATTATTTTTATAAACAGGTAAACTTTCAACTTTGAGCCTGTGCAATCTAAATTTATTTTTTTTACTTTCTGTATTTAAATGAAGATGTGTAGTTATGAAAAAAAAAAAACAAAAACAAAAAAGGTAATATCAGTCCTTTAAAAATAACAAGTTAAAAATAAAAATAAAACATATTCTATAGTATCTAAGTATTGCGTAACGGACCTTCATACTCTTGAAAATATATTTCGGAATACTATGTAAGCTTGTTTGAATGCTGTGACACTCATTATGGAGGTATACTATTCTATGTGTGGTTAAAAATATTACAACTCACGCTGTCATTTCGCGCGTTGATACACAATGTCTGCATCTCAGCACCATGTTACAGTGTCTTTTTCTTTTATTAATGTGGTGGACACTGATGATACATGAAATGAAATAATATATTGGGAAATTATTTTTAAGAAAGAAAACGTTCTAAGCCTAAGTTTAGGGTACCTCCAGAGCCTTTACCATTTTATGAGGACTGAGAAAAGCCTGGAAAATATCTCAGTCAGGGAGGACGGTCCTGGCAGGATTCGAACTTCAGACCTCCCACTGACGAGTACGCGCCTTAACGACCTCGGCCACCCGTAACGGTACAGTGAGGTGAATAAAAGGGCTTTCATATGCTAAAGCTTCCAAGGTGTTTATAAAAACTTCCTTTCATATTCTTGTGACCCAACATTTTAAACTCTTACAGGCTTGTATAATGGTTTACTCTGACAGCATAATATTTTAACCGTTCAAGAACCTGTTTATAATGAGTACATTGACCTTGGCGCTTGCGAACAAATACCGGAAAATAAGTTATATTTTCCTCTTAGTTTTAGGGAAAATTTAGATTCTCCTTTATTCTACACAATTGACTGAGATGATTAAGTAACTAACCCTGAACGGAGCAATAGCAGTTTTACAAAATACCTCTGATTAATGATCCCAAGTCTTATAATCTTATAATGGCTAAATATTTTTGGCCAAAGCATTCAAATGTTGATGTGCTAGGGGAAAAATAATTATTGACACAAATGAAACTCTGTCATATGGTAATATTCTTCTAAATATTTGTGTTCTCGTAACGAATTTCAAGAGTAATTAAAAGCCCCCAAAACTTCTAACCCAGTTAGCGTCAATGCATACTTGTGCGTTTTACGCTATGACCTACGTTACTTATCAATGTAACGAACATTGGGATGGGCAAATAGTAGGGGACCTGCGACTCACATTCATATTGAGAAGAAATCCTTTTTGTATAGAATTTGTTGGCTTGAATAGTTAGTTATTAATATACTAAAATATTCTTAATGCAGTACATCGACAACATTCTTCATTTCATGTTCGGGCATTCTATATAAGCATCGAAAAGATGAAAGAGAGAAAATTGCAGAAAATCTCAAAATAAACTTATAAACATAATTGTATTCACATTTTATCACTACGGCTTAGACACCATTGCCAATTCTCGTAAAGTTAACTGCACATTGAGCACTGAGGAACGGTCAGTGCACGGAAACATGTAGTGGAAAGACAGAAATAGGTAGACCGCATTCGTGCTCTTGTACTCAGCGCGAGTACCTGAATGAATGAATGAATGAATGAATGAATGAATGAATGAATGAATAGTGTTTAACGCCCGTTTTTGCTACAGAGGCACCACAGGCGATGGACACCGATGATACATGAGATGAAATGATATATTGAGAAGTGATTTTATTTTTAAGGAAGGAATCGTCCCAGGCCTAAATTTAGGGCACCTCTCCGGCATTTGCCATTTATGACGACTGAGGAAAACCTGGAAAAACTTCAGTCAAGGAGGACGGTGTAACGCTCAACTGCTTGTAAATTCGGAGGTTTGGGGTTGGAATTCCATATGATCAATTATCTCGGTAAAGATTTTTCGTGAATTTTTCCTTACCTGGAAAGGTGCTTCCAGATATCTTGAAGTGTTCTGTTCTCCTGACTCAATTACGCACTAGTTTCATTAAACATTAATTCATAGTATCTTTAGACCTCCGCTGATATGTAAAATGAGTTAAAGCTGTAACTAAACAAGAAAAAAGAGAGAAGCATCAATTGTGGTCCGATACTCAGGAAAACATGCAGTGAGTGCAGGATAAGAAAACTGCTTAATTTATTTATGACTGATTGAAATGAATAACGGCAGAATGACACACAGGCAAACTGGGTGGTCTATGCTCGTGCAAACTTGTACATCTTTATTGTGATTAGGTATATTTACGGACGCTCTTTAATATTTCGCCTCATCAGAGTCCCATTAAATTCAGGGCGTGAAACGGCCGACAAATTTTGCTCAGAGGCCTCTTTTTTCAAACTTGAGGTTCATTTTAGTGCCTCAAGTGTACGACACGGGACCCTCGGCCTTACTTCCCTTCCGAAGGAAGCGATACTTAGGATTTTTACGCCCGAAAAAATCCATAGATCCTGGCCGGGATCAAACCCACGATCTTGGATTTAGGAGGTAAGTATGGTAACCACTACACCACCAGACGGATACAAAGTGGTATAGAATTGAAGTATAGTGAAGTAACAGACAATTTGTTTTGAAAGACCTTACAATAAAAGATAGTGAAGTCACAGCTTTAGGCACAGCTTAAACTATTATTATTATTATTATTATTATTATTATTATTATTATTATTATTATTATTATTATTCAGCTTTAACCATTATTATTATTATTATTATTATTATTTTGTCATCATTATAATTTATGTATTAAGGTTGATATTATAATTTTTCATTACATATACGATGAAGGCCCTACATGAATTTACAGAAAATGATTCTGTTCATTCAGCCACCAAATAGAATACAAGTTTGTCCAATAATTATTACTTTTCGCGGTAATTTTTTGCGAAACAATGTCATCGACGTAAAAGAGCATAGCCCGGAAGAGGTAAAGTACTACAGATAAATTAGTTTTTGATTGATTCCAAATACTCTACCAAACATTATTTATATTTTAACTGGAAGAAATATAGCAAAATTTGGTTGACTATTTTTTTTTTATTTATTTTTTTTTTTAAATTTCTGCTTCTGTAGTTCTTGTTATTTCAGTTACATTGGTCGAAGAGTTACTTCATTACTGATTTGTACAGGATTCACCTTTAGTATCGCTTTTTTCTTGACTGAATAATTTTGAGTTTACTTTTTTTTATTTTGCTATTGACATCTTCACTACATTTCTCTTATTTCATTAATTGTATTTTTTATTTTATCTAAGCATTCTTTAACGTCATTATAACTTTGTTTATTTACGATTTCCATTACTTCTTGTATTATGGGAACTATTCCAGGTAATACAATAAGATTCTGTTTTAATAAAGTTAAGTACAGCAATTAGCTAAATATACAGGGCACTTTGGCGTCTTGTCTTATTTTAATGTACTGCTGTTTGTCCTACCCGAATATTTGTTCGCTATATATCCTCGCACCAACAAACAATTTCAATTATTTAAGCATCACATCTCCAAGCAATTTCTTGGAATGATCATCAATAATTGTCCGTATTTGGAGCGATTTAATTTTTCTGATTTACTTAGATTTAGTAAAACTATTTTGACATGTTTCTATGCATGTATTACCTCCGTTAACAGTATCTTGATGGACACGAGTAATTTGTTAAATGCTCTCAACCAAAATCATCTTTGCATTTCGTGGCTATATTATTACATGTCATAGCAGAAGTTCCTATCTGTTTGACGCGTTTCTGCCAAAACTTTTCACTTCCGATCGTAGCGTCAGCTCCTGATTCGCCTTCAATTCTCACCTTGCCTCGTTTCCTTGAATTCTACTCCTTTACTACATACTAGCAGCCCAAGAGCAAGGTAGCACTTGCTCTTCTCCTGCTAGTAAAATTACGGTTGTTAATTTATCTTCTGTTCTGCTTTCTGATGTCATACATTCATTGCTCTTGCAAAAAAGGATTATCATTTGCTCCGATTTCCAAATTTAATCGTCTTAAATCAGTTTTCAATGGCGTAAAATTTTCCAGAATATAAAATTGCGTTACTTTTGGGAAACTAAATCTACTCAACCTTAGATAAATGTGACTCTTTGTCTTCTCAACTGTCGTTCTCTTTCCAAACTCAACATCCTTCTTTACCTATTAGCCTTCCTTGAGAAATGTCTATTAACAGATTTTTAAATATGATTAGTGCTTCTAAATTTCTGGATAAGATCACATGAAAATATAATTTAACTTAGTATGAGAAATGGGCACTAAATGGGCTATCTAATTGTCCTACTGTAATCATTCTTCCGGCTGATAAAGGATCCTCATGGTATTGCAAAAAATACTTTACGATTAAAAATAATGCATATAAATGTACTATATTAATTTTCAATTTAAAAACTTAATTCAATTCTTATACTGTAATAATGGTATCCTATGAAGCGAGATTATTAGGTGTGCCAATGATTTAATGGTGAAAATACGCCTGAAGGAATTTACTGGGTTATCATTGGTGTGATATAAATTTGTGTGCTGCAGGGGAAAAACAGGTAATTCTTTTGAGGTTCTCTCAGAGCATGTATAGGGGATGCATGAGAGGTATTGTTGAGTGCCAGGAGTAGGTCATCTCTGCCGATCCTGTCTTCCTGTTCTCTGACCCAGTCTTCACTCTTTTCCGCTTCTAATAATTACGAAGGGCGAATTCCTTTGCTACCCTGGCTAAGGTGAGAATTCCTAGTGCATTTCGGGAGACGCCTCGGCGCTCCTCGGTTGAAAGAATTGGAGAGACTTTGCAATTGAAAAGCACTCAGTTAATAGTTAATCAATGATATATGGTTCTTTATTTAATACTCTTTAATCGTGAGAAACTTGAGACTGGGAAACCACTGCGACACAAGGCTGCTTAATAGCATATCCTTCAACAATGCTTGTTTTCCCAGTTGGCACTCGCGCTCATCTACACGGAGGGAAAGTTCAAAACTTGCACATAATCAGTTTGACATTCAAACGTAACACTTCTTTCAATAAAGCACGACTTATTGAATCTCGGACAAGTCTATGTTATACTAGATTGTTTAACGAATGGCTTAAAGCTGGCTCACTTAACAAACAAAACAAAAAGTCAGTGGGAGACTTAGCGGAACACGGTCAGTGCAGAAACAGGCGGACAATTATGAGCTGTCCGTATTTCCCGGCGTTTTGTTTGACTTCCCTCAGACCGTCTCACGAAGCCTTAAACCTCTTGCATCACATTTTAAGCATTATGATTGCAATTCTTCTGTTCCCATTGGCCATATGATTTGACATGAAGTCGCGGTATCTCCGTCAGTGGTGACTTCATTTCGCGCTTTTCTCAGCGCCATTACTTATAGCTTGAGTTCTCTGACCCAAACTCTCCGCAATAAATTCAATAGAGGCTGGTTACTTGTTCTTGAAAAAGAAGCTGGAGTCGAGTGCGACCAAGGCTAAGGGTGCAGAAGAGAAATGTGCATAGTCTTTAGAAAAATCCTCCAGAGTTTTATGGTCCTGGGTCTGGTATATGGCCATAAAACTATTACATCTGTATACAATTTCGCACACTTCCCTATATTTTTGTGGAAAAAACAACTTTCCGCTTCCTCCAATAAGGAAAATATGAATATGCTACAAATGGTTGGGCGAAATGTACTGTGCTTATTGAGAATTATAAATTAGTTCTTTATATATACGTATCTGAACTTAGATATCATCGTTCATGATTGCTTTGATTTTAAGGGTAGGGGAAATCTCTGTTTCACCTGGACTGGTAAAAATGGTGAATGTTGAATGATAGCTAACAATGCAAATTCAATTTGACGTCACGGCGAAAAAACCACTGGTCTTAGAACTCTATATCTGATAGAGCATTATTTACAGTTAAAGGTCGACCAGTTGACACAATGTAGCTCTATTCCGCGGAGCTACATTGTGTCAACCGGTGGACCTTTAACTGTAAATAATGCTCTATCAGATATAGAGTTCTAAGACCAATGGTTTTTTCGCCGTGACCTCAAATTAAATTTGCATTGTTAGCTATCATTCAACATTCACCATTTTTACCAATCCAGGTGAAACAGAGATTTCCCCTACCCTTACCCTTATTATATATGGTGTCAGCAACCTGTATGAGGAAGTATTGATAACGTTTGAAGGAACAGAGAAATTCACGTATGAAAATGGCTATCCTGCTTCTGTTAAAATATTAGAAGCGTGTAACTAATCAATTTCATTGCAGATTTTTTATCTTCCGTCACGAAATATTACATGCAGCAAATTGTTTTGGTGTTGAGTGAGTACGAAGAAATTAATAGAACTAGAAATGATCAATGGAGTACCCCATATCCTTTTCTGATTAATAATGGCAGTCGAGCAGCAAAAATGTGAATAAACAAACATTACCTAGCAGACTATGATATCGGGATCCTTGGCCAGCATTGGATACGCTGGTCAACTGTAATTGTGTTTCCATTGCAAACAGATGGGACATATTAAGAGAACATGTTCCAACAAGTGCACAAACCTTCCGGCCCGCATTTAACAGCGTGCCTCACTGACGTAGTAGCAGGCACATAGCAAGAGGACAACATAAACACGGAACAAGCAGAACAGCAATACAGTGATCTCCAACAGGATGTAAATAAACCCCTCGACACGACATCCCAACTTTCGCGGATAGAAAAGGAACAGGAGTGTCTTACAGTGCAAACCATGGACGGGATTATAGAGAAAGAAAAAGAAGTGACAAACGTGGAAAGTTCCGACACACAACTGGCGAGAGTTTCGCTAACTTTGCAGGCACTGGATCTGGTAGAAAATTCATTGCCCACTAAGGACCAGGAAGCTGCTGATCTGAAGTCACAATCTGAAATAAAACGCCCTCGTACTCAACCGTATCCCGTGACCCTCGCTTATTGACACGTGAGGAAAGAAGGATGGAGATATACAATGAAGGAAAAGGAGGTGAAGGATTACTTGCAAAGGCTGATAATCATAAAGGTGCGACTCGTTTGCATCCATACCCGATATACTGATGCTCTAAAGATGCGAAAAATTAACATAATGACAGTTCAACTGAATAATGTACATCGACAATATAACCTCATCGGAATATGTTGTGTGAACTTATGTATGATTATAATATTGATTGTTTCTTTCTTCACGAGATGAACGTAAATCCTATCTCCTCTGTGGGTAAAAAATAAGACTACGTATGCAATAGTGCAGGAGACAACCGAGGAGCTGCAATCGTCTTCAGGAGTGCACTGAACATTGAGGCTAAAGAGGAACATATATGTATCCCGTTCTGACGAATACTGGTGCATGATGGTAAATGTGTGCGTATTTACTGGGAACAACTGACGTACAGAGGGTGAAAACATCATAAAAACAGAAATCCCTTCTTCTTCTACAAGTTCTTATTCAAACATCGCTATTCCAATACAATAACAGGTAGAAACTTCAACTGTGTAATGAAACCAAAGGATCAACGTGGTTTCTTTAGCCCATCTTACTTCTTAGCTAGGATTTTTTAAGAGATTAGGTGCTAGATCTGCGGAAAGTGAAACATAAAATGTATGATGGTTCTACTTTTTTCGTACAAATTCAGCATCCCTTATAGGCAGATGGTATATAAATAGTGGTTACCAAGTAGTTGTACCAACTATTAGTGTGAATCCCCTTCCATTTTTTGATTGTCACTCTGTTCTGTTCAAGTGCAGAGCTGACCAAATGCTACTCCGTTTTGGTCGAAGCCTTTGGAAAAGAAGTGCATCTCTACTGTTAAATGAAAATATACTTCCGGAATTTAGGAGCCTTTGAACATATCTGAAGAATAAGCTGCGCGTTCCAGACAAGATGCATTGAATTCTTGGTTGTACATGTACAAGCCGGTGTTCCAAAGATTTATCAAACAGAAAGGGGTAGAGAAAGCATGGAGTCATACCAACACCTTTCACTTCTATTATCAGGTACTAGACGAATTACACACCAAACAATAAAGTTGTCATGAAGTCCATGTCACTGTAAGCAAAATAAAAGCAATTATCGATAATTTACATAAACAAATATTGGCAGGAGCTCAAATGCGTGTCAGAATACACACTTCTATAGAACAAGAAAAAAAACCTGATTTCTCTCATATACCAAAGGAAAAGAAATCTAATAAATCTGATTTATAAAGAATATATTAACCCCCCAACAATACGAATACAATTTCTACTTAATAATGTTTGTATAAGGCGGTACGGTGTTTCTCCGATCAATTCTCTTTCATTGAAAGTTAAAAGAAAGTACAATAGAAATTCTTGAATTATATCAACAGTACAATAAGAAAAGAGGACGTACTCATGTTAGAATAGGATATTGTAGTTAATAAGCTAGAATATGCAATCAAGGCATCAAAATGATATCAGATTCGGGGCTAGACTGTTTGTATTATACATTCTATATAAGACGCTGGCCTCTTATTAAAGAACGGCTGATATCTGTAATGAATTATCTGTCACTGAACTATTTTCATGTAAAATTTAAACGAAACGGTTTATGTGATGATGACAAAACCAAGTTATGGTCTATTTCCGTCCAATAACGCTCCTAAATGCCGATTACAAACTATCAATTAAAACATTATCCTACAGAAACAAGGAAAATATGCATGATTTCATTAAGAATGGAAAAACCCGTGCAGTTCTTGGTCGAAAAATCACACACAATCTGCAGATTGTACCAACGTGGTAATTCATTACTCACTGAGAAACAAAGAGAAACCTACAATTCTTGGACTTTCAAAAACCTTTTAACTATGATAACCATAAATATTTGTTTGCGGTGTTAAAGGCGTTTAGATTTCCTGCTAAAATTATAGGTACCACAAAGAAATTATACTCCACTGCAATCTACCTTGTTCCATTTAATGGTTTTCTCTCTGTTCCAGTAAGCACAGTACGTTGTGTTTGATAGGATGTCCACTGAAAATTACCTTATGTGTGTTGTGCATGGAACCCTTTATTAGAATGGTTCAGTCAAAATGGTGGTTTTCCCTCATCCCTCACTAACAGGTTCAATTCTGATATATACCGATGATGTAAACACATTCTGCATAAAAGAAGAGCATGTAACCCAAGTCCCAGTGCTGCTGACTATATTTCAAATGCGTGTGTCAAATGCAACAAATATACGCTCCTGCCGTTGCGCAATGGCTGGCCACCTTATCCCTAACACACAGCCCAGTAAAGTCGCAGTACAAAATGCTTGGTTTAATGTCTTATAAGAAACAGTCTAAGACGCAAAGTTTGGGCGTGGCTGTGGAACATTACGCACTCACATACAGCGACCAGGTATTGTCATCTATTGCACTTCGGGAGACCCCAAGATCGCGGGTTCGCACCCGGCCAGGAGTGATGGATTTTTTCGGGCGTAAAAATGCTAAGTATGGCTTCCTTCGGAAGGGAAGTAAAGCCGTGGGTCCCGTGTCGTACATTTACGGCACGGAAAAGAAAGAGAGGCCTCTGAGCAAAATTTGTCGGCCGTTTCACGCCCTGAGTTGAATGGGAGTCTGATGACCTGAGCTGTTAAAGAGCGTCCATAAATAAATCAATCAAGCATTTCAGGAGACACTGTAAGCGTAAAGAATGCTGCAGAGTAACAATAATTTGCATTTCACTTGGATATCACTTAAATTAAATCCTCCTCTACCCAGTGATAAAATACTAATTTATGCCCGAATAAGTAAATTCTAAATTTCTTAACTCCAAATACAACACTAAGCAATTACCTTTCTGTTGTATTATAATTTATTTCTGTAGCTATTAATAGCCTACTGGCACATGCTAATGGTCGTTCAATTCGTTTCCGAATTTGGCTTAACGCAGCTGAAATCCCATAATTGGAAGCATCACACGGCAGAATAAATGGTTGAGAAAAACCAGGATGAACAAACCGTAAGAAAGTTTCAAGGAATATTTCAAAGTATTAAAGGTCTTTTTTGTTTCATCCGTCCATAGAAACTTCTGATTCGTTTTTTAAGTTGAGTTAAAGGTTTACTGATGATTTTGATTTATTTATGGACGCTATTTAACATCTCAGGTCATCAACGTGTTTTACTGATGTCGAAAAACGATCAACAAATGTGCTATAATATCCAATTGCTCTTAAAATGATCTTACTTGTTTTACTGCAGTAGGAAGAGCAAAATGTTTTATTGTCTCCACTTTACTAGCGTCAGGCCTTATGCCTTGAAAGGTTACAGTATGACCTACGTAAACAATTTTTGGCATTGCAAAATGATACTTTTCAAGAGCGGATTTCAAATCAGCTTCTTGCAATTTATAAAAAAATTGTCTTAAATGATCAGCATGCTCTTCTATGACTTTTCCAAATGCAAATATATCATTCATTTATACCAAAAAATGGTAAACCTTTTAAGTTTCCCATGGTTAAATCTATTGCCTTTGACCACGTCATCGGAGGTGCTACTAAACTATAAGGCATATTGGTAACTACCTTCAGGGCATACACATACTGTTTTTGGTTTATCTGCTACTTTAACTTTTATTGCATGGTAAGCTGAATTAATGTCAATTGTAGAGAAATAAGATTTACCTGATAGCATAGACAAATTTTCTTTAATGTCAGATATAGACTAAGTCGGAAGTTTAGTTACTGCAATCAAACTCCTATAGTCAACACATAATCCCATCGATGACTTCCTTAGGGACAAATAAGCAAGTCCTGCCCAGTCTGACGTTGCATGTTTGATACTTTTCTTGTTTAACACCTCATGTATTAGTCTCCTTAATTCACTCTTTAAGGAAAAGAAAGTCCATAGGAATTTAATCGGTTTGCGCCGCCTGTATCTATTAAATGTTCCACTATTGTAGTGCATGGTAACTCACCCGTTGGCTCATCGATAAACAGATTTACATACTCATATAAAACATCTAAAATTACACCTCTTTCTCTTGGGTTTAAATGTGTTGCTTTTGCTTTAAATATTTCATATATTTCCTTTAATTCAAACTCCCTGTGTACTCTATATTAGCTCGTTTTCCCTTTAAAAGCGGTTTAGTGACTCTTATCATAAATAACCTCTCTTTTATTTGTTTACATAGTACGCACGAACTTTCATTTTCATTTATCTCCACTATTTCCTCTTTTTCCGCGATAGCCTGCACATCGCTACTGGGGCCCGCGGGTCTTACGCCTCTCTCCTCTTTGCCCTTCTCCTGTTTACTCACAACGTGGAATGCTTGTACTATGCCACGCCGGAAATAGATCAGATAACCTTCCGACAAATTCACGATTTCGGGCGTCTGCATTATGGACCTCTGTCTCAGGCTCAGGCACTGGCCAGTGACTAACAGCCTCTAGGGAGACGAGCTTCCGCAACAGGCCATCCCTCTTCCACCCTTCTGATAAAGGTGGGATAGTTGCCCGCTGAACGAGGATCACCTCGTCCCTTCCACTTTACCGGAGTTCCTTTGCCCTTATTACTGCCAGAATCACGGCGTCCTGACTTTCGGACGGCGGGCTCACAGAGCATTTCTTCATCACAGGGATCCTCATACAAATTCTTACAAGTTTTATACATAGAAACATTTATTTCCTTTACTCTATTTACTTCATTTGGTGGAATTATTGCTTTACTTGGTTCCTGCATTAGTACCTCATATTCTATTGCTTCACCAACTTTAACACCTTTAGCTAAATTAACTTCCTCAAAGTCTACATTTAAATTTTGCATTACACAATATTTTTAATTTCTTGGTAGTATTACACTATTTCTCCTAACCCATGAATCATTTACCTCCCCAACAGAGGACAACTTGGCTACAGCCCTAACAATATATCTTACGGACAAAATTACTTCCCAGTTTACATTATCATCTTCCTCGTCTAGATCGCCTACAGGCAGCATCATACATATACGTTCTACTCCTGGGGTGATCAGGTCCAACTTAGATTGTATTCCCCAAGATTCTAACTTTACCACCCCGTACTTTGTTTTGGGTTTTCCTTTAGCTGCATCTATCGCCGCTTCTAAGTCATTTAATAAAAATAAGCCAATAATTCCACTAATTTCGTAATTCATGGACATTACATAAAAATCTTGTGTTATATTAGTAGCTATATGTCCTATTTTAAAATCTATACATATTTGTCCTTTTATATCTAATTTGCTACCTGTTACTCTTAGTGCATGCAATTTCGACGGAAATACCCAAGACTGATCCTCTATTTCCTCATCAATTGTAGAAAATCTTGCCCCTATGTCTACTAGTATTTCATGGGGTTCTCATTCATTATAAACGAATACAATTTATTCTTTGTGTGTAGGATCTATCGAGAAGACGAGAAGTGGGTTGCCCGCCTGATTGCCGATGTCCCGCTACCCGACTGGCCCATCCCGTTTCCCCAGTGGGCGTTGCCACCGACAGTCTCTCGCCAAGTACCCTGGCATGACACACTGATAGAATTTTCGAGTCCGGTCCATTATCCCTTTCCGCTCCTGGGTGAAGGTTACTTTCCTCTCAGCTGTGGGTGTTACTTGCCTGCGGCTATGACTTCCAGCTTGCCACCGGTTAGTATTGAGCATCACTCTGCGGCCTTGGTATTCGGTCTCTTGTAATAGTAATGTTTCTGGGTTGTGACCTGCTTCTACAATCAGTGTCTTTGTGTCCTTTCATGTTATAATATCAATTTTTATCTCCCCTAGCCATAAAAATTTCGTATTCTGCATCTAGAAGCGAACTCGCTCTCCAACAGTACCCTTTAGGTCATTTATAAAGCGGCAAGGAGACGTCTCTCAGCCTCCTTATTTTTGGTACGCTGCGCTTCCGAATTGTCCACGATGTGTATTGTTTTGAGACATAATTGTCTATACTTATCTATAAACATTTCTAAGTTTCGCCATTCCTTTGTGTCGCGTCCTGTAATGCTGTGTAATGGTACTAAGAGGGTAATTTTTCCATAAATCTATTGAGCAAGGTTGTTTGAACCCGTCCCATGTAGTATCTGCACTTTTTACATCTGCTCTTCCCCTGTAAAACTGTAAGGCTGGCCCAGCTAATTTAGCTATGGCTCTGTTCAACTAATCTGCTTTTACTCAGTTGCCAACCACAGCCATGTGTTCCACATTAATGATAAAATCTTTGACTGGCTTACCAATTGGATCTCCCATGTATTCTTTAATAACATTTGCTACACGAACATCTTTCATACGAGAAAATGTTAGGGTTAGGCTCGAATTCTTTGCTCCGGGGTAATCATTTGTATAGTAATTCAGTACGTTTTTATGTTACAGGCGGCAGCTAATAAAACTAAGAAACTTGACCCGATTGAGCCTATTGCCAAACTTAGGTGGGTGAATCTACACCGGGAAAAGTTTGGTTGACTCTTGAGGATAAGACGTCACTTAGCAATATATGACTCTGAAGGGGATGAAGGTGTACATGACTGTCAGGAATTCCTAGCCTCAATTGTTGGCTAGCTCTGTGTGTCCCGAGTCTTCCTAAAGAAAATGTAACATCAACTAGAGAAACTAATGAGCAAATTTAGTCAAGAAAGTAAAATAGTGTTTCCAATTTAGAGAAATAAATAACACTGTGGATTAAATTTGATAATACCGGTATTTTAAATTTGTAAATAATATAAATTTTGTAAATATATCCAAATATAAAAGTAGGCTCTTGAGTTAAATTTAGCCTTTTTCTCTTTATGCACCTTGTTTTATTAAATTTCCCCTTCTCCTGATTGAAATTTGGCGAATTTCTAGGATAAGCAGATACTCTTCTATGATGACTTCACCTGAATAATCGAACAGAAAATTAGTTCTTTCAATTTTGTACTTGCACCCTGGATCGTGTGACGTATCAAAAGTCGCGTCTCAACATCAAACATTACAGTGCCGAACTCGTTATAATGTGTACATATCTCGTATGACGGGCATGGAAATCTCTTAATTTACCTTTAATTGCCATTCTATCCTCAATCTGTTATTAAACCAATAAAATTAAAACGGTGTTTCTCTAGAAGACTTAGGTGCAAGACAGCATATTTCTTAAAAATGGCGTCACGAGGCTAAAAGCAAACTGGTCTGCTTTTCTCAAAGATAAAGAACCCGTTGCAGAAACAACATGTACACACACACACACATATGTATGTATTTAATCGTAATTATAATATGCTTATCTCCCTTTCACATTTAAATATACATCCAAACATGCCCAAAACAACATCCAACATTGAATTTTAACATTAAGTTATTCATTAGAATAACTGGAAAAAAAAAATAAATAAAAACCTGGCCGAGGTCGTTAAGGCGCGTACTCGCGAGTGGGAGGTCAGGAGTTCGAATCCCACCAGGACCGTCCTCACTGCCTGAGTTTTTTTTTTCAGGTTTTCCTCAGTCCTCATAAATTGAAAATGTCGCGAAGGAGCCCTAAATTTAGGCCTGGAGCATTTCCTTTTTTAAAAAAATCCTTTCCCAATAAATCGTTCCATCTCATGTTTCATTAGTGTCTACCGCCTGTGGTGCCTCAGCAGTAAAAATTGTCGTTAAACACCATTAGAAAAAATCTCCTATCTATCGCTGCGAGGCCTCAGCAGTGAAAACGAACATTAAACACGGCGATTCGGGAGTAGCCTGTGAAATTAAAGGCATATATTTAATATAAATGAATAATATATTTACTATTTGAGCAATGTAATTAAAATAAAAATAATTACACAAGGAGATATGGATAAAAAATCTTAAAAAACTACATAATTTTCGTTATATTATGAACATCTCATGTTCTTGAAAGGAAAAAGAAATTTGAAGAAGTAAAAATAAATATTGATTCTCAAAGGCAATGTAATGCGTGCAAACAGATTAAACAAACAACAAGAGGCGAGAGAGGGAAATAAACAAATAAATAAATATAATATGATATAGCGCTCGGGCTTCGAACCTAAGCCTTGCAACAAATAACATAATCTGAGCAAAAACCTCATAAATGTCTGTTTCTGGATTTGACAATCCGGATACTCCTCTAGAACTTGGGGCTTCAAAATTCGCTTAAACGTGCATTTAAGAAATTTGCCTTACCTTGACATTTGAAAACACATAGAAGCCTACCCCATTAGATAGATCATTAGATTCTATTGCTATTATTGCGGGAAAAGCCGCTGATAAAGTTCAACCGGACAGATGATGCATTCTTCGTGTCTTGTACTGTCAGAAGACAACGCCCAGGTATAAAAGCTCCTTGACCGGATGAGGAAGCAGCTTCTTGGGATCTTCGTCTGAGACAACACTACAATGAACGCCAGCCTGATCGTTGTCCTGCTATAGTCTTACACCATGAGTAAGTAGAGGCTATGCCTTAAGATACTGTCAACGTAAGTTGTGGTATCTCAAAGTGGGGTCTTTTCAATTCAAGTTTTAACTCATATTCAGTTGTTTACCAATTTCATGTTTTAATTCATGTTATAAAGTGTGATTTAAAGAAGTTTTATTTAGGGTTTCGTCTAGGGTTTTAGTCAGGGTTTTATTCAGTTTTATTGCAAGTTTAATTAATGGGTATTGCGATATCAATATGTATATTTTTATTAATGTTTTAAATTCATTTCAAATATAATGAAATCACTTTTAAGCAGACATTCCAAGGTTTATTATTTCTTGAAATTACTAATATCCAACACCCTCCTTAAAACCGCCACGGGTGGTCGAGGTCGTTAAGGCGCGGACTTTTGAACAGAAGGCCTGGGGTTCGAATCCCGCCAGGACCGTCCTCCCTTACTGAGGTTTTTTCCAGGTTTTCCTCAGTGCTCATAAATGGCAAATGCCGGTATCCTAAAATTAGGCCTGGAACGTTTCCTCCATTAAAAATAAATCCTTTCCTAATATATCATCTCATGTATCATCAGTGTCCGTCGCCTGTGGTACCTCTGTAGCAAAAACGGGCGTTAAACACCATTCACACCCTCCTTAAAGAGCACACTAGACTTTATATTGGTAGCAGCGTAGAGGGCCGAGATCGTTAAGGCACGGGCTATGTGTGGGAGGAATCCCACCAGGACCGTCCTCCCTGACTGAGGTTTTTCCTGGTGTTAATCCTCATAAATAGCAAATACCGGGGAGGTACCTTAATCTTAGGCCTGGAAGATTTCCTTCCTTAAAAACTCCTTTACCAATACACCATTGCGTTTCATGTATCATCAGGGTCCACCGCCTGAGGTGATTCAGTAGTAAAAAAGGGCGTTAAACCCTATTCAAAAAAACTCCACAGATCTTTCGAAATGAGAATAGAATGAATGAAATGATGGCACAAGTGAATAACTGGTAGACATGCAGACAATACGGAATCGAAAAATATAGCCGTTTACATTGTAACCAACCTTAGTTTCTAGTTTTCTATGTCAATAATTATCAATTTTAAGAACTAAAATCAATAACAAAGAACATCGACGTGGTCCTGGTTCATCCTACTTTCCTTTACTTTCGGAACACGATAGAAACCTTGGAAATGCTTACGGAAAGGAAACCCTGTTCGTCTGCACAAAAAGGATTCTGCTCTGAGAGAACACTGCAGGAAAATAGCAACTCGTGTCCGGGCAGCAGAGAAAGCGACAGCAATAAAACACTGAATGTGTTATTCAGAACTTCAGAGTGTTCCGGTATCACACCATAAACCATCAACTTCTTAATTTTATAATGTTCCTGTGGTTTTATATTTATCTTTAAATGAAAATATATTTACATTCCAATTTAAATGTAAGGACTTCAATGTTTATATCCACGATCCCACTACATTTTTAAAAGCGCAGGAATTTTGAAAAGTAATCATATTTAATGCAAATGAATTTAATACTCCTTAATTTAACATTAATCGTCTCAGGATTATGGTCAATATATGTAGCAGCTCATTAATCCCGTTAAAATGTCTGGATTTAAACAACATAAAAATTAAGAATCATGCAGGATTCTGTAAGTCATATAAATACAATTCACTCATTAATAGTGTTCTGCCTAAAGGCACAGACCATTGCAGACAAATTATTATCATGCCGTGTTTATAGCTTGTTCTTGGAGGAGATAATGGGATATATATTCGTAAATTTCCGCAATGATGAAGAGGAAATGAGGATGGAGCAATGGCAACATGAGTGACCTGCGCAGGCGCTGCTTAGTCTCTCTCAAACACCACTTCCAGCCTCTGAGTTGGAATCTGAGGTACTTGGTGGGGAGTGAGTAGCCTAGCCACTCGGCCACGGCATACGCGTTAGAAGCAGCAGAAACGATGGATATCGTGACAAAAGTATGTAACAAATAGCTTTTTTATTAGTGCTTAATGTCTGTTTACACAACTGAGGCACCACAGCCACGAGTGGCCAAGGTGGTTAAGGCGCGGATTCGTGAGCGAGTTCGAATCCCGCCAGGACCGTCTTCCCTGGCTGAGTTTTTTTCCAGGTTTTCCTCAGTCTCCTTAACTGGCAAATGCCAGAGAGGTACCCTAAACTTAGGCCTGGAACGTTCCCTTCCTTAAAAATCCTTTCCCATTTTATCATTTCATCTCGTGTATCACCAGTATTCACCGCCTGTGGTGCCACAGTAATAAAAACGGGCGTTAAACACCATTCAAAAAAAAAAAAAAAAACCCTCAGGCAGCACAGGCAGTGGACACTAATGATACATGAAATTAAATGGTAAATTGGAAAATCTTTTTTGTTTAAAGAAAAAAGCGTTCCAGGCCTAAGTAGGGTATCTCCCTAGCATTTGACTCTTATGAGGATTGAAGAAAATCTGGAAAAACTTCATTCAGGTAGGATGGTCCTAGAGTGAACCGAACCCCAAACCTCCCGCTCACGAGTCCGTGCCTATTTGACCTCAGCTACCCATGGCGATAACAAACAGTTTAATAAGGTATGCTATCCTGACTATTGGTTACTAGCAGATATTCAGTCGCTATATAAAGGGAGAGCCAATCTATTAAATCCCTGTAGTTTATAATCTTTTAACAATATGTTGGAAAGAATATTTGTAAATATAAGTAGATACTAATAGTTTCTGTGACTGTGAAATATTGTATACACATTTTACCTTCGCTTTCATATTATAATCTGTAAGAAGCAGAGTAAAAAAAGTAGAAAAATTACCCAAATCGGGACAGTGGCCATAATGCAGGATGCGAATTCAGTTTCAATCCATTTTCATTCAACGGTGGTTAGTCGTAAATTAGATTTATATAGCATGCAGATTTGGTACATAAACTGATACAAATAAGAATGAACCGATATGAGGAACTAACAGCACTTACAATTAGATTTATGTCTCTTTTGTTCGATTTTGTCCTTGGAGCGACTGACCATGCAGTAAACAGGCTGACGTTTCCTCAGACGGTCTACTGGCTCAACCACTCTTACTACGTTTTGATGCGCTGGTCATATTTTCTGTGTAAAAACCAGGTTACCCTTTTTCAGTACTTGCCCATCATTAACTTATCTATTTGTTATAATGTATGCATGATAATGATAATAATAATAATAATAATGACAATGATAATAATAATAATGATGATGATAATGATAATAATAATAATAATAATAATAATAATAATAATAATAATAATAATAATAATAATAATAATAATAATAATAATAATAATAGTGATGATAAAAATAATGCGATTGAAAGTATTTGTATTTTTGGGCAAGTATATTTAGTATAAAGAATTTTGCAAATTATTCTCGCAATACAAAATAAAACGCAGTGATTTTCAGTCTACAACAACAATTTGGAGTATTAACAATATATTAATACGTAATACTTAAATTCATTTACTGTAGCTCCTTGTTTGAAATCATTTAACGCATAAAATCTGAGCTTCACAGATTGACATAAGTATGAACTATACAAAAGCCTTCATTGTACCAAAACGGGAAGACAGATTTTTATTTTTCTCAATTCCGTGCTGCTGACAATGCTAAAAATAATAATTACCAATAGAGAAAATATTGTATGCATTTCGCTTCTTGATAAACATGAAACCGGGACAATTTCGTGTCTCAAAGATTTTTCTCGAAACTCTTGTTATATTTGTGTGAAAACCGGGACTGTCCCGAAAAAATTCCTACGCCCGGTTAGTCTAGTAAAGAGAAGAAAGAGAGAGAGAGAGAGAGAGAGAGAGATATTGGAGGTTCTCTGTACATAGTGCATTCTCTCTCTTCCCTCTTTCTCCCGCATTGATTATTTTTTCGACTGACGCTAAAAGCTAGTTTTAGTATAAGACTTTATTATTCGTTGTCCACCATGTCTTATACTTCAGAGGTAGCAAAAGGAATATAATCGGCATTTTGGAGTGAAGGGCTCTCATATCCGAAATAGTGGAAGTAGTAGAGAACCGAGAAATGTTGTTATTGGATTTGCCGTTTGCAGGAAAAACGGGAGGATTGGTTATAATGTAAGCGCAAATCTGGTGTTCGGCCAGGGAGTCTACAGTAGAGAAAGTGCAACAACTGTTAGCAGCTGGTCATAAGAAACTATTTTCTGGTACAATTTCAGTAAGAAAAACTCTCCTTTTCCTAGTTAGCGTCCAGAATTAAAGTAACACGCTTAATAGAGTTGAAATCCACCAATGGTGGTCTGTTAAGCAAGACGTGTTAAAGAACAAACACAATAGGGCTGGAATCGTATTCGGTTTGCAATATCTGCTGTTCCTGTAAAATTCTGAAATACTATAATCTGCTCAGATGAGGACGGCGACCTGACAATATCAGATACCTAAAGCAAGATTTGCAAGGATATGATCGAAGAGCTTGTTGGGAGTCGTTCAATATGAATTTGGAAGAATACGCCAAAATGCTGGAAGGGAGTATGTTACCCACCATTTTTACTGATTATCCAAATGAGAAAATGCGACCATGATGTGACGAGAGTGCACCTTTCAAAATTAACAAAGGCTGGGTTTGCTAGCTATTTTATATTCCATTTCATCAAATGGCCAGCCAAATCCCCAGGTATTAATCCAGTAAAGCATATATGTGTCATTGCAGTTTGCTATTGAAGCAACAGGATGAAGTGATAGCGGTTGCTCTTAAGACAGTCATAGAGAAGTATAGGAAAGTATAAGAAGACGCGCAAGAATCAGCTCCACTCTAGTCCAGTCCATGCCTCGACTGGACTGCCAGCACAGATCGGTAGAACAGATATTGAAGTTAAACCTTTTATGTAAACATGTTGTTTATTATTTCCATGCACTTTCCTTTCTATTAATCTTATTTTAATCCAGAAGAAACCTACTACTTCATTTTTCCTTATTAGGCGGATAAAGCTTATACACATGCTTTGGCATTCTAATGTTAGGAAACAAAAACCACTTTATCTTTCTCACATATTTTCCCTTCCTTCTTTGTCCTATCATTTTCAAGGAAATTAAAATGGTTTAAAAACACACATTTTCTTGGTTAGAGGGAAATATAATTTTCCTTTGCTGAGGCACTAACATGCAAGGTCGCATTGAAAACGTAAATCTATTACAACATGCCTGCCGGGGTAAACAACTTGAACCATATACAATCCGCTCTTTCGAGAAGAATCATGGTGTTGTTACTTTTATATATCAGCCCTTTCTTTTTAGCTTCAGTGTACAGTTATGTGTATATGGCTGTAATATATACATTACACAAGTAAATATTATGTACTTTTCATCTTATTTCATCATTGCGTTCATCAGTTGAAAAACCATGTTATATCACATAGTCCTGAAAATACTGAAGAACTTAACTTTAATTTTTTATTTGACAATACCACCATAACATGGTGCATATAGATAACAGAGTGACTATTGGCGAAATCAGACACAGTGTTTTCGTATAAAAAAGAAAATGTTCACATTCATATAAGTTTCGGTATAGTAAACTAGTAATGCAGACAGATTCTCATTGTAATTAGTTTTATGTTTTGTCATTGTAACCTCAAAAAAAAAAAAAAAAAAAATAACTTGTGTTTCGTTTGTAAGAGATGCTCCAACACATTTTTTTTTTCGGAAAATACTCCTTCTTTATGTTGCAGTTTTTACATAACTTTTTAGAATTGAATGGGTTGACCCATATGGTAAATATTTGCGTACATTCTCACATAATTTTCTCATCTCAAAGAACCATTATTATTATTATTATTATTATTATTATTATTATTATTATTATTATTATTATTGTTGTTGTTGTTGTTGTTGTTGTTATTTCTTTAATTATTTTGCTCACACAACATAACATTTTTCCTCATGCGTCAAATGCAAAATTGTTTCAAACATTTTTCTTTTTCACATCATGGGGGAGATCTTGCTGAGGGTATATTTTTTGTACTTCCATTAATGTAGGAGATACGGCATAGAACTTCAAATGACACCATTTACATTTTATTCAAGAATACATTTACGCTCTCCACGAAGGTATGCAGAAATGTATAATACTGTATCATTTTTATCAAGAAAGTAGTAGCTATGCACACCGTAAGGAGTGCACAGTTATCGAAGGGATCGAACTGTTTAATTCCTTGGTTGTACAAATTACTTATCAAATGTAATACTGTAGTAGATTTCTGGGTTTTGTTTATAATTTCCGATTCATGTAAACACATGTAGCCTGAGAGGGACGTGGGAAGTAAGCAACCATTTTCCATCATCCCACTTACATATCAATGTACTGTAGTCACTTATCAGAATAATTTATTACTTGCCCTTACATGGAGAAGGCTACGCAGGCTGCAAAACAACCGCTAGCGTTCGGGACTGCAGCCAGGAGATTTGTTGATTTTGCTTATTTACGGCTGCTCTTTAACATCTCAGGTCATCAGCGTCCTATTCAAATCAGGGCGTGAAACGACCGATCAATTTTGATCAGAGGCCTCTTATTTCAGGCTGGAGGTTCCTTTACATGGCACAAAATCTACAATACGGAACCCACGGCTTTACTTCTTCGGAAGGAAGACATATTTAGGATTTTTACGCCCGAAAAATCCGTCGATCCTGGCCGGGACTGAACCCGCGATCTTCGGTCTACGAGGAAAGTATGGTTAGCACTAGACCACCAGGACCTTCGTTTCGTACGGAAGCGCTATTATTATGAAGTAATGTTTTGTTTATGTCTAGTAATTTTTTATTAACCTTAGACTGAACTACCCTGATGATCTGAGATGTTAAAGAGCGTCCATAAATAAATCCAATTAGACTGAACTAACGGAAAAAGTAGCATTTATTCGATTAAGTTTAATGCTGAAAAATTATTAAGATTAAAAAAGTAACCAGTTACTTTGGAGCAGTGCTATTTTTTTAAGCTTTTTTTTGTGAAAAGCAAACGAACCTAAACCAACGTATGGAAAAACAGCATTTATTAGATTATTAATAGTGTGAAAAAGTATTATTATGGAGTAATATTATATGTTATGTTCTATTATTACTTGTTAAACTTACACTAATCTAGCCCATCCAAACATACCAGCCTAACCAAACCTAACATGAAAGAGTAACATTTATTGGATTAAGAATAGTGTAGAAAAAAGTGTTATTATACAGCAATGTTATTTTTTATGTTGCATTATATTTTGTTAAACTTAACCTAACCTAACTAATGAATAATACCACTTATTCCATTAAGAATAGTATACAACATTTATGAAAATTATAAAATTGTAATATTTATTGTGAGAGAAAATAGATTACAATTAAAAATACTTATACACGGGGAATCGAGCCCGCAACCTTCACGTAAGTAACACTGCGCTCTAACCTATGAGCTAACAGGGCCTTTAGTAAGAGTGGACATTATTTACGTAAAGTAATAACTTGCAGTACAAGCAGGGCTGAAAGCATTAATGCTGCTACTGGAATCGTGTGGAATCTTCAGCCTTGCTTGTAAGGACTACAAGTAACAGAAATACTTAAATCTTAAGCAGTCGGCAGTCTTCGCTATCGTTCGGAACTGCAGCCTGCATTACCTTCCCTTGTGTGAGGATTATTAATTTATTTCCGCACTGAGTTATTGTGGCTATACTTTTTCTTACACGCATGAAGAGAAAGTAGAACGGCTGCTGATCTACGAAGAATGTAAGTTGGCAGAAAATGATTTATTCGATTACATTATTGAATAGGTTAAATTATATAGTTAAATACACTGTAATAAAATAACTCATGTACTTATTATTTACATGTCTACTGTTTTCTTGACCAAAATGGTATTTCTGAATAGCTCTTGGAATAAAATGTACAATGTGCCATTTAATAAAACCTTTCTCCTACATTAATGGAAATACAAAATGTATACCCTCAGCAAGACCTCGCCCATGATGTCAAAAACATTAGCTGGAAACAACTTCTTATTTGACGCATCAGAAATAAAATTTCTTTAGATGATCAAGATAATTGGAACACCGGAAATATTGTCATAACTAACCTACAGTTAAGTGCTTGGCATCTGCATAGTGTATTGTAATGTTATCAGCTATGTAAATATGTGAATAAATCCAATTTTTATTTTTAATTGAATATCTTCAAATATTTGTTGTATCTTATTTTCTTTGTGAAATGTGAGTTCTTAGATTTCCTTTTGGAATATAAACACTCCAAAGTACATTCTACGTTAATTGTACTTATTGAAATTCAGAATCAATACTTTCAGTTTTGCTATGAATATTGTACCATCTTTCTTTCTTTTTTTTTCTTTTTTTCTTTCTTTCTTTCTTTCTTTCTTTCTTTCTTTCTCTCTCATTTTTTATTTTATTAATCATATAATTCAGCCCTTTCAAGTTACTTTTTTGGCGACCAATCCTTACTATTTAATCCTTGCTTAGTGTCTGAGGGTATTTTTCGACCACCATGCCTCTTTTAGCAATAAAGAAACACCTTTAAATTTCGCATAGGCTTCTCATCCTCCAGATATACTTTTTGTGTACATTTGATTATAATCGGGCTATGTATTGTTATATGTTGATTGATTTGTAAATTCCTTTGACATTTGTGGAGTGTGGTTAGAAAATTCCAGGTATAAAATAGGAGATTTTAAACGTTAATTTTTTATTTTGTTTTGTAAACTACTGAGGGAAAGTATTTATCACAAGAAATAAAGTCTCGACACCAATGTACCATTTCAACTGACATTTATACATGCAGTGTTGTAAACAATTATTAGTAAGTGCATACACAAGCAGATGTCAGTTAGCAGTAGTGGATTTGAGTGATGATGAAGTGGATGTGACAGAGGAAGGTATAAAGGTCGGAGCTGAAGTGGATGTAAATGAACGTGAAGAAGTGAATGTTAATGTTCAGGAGACAAGTGCACCTATATTTTATTTAGAATTGCACAGGTGACATATGAAACAATACCACCTGATGTGAATGAATGAACGAGCATATTTATTCAAATTAACATTCTTGATATTAACTTTGCAACCTTCCCACTAGTCGTACGTGTCATTTATCAGAAAGGTTCCTAAATAAAGTAGTAAAAAAGTAATTCGTTTTATTATAATTTTAACGTATTAAAATAATAATAATAATAATAATAATAATAATAATAATAACTTAATGTAAACATCCACAACATGGAGCCCCTTCCCCTTGTAAGTAAAAAAGTGAATGCAACATCATTTAAACGCGCACACACGCACGCACACACACGCACACACACACATATGTATATATATATATAAAAATTCAGTCCAGTTCCCCCTCCCCTCAACCCGATTTTCAGCTTTTTCAGACCTGAGCCATCTCACCTACGACATGAAATACGCACCTGCTCCGTATCCTTGTCTGCAAGCAAAACCCAACGTGCCCCTTGCCCTCGATGAGAGTCCGTAAAAAGATGGCATGTACTTTTTCCTCCACACCACAGTGTGCTAGGTTGTGTGACCACGATTGTTCCTCTCTATATAAAGGGCAAATTCTCAATCCATTTTAACCTGAGATTCCCATCAGCCGCCACGCTCAAAGCCTAAACCACGGAGACTCTGTTTAATTAATCTGAACTCCGTTTTGATGTACAGCTACATTCCCACCTAAATTTGAACCCCGTTTTCTTCCAACGAGATTTTCTCCCTGCATTGTGCTATTATATGCTGCCTCCGGTGGTTCCTGACCTTCCTCCATACAGTTCTCCTGTTTCCTTCCAGCTATCCAAATATTCCCCAACCCAATAGTTTCTAACCCATTTCTCACATTGAAGGCAGATGTCTCATCCTCTCCTAATCTAAGCTGTTCCTTAAAGCGGATTGCTTTAATTAAAGATTGATCATCCAGAATAATTTTCAGTCAATATTTCACCCTATAATTTTACATTCTATTGTTTAACTATAATCCCCAGATTCCTTTTTAAATCCGCAGCTCGCCGTACTCCTCCCTTCCCCAAAATCAATTTAAAAACGCATTCTCGCCTGATCCAGAATTCTCCGTTTGATCCCAACCCCAGATTTCCGCGCCATATGTCATCGTGGATCTGACTAGAGCTCCGTAAACGATTTCCAGTAAATATACTTGCAGATTCCGGGTTCTGGTGCGTATCCGGAGAGTCCCCGTGGCCTTTGTTCCACCCTTGTGTTTCCCCGTGTCAATGTACTTCGACCACTGTTCGTTTATTGTAAAAGTAAGTTCTAGTTACAGGAAGTGCTTAACGTAAATTAGGTATGTCCTCCGTACGTCCAAGTTTCTTCCCTGCTGTATACTGCTCCGTTCTTCAAAGTCATTGTTTTCGTTTTACTTACGTTAACTGCGAGTAACCATTGCTTGCAATAAGTCTGCAGTCTGTTGAGTTCCCACTGCAATCCGCTAATCGTCGTTGAACATCGTACCACGCTATCCAGATATAAATTCACCTGCTCCTGAAAATAATCAATTACGGGTGGCTCTATTCTCTTCTGTCCCATTACATGTACTAAGTCGTCTACAAACAGTAAAGGTGAAAGAATGCAGCCCTGTCTCATTCATTTCCCTCTCTCTCCAAAAACTCTGCAACATTCTATCTCTGTCGTGTCTTATGCAGAATTCTACACTGTCATAAATCGCCTATAATGCTCCTTCATTTTCCCTGACATTCTCTGTACCCGCAATTTGTACCATAGAACCTCGTGGTTGCTGGAAACGAAGGCTTTATGAAAATCTGCAAAAGCGCAACGCAGTTTACCGCGCGTTTCATTGACATTTGCTCTCGCTCGCGAAAAAGAGTTGGAATTTTGAAAATTTGGCAAATTTCGCTTGCCAGGCTTTCATTATATTATATAATCTTCTATAATATACTTTTTCTATGATTGGCAATAAGGTGACTTCCCTATAATTTTCGTTATTCCTTTTCCTTAATATTTATATTATTCCCTTTCCCCAACAGGTATGATAATTTACCTGTTGAAACAATTTCTAAATATCTGGAGCATCACCAAACCAAATTCATTAATTCTGGCGGCCTCTTTCAATACTTTTGGCGGCAATGCATCCCAGCCAGAGGCTTTTCCTCATTTAAACTCTTTATTACCTGAGAGAACTTCTCCGCAGCTATATCGCGTCGTATACTTACGTCGCTTTCCACACCGCCATGGGTGGCCGATGTTGTTAAAACGCGGTAAGACTGGGGTTCAAATCCCGCCAGGATAGTCCTTCCTGACTGAGGTTTTCTCCATATTTTGTTCAGTCCTCATAATTGGCAAATGCCGGGGAAGTATCCTAAACTTAGGCCTGGAACGTTTCCTCCCTTAAAATATCCTTTCCGAATATATCATTTCATCTCATGTGTCATCAGTTTCCACCGCCTATGTTGCTTCAATAGTAAAAATGGGCGTTGAAAATGAATAAACAAATCCCTCCCCATTCTTGCACTCCTTGCGATCGTATGTCGGTCCTCCCACTTCTTCTCCAAAATATGTTTTTAAAGTGCTCCGATTATTGTTCAGATGCAATTTCCTTACATTCTCTATACTTATTTCAGAGTTTCTTTATTACTTGCCTTGTGAAACCGTTCCTCCGAACCCGCCCCAAATAAATATAATTAATATATACACTTTTGCAGCTATAATCGCACTTTGGCAGTGTAAGTAATAATGTGAATGTTATTCATATTGTTTGACAAGCTATAACTACAACACCAGAATTGTAAGTAAATACTTTCTTTGGTAAATTTTCGTTTGAGGTAGCTGGACTCATAACAGGGTCATAAAACGTTTTCAAAAACTTTATGACGGTGCGATTGGCCTCGTTTGAGTTAAAGGAATAGACTTTCTGTCTCAAGAAAAACCCATTTTGGTAAAGGACTTTTAAAACATTCTGGCGAAGGGGTACTGACTTCTACCGGCTGATGGCCCGTTAAACATTTAAAGGAATCCATTGATCAGATCCATCTTACACAGGTTCAAATACAGTGAATGAAGTGTGTGGTATGAAATGCACCGTCCAATAAAAAACATTTATTCGTACTTTTAAGGAAAGGCGTGAAGATGTGCGTCGTTTACCAACGTCTCCTAGGCTACGAATTTCAATTAGAGTTTAATATATACGGAGGCGGGAGTAGCATTTCTCCACCATTCAATTCAGCATTCAGGGAACCATTCAGTCATTAATTAATTTAATCTTCGGTTCTGCACTTCAGTCATTAAGTTTGCAATTCGGCATGCTGTATGGGCAGATAGCACTTAGCTCTTCGGTTAAGAAGTTCGGGACTTGCAATCTGTTCGCATACTTATCTTAAGCTACCCAGTTTATTTCAGTGCGATTCAGTTAATCAGGTAGCAGTAATTGTTTGAAAGGCTATACGGGCCAACTAAATTTATACTCAGAATGGCCCAATCTACCAAAGGATGAAATAGAATTGGTACATAATAAACTACTTAAAATATGATGTTGCATCGAATGGTCAAATCTCCCTCTCACTCCTGTTGAGCCCCACTCAACGAAAAAGCGGAATCACCCTGAGAAACTGTCGTCACTGGAGCGTGAACAACATCGACAAAGCCCATAACCGACCAAGAAACTCCGTCATAAATTTTGACTTATCCACTGGGTCAATATTAAACCGCTCCAAAAATTTGGCCCCCAATGAGCCGCTCACGTCAGAGTCAGTAAACCTCAAATAACCCCCCCTCCACTTGTTCCAGTATTATCCCCTCTCCGAAGGACTTTTCGGATTTCTTCGGTCCTTTTTCCTTGCCAATTAATCCACTTCTGTTTGAGAATTCCCTTAAATTAACTTCTTTTCTGAGTTGGGATCTTTCGCTGAACTTCGTTTCCCTTCCATCTGAATTTCTTTAATATCTCTTCAGCTACCTTCTTTACATTTTTAAAGTGATCGTCATACAAGCCCTTCGACTGTGTATCCTTTCCGTTAGTTCTGTGTTTCATCATAGTGGTAGCTTTACACACTAATTCCATCAGGTGTTCTGGCTACTAGGAATATAATTCCGGAAACTACAGAAGAGCCATTTCGCTTTATATCCCAATTACAGATAAGAGCAGAATATCTGCGAATCTTTATGAGCGTTCACATGCACAATAGTAATACACACGAATAATCGTGCTGAAAGCCAAAACATTCCACAACTATATCTTGAATGCCGGAATGAACTTGACTCTATATAACTACAGGAATGACAGCTGACTTGCACAAAGCACGTGAGATATCATTGAGTAAATTTTGGTCCGATGAATATGATTACCTATTTACCTAGCTATAACGAGTTTTCCAAAATTTCGTGATATTCTGATGTCCCTCGGTTCGATGATAAACTAACAACGAATTAATAAATAACTGTTTCAGGATCAAAAGATTGAATGCTTATTAAGGAGTGGATTCCGTGTTATATTCCTTGAATTTATATTGCAGTTGATTGCAAGAGTCAGCTAAAGAACTGTTGCAACCTAAACAAAGGGTTTCTTTATCGACCACTTTTGGGGACACCGAAAGCACCGATTTAGCTTCTTATGTGTATAAACAAAACAAAGCAATTATTTGCTATATACTTTATTAGAAAAATTATATTTAAATGAGCATGAACACAAAAAATGTATACAACTCAATTTTGGAGTTAACACAGTTGATCAGATGGTCCGATGTTATTCAGTGAAACGCGGGGCAAGAAAGTGGCCACTTGCTGTACATTTTATATACTTTATTAGCATGACTCAGCGCTTATAGTGTAAGTACTCATAATAATATGGGTGAAATGTCAAATAAGTTTGAATGTTCCTATAAAATGATAACAAAATGCAATTCAAAATTCGGAAGGAAAAACCTCCTTTCTGACACCTCCTAAGAATATTCGATCCAATGGAAAACTAATATTATTTCCAAATCGCCTGTATTTATGTAGAAATCACATTCAGTTATAAGGAAAGACCTATAATTAGGAAAACTAGGGAGTGATCCAAAATTACGTCAGTGAGCAGGTCAAGTTTAGGAACATGACTTTTAACGGAGGTACTTTAAGATCTTCAGCTTAATGTAGGCTCAATAGGAAAAGTTAGCGGGGGTAACCGGACATCACAGCTCAAGTAACAGAGCAACAACACTGGACCAAGGAAGCGTGGTTTCAGTACCAGCTATGATTCCGAGATGTTTCTGATTCTTCTTTAACTTTCTCTCCTGTATGCAATTAACTGGATGGTAGGTCTGGGCGGAAGAGGATATTTTCAGTACTTCAGCCTTGCTCACTGTGGCTCTTTGTACCTAGCAGGGATCAGGTGAGGGAGTCACCGGGCGGCCAGGATCTACGGACAGTAACTGTACGGACACGGATGGGGTCACTATTATGTTTCCAAATAGAAAACCCCGACTACGGTGGAACCTCTTCTGAGTTATTTGGGTCCTTAGTAGGTCCCTCTTCCATATCAGACCCCAAGCCAGACACCTTGCGAAAGCGCAAGCCACGTCATATCGCGTTAGCCCACCTAGCCCAGATACTTTTGTTTCCGTAACAAAACCAATGGAATGAATGAAATAATATAAAATGAGAGGGCGAAAAATTCATATGGTGGAATGTTCATATCCATCCATCATTCGCCTAAGCTACTAGCGAAATCCACGGGAAAAAAAAAAAAACAATTGATGACCCTACGGGAATTGAACACGGAAGCTCTGGCAGGCGAGTCTCAAGCTTTACCATCCGAGCCATTCCACTCGGTTTGTATTTCACTAGTATTTAGGTTCCAGCTATTTTTGAGTATATTATCAAGGTTGCTTTGCCTAACATGTTAAATTGACAATAATCAAATCAGGTGTTCCCAAATTTCAGATACAACATACTGCTGGAAGATAAAATTTTTAGTAAAATACATAAATTAATCGATACTAAAGAACATAAATTCAGACTTTATAAGAAAGTGAGAGGCGTATAACATTTACATTTAGCTACTAATTTAAATTTGATTGTTACTGTAGTATTTGAACAGTCTCAAGTAAGTGATATAGAAAGATATATAAAGTTTCAAAAAATGAAGCTTAATTTGAATAGAACAATTAAGACATGACAAAATGCAAAAAATCCATATAAAGTTATTTTGATGACACCACTAGTAACTTAATCGATTGACTTTGAGCCAAGTCGTCAATAAAATTGGAAAAAGTCCATTCTAAGATAATATATATGCAGTAAATTAGCTCAAAACGCTTTATAATGCCAGATAAATTATTATTACATTATTTACCTATTTCTATTTGAGGCTTCCCAGTGCCGGGGAGTTTGTGATCGTTAGGGATACAAAGTAGATCGTCCCTTTGTAACAAAGTAATCTAAATTTTATATACAGTTTCCAATTTCTCAGTGGGTCAGTGGCTCTTCAAACAAGGGTCAAACGATTAGAAAGAATATTTAGAAATAGAACTATCCGTATGTAGGACATTATTTGAAAGGAAGAATCAGACTTGCAATTTTTGGGTCTCGGCCCTGATCCGAACTACGGATCTTCATTGCCTTAAGAAAAAAGAAAAAATTAATGGCTCCACTTAAGATAGTCGTGGTGGGTAAATTTTTGAGATTCCAACTTAAGCCGTAAAAAGAGAGAGAGACAGAGAGAGAAAGTGAGACAGTAATATAAACGATTAAAATGCTTCTTGCTTTTGGGAAAAATAACACTGCACCCAAGTGACCAAAAAGAGCGTGTTTAAAACTTGCCAACTTTTGTGATCATATACCAGTACCATATGCACTCATTTTGAAATTTTGCCTTTGAAATGAGGGTAGACATTTTTATTCCCCAAATCCTAAAGCAAATATTGGGAGTTTTGTCAAGCAAATATTAATTCTTGATTGGATCCAATTCATTCCCACACATTTGATTTCATAAACGATTTAATTTTTATTAAAAGTTAGTCATAAAATAGTAAATAGATAACTTCAATATAATTCAAATGCAAAGAAATTGGCATTTATAACAGTAACATGGAAACTATGAAAAGAAGAGAATTTTGCATTTTACAAATCAAAGACAAAAGCGCGGCAATTGCGAAGATATCTTGAAACATTCTTAAGTGATGTACTATTTTGAATGTAACAAAACTCATCTTATAGTTTTGGAGTCAAATGGCTGTATTCAAATTTAATACCTCTTATGCAGGAGCAAAGCATCTGTAACATTGCTGACACAAGAAAAAATGAATTTAGATTACATTATTCTAATTAGCAAAAAGAAAGCACAATAAAATACATATTAGAAACTCTTGGTTAGTTAATTCAAAATCATTTTTCACGGTAAAGCAAGCGAAAAATAGTTTTGATCCTTAAGTACCAACATTTGTAATAACAGATCAGATGGATGACAATTGGCTCCGAAGTAAATTCAATCATAAATAACAGAAGATTGGATGAGTTCTTGCACTGCATGAGCTTTTGGTTAATTACTTTAATTAGCAACCGAAATACTAAATATATTGCGGAAACACAAGTATTTTTCTCTACGTTGTATATTTACTGCAATCATACCATACATATATTTTTACGGATAACGATAAAAGAACGTTTTTTCATGTACCATGTAAGCAGACAGTAACAAGAAAGTATTGTACCAAAGCAAACCTCTTTCCACGGATTGAAATCTATTTTCAAATTGCATACGAAGTACACATATTTCAGACAGCTGTGACACTGAAAATGCTGGAGGTCCAAGAAAGATTCTTATAAGAGATTAAATAAACGTATAATACAATTTTATACCTAATACATAATAATACGGCATACCGTTAGAGTGATACGGACTAAAACAAACTCACGTTATTACGTGGAGTCTGGAAGTACACCACAAAATTAACTCGCGGAAAGGTTTCATATTAGAATCTAAATTTAAGGATGCGTTCCTTAATTAAAATATAATATTAAACAAATATCTATAGCATGACTTAATTATTGCTGACTTAAATTAAATAGAATTTCAAAGTAACATAGTCCTACACTCCACCTTCTTAGCTTCACAAGTGAAAATGTGACAGTATTCCTGCCGCGAAGGGCGGAAGGATAAATTGTACTTTGTTTTTATCCGGATTACTTTAAGAGTAGTAGAAGTAGTGCAGGTATTATTATTATTATTATTATTATTATTATTATTATTATTATTATTATTATTATTTAGCAGAAGCAGCAGTAGCAGTAGTAGTAGTAGTAGTAGTGGCAGTAATAGTAGTAGTAGTAGTAGTAGTAGTAGTAATAGTAGTAGTAGTAGTAGTAGTAGTAGTAGTAGTAGTAGTAGTAGTAGTAGTAGTAGTAGTAGTAGTAGTAGTAGTAGTGAGCAGCAGTAGTAGTAGTTCCAATTAAGTTAGGTAAAATTATATTGCACATCACAGTCACACAGTATAAAGCATCTGCTTATTTGTTTTCATTTCAATAGCCATGATTATTAATATATATAAATGCATATGTAGCATGGGTACTTGCGGATCAAAGGTATTTTCCCTTGCTTTACTCTGCAAGATGTTTTTGATTTTATTAGTCAAGACTTTCATATGTGTATTTTATTGCGATTTCTGTTTCCTCCTTAGTATAATGTAATCTAAATTCAAATTTTATTGTGCCAACAGTGTTATAGATATTTTTCTCTTGCGTATGGGTATTAAACTTGAATGCAGCCGATTCACTCCCAAATTATAACATAAAATTTTTTCAGCAGACTTAGCTCTAGTACATCACTTAGAAATGGTTCAACATCTCATCGCAATCGCCTCACTTTAGTCTTTCATTTGTAAAACTGTTATAAAGAATATATATGAATGTTCCTGCTCTTTTTAAATACTTCACTTCTGAATTTCGAAATTTAACCAATGTAAGAAATCAAACAAAATTTGCAAGAACGCACACACACACATATGAAAGAGATGCATACATACAATAATTCTGACATTAATATAAATGGTGAATACTATTTATGTTCATTGTATGCAGAACTTTTTGTCCCTAAAACTACGCATTTCATTTAAGAAAATATCCGGTTTAGCCAGTTTTGCCTATTTATAATCAAGTCTCAACATGCCCCAGCCTCCTCTTATTGGAGGTCAAAAGTACGCCCAGGAGATATTTTATACTAGCTTCTATGAACACTCCACCAAAATATCACTCAATCTTTCGGTTTCGTGCATAATGGGCAAATCTTCGTTAACAACCCTAAGTTTCTCGCAGCCTTCCAGTCCGCCACGCTATTTCCGACCTCTGTTTCATGCCTAACTCCATAGGCTCGTTACTCCATTTCTCATTGCGTACGGGTGTGCAAAGTTCTTTTCTTAATTCTTATTATGTACTAGGCGCATTTTCTCAAGTCTTTATCCTGCGGGTGTACGTCTCTTAATGCTAAGATTATTACGTAAGGGTGTGCGAGTTTCATCGTTCAAGTAAAGAGTTAATATGTTAATGGCGCACTCGCATAGAAAATGTACACTTCATTTATAGTTTGTATTGAAACAATTAGAAACATTATTCGAAGATTAATATTATTTATTGAGATAAATATTTTTTATATTTTTAATTTTCAAGTACCGCGTGAGTCGCTAACATTTACATATAGTAATTAGCAGGCCAATGAACTTTATTTCCAAGACCAAAGCTGGGTTATAATTGCCATCTCCTCATCAAAGTAAATTTAACCAGATTGAAAATATGCGCAGATCATAATACTGAATCCGGTCATTCTCATGAACACCTGATTGTTGTAAAAGAAAATTTTAATCAATAAATCGCCGAATAAACAATGTAATGTCGTGCGAGTATTATGACAACTAGTATCCTCTTCCAGTTCTGTTGAACGGGGGTTGCACAAAATAGCGAAAAAATATCCTGAAATGCTGCTTTCGTTGAAGCGTAGGCAACAACCAAAGTAATCATCATCAGCAATAACAAAACCGGTTTAAAATTTTCACCCAGCTCGGAGCCCGCAACACAAAACCGCCTCCTCTCTTAGCACAAAGCAGTATTGAGTTGAGTTCAACTATAATGGTTCACCTGGATCCTTATAAATAGTAGCAGAAGAAATATCATGGACATTCTACATTACATTATAAAAAGAGATACACTACATTGCTCTCTGATAGAACTTTCAAGGGATTTGACCTTTTAGAGACACTTAATACATATAGTTATAATGAAAAATAAGAGGAGGAGAGATTTACATATTATAGAATACTGGGCACGGGACGAAAATATTGTAATAGAGCGAAACTATAAAAATATGACCTCGGGAGAAAAAAAACTTGGCATGCTAAATGCAGAAACTATTACAAAATTACAAGCTCATTGCATCTGAAGCTTTAAGGGAAATGTGGTTTTTGTAAAGAGATGAACATTCTGCATTGTATCATTAGTGAAAATCTGAACATACTAAGGGTCCTGCTGGACAGTCATCGTGGTGATTTTATGACAGAACATTTGTCATAAGTAAGAACGTTAAAAATGTCCAGAGTTAAAACTGTATTTTCTACTGTTATAACAAAAATAATATCTGTGTAGACGGATATCAGCAATAACATTCTTATAAGGTGCACAAAGGGAAAGGCACAGAACAATAGTGAGCGCTTTCATACTCTTTTTGGAACAGGAGTACCTAAGAAAATGTTTGATTCAAAAAAGAAAATGAACATTTCTGTCATTTCACCCAAACTGGGTTTAATGTAAGATGTAAAGCAAGTTAAAAGTTTAAGGGGAATGTAGGTGAACAAAATATAGAGAGATTTAGTTATAAGTCTTGTCCACTCATTAAGTGTTTTAATTCTCGGCTTCTAAGCGGTGTCGTTCGTACCTGGGCAGCGTTATATTCATTCATATGAAATGAAATGAAGAACCCATTATGTCCCATAAAGGGCTAGGGCCTCTTGCTACAGAGAAAAGTTCATTTTGCGACTCACGTGATGAGCTATTCCATGTGAGTTACAGATTCTACTGAAACAATTTATAGTTTCTTGCCCTTTATGAGTCCTCGCCACTTTTCACTCCACTCACTTCTATTGCGGGCGATGCTTGACCAGTAAACTCCGAGATGTTTCTTGAACGTGTCTGACCGTCTACTTCTCGGTCGTCCTGGAGTCCTCTGTCCTGCTGTTGCCTCGCCAGTACCTGCCTCATTTCCACTTTACCAGTGCAGCTCTGTCCATGATACTTTCTGATTCTATGATTTCCTACAGTCTAACGTTGGAGATCTTGTCTCTTATTGCTATACTTAGGATTTTACTCTCCATTTTCCTTTGACATATTGCTGCTATCTGTCGGTAAGAGACCAGGCTTGACATCCATATATCAGCACCGGGAAGACTCACGAGTTGAGTGCCTCAGGTCTCAGTTTCTTGTGTACGGATGCGTCTTGCAATATGATCTTGAGAGACCAGAAGTCTTTCCAAATTTGTGCTACTCTCCTCTTTATCTCTTTATCCAATTTATGGTCAAATGAAACCGTCTGAACTAGATATATGTATTCATCCACATATTGAATCACATCGCCATTTATTTCTATTTTCCTTTTTGGTGCGTTGGTCATTACTTTATTTTTAGTTTAATTCATCATGAGGCCGATGGGAATGCTGTGCTCGTTCAGTTCTAGAAGCATCTGTTGTAAGTCTTCGGGTGTTCTGAAAATAACAGCACGTCATCCGCGAATCTTAGGCTCATTTACACAGGGTACTAAAACAAATTGGCTCAAATTATAAATTAAATTTTGCTTCATTGAATCTGGTTCCAAAATGGACATACTGTGTCAATATTTTTTCTTCCTTTTTGAGCTGCAATGAATAATTTAAGGAGTGTGTTTTAAGACTTTTTATTTCACCAATAGCTATAAAGGTTACATTTAAACCATTCATACAAATGGATGGTTAAAACACAGACTTTCATCTCATTTAAGCAATGTCATATTAGGAAAATTCATTAAATATAATAAAATATATAAAATAAGTAAGATTAATGTAAATAAGTGCAGCAAAATTTAAAAAAAATATAAACAAAACATGTGTAAGATCACAAACAATCCTGTGCATCATAATTAGATAAATACCTATTATATTTATTCCTATTCTAAGACAGTTTAATAACATCGATGAATAATTTACTGAATTTCCTTCGGAGCACATTAAATAAACTCGAAGAATGTGTAATATTCATTTTAAACTCAGGCTATCTTGCCGGTGGAAAAATTACAAAAATAGGTTTAAACGATACAGCCATACAGTAGCTTATAAGAATGTAAGTTGTGTCAAACTTCAAATTAATTTTTTCTTTTCCTGAAAGTGACAACCCGAAATTATAATATGGTCTGTCCGTTTTATAGCATGTGGAAAGAACATGTTCCCTTTTAGTTTGTTTACTTTTTTCAAAAGTGTGCTTATTGTAGCTATGCTTGCAATGTGATAAATTTTCAGACCGTTAAATCTAAAATGTATTGAAGATAAAATGTTTTAATGTTTGTGGAGTAATGTTCTATGTCTTTTGTAACATATAATAAAATGTTCAGAATACTTGATTCAAAGCCCTGTGATCCCTCGTGTTAAAGCCTATTACCTATTGAACGAAATTGGGTTCCTGTTCCAAAATAAAAATGTGTTGTATTGCTGCTTTGCTTTTTAGGCACAAGTACTAGCAGTTAGGTACAGCATTAGTGGTTAAATACCATTTCAATAAGTCAGAACAGGATAATTGCCTTCTATATTTCAAATCAATCTTTTGAGTGTCCCCCAAATAGCTTAACGGTATGATTTATAAATACTTCAAAGTTTATATAAATAACTGTTTGCTAATATATAAATGATTATTATTATTATGATGTTGGAAAAAAAGTTGTTCTTTAACTGCAGAAAAATTACAAAAATGAAATGTATGAAACATCTATTTCGGTAATAGGAAAATTATTTGTAAAATAGAAATAGCCGGATATTTACTTTAGTACTCATTTTATATTAAAAAGGAATGTAGTATTTTATTCTTTTTTCATTATAATATCTAAGAATTGTTTATGTATCATATGTTCAAGGTGTCTAGTACACGCTTTTGATTTGCTAATATATTTCAAGGTAAATATATCATGTAATATACAACTGAAGAGTGTTGTTAGGATTTATTTACATTTTATAGCAATAGTTTTAAAGCTATAAGCTCATCGAGGTATTTAACTTTGAGGAGCACATGAAAGGCATTAGCAAATATCACTGAAAATAACGCAGGTAAATTGCTGCAAATTTTAAAATGCCCTATCTTCGAATGCAAAATCCGGATCATTTTGGTGATGTTATGGGAATAAATGCTAAGGATAATATTGTTTTATTCATTGCCACATCTTCTCCACTCAACACAACCAAAATTCCCAGAGGCCTCCAAGTGAACATCTGGGCTATATATTTTAAGAAATACCTATTTAGAAGAATCAAGAGCATTTGATTCCTTTAAATATAGTTTTCGTGAAGAGAAATTAAATTATTTTTTAGTCCAAATTCGACTTGTTGTCTAGGAAACATATCAAATATGTGGATGATATATTGTGCATCGATCTTTTGCAAACTCACATATTCTATTTTGTTATATCGAACAAACATTTTCATCTCTGCACAAATGAGAAGTTAGCTGCACAGTTGGAATATATATTGATAAATTTTACAGAATATAACGCGGAAATTTTCTATTCACATGGATAATAAAATTCAGAACACACGCAGTTGTGACATGTACTCGCCGGAAAGGCACAGCAAGCAGAAAAGCGCATTATTGACATGTCTGTCTCTCCATCCTTCTTGGCACGCATTGTGGTAGCATTATAATAAAATAATTTCACTCTCCATATCCCTCGGAAAATGAGAGCAAGCAAGTCTGTGGCAGAGATGTTACAAAATTATGTGCATTTGTTCCTAAAATAAAAATTGGGTGTGGCTTTATAATATAACTTCATTTCAGTGCTTCAAAAAATGAAAATAAAGAATCCTAGCAAATCTCCTCTTACTTAGAGGTTTTCTTTTATAAATATAAACACTACTCATGCATTTTATATAAACAGTAATGAAATGACTAGCATTCGTAACTTTAATATGGCTGTACATCCATGACGAAAGAGATATTAAGAAAAAACAATTACTTTGGCACATTTTTCAGTATTTAGGATTTCAAAGATCATTAGAAGCCCCAGATCATAACTACTTAAAAAAAACATCAAGTCACCATAATGCATTTTTAAAAAAATTTCAAGTTTGTAACTGTAAGGGATGTTATAAGAAATGATAATACTTTATTTGAAAACACACCTTTACTCATCCTCATACTTTTTATGCTATTTCTCCAAGTATCACAGTTGGATGCAATGCAGTAGTCCCACATTCTGCCAGTTTTCAAAGACATGCTGGAAACAATTGTTAATAGGTCCTTCAAAATTGCCTCCGTAGCCTTCACCACTGCTTCTGATGATGAAAAATGCCTTCCACAAAGATGTTTCTTTAATTTGGGAAAAGGAAAGGTCACATGCTTAATTTGGACTATAATGAGGGTAAGGTACACATTTCACTTTGATTTTCGCGAGATGTGCAGCAACAACATTTTTGATGTGCGGCCGTGCATTATCATGGCATAGTATCCAGGTATATGTACGGAAATGTGGCTTTTTGCGTGTAATATAACCTTGTACAGTTTGTAGTATTTTTGCCTACTTACGGTTGTGTGCACAGGTAGGACATGCTGGGAAACCATTTCTTGAATATGGAAAAGTGATCTAACATTCCCAGCAGAAGCAACCATTTCTGCATAGGGGGATGTTATTGCTAATGACGGAGATTTCCATACAGAGCTTTACTGTTTCCTCAAAGTATCGAAATGATGTAACCAAGTTTCATCATTGAAAGAAACTCAGCATCTTCTTGGAACATCGTCTTCAAAAGCATACAAACCTGCAAGGGAACCTTTTTATCCGGGAATTAGTGGAACCCACCGTGCACAAACACGTCTCATGTGCAACTTTTGCGTTACCAACTTGTGGGTGGCACCCAGTGAAATATTCAGAATTTTTTAGTGTTCTAAATGATGTTTGACAATCCTTTCTACGCAATGACAGCAGTCTTCCGTCAGACCATAACTAGAGCTCCGGATCCATCTTCCTTTGAAATTGCCTTCCTTCTTTAAACATTTTAAACCCTCTATGAGCTGTGCTGAAGGAGAGAATAAAATCTCCATAGGCATCCTGTAACATTGTAAAGGCCTCAACTGAAGATATGTCGAGACGAAAGCGGAATTTTAGAACAGCATACTGTTCGTCACATATCACTTGCATGTTGCTGTAGACGGAACTGAACAGGTCTCAACTTGCTCACCTCTCACAGGGTGGGAACAGAAAGTAATGTTAAAGTGGCCAAAACAAGTTTCTTTTTTTTTTTTTAATCTGTCCAGAAGGGAAAGTGTTGAAATATAACAGCATCCTCACAAAATAAATAGAGATAGTAATTTTCATCTTATTAATACATGGAAACCTGTTCTTCATAACAAACACGTCCCCCTCCCCCTCCATCTGCCCCTACCATCTGCGTCGACATCGACCGTTCCGCGTCTGGCTAAGCCCTACACCACATACTTCTCATTACACTGAAGATACTGGTCGTAGACAGCCGGAGAAAGCTTTTTTTTTATTTTATTTTTTTTTTGTTTAAAACAAGGATCATGGCACAATGACCCGTAAGTTTTTAATTTTAACATTATGAACGCCGGCTGTGAAAGTTTAAGATGTGTTACACTCTGTAGTTGTGCATGACACGCCGGTAATGTTGGTTGTATTGTATGGGATTTTAGGAGTGACACAAATTATTTTCCGTTTCAAGTTGTATCTATAGTGTAATGGAATCTGTTCATTAAAATAAGCTGTAATGATCCTGAATGCTAATAATTAAATTACCGTAAAGTTCATTGAATTAAATGAATGTGGTGTATACTACAGGCAGCACAAACGGTTTACTAGATAGGGGCATTTCATGGAAGAACAAACGTCACATCCGTTATGTTTATTTTTTATTTTAATACTATTTCCTAAGAATTGATGGTTTTAAAACGTTGTACTCATTTCAGTTTTCCGCTTATTTCCAGTGCGTTGCGATGAGACTGGATACCAGATAAAGGACCAGTGATATTGGGTCTGACTTGTGGAAGTATCTGTTTCCATAGATTTGTACTTTTAGGTGACCCACGATCTATCCACTTTCGTGGATAGGTAAGATGGAGAATAGCCTGTATCATGAGATAATAATTTTCCGATGCGTTGTTCATCTATACTCAGTGATGTCTTGCCATACGAAGTGGATTATTATCTAAAAGATCGCCCTACATTAAATGATTTTGCAGCAATTTCGAGAAACGTTCTCCATTGAAATGACTTTTCAGGAAGACTGGTCCAAAAATATGATCACCTAAAATATCACACTATACATTCAGCTTCCACTGATCTGGATATTATGCTCAGGGAGCCATCCAGGATTGTAATCTGCTCAGTGTACCATGTTATGTGGAGTGACGCAGCCAATATTGGTGAAGGCGCTTTTATCTGGCCAAAGAACTAGGCAGATGAAATCGTCTATCGTTAGAATCAGCATAACATCGCAATGCAATAGACAATCCCAGTTTGAAAGTCATTTTCTGCCAAAGCTTGAAGCAACTGAAGTTTGTATGGGTGTCACGTATGTCCTTGGAATATTCCATTAATGGAATGGAAGTGCTAAATGTAGTGCGGCTTGTCCGATTCTCAGGTGGTGTTTTACGCGATATGAAACCAGAGCATCTTTCTGATGTCTAGTAGCCATAAGATTAAAGCTTGCCGCACGAACTAGTCATATAGTTCCGGGCATCTCCAGTCGCACAATAGTTCATGAGAAGACATGCCGCGAGGACAAATGACGTCGCGGAAATCGTTATATACACAGTGTTCATGTAGCAAAATGTTTCCTCCGTTCTCTCCAACTATTTGTATCAGTGCAGTTTTCTTCGACTGTTTACACCTGCGATATTTCCTGTTGCAACACACTGTAGTACAAGACATCCTATTCTGGAAACGTGTTCTTCTACACTAATAAGACACTTTTCGAACCGCCTAGAAGTAAGACGTTTATTAAGGATATGTGGTATAACATTCTGTAGAGTAGCGCGATTCAAAATATCTGTTATAGACCCATCCTAACTGCTCGTACACAAAGCAGAGCTGCGGTCAACATTGCTTCCTAACGGATAATCTTGAGGTTTTAATTTCATAGAAAGCGGTTTATTATTGTGTTTGTTAATTGGTAATACCTTATTAAATATTCAATTAATATTTATATTATTAACATTATAGCATTATGCAAAATAATAATAAAATTAAAATGCGTCGGTTAGATTGATTTCGCAATCAAAGATCGATGTCAGTGTCACTAAATACACTTGCCTCGTAAGGGGTGACAGTATCAGAAAATTTGCTTTAAGTGAAAAACTGAAACGGAAGAAAGCAGTAGTATATATTTTTTTTTTAATGATTTATTTATGGACCCTCTTTAACAGCTCAGGTCATCAGCGTCCCATTCAACTCAGGGCGTGAAACGGCCGACAAATTTTGCTCAGAGGCCTCTTCTTTCAGGCTTGAGGTTCTTTTTCGTGCCGTAAATGTACGACACGGGACCCACGGCTTTACTTCCCTTCCGAAGGAAGCCATACTTAGGGTTTTTACGCCCCGAAAAAAATCCATCGGTCCTGGCCGGGTTCGAACCCGCGATCTTGCAGTAGTATATAATGTAATAAAAAACATCAGAGGTCTTATATCAGAGACTTTAGCCATCTCTTATGCGGTTATTTGAGTTTCCTTTTCGAACAAATTGGACGGTGATTCAAGGACATACAGGACCACTACGGACTCTATTCCGAAATTAAAGAAAAATTGTTACATAAATTCTGTTCCTTATTCCTACTTTCTACTTTTACTTCATTAAGATTGTATTACTTTTGGAAAAATGAAGTTGATATTAAATTAAGAATATGTTTCAGATATAATTGCAATACAAATAAAAAAAATCATTTAGTACTGGGAACATTTTAAATATAACGTTATGGGTTGTATTCGCGATTCGTGAAGGGTATTCAATTGGAAGGACTTGAGGGATAACGATTACCAAATCTGAGCATATGATATTTATATTACATACGGAGAAAATATAATCCCCTCGCAATAAACTTATAGTAACTTACGTGTTATAGGTCCTTGTAGTTTTAATAGATTATATCAGAAGGCTTATAAACACATTTGTATTTAAATCAATTGGTGTTTCATCATACTTTTGGAAACATTGATGAAGACTTAAAATGCACATCCATATTGCACAATGGGGTGACAGCATTTCATGCATTAGCTGCCACGAATCTTAATGCTGTTATCACCAATATGAGGGGAGAGAAAACTGTTTAACATTCATACATGTTTCATGTAGTTGCCTTCGTCATCACATGGCCTAGGCACAATACAATAAGTTCTGCTGCACCAATTCCTAACCTGGTTTCATTTTCCTTCACGATAGAAAGTAAACACCTTGATTCCTGTCCGGAATGAGGTATTTTGTTGCGCAGCGACCAAGTAAGGGGGTGTATTCTGCTAATATACCGGACGAGTTAAGATAATTGTTGATTTGACTCATTCGCGGACGCTCTTTAACAGCTCAGGTCATCAGCGTCCCATTCAATTCTGGGCGTGAAACGGCCGAGATATTTTGCTTAGAGGCCTCTTCTTTCAGGTTTGAGGTCCTTTATCGTGCTGTAAATGTACGACACGGGACCCACGGCTTTACTTTCCTTCCGAAGGAAGCCATACTGAGGATTTTTATGCCCAAAAAAATCCATCGGTCCTGGCCGGGTTTGAACCCGCGATATTGGATTGAGTTAAGATAAGTCGTCAGTTAGAAGTTAATATGAAACTCCGATTACTGGTGTGTATGTCGCTTCTATCCTTTTGTTGGGGAAGGTGTCAATTCTCACTCACTGTTCTCAAGGTGGTATTAAACTTCCAGTCAAATTTTCATTCTCAACCTTTATTGAAAGACAGTGTTATCTTGCAGTAAATATAAATGTTCAGCTGGTAACCGTGCATGAATGGTTTAAGTTGCATTAAATACGAAGTTGTCATATATATTGTAGAAAGACAGCACGTAGAAGCTCTAGTTATCAACTAGGAGATACATAAACAGGCCGTATTGTAATGGCGATGCGAAGAAGTGGAGTGTGGTGTAGTGCAGTCTACCATTTAGAGACTTTTCAATGGTTGAATGGTTACAACATTACCAGTTACAGACAGGCCAAATCTAAAGCAAGCACTTCACCGACGAAGGAAAAGAAGAGCTCTGTATTTGGCAGGGGATACAAAATGAAAGAACAACAGTAAACAATGTCAAAAACGCGAAGAATTTTTTGCTGAATTTATGGAAATACAAGGTTAACCGACAGCAAAGGTAAACAAGCTAACATCAATTGCTTCACAATGCGTTATGCTTTTGAATAAAAAAATATGCTAAAGTTGAAGTCACCAGATAATTTGAAACACCTGTAGAGAACCATATTAAAAATGGAAAACTTCCTTGGATAAAATAGACGGCTTTACGAGAGACCAGCATCAGCGAACCCTTTGTGTGTCTTATCAAAGAGGGAAAACACCCACAGGCTACAAACCTATATAAGAAATAAGCTACAAAACAAACAGAACGAAGTGTTATTAGTAAATTATGCTTGAAACACGTCAACCGCCGTCGCGTCGGTTCTGGTGGTGTAGTGGTTACCATACTTGCCTCGTATACCCAAGATCGCGGGTTCGAACCCGGCCAGGACCGATGGATTTTTTCGGACGTAAAAATCCTAAGTATGGCTTCCTTCGGAAGGGAAGTAAAGCCGCGGGTCCCGTGTCGTACATTTACGGCACGAAAAAGAACCTCAAGCCTGAAAGAGAAGCCTCTGAGCAAAATTTGTCGGCGTTTCACCTCCTTATTTGAATGGGACGCTGATGACCAGAGATGATAAAGAGCGTCCATAAATAAAATCAATCAAAAAAAAATCACATCAACCGCAAAGAGGCCATCTGGTTTCTCGAAGATGGTGCATTTGTTATACATAAGATGCTTAGTGCACCTGCAGATGAGCACAACACAGTAACTGCCAAAATATTAAATGTTATACATTGCTGTAACTTTTAGAGAATCTAAGTGAAATAATCTGTGATAAAGACTCATTCGGATACCTTATTCCATACCCATATCATACGGGAACAAAACACATATTCTCAACAGCTGTGGTAGTACAATTTGTGATTCTATTGTACTTCTCTAGGAAATACCTCAGAAGAATATACGTTTTAGGAAAAATAGAAATGCCACAAATTACAAGTTCGCATCACACCTGCATGCAGGGTTAAGATTGCCACAATACCATTGTATTTTCAACTCAAACTAATAGGCGTGGTTGCAAATAAAAAGGGATGTGGCATCTCATTAGCCTAAAAGAAACCTGTAAATGGGTTAATTGGTGTACTATAAAAGTTCTTCAAAGTTGAAAAAAGTATTCAGTATAATAATTACGTGAATCATGTCGAAAGAAATTGAACACAGTAATCTAGATCTGCAACCTATTTTCGACTATATAACAGAACAAAATATCAGTTTAAGCAGAAGAATAATATAATCATTTTACACTATCTTTGAGTAAACGGTGTTTTAAACTCTCGTTCCCTTATTCTGTATCGATGATTCATAATAGCCGTCATTATAATGTTATGAAATTATTATCCATTAAAAAATGTAGCCTTCATTACTGCTTTCCTTCATTTCCTACTTTGAATCGATATACGATACTATTTAATTAAGAAACGGGCTCCAGATTAATTTAAAACATAATAAAATAATTATTTCATTATCAAAATAAACTATAGTCCTCAAACTACACCACATCCTAATGCTTAGAAAATTGCACATGCTAATATACAGAAGTTTTCATTTGATTTACGTATTTGTGCGTGTTTTAAAATAAGGTAACAGACATTATGTTAGATAACCTATTTAAATTTCTCTTTTCCGTTTGCTTCAGTCTCTAATATATCAGTGATTATTATCACCTTAAACGAAACCTATTCTCTTTATATGTCTTTAAATTTTAAGAATTGAATTAGCTCTCTTTAGTCGTCCATAATAAGATTATACAATATACTTCTCCTTGTGTGCGTCGAATAACAAAAACTAGGTATTTTAATTCATTATATTAAGTGATGTGAACTGAATTAATAAAATATTTGCGATCTGCTTTTATTCACTGGAAACTATAATTAGAGACTCCATAACAAGTTGGTTAAAAATAAAGCAGTAAGGTGATAAAAAACATTTGGAATATTTGCACTGCATAATTAGCTGACTATATTCTATGTGGCGTTTGTGTTCTGAAGAGACTACCAGTAACAACGAATGAAACAGAAAAAAATTGGTATTAAGTGTAAAGCAAATACATCAGAGGGGAATACGCGATTTTAGTGATCAATAATGCCTTTGCCAATTAATAGCGGCTAAAATATACTTAAAATTCAGTAATACAAAATAGCAAGACTATTTGAATTAATAGTTTCAACACACAAAATCTACGGGAAAGGGGGGAAAAAATTAAAATGAATGAAATACGACAGTCGCAAGCTATGTAAATAAGTGTATCTGAAATCATGATTGCATTTGTGGGTATGTGACAAAATATATTCTTGTTTAAGAAGCTGGGAACCAAGTATTTCTTACAATTATTTATAGGAAATGTGCAGGCTGACTGTAGTCGATATTTACCTGTTCACGTTGCAAGGCACTTACGCTTTTGACGCGGTCTTGCATGTGGTTATCTGTCCCTGTACTGTGATTGAGGGGAAAATGCCGGCCTTAAAAGGTAAACAAATAAAACAATGAACATTTAACTCAAATCAGACTTTCACAATGAACGAATGGTTGCTGAACAGGTCTTGCGGTTCCAACGAGAGCAGACAGCTACCGCGCTAAGTCTGTATTACACGGGACGTGACACAGATAGGTACCGCCATTTCTTACTCCTCGGTTGAGCTGCTACTAGACCAGCAAAGGGGATGGATGTGTTTCTTAGCGCCTGCCAGTGCGAGAATGGAGACAGTGAAGAAGCCATTTGACCAGTTGCGGAAGGAAATGCTGCACGGGGTTGAAAAATCCCATCTGAAGAAACTGGAGGAGATAGGAGATCTGATGCAATGGATCATGCTCATGGAAAGTAGGCTGGATCATTTGAAAAATCAATCGCTGTGCACCAATGTTGTTATATATGATGTTCATGAGGAGAGCTAGAACTGCAGTACGAGTGAGGACATTGTGCATCGAGTGTTTGCCCAAATAGGCATCGAACTAAGGGATTTTGACATTGAAAGAGTACACCGGATAGGAAGATGGGGCAGAGGAAATACATGATAGTGTGCAATTCCTACTACCGGCTTACCATGGACATACTAAGAGATGCCAGAACTCTCCCGGACACGGGAATAGCATTGGAGAAGATTTCAGCCGAAGACTGAGGAAGGAAGGCAACTTCTTGAAACGGCACTTGTTTGAGGCAAGAAGACAAGGGTGTCTTGCAGTGCTTTGTTTCGATAAATTAATCATCACTGAGAGAGTGTGGAGCGGGCACCAGCTGGAGAGAATTGAGCAGGAGCGTGGAGAGCCAGACACGGGATGCAAGGACAAAAGGAGCTGAGGGGGAGAGGAGGAATCTAGGACCGAAGAATTCCAGCAACCAGGCAAGGGACAGTTATCGGAGCAGGAAAAGAGGCTGGTAAGGGCCAAGGTGAAGAGTGAGGAGAAGTTAGCGGTACTAGGGCAGCGAAGGGTCGCAGCTCCCTGATCGAAGTCCTTAAGATCTAGCTCCACAATAATGCAAAAGGGTGACAATCGCGGGTTTAGCAGCAGCGGAGTTATTACAAAGAAACAATAGAAACCATCCTCTTTTCTGAGAATCGCTACGTGGAATACCTAGTGATTCAGAAAGAGAATGGACAGTAACGGGTTTTTGTTATTTTTAAAGACTTGAACGTCGTTTATTTGACAGAAACGTGGCAAAAGAATGTAGAATTTTAACATATGAAACTTTTATTACGTGCGTGAAACAAGAAGTAAAAGAATCGCTTTCTCTCCAGTCTAAGATGGGAGCAGACATACCTAAAATGAATATAGATTGCAGATATACATTTGGAAGGGGTAATTAGAACCCATTTGATTCTGGGGGAGTAAACTCAATAATTATTATAACTTATAATCAACCAGCAATGTCCAGATACCCGAACCATAAATTCTATAGTGACATGACAAAAATTTAGTACAAATAGAGACAGGAATCCAGCAGCGGATATTGTGATCACGAGCGACTTCAACGCCAGGATGGGGGAGGAGTGAATATCACTCTGATATGGGGAAGGAAGGGGGAGGTAAAACAGCAGTGCGCTCAACTTAAGTGCAATGATGGAATATTGAACAAGGAAGGCAGGGAATTTCTGGAATATTGTAACGCTTTCTCTTTGGAGATTATGGATGTAAAATACGGTCTGGATTCGGAAGGGTAACTTATGTTCATAAATGCAAATGATGGCAATTGGCTATATGCTGGTCAGTCAAAATGTAATACGCAAAATAAGAGATTTCTGGGTTGCAAACCGCATTGAGTCACATCACTGCCCGGTAATGCTGGAACTATCAATAAGAGATGAGTGCAACACACATGCTGAGACCGGTAAAGAGAATGGGACAGGTAGTAATATACAGATACAGATGGAAACCAGAGCCAGCTAAAGTTTTTCTGTCAACTTTTAGAGTGGGGCGGGTAGCGCAAATTGTGGAATCCTTAGGAAATTTGGTGCCTATAGCGAGATTATAGAGTACAGGAACCGAGCAGTGAAGTACTGACTACGAATTGTTCACGGATATCAGGCATTAATTAGGGCTATTTGCTACCAAAAATGGAGGGGAATAAAACCTGGGTTTCAAAATTAAGAAGGGGTCTGAAAAATATAGGAATGGCTAACATTTGGATCGCAGAGGGGGAAACTGGAGGGGGGTTTGGAGGGAAATGAAGAAACTCTGAGGTACATTAACAAGCAGCTGACTGTTTCTAAGTGTGCAGAAAAAGTTTCGTTGGAAATACAATTGACGCTTAAAATCGAAACCGGGATGGAGCGCTACATTCAAACAGGGAGAAGGAGCGTAGCGGCCCCGTTTGATAGCTGGGGAGGAGGACAGTGGCAGTTTTGGACTTTGCTGGCAGATAGGAACGAGGAGAAGGGAATAGGTGAATATTTAAATAAAGTGATACAGCTCAGATCGGAAGAGGCAGACAGCCAGGAAGGGGAACTTGAGTCACAATTTATTTGTACATATATGTGAGAGAATGTTAGTTATTTACTTTCGTATTGTTTTATTTCCTGTTTATTTTATTTAGGTATTTAAAATCGGTCATAAATTGCATCTTTTTCATTTATTTATTTAATTATATTTATTGTTTGTCTCTTAATAGTTAATTGTTGGATTGTGCAGTTTTATGTATTTTCTAGTGCATTGGGAAAGAATGTACGGTTCCTGAACCAGTGCAACATGGATGAATTATATTTATAAAAAAAATATATTTTGTAAATAAATCTACTACCACTACTACCACTACTACCACTACTACCACTACTACCACTACTACTACTACTACTACTACTACTACTACTACTACTACTACTACTACTACGCAATCGTTCCATTTCCGACATCGCCATTGTAGTGAATAAATCATAAGACCTTATCCTAGTTTGAATTTCCCCACTCCAAGATCAAGGAAAAGAGGATTTTAAGAAGCCATGGCTGACAAGTGCGGGTAGGCTTAAGATTGAGATGTTGAATTTGCGAATCTCTTGAAACAGCACATTCGAGGAGAATAAGGAGGATCTTCGATGACGAGGGTTGGCGGACCTTGTATTGACGAAAATATTTATCAGTTTCTGGCATACTACAATTCTTATTAGAAGAAAACGTGCTATATTTTTCCTTATACATTTATAATAATTGTAATTTTAATGCTAAGAGTATTTGTTCCAGAATGTTTTAATGTTATTTTTAGGCTTAAGCCAATTCTAGTTACTCAGTACACATAAAAATTTTGTATAAAAGAATTTTATTTCTATTTTGCTTTATTTTAGAGCGTTTATTATTTGATTTGTTTCATATTTTATAGTCCTTTTAGTTGGTTCTAGAGGCACAGTAATTACTTGCCTCCTGAACCCAAGATCGCGGGTTCAATCCCGGCCAGGATCAATGGATATTTTTGGGCGTAAAAATCCTTTGGAAGGGATGTAAAGTTGTGGGTTCCATATCGTAGATTTATAGCACGAAAAGAACCTCGAGTAAGAAAAAGGAGGCCTCTGAGCAAAATTTGTTGGCCGTTTTACACCCTGAACTGAATGGGATGCTTACGATCTGAAATGTTAAGAGAACGTCCATAAATAAACCAGATCAGAAAAAAATGATATGATTTCATTTTTATTCTCCTTTAATAATCTAGAAGATTTCTATGTTACCATCTATATTTCAATATTTAAAACATTTAAAATATATAACTGCTACTTATGTAATTACACACTCATATGTATTCCTCTCTATTTCGTGGGAAAATTAAGATCTTAGTTATTCCATATACATGTACTACGCTCATCACATTCTGTTTCTAGCATCTCAAAGTTCGTTTATGTTTTGTATCGATCCCTTATTCTCTCTGTCTCCCTTTTCCTTTCCCCACTGCTGCAAGCTGATATTTGAAGGGTTGTAAAACAGCATTTATTTTCTGGCAGCTTTCCGTAGTTGTGCAGCCCATTGAGCACGTACTACGTTGCAGTCAAGACCAAAATCTTTAAAGCTTTAAATGTTCTTTAATCCTGGAAACAAAGTGATATGAATAAATACAATAGTCTTTTTAACTACGAACTCACATGTGTAAATGGCGTCAGAACATGAAGCTAGATAATATTTTGTGTAAATTTCTAAATCATAGGATTATAAATATTTTCCTGGATATACTTTGAGAATAAAAATATGTCAGGTATATTGAGAACTTGAACAAAAGTAAAAATCTTTCATGAAGAAACATGAGGTGACACTGCATTTGAATTGAAAAATGCGCTAAATGCGTTTTTCGGAGCGGGTTATTTCTTCAGTTTCAGTCAAAGGTATCATATTCCAAGCTAAGTTTATGTCGATGTCAATAATTTAATTTATTGCACTTATTATATTCAGTAGTGCAAATTTTTATGGATAATTTCAGATTTGTTTTAGAAAAAATTCAACACAAATTTTCCAGTTGAGAAATGAGATTTCTTTTATTTTTGTTGGCATGTAAAATAGATTGTGACCCAATGGTCACGGTGCATACAACATCCTATGCACGTATATTTACGTAAAAACTGTCGCCCAGAGGTTTCGAATCTGGGGCCATTTACTGTTCGTACATAAATTTCAAAATGATAAAAATATAGTCATCACTGAAGTACCAAGATCAGCTTATAAGTACACTGTGTTCTAACTTATCCGCCATTGCACTCATGTATATTGCACTTTCTTTTTTGGAAAATTAATGCATCATAATTTTACGTCAGGGACTATATGATGAAAACAAATCCACTGAAATTTTACTTTCCTTTGGCGTCGAAATAAATGGAATTGAAATCGCGGATTCGATTAATGAGAAGTGACAATATAATGTAATGGTGATTTAGGAATAAAACATTTCAAAACTTTTTAAAAAGAAGAAGTAATGCCTGTATAAGTATGTAGAGAATTAAACAGAATGATATGAAGGGAATTAGTGTGCTACTGTGCTATGTAAGCTTCATTTAGCACTATGTGCCTGAATTCTTTCTGAACAAACGATACACACTTAAGCTGTTCAATGTATAAGGTATAGCAATGAAAGAATAAGATAATGGATTTATCATTCATAAAACCTTAGGCATTGCTTTTATCTCCGCTTTACAGATTAGTGTCACCTGTTCGGGCATCATACATTCAAGTAATTATTTTAAAGTTTCTCTGATTATTATTTTCTTTCTTTAGTGTTTGTATGCCATTTAGTAATTAAGTTCAAATTTTTCTCGATGTACTACCATGCATAAACCAATACTACGAATTATTACAACTAAAATATATTCTATTTTAATCCATGCAAGTTATAAATCATTATTGCGTTTCGGAAAAAGCATTTAGTTTACTAAATCAAAGCATTATATCATAAGAATTATAAAAAAATATTGTTTTAAATGTTCGTGACACTGTTTTTCACTCTATTCTTTTCTTTCTTTGCTCGATATTAGGAATCGAGGTTAACTGCTGATTCCTGCATTAGCTTCGGTGTAAAGCGGACCAAGGGTATATTATAATGAAAAATAGGTAGTGCGATACCAGCAGCTTTCAAGCCTTTTACTAATGTACTTTGCGCTTCGTGAGGATGTTACTCGTGCTCAGTTACATTGCTCGAAGCAATGGGTTACCTTGGGCGCGTGGTGACATGTATCCTGTACTTCACGGAAGACACGTTATTCTGCATACAGTGTTTTTACTACTAGCTTTTATAGCACCTACTTGAGGGGCTGGAGAAGTATTCATGTTGGAGATGCTATATGGTGACCTCATCTGTAGTGAAGCTGGAAGGAAACCCTAGTAGTTATTTAGTTCCAGAGTACCGCCACGGGTGGCCGAGGTCGTTAAGACGTGGACTCGTGAGTGGTAGGTCTGGGGTTCGAATCCCGCCAGGACCGTCCTCCCTGACTGAGGTTTTCCTCAGTACTCATAACTGGCAAATGCCGCGGAGGTACCCTAACCTTAGGTCTGGAGTTCTTCCTTCCTTAAAAAAATCCTTTCCCAATTTATCATTTCATTTTATGTATCATCAGTGTTCACCGCCTGTGGTGCCACAGTAGTAAAAACGGGCGTTAAACACCATTCAAAAAAAATTCACGAGCAGCTTCATTGTGTCATTAAAGTTGCAATTTTAAACAGAGTAGGCACGCAAGAACACTGCGCGAAAACCAGCATACCTTCTGGTATAATATCAATTATGTAGAATTAAGTGACAATAATACTTAATTTTGGTAACAGTAAGGTATCAAGTTGGAAAATAAGATATACAGTTATACTTACTTACACAGTTTCTTCCAGTCATTATACCCATTTTCTAAATGTTTTTGTGGGGTTAATACCTTGCACTTTAAAGCAATGACTTTGATGTATGTCTAATTAATTTTCTCATATTATTTGTGATATTTTACTGTGTTAAAATAATTTCTTGAATTATTAAATCACTGTGTAATGGTAAAAATATATTTACCATATTCATTAAAGGTTTCATTATTATGAACCTAGATTCTTTTGTGTAAACGGTGGTTCTAGTATTACATTATCAGTTTACTTTACTGGCTGGCCACGCAGAAAGAGACGGAGCTACTTCTACAGAGTTGAGAGTTCTCGAGAACACAGTAGTCCCATTCTATAAAAGACGCTTTCATTGTTTTCTTTTATTTTTCTCCGAGAGGAAATATATTGCTTTTGAGCCTACATGGCATTTGGAATTAATAACTTCTAATACCTACATGTTCTGATATATTTCATTGTTTATACAAAGGGATTCTTCAGCTAGAGGCTCTAAACTATTGTCTATAATGGGTGCCGGGGCCTCTTTCGAGAAAAGCACCGATATATTTGAATCAATGAATATTTATTGTCCTCTTAATAAATTTAAATAAATATTTTCACATATAAACTTACTTGTATAACTTTTAACATTACCCTTGTACTTATTTTACATTTCTATAAATGTGATTTATGATTACTGCATTATCTTTAAAATTATAGAAAAATATATGAGTTCGTATTGATACATGAATACGAATAATTATTTAAGTACATTCATTTTTCCATTCTAAAAGAGGTATGTAATTAAATATTTGGCGATATCAGCAATCTACGAAATAAAGATAGCGGTTTTAAATAAACGTGACAAACTGAAAAGAATTTAATATAGCATAAACGCTAAGGATATACACAACAATACATGCAATAACATTGTTGAGCTTAAAAATTAGGCTGTCACTTTACCTGGTTAAATCGAATTCTTGTAGTCGTCTTTGTAGTCTGAACAATCACAGTCCAGTTCTTCTTCATTTATTATTATTGACTTCTAAACGCTGTCACAGGCGGGGTCAAGCCTCTGGGTATGCATACAGTTTTTCTAAGACGTCACATCCAAGCCGCAAATGCCCTTGTCGAACAAACGTTCAACGTTGGCCATTTTAAGTGGGCTATTGTGTTCAGCAACATATCCCTTCACTTGGGCCCATATAAGTTCAATGGCGTTGTATTGAGTGATAATGCAGTAACCTAACGACTCTGTGTACGCGACTTCTCGCAATAGCATCCAGTTCATATTGCTTTATCTCAAGCTTGTACATTTTGACCCAATGCATCAATTCTATCAACGTTTTCAGTTTGGAATGAGGCACATTGTTGCTAATGAGTCAGACAATAATGCCATTTTTTGGAATTGGAAAATGGAGATTTGTCCTCAACAATAAAGTGGGAGGAAGCATTATCCTTTATAACAATACACTGTGATGAAAGGTATGGAAGGGCCTGCATCGTAAACCAATTTTGGAACAGTTCATCATTCATTTCTCCATGGTACTCCATCTTTGTTTTAGATTTTGATCAAAATATGAGTTTACTCTAAGGAATAAATCCTGTTGCAGCCAATTTTGCATTGCATATTATTAATCTGCCCCATTTACCAACAGGAACTTTTAAACCTCCGCACCCAGCACTGACCTGCTACCAATGTTTACGGGTATGATTCTGATTTACTCAACTTTCATCAAGGTAATAAGCAGTTCCGTTTCTTTTGTTTCTTTGATTCGGTTTATTTACGGACGCATCTCAGGTCATCAGCGTCGCATTCAATTCAGGGCGTGAAACGGCAGATAAATTTTGCTCAGAGGCCTCTTTTTTAGGCTTAAGATTCTTTATCGTGCCGTAAATGTACGACACGGGACCCACGGCTTTACTTCCCTTCCGAAGGAAGCCACTCTTAGGATTTTTACGCCAGAAAAAATCCATCGATCCTGGCCGAGATCGAACCCACTATCTTCGGTTTAGAAGGCAAGTATGGTTACCATTACACCACCAGGACAGACAATAAGCTGGTGTGTATTTGAATAGCCTTATCTCATGCGTGGTTCTAAGGAATGTTTCCCTTTCTGCAGCAATATCACTCCTTTCCATGAAACATTTTCTTCTATTATTGCTATTGCGATATTTAAATCTCAGAGTTCTCAAAATTCTGAGTTATACGATTTCTCTGCCCTAAAACCCCGTTGTTTTATTTACTTCTGAAATGAGCTGTTTACTGAAAGAAGCTCTTTACTATGGTAAAATTGTAGCACTTTATGGCGAATATGCCGAGATCGAATTCGTTCTTATCGGTTATTGGCTTTTCCCTTTGCCTGAGGAATGAAACATTGCATTACCACAGGTTTGTTCTGAGAGTTTTGCGTTGTGCGGTTCTCAGAGTAATGCTGAATGCTGCGGAAGTCGTATCACCACATTTGGCAACGCTGCACAGTGGCCCGTCAACAGACGCCTCTCTCTTAAAGTAAGTGTTCACCTTGTAAATCGGGTCACTCGCTTGATTATGGAGCACTGTTTGCTTCCTCTTCTGTCCTTCTATTACCTGCATTTTAACACAGATTTGCTAAGAAGCCTTTTCAAATAATTATACACACTAAAAACGTCTTGAAATGCCACAGCAAAGCTGATCGGTAACGGGTGTGAAAGAGTGCACGGCTCATTGATTGTCATTGATCAACAAGAATGACGTCAGAAATTATTGCTACCGCTAATTCTACCAGAAAGGTCAAGTTGCTGGCTAGCATAACTGAATGCGGTGCAGTCCTCTGATGAGTAAGGAAAGAAATCAAATGTTTAGTTCTAGTTATGCCCATGTTCGTAGTTCATATATTTTTATTTTTACTGTCCCCTACCTCTTCTCTACCGTACATATAAGCTTAACTGCTGGCATTGTATGAAGTGGTGACGTCGTTTGCTTTCCTTTTTCTTAGTATGCACGTATCCTTAATGGGTTTATATTGATTTATTATATATTTTATCACAATGTTCCAAGATAGAGCAAATAACAAAAAAAAAAAAAAAAAAAAAAAAAAAAATGGAGTCTTTGAAGAACTTACTCAATACCGATTATTGTTACATGATATGTGACTGGTTTTCTGCAAGTGTTGCTAAACATGAATATGCCACACCTGCAAAACAGATGAATCAAAATTTGAAGAAATTGCATTCAACTTAAAAATAAAATGCAGAAAGCCAAATTAGTGGAACGGTACTGTTAGGGTTATAAACCAACACCAACATTTATTATTTTTTTCCGGAGTGTTTTGCCTATGGGCGAGCTAGCTCATTAGCCAACTGAGTCTCGGAGATTAGCGGGAAGGTAAAACAATAAAACAAATCAACCATACAACATACAACAATACACAAACCAATTTAAGAGGTTCATTGCTTACCAAATCATGAAATAGTGTTGAAGCTGCTTTAGGAAATTATTCATCATTCGCTGTAGCTCATTTTGAAAAATCCGGACAATTTCCTGATGAATATTATCTTTGAGTTCCTGTATAGTGTACGGGTTTATACTGTACACGGCATTTTTAATACTTTACCCCACAGATAATAATCCCAAGCTGTGGGGGCCGTAATTCTTACTAATAACTCTGCCTTGTGGAAACACATTGAGAATTGCTCTCGTGGAATTATTCACAATGTTAGCAGTGGCAGAGTCCTGTTGAAAAATGCATGATTACGTCCACTGTCGGTTAATTCCCTGAAAAAGTGGTTAATATGATATTCACATAAGTAACAGAGTTAACTGTAAGCTAAAAAAAAAAAAAAATTGGTTCTATGATTCTTTCATCACTGCATTGACACACTAGAATCGTACGCAAAGATACACTTTGTAGGGGTAAACACACGAGACATAGTACACTTTCTGTATAGTGTTGAATTAAGCAAGGAACAACACAGCACATACCTAGGACTAGCTGCGCTACGACTGCGACAATCAGCAAGGTTAATAAGTAAGTAAGCAAGTTTGCCACCTACTTCTTGGCGCGGCAAACGAGTGGGGGTACGCTCTTGGGAAAACCCCCCGCCCCGAAGAGGAAAGCATCACTTATCTATTGGTATTTTCAGAGGTTATGGGTAGTAATTCAATAATATTAATAAGGTTTCTTTTGCATAAAGCTACCTTTTAAAATAATATTACTTTGCAATTGCATGCTTCTTCCAAGGCAGTTTAGTTTTATCTATTGTTCACAGTAAACGTCATAGGCTTGGTAATTTTAATTTTTCATTATCCTTGAAATACAATTTCATTATAATACTTCCATTGTTTATTATTTCTGAGCTCATGTGTAAACATTTCTCAATGTTCATGTAGCTCTGATCATTCCCAAGAGTTTGTTCCTGTAAATGAAAGAAGTAAGTGCGACACTCTAAGTCGAGTAAAAACTTATATGCAAAATGTATAATTTCAGATTAGGTATAATGTGAGTGCGATTTAATGGCAATACAATTTCGACAGCCACCGTTGGTAAGTAGAACATTGAAATACTTCATGTTTTAATGGGATAAAAATTAAGAAGATGGTGTCAAATGTCAAATGGTGTAAAACCGATTTTATTCACTCATACAACCACAACCAGAATGATAGAAGATCATAGGGTACTAATGATAAATTTATTATTCAAGTTGTTTGAATACTAAAATATATCATGACAACGCTTTGTAAATTTTAAGCCTATTTTATTTTATTAATCTATTCATGCAACTGTATTTTATTAATTATTTATCATACAATTAAATATTAATAGTACATTTGAAACAAATACTCTAAGAATACTACAGACACTAGCGTAAACATTCCATATATATGTATATAGAGAGATCGGACAAATTGTGTTAGATTAGAGATTGACGCCATACTGCTGTTTATTTTACATATTTCTGCAATCGTCTTTTATATCTATTTGCTAATAAAATTGCAGTGTTTCTAGAATTTTCAACGGTGTTTATCATCAATTTTTAATAACTGAGAAAACAGGCTATTGACACTGGTATTACATGAAACCTTGACCCTCTTGCCAATGCTTAGAATGGATTACAATGAAACAATATAGTACCAAAGGAGGAAAAAGATTCAGCACTTATTTGTAATGCACATGATTTTTGTGCACTAGAACGACACTTAATGGAATAAACGAGCAGTTTGCATCATTTAAGCTCGCATTTAGTCCACGGTAGCTAACGCCTATTAAACAGACTGTATGTAGTATCTAACAGAAGTTTTTACACAAAAAATAACAATAAGGAGTGCATGTGTTATCAAAAGTAGTCACAGTACTAAATGTTATTAAAGCAAAACCAACAAAAGGAAGTACCGCACAGCAAGCTGATCTAGATATATGATCTAAGTACTCGTTACTTTGACGCCTGTCTCTCGGCAGTTCCCCCATTAGTGTCTGAAGTAAGAAAATACTATGCTTATACAGACTATCATTTTTCTGTAAAATTTACTGATACCTTCCCCTTACAACAAATAGCTAGAATGTTGATACACTAAACGACCCCAGGCTAGATAACAGAATAACTTTGTCAACTTTCCGACAAATTTGGTACTTTTCAAAAAGAAGCTATCCTTTAATAACAATGTAAATAAATGTGTTTATGTGTGGTATACTTCATTTTAATATTTCTGTAATTTTACAAGGTGACTTAAAAGGTGAATCGATAACTGTACCTGTTAGGTATTTTACTAAACTATAGACTGATATTCAAAAATATTTTAAATGATGGAGTAAAACCAATGAAGCGGATGAATAGCCCATATAATACTTATTTTCAATATAATTTAGAAAATGAATATATTTCTATCAGCACATAATTGTAAATCTTTTTTTTTTTTCATTTTATCGTGAACTAAATATGATAATACATGCTAATATTATAAAAAATAAATAATTACAACTGAAAAGCCAATATAATACCACACATTTTATAACTATATGATAATTACCAATTTATAGTCATGTAAACAGTGTTGCCTACAAGTGCAGCGTCAATTTGCGATAGTCATTCTAATCTCGTCAGAGTACAGGTAAGTAGGAGAATTTACACGTACATTACAGTGCCATTTTGCGTTGTCAGTATTCAAATTACCATTTAGTGGGTCATTACTTATCTTCACGCTCCGCACCTCTCAGGGAGAAACGTTCAAGGTGTTACTTATATTCTTGTACACATTAATGATATACATTTTTTATTACTTTCTCAACAACCTATTCAGTGATTCTCAAGTTGGTCCTGGTGGTGTAGTGGTAACCCTACTTGCCTTCTAAAACCAAGATCGCGGGTTCGAACCCGTCCAGAATCGATGGATTTTTTCGGGCGTAAAAATCCTAAGTATGGCTTCCTTCGGAATGGAAGTAAAGCCGTGGTCGTACATTTACGGCACGAAAAAGAACACAAACCTGAAAGAAGAGGTCTATGAGCAAAATTGGTCGGCTATTTCACGTTTTGAATTGAATGGGGCGCTGATAACCTGAGATGTTAAAGAGCGTCCGTAAATGAAACCAATTAAAAAAAAGTGATTCTCAAACTTTTACTCCCTCCGTAGCTAATACCATGACGGCCCTCCTATAGGCAAAGCCCCGGGCTGGGATGGGTTGCGCCGGAAGTATTCAAAGAAGCCCCCAGTGTTAATGAGTTTGGTTTGGTAGTACTCCAGATATTTGAACGGAGAAATTACCCTACCTGTTGAGGAAATAGAATAATTCTTCCTACTTTTAAAAGGAAAAAACGAGACCTCCGGACAATTGTTGGGGAATCACGCCATTGCCCATGATGGAAAAAGTATATTGTAGAGTACTGTATAACAGAATAAGAGTTTGGCAAGTGGAATCAGTCAAATCGGTTTCCGGGAGGGGCACAGTACCGTAGTATTTTAGAAACACTTAAAGTGAGACAAATGTCAATGAAACGGGGAAACTGCATTGCGCCTTTGCAGATTTTCATAAGGCTTTTGATGCCACCAACCACGAGGCACTATGGTACAAATTGCGGGTTAGGGAAATTTCAGGGAAATTGATTTGAGCATTACAGGCGATTTATGACAGTGCGAAATTCTACAAAAATAAGATTGAGATAGAGTGTTGCAGAATTTTAGGAACGAAAGGAGAGCGAGACAGGGCTGCATTCTGTCACCATTATTATTTAATCTATTTGTAGACGACTTAGTAGACGTAATGGTACAGGAAATTATAGAGCCACCCGTAATAGGCGATTTTCAGGTGTCGGCAAGATGTAGAGTAATTCCGAGTAATACACTGGTATATTTTACAAGCTTCAAAGGGAAGATATATAATTATACGTGAAAAATTATATTGCGCTTATGATGTACCAACACCGACACGGATGGCCGAGGTCATTAAGGCCCGAACTTGAGAGGGGGGTCTGGGATTTGATTCCCACCAGGTCCGCTCTGGCTGACCGAGGCTTTTTCCAGATTTTCTTCAGTCCTCATAAATAGCAAATGGAGGGGAGGTATCCTAAACCTTGGCCTAGAACGCTTCCTTCCTTAAAACAGAATGCTTTCCAGTTTATAGTTTCATCTCTTGTATCTTCAGTGTCTACCGTCTGTGATGCCTCAGCAGTAAAAACGGGCGTTAAACACTATTAAACATTATGTTGTACCAATTTGATACTCATATTACCGTTATTCAATTATGGCACTGTCGAGATACACATAGAAAATTTAAAGCACTACAGGAAAATGCATTTTACAACATTGAAAGCATTAATGAATACATTTACATATCTTTCCTTTCAACCACACAAGATGATTATCTCATACTGCATTTTGTAAATGATAATGTTACAAACCTTGATATGTGGTGCAGAAAATTAAGTGTGTACAGCAAGGGAAAGTATGTTTAGGTCATTAGAAATGAATGAATGGGCCTATTTTATTTTGCCTAACCACTCAAACAATTTGTGAAGTTACAGATAAATTAAATGCCTAATTAAGCACCATTAAAAGAGCTTGTGGTATTTCACCCAAAATCAAATTAAGAAACATCAATTCAAGTAGTATGAGGGTGTGTGTCCTAAGCCTGAAACACGTGATTTTATTCACGTTTTGTCCCATAGGTGTAAGGTATACCTTAAATTCACTAAAGCATAGAAGAGAATTCTTTAACTAAAGGGAAAAAGTCATAAAGGAATATTATATATAGCAGTTTACTATAAACAGCACATTCTTATTCGGATAAACATGAATGACAATAAATTCATAAAAATTATAATCCTGAGGTTGATTGATAGCTTTTAGAGACATCTAAGGAACTAACTTGTGAATGGAAGGAATCAATGACCGTTCTCCACGACTGAGGATTTTTTCAGGTTTTTTTTCAATCCTCATTATTAGCAAATTTCTGGTAAACCCTAACCTTAGGCCTGGAACTTCTCCATTCACCAAAAATATTTTTTTTTACTTTATGTACCATCAGTGTCCACTGCCTGTGACATCATTATAGTTAAAGCAGTATAGGTATAATTACCATTAAAAGCAGCCTGCAGATTTTACTAGTATTATAGCAAGTATTTCCTTTATTTCCAATGTTTATGCTTTTAGATGTTATGTTGTTACTTCCTGTCTTTCCATAAGTACTATTTTCTAAGGATAATGTCAATTTACATGCGATTTATATCTTATTTTATTTTAAATAAAAATATATAAGTTCCTAATTTATTCTTCTCCCGTGTTGAAAAGTGACGTTTCTGCGACCATATGGTGGGCAATTTTCTTTCCAGCAGACTTGCTAATTTAAGTCCTGCCCGGGTTTCATAAAAGTATTTGAAATTAATTGTAATTATATTCACTTTAGTACAAGATACATGAAATTACTGACTGTAAAATTTTGTAAATATTTATTGAAAGGATATTATTTCTATCCGTTCATTTATTACTAAACGTTATTGTTATTAATAGTAATAATATGGGTAATCACAGCACTGAAACTTATGTATTGAAACATATTGGCAAGTATTTAGTTTAAAAAGGACTACTCTAGCGGCACCGTAATTATAAGATGTAAAGTAAATACATAAGTTTCTGTTTATAAATTTTGCCATATATCGTCTCTATGAGGTTTTTCATACCAAATTAGAACTAATGCTCTATATTTATTAATACCTCGGGAAACGGAAATATTGATTACTCTTTCGTAAATGCTATCAAAACTAAATAGAAATAATGTCGTATGAACTGAGGACAGTGTGCCTGTTTTAAATGAAAAATTTTTAATTAATAAATTAAGAAAAACTTTCGATATTCCGCACTAGAGAAAAGAGAGATAGAAAGTAAGAATTGTATGGGGTAATTGAGGAAGGAACAGTCATGGGCGCATAATGCAGCAATAATAAATATCATTAACCCGCACGTAGTTCCTAAGTGAGCATTTTGCCCAAAGATTATTTTCAAGCCTAAAAACGTTTTGATTCCTTTATTTATGAGTTTGTATTTTTAACCAGCTAGCGTTTTATTCTTCCTACATAAATGGGTAAACTTTAAATTTTATGCGTCACCACATTTATGCAAAATCAGGGTCTCCTTAAGGTCTCAAGCGCTAATATATGCATTTTTCTCATCTCGCTACCAATCGTATAGGGCGTTTTCTGGATGCCGGAGGCTCACTGTGACGGAAATGGAAGTTCATTCATGTAAATTAGTTCATTATATAACATTTCACTGTCCTTCAAAGCTTTCTTTTGTCCACAAAATTACATTTTTCAAAAGCACATGTGTACCGTTAGCCAAAATATTGCTGCCACCATCATATCGAAAATATTTTCAATTTAGTGAGACGACATGAGCAACTTTGTTTGTGTGTTCTTTTTTCCTTCATATCCAAGAATAATACATTTATTATATGCTTTTCTAATGTAAAACTAAGTATCATAGAGGGAGAAAGTTGGTTAAAACAGCACTACAACAAAGTCGAGATAAGCTCAACTCTATCCTAAAGTTTAACTCATTTTTTATGCAATATTCATAGGAAGGGATAAAAGCCTTATAGGTGTGTCTAATGCAAAACAATGAATTTTATTTTCAGAAAAGTAAAAGCACATATAAAAATTAAACAAATCTGTGTCGTAAGCCACATGCTTATGCGCGACCACTCGCGGGTTAAGTAACAACATTTATCTTTTTATTCTGTCATCATCATCATCATCATCATCATCATCATCATCATCATTTAACTGGTTTCATGTCTTAGAGCGTTCTATATTCTTTGCAGATTACTTTAATCACAATTATACAAAAAATTGAAAAAACATGGTCAAAATTACGCATGGCAACCGCCCATAAGCCACCTCATTATGACCCCACAGGTACCCAAAAACTAGCACTGAACCCGTGGCCCTTGAATTGCATTGGGCAGTAGGAATCGTTGGAAGATATTTCAGTAGTCAACCTCGCTCAAGAGCTGGCCGTTTCTGCCTACACCCACAAGGGAGCAACTCCGATAGGAAAGGATGAGATGAAGCACGGACATAGACCGCCTCTCTTATATCGCTTCCATAAAGAATACTTTGACACCGGCCGGAACCCTCAGAAGGGCAAAATGCATATTAAACGCTTTGGCAGAATCTTTTCAAAAGCGTAAGCCACTTTCAATTCACCCCATCCCTACTCGCCGTTAAATTTCGACTTAATAACAAAAGCAACGTAATAAAATGAGAGGAAATGGGAGAGGGAAAATTTCCCGGAAAGAAAAGAGCGACTAGAAAAAACCATGAAAAAACCCAAGGTCAGCATGGTAGACCAAAGGGACCTTCAGATTCCACTCTCAGGCAGCATTATGTCAGCCACCCCACTTGGTGAATCTTGATACAAAGAATATGCCGCAACGAGTATGGTTGCCAGACTAGCTGAATTTAACTAAATTTATTCATTTAATAAAATAATGAAATTAATATATTCGTGCGTTACTATCAGTAAAATGTGTACAAAAGAGCCTAGAGTTGTTGAGACATTGGCTATAAATCTAAATAATGTACGTAAGCTATAATGGAATATAGAATAGGCCTATATTCATTCCGTTCTCTTATAATGTAGAAGATTGTATGGAAAGTGTTCGAAATATCCGCAATTTCTTTTGAATTTTATGCCGTAGTCCTGCTTTTTTTCCAGATTGTAGCCGAAGTGTAAGCCCAGCCTCAGTGTCCAAATAGGTTACAAGGCAAATAAGGGGAATAATTTCTTATAATTCCTCTAAGTACATGACACCATAAAGAAGTTCCTTCGTTCCCAGAATAACATGTGAGCACTTGTACCTACACAAATTTCAGTTTCAGTAAAATGTGTTAAAAATTAAACGGAATATAGGGAAATGCTCTAATGAACGTTTGAAGTAAGGACTTTTGTCAGCGTAGTCAGATTACGCTCGTGGTAGTTACCTTGTAGCTTCGGACCTCGCTCAAATACATCCGATGTGGGGGAGGGGGGATTATTTAGATATCTGTGGCAGGGATTTTTTTTGATTTGTTTATTTAAAGACACTCTTTAACATCGGAGGTCATCAGCGTCCAATTCTATTTAGGGCGTTAAACGGCCGACAAATTTTGCTCAGAGGCCTCTTTTTTCAGGCTTGAGGTTCTTTTTCGTGCCGTAAATGTACGACACGGGACCCACGGCTTTACTTCCCTTCCGAAGGAAGCCACACTTAGGATTTTTACGCCCGAAAAAATCCATCGATCATGGCCGGGTGTGGCAGGGAAGAAAGTGGTCTCGGATGGTTCAGATTAGGTGCTTGGAAAGGAAACAAAACAATTAATACTCTTGAGGAAAGAAATTGCCCATTGTGCGGAGGAAGCGATACCTAGAGGCATACTTGGCAAAATGCAGGGAAACGGACATTTTAAGAAATGAGCATTTATCACCGCCATTTTTGAATGCCAATAGAAGTTTGAACATCTGCTGGGCATTGTTGGTGCATGCGAGATACTCACACAATTTGGGAATTTTTCTAGAGAAGACCCGACAAAGGAGGTTAATGGCCATAATGAAGAGGGGGAGTTGGAGAGGGGATGTGAATAAATGGAAGGGGGTTCAAGAGTAAGGGTTTTATTCATGTTTATGGATTTGTATATAAAATATTAATAGAAAACGTAAATATATCGAGGTATATGTATATTTATATTTAGATTTGTATGAATGTATGTATGTATGTATGTATGTATGTATGTATGTATGTATGTATGTATGTATGTATGTATGTATGTATGTATGTATGTATGTATGTATGTATGTATGGCCATTTTGATTGTTATAAGGACGATATTAGCATGTACGGCCGAAAGGCCCCTGCGACAGTTGTATTTATTGAATGTATTCAAAAACTGGTGCAATGAAAGATCCATTACTGCTACTACATATGTATACATATAAACAGATATAATCTTACGTACATGTAATGTTGGAGATCACTGCCACTAGCAATTATCCTTTTGATGAACTAATTGTTTGCTTCCCAAACGCTGATGACCTGAGATGTTAAAGAGCGTCCATAAATAAATCAATCAAAAGCTTCCCGGTCTGTTGTTTACATATGGCCGCAGCTTCTTTGCCAGTTCACGATTACTTTCGCTGTTCCACTGATCCTCTGAATGTAAGCCTATTTCCGATAGTCTCATTTCGATTCTGATTATTTTTAAATTTAGTTACCGCAAATCCTTCTGCAATGTTTCTGCTAAAATTTTATTTTCTGTTAATGTTTCACTTTTTGGAGAAGTTCTAACACATTCTCCAGATTTCATTTTAAAAATTTAACAGTATTCTATTTTGGCGTCGTGTGCATTTCTGCTTCTCCTGGCCATGCGGATATTACTCTTTGTCGGGAAACTGCAGTCACTTCCAATGTCTCCGGTCCAAGTTATCTGTCTTGATGTAGGTGTTTGGATGTGGGTCTGCTACTCTGCAACCCTTAGAAGTAAACGCTTATCTATAAAGGTTTTGAAATTTCTACTACCCACTACTGGAGACTGAAGAAAATATTGAATGAATAAAAATATGAATAGGAACTGATGTTAAAATGTACAATTTCTATTCTGTAAGCAAATAAATTCAAGACAGATGCTGCATCAAGTTTTCTTATACCGTTTTCAACCCGCGTTTACAAATGCTGAGGTGCTTTACGTAATATGACGATATTCACACAATATCATGCATTTTCTATCCTATGTGTGTGGTACTTGCTGCTTGGAAATATAAAATCAACTGTCATTGGGTATCCAATGAAAACAGGTTTGATAGCAAGAATACTTTACATTAATCTATAGCAAAGAAAGGTGTAGTGGGATAACTTTTATTTTTTCACATTACTTGAAGCAATCGCACATTCAGAGTGTATCAAATGCAAAAGAATCAAATACCTTCAAAGCCAACTGAGAAAACTATCGTGCGTCAAAAATGCGTCGCTACACCAACACCAAGAGGGTGTTCTTCATTGAGCATAGAGAACCAGTCGGCGTGTTTACGATTCAATCGATGGGATAGCTCCATTGTATAGATAGTCAGTAGCTAAGTACCATTGACCCTGCATAGACAGGAGATTTAATCACCAGATTTAATTTCGGTTTCATTTATTTGTAACATCTAAAATGTACATTTTAGAAAAAGGATTCCCATTTAAAATGCAGTTTTCTCTATCGCCTATGCAAGACCTTAAGTTTGTAACAAAAAATGACGAAATATTCTATATAAACATTATCAAGATCACCAATGTCTGCGTCCGCTGTTTTGCTTTAATATTTCGATTTTCAGTTCTCCAAGAGCTTCTTTACAGTTCATCAACGTTTATTACATCTTCTTATGCCTACAGTATTTCACTAATTAATGGTAGGAGTTCTTCTTGTCATCCGCCATGGAACTGGCTCCGGCGGACCCACAAAATTTACACTCAGTTCTTCTCCAGAGCATGGGTAGATGGAATACGGTTTAACGGCACATGACTATATTAGTCATTGGCGCCGTCAAAGAAGAAGCATGGTTAAAACAACTTGGAAGGAATGCAAAGGTTTAGAGAAAGTTTTAAAAAGAGACTAAACCGGAAAAAATATAAAAAACTAAGAAAGAAAATTCCGTATATCAGCATCAAAAGAAATGAAGTAATAAGTCCAAGAAGAAGAAAAAGCCGGATATTGCTTTCGCCTTAAAAGTACTGAAACGCAGCAAATCGTCACACATCACTGAAAGGTCCAGTGCCACAAAAACGAAAAAATTGAAGCTTGTGCTGAACGGCGATTGCAATCTTCCACCAGAGTTTCCGCTTCAGCGGATTATTCCATCTGGCACGATTCAGTTAAAACCGAAAGGATTGCTACAAAGAAAGCAAGATGGGGCAGGTTCGTCCTTGCAAATACCAATGTGACTAAATTGTGCAATGCCCATTTCAAAATGCCTTAAAAATACTCCGAATTAGTGATCAATTGGAGGAGATGCAGTAAAAAACAATATATATATATATTGTTTTATATATATATTTATATATATATATATATGCTCTTCCGGGATTTGATCTTTTGGAGGGCAGGCCATTCTTTGCACCAGTGAGAGAGAACGATTTCGCTTAAGAAGGTACGATAAAATCCTTCGAGGAAATACAAGGATGCATTAGTGCAGGTGTTAAAATAGACTATTCTTATTTAATATCTGTGGTCTCATTAACCTGCATATTCAACGACCCACGAAAAGTTGGTGCTGATGTCAAGCGTATGATTGCGTTCTAGATTTTGCGCTAACCAGATAAAACAGAAAAAACGAAGAGTTGATGTGAAAAGTGTCGCTTGTATCTAAAATAGTGATCAGACCAGTATATCTCCAATGCATGGTTAAATGACAGTTCAGTGTTCGAGCTCCGGCCGAGACATGTTGGATAAACGGAGTTTTTCCATACGCTGAAAGGGCGAATACCAAATGGTTTAGACACTCTGGACTCTATGCTGGTTTGTTTCAATATTTCATTCAATTTATTCATCGCTTTCAAATACCATTTCGTTTCAATTATGATGTTCATTTCTGAACAAATTGCACAGTCGCTTTGCAGGAAATAGCCACCAGAGATACAAATTGAGCATTAGAGCGAACTTATTATGTTTGACCCATAGGACAGACATAATGAAGGTACGCCACAATTAAACATGTGTACGTGTGGAGGAGATAAAATTAATATTATGACACTGGTCCAAATGTAGGGCTTGCGAAAATCCTGGGTTTAAAAATAGTAATGCGACTTTCTAAAAGTAATAAATACTGAATAGAAACTAAATTGTTTTTCCTAAAAGTTGGTTGCGGTCACTTACCCTCGACTGAGGATAGAGATAACAGCCAGCGGATAAACGAGAACTCCCAGATATATCTTAGTTTATAAACTCTGGCAAATTATGCTTCTAAAACTAAGTATAATACAATATTTCATTGAGGGTCTACGGATCTACATTTTCTATAGCTGGTTATAAGACGCTATTATGCTCCAGTATAGAGTACATTCTCATTTCTGTTTGTCCGCCGGAGATTCAGCAAGCCAGTTTTTACAAATTGTATTTAGTAAGAACATAGTAGTCTTCTTTGCAACGCTTTCTTAGAAACTTTTATATACTGCCACCAGTGTATGTTTAATGGGCATGAAACGTAGTGAAGCTGTGAATGCTGATGTATAGTTGATTTAAAATACAATATTTGACAAATGAATGCATGTGCTAAACATTTATCATGTAAATTATAATTTCACAATTACAAATATAACAATTTAAGTGATCATTATCATTATTCTTTAACTTCAAGATAAATAAGCTGCATATGATAAAGTATTTATTATTTCAAAATATGCACTTGAATGATACATTCGTAATTTAAACTGAAAATGAACAATAATTAATTTAATTTTAAACTTACTAGTATCACACTTGATATAATCAACTCAAATATTCACCTTCTTGGAAATGAGTATTTAACAGACAAAGTTTTTCCCACATAACCAAACTCTATTTGAAGAATTGGTTAAGAACACAGATCAACCTAAAGCATAGCAAGCCGAATGCCCAAATACAATTCCAAAATTAGAAAATATTGCAAAACAAACAGTGAATGTATAAATCTAATGAGGAGTATACCTAGGTTAATTAATTGTCCAGGTCTCCATTTTAATGACAGAAAAACAATTGGAGTTATAAATTTATAATTTTGAAAGAAAAATGTCGGTAAGCCTTGCTGAAAAGTCATTGCAGAACACCACTAGCCATCCAGCCAGATGATAGCCTCGAGAATGGAAAAGTTCGGTGTTTAAAAGTTGTTAGGGCAAGAAACCGCATTAAATATCTATCGTCGAGTTAAGTGATCAAGAATAATTAGGAAAAATATTTCACTTCATAGCAATAGGGGAAGGAAGGAAGGAAGGAAGGAAGGAAGGAAGGAAGGAAGGAAGGAAGGTAGGTCTCGAGGGTTCCAGGAGAAGAAAAGTGGAGCATGATCGCACACAAGCCAGGCGAATATTTATATATTTCCTATATTATATTTGGATGATATTTTATTTAAAAAAAAAGTAGAATGCTACTACGTACCGTTTTGGGAACGGGGCTGAGTTTGAAAAATGTAAGGTCTAGACACATGCATGTATACAATTCTTGCGTTTCTTTGCACCTTATACCGCCAAGGGTGGCCGAGGTCGTTAAGACGCGAACTCGCAAGCGGGAGGTCTGGGTGGACCATCCTCCCTGACTGAGGATTTTTTCCAGGTTTTCCTCAGTCCTCATAAATGGCAAATTCCGGGGAGGTACCCTAAACTTAGGCCTGGAACGATTCCTTCCCTAAAAAGAAATCAATTCCCAATATATCATTTCATCTCATGTATCATCAGTGTCCATCGCCTGGGGTTCCTCTGTAGCAAAAACGGGCGTTTAACACTATTCATTCATTTGCGCCTTATAGTTTATACGTATAGAAATAGTATATATTTTCCCAAAACAATATAAGATTTGTAAATCATTTATCTAAGGTTCGTTTTGGAATGGTAAACATATTAGAAGTACATTTTACACGCTCAGAGTACATTATAAATCTAAAGGTGCAAATGAAGGTCATAGAAATAATACGAAGAAGATAACAAGTTATTCCGTTTTTTATAATAATTAGTCATTTTGTACACATCTCTTGCTTGTATTAAAGGCAACAATGGAAAGTGAATGTCCCATACTGCTAGTATATGTTTATTGGAATTTGACATTTTCCTTAATGCTGATTCAGTTTAGGAATACCGCAGAGCAAATCAAAAATTTTGCAACATTCTTAACAACAGCTACCTCTAGCTAGATTAAATATAAACGCACTAATCCCTGGTGGGATGATACCTGATTTCTTCTAGTTAAACTCCAACATATATAAGACGATGCGAGCTTTGCGGTCAAAAATGGGTAAGTTCGCAATCCCGATAAGAAAATTTAATGGGACTTTGGGAACATATTTATTTTCAGATAACACATAATTGTAAAAGTAATTAATTACCAAGATTCGAACTCTTGTATGAAAAAACTAATCATTTACATTGAGTATTTTCCATCCCCTCCATATAGGATGACGTGCAATAATCAGCTGGAAAAATAAAATTTTTATACTTCTGTAACCAAACAACACATAAGCAATGCTATTGTATGTATGTCTCTACAGGTAAAAGCAGCAAAATGAAATTATTAGTTTTTATTGTCTTTCATATTTTTAAAATTAATTTATTTATAATGAATGCATTGTACTGTTCTTTTCGCTCCATATCCACAATTAAAGATAAGTTGAATGGGTAAAAGTGATAAAACAGATCGCATACAGGTTGAAAGCCAAACTTATTTGCCACATATATCTTCAATCCTACAACTGTAAAAGTTACTTGTTTGGATTAATTGCTATGAACGAAAGTTATCAAGTGCAATGCGTTTGCGCTAAATTTGTCTTGTATCCGGTTTTATCTTGGAAGATGAAGTGCTTGTACTTCCAAGGAAGATTTTATTTTTCTTAATTTATTAAATTTGGTGTACTTTTCCTGCAGAAATTCGTTAAATGCGGATAGGTGTCCATCTCCATGGTAAACAGCAGAGTGAATTAAGTACGTGATAACAGAATGGCTAACATCATGAATTATATTAATAGTATATTTGCAGATAAGACTGGTGACGAATTGCACTTTAAATCTGTAACCAACAACTGGACTCAAGAAGAATTGGAAAACATTCCTTTGTGTGTTCAGCACAAGTATCTCGATGACAGTATACTAAGCCTGCGAGTGTTCTAGCAGGAAAACCTCCCTCTAGTACAGAAGAATGCTGCTACTGAAATTCATGACAGGAATTGCAATGCAGAATGCCCAAGGAACGTGTTTCAAATATAAATTAATGAAGTTGATAATCACCTCTTGTAATAAGGAAATGGCAGTTCGCAAATGTCCCGCATCACACAGAAGGGAAACGATCAGACCTGAGTATATGATCAGGTGATGCAACAATTAAAGCTATCAATGATGACACCGTATACTATGCAAGTGTTCTGAATGTTACGTAAAAGAATAAGATTGAAATTATTATGCATGATGAACAATTTAAGAGTGCCCAGTGGTATTAGAACTACGTGAAGTTTAACTACCTGCAATTGAATACAGTAAAAAGCTATCTAACATATGTATACGGTACATTCCCAAAATTTATTTGGCACTCGTGGATTTGGATGTGATGCAAACTTGCGCCATAACAACTTTCTTGTTTGCATAGATTTTTCACATGTAAAATAAAGATGATTGTCACTATTAAACGTGTAATAGTGACGCGCGCTATGACTTTCTTGAGCATACTATTTGATAACACTTTTTGAGCCAATTATTGCACACGATCTCATTTGTCCAGCTACCATTCTGATTCTTGCGTATCTTTTACAAAATTAAGTTTTGTTGACCCCTTATATAATATGGGTATTTTTATTTCAACAGTGCGTTGTGCGGAGTAAAATGCCTTCGGCTATAAAACGAGTGCTTTCTTTATTATTACGTTCTTTTATGCATTTTATCTGGGTGGTCGAGGTCGTTAAGGCGCGGACTCGTGAGCGGTAGTCCTGGGGTTCCAATCCTGCCATGCCGTCCTCCCTGACTGATGTTCCTTCCAGGTTTTCCTCAGTCCTCATATATAGTAAATGCCGGGCAGGTACCCTAAACTTAGGCCTGCAACGTTTCCTTAAAAAATCCTTTTCAAATTTATCATTTCATTTCAAGTATCATCATTGTTCACAGGCTCTACTTTTACTTTGCAAAGACGAAACCACAAAATGATTTCGGCATCTTCGACTGCAAAATATAAGAGTAAGAATATTGAACATTGTAACCTACTTGCCAAATATAAAAAGGGAAGTACATATGCTTATTCTGTAATAATTACAAGGGCGTAATCTATTAAGAAAAATCTACATATACTATATATGTACTATTATGAGTACATATGAGTACATAATTTGGTAAAATTATTTGCAATATATGACAGATTGAAATTACGAAAAATTTTAATTTCTCAATATTATAACTATGTCCATGAAAGAAACTTCACTTGTTATTCCAAGGGAACCGCAGAGGCAAAATTTTACACGTTTTTTTTAACAGTTTCGGCAGTTTTACTCCCCACAGAACAATCGTTTGTAGAAACAGGAAACACGTTCTACAGCCTCATTCCAAATCCAAATTAAAAGTGTTATTCTATTGCAATATGTAGACTGACCACCATTCTCATTGCAAATCTCTGATAAACTGTGCGAAAGGCTGGTGTCCCAATGTGTTGCGAACGTTACAGAGACCACTGAACTTTCAGATATGTAATAGTTTTTCAATTGCTCTTCGTTATACCTAATTTTAGGCGGTATCATATCCAAAGTTTTTAAAGGAATTTTGATTACTCTCAAAATTCCTCTCATTATAATAAAAATGAGATATTTTTAAATTTATAAATATTCAAAGGAAATCCTTTAAATTCTAATTAATAGCGTGGTCCTTGCTAATGCTTACTGAACTATTCCACTGTTCTAAAATATAACAATGGTTAATTATGGAAAAGCGTATTACAAAATAATTTCAACGGCATCAGATTTACATGATTTTAATGGTTCCTATCACTAACAAAGCACATTTTGCAGTAATCAGGAACCGAACCAAACCTACTACCTTTCGCTTTGAACGTTTCATTATATCAAAGATGTGTATGATGTGTCACTTCGCATACCTCATATTTTGTGGAGTTGCACATTAAGTAATATATTTTTGTATTATTATGCAGGGAAAGATTTTCTCTGGTGTTTACTCTTCATCATCTTCTTCTTCTGTACAATTTTCGTGTTTTCTATAGATAATGTTATTTTGTTACACATGCCTGTTTAAGATAACTAAGTCGTGTTTTCTGGACTTTATACAACCATCCCATCTTTGTGGCGTGTTTTCACTGACGCCTTATTTTTCCTTTAGATGTTTCCGCACTGTTGCCAATACATTAAACGATGTGATGACCATGGTCCCACAGAGCGGTGATAAAAGGCTACATGCACTAGCTGTTGAGGCTTTGCGGCGCAATCTGCGAGACTCACGTATGGTGTAATATAAACGTGGAAAAAGTTTCAGGCAATAGCCGACAGAAACGGTACAACACGATAGTGGCCTTTCCTTCCCTATTACCTCTGCTCTCTTTACATTATTATAACACAATTCTGTTTTTTTTCCCCTTCTCTTCACCAACATTTTCGCAAAAAGAGAAGCTGTAGGGTGTGTCATTGATGGTAATCATGTCCTGTGGCCTCCATCAACATAAGAAAAATCAAATACGTTTGAAGAAATCTGCTGGTAATGTGAAATGTCCGCAGCACCTCAGAAGCCATAACGGCGCCGCATTTGAAAGAGACGATACATGTTTATTATATTTCGTGCCAGTAACCACAATAAAAAAGAATATCAGTAATGCCTGTACAGGGGAACAGGAGGCACAGCTTGTGATTCGATTTAGTCATCGATGTTATTTTAAAAGGTTTGTGAACATCGCATTTTGTAAAACATTGCACAGACATTACCATAAGGTTGCTCTCCACTCTTCCCTTACATCCACTATCAATCGTTTTCGTATGAATATTGTCAATCATTAGCAGCTAATATTTTGCCATCATCATTGTTAGTGCTGGCGCTTTCGAAAAATCCTAACTTGCCTTGCACTTGTGATTTCGATGTTAAGTTTGTTGTAAGATTTATAAATTGTATAAAAGAATAAGAATGTGTTACCTGTAACTTACGGTCTTGTTGTTGATTTGTTTTATTTACGGACGCTCTTTAACATCTCAGGTCATCAACGTCCCATTCTATTCAGGGCGTGAAGCGGCCGACAAATTTTGCCCAGAGGCCTCTTCTTTCTGGCTTGAGGTTCTTTATCGTGCCGTAAATGCACGACATGGGACCCACGGCTTTACTTCTCTTCCGAAGGAAGCCATACTTAGGATTTCTACACTTACAGTCTTTTAAACATAAATATGTGTATATACTTATAAGGTAATTAGTTTCATATTTACGAAATGGGGTGATCTTAATATCGCTCTTGGTTTACTGTAAATAAAGGTCCAAATTCGCAAGTTGACAAAAACAGCATCTTATAAACGGAGTTATATACTTCTTTCCGATCCCCCAATGGTCCCATTTCACTGATGATTTTTTTTCTCTATATCATATCTTGGTGAACTATCATTAATTTGCTAACTCGTCTTCAACAAATAACTTGGGTAGATGCACCGAGATTATGTCATGACAAATAGTTATCTCATTATCTTTATCGATATAGAGGGGTTCCATATTCAAAAATTAAGAACCACAATGGATACATACTCTAAGAAGTTAAACGGCGAAAATGGGATAAACCCAAAGAATAAAACTGAGTTAAGAAAAACATGATACATAATTTATTCTGGAATATATATATTCAAAATTGCAGTTAATGGACAAAGTTAAATCGCCGTACTGTTTTTCAAGTTATATCTTGGGGTACTTTCATAGTACATGCCTTAGTTGTATATTGCAGGGTTTTTACGAATAACCAGCACTGGATGTTGTATACGTTTCTTTCCTTTAAATTTCTCTGCAATATTTTCATTGCTACAATAGGAGGGAAGAGTTCTGTCGATGCATAGTTATTAATATATGCTAATTAGTTTTACTACATTAATTAATCTATTTAATAGTATTCATTTTAGCTATTAGTGATTATGCCGTGCTTAATTTAATGCCAGTTCACGTTGCTAAAATGAAACCAGTGATAGTAAGTGAAATAAAGAAAATCATTTCACAGGAAATATTTGTGGCAATATCTGTAGCACATTCTCAGTGGGCAGTTATTAAGTTATTAGCGATCGTTAAATCAGATTCTGTTTTACTTAACTGTTTCGGTGTAATTTGGATTGCCTATTCCGAAAAATATATCGCAATTTTGGGATATGAATAATGATGGAACGCTATAAGCGAAGAATTAGTGATAACTAAATTTAAGGAAGCAAAATATTTAGAAGTGCACAATTAAGAAGGCAGCAAGTTCCAAATTACAGTAGTGAAATAAATGTTATTAATAATCGCAATATGGGAGTGCTGTTGAAAGGAAAATTGAAATTCACGTCTTTAGTACGAAGGATGATTTTAAATATTACAATATAAATTCATTTCCTACCTATCTTACCTTTAAATTTCCAACTGCATCCACAAATCTGTGACTGACCATTATTGCGGTTTACATGTCTATAACAGACGTGATTGCAGTCACTGAACGTAAGGATGGCGACTCACTTGCAGGGCTGGAAAAGTGAGGGTGTGCAATGAGTTACTCGGTTTCTATGGGAGAAGCATGTGCCGCCAGCGGAAATTCATTTCGACTTGGTTGTTATACGAGGTTAAAGAAGAAATTGCTGATACAGAGTGTAAGTCGATATGACCCATCAAATAAAAAGGACGGTATTCGACAAATTGATGGCACGATTAAAGAAGGCAGATTGCGTGAGCTTAAATGCTGGACATTTCATAAGGTGTTTTGTACGACGATGTGCCTGACGTGAACCAGAATTCGCTGCACAGTGGATATCTGAACTGAAGAGCACAAATGTCAACGCATGGCCATTTGTTTATAAATAAATATTAACACTATGCGACTGAGGAACATCCTAGCAATTCCCATTTCTTTGCTTCTTTGAAAAAAGTTTAGGAAGACTTTGGTGTCACTTGGATAATGACGTACAGCATGAAGTAAGGGCTTGGCTTCAACAACAGAGCCTGTATTTCTATGAAACTGGCGTCATAAACCTTGTGAAATGCTGGAATATTTGCCTGAAATGAAAACGACTATGTTGAGAAGAAGAGCGTGTAGTATTCTTGCTCTTGAGTTAGTTTGTATTCATGTAATAAACGCATTATGGAATTAACATGCTTATGTAATAACTTCTCTATCCAAACACACACAAAAGATAAAATAAATTAAGGATTGATTAGCACAGTGCTTTTGGTTTTGTGAAATAGGAACTGATCAGGTAAAAGGAAATATTTTATAATGTATTTTTCCACGTATGCTGCTGTGTACTATAAATATGTACATTTTATGTGCATATTGGGCTAAAATGGATACTAAATGAAACTACTTTTAGGGGGAGAGCTGTTTGAAAACATGGAAGCAAAAGACAGAGAAGTGCTACAACGGATGGGATGTTATTTACGTAATAGAAGAAAAAACATTAATATCGTTCGAACATGGGAAAGAATGAAAAACAGCAAAACAAGGAAGGTAATGGATAGGGTGTTTACGGATATGGAACAAAATGAAACACAAAGAACAGCAAATGAAATATAATTATAAGAACTAAGAGAATAACACAAAGCCAGATTCTAAACAAACGTAAATTGATAGTAAATTTCTTCAACTTAAGAACAGCATTGTATATGTGCAACTCAGATATAAACGCACCTTGTCTTGCACGTTAAACAGCATGTTTAATTTAGGGTAATGGCTAATTATAGTATAATTTACCAGCCTGCCTTGGTGAAGAAAAGTTTTTTTGACTGAATCGCTTTGAATGTATTTCACATTCAGACTTTCATCTCTCGAAGCCTGACCGTCTTCGAATTGGCAGTAGTTTCAGTGTGTTAAAGGTTTAACTTATTTTCTTTATGAGAGGCAATGGTTACAGGCCATCGTCGTCGGCCAAACATTTTGGGCACCTCTTCAAAAAACTATCCATCACTTGCTGCACGAATGCTATTCTAAAAGCTTTAGGCCGGAGTTAGAAGTATCGTGAAGATGGCCAAATTATATGATAGTTGTTATATATCATATTATAGATGATGCGCTGTAAATTTTCAGACGTGCAGTCACCTGTTTGTGATGATCACGTAAAAAAATAATTTTAACATTTTCTACAAAATGGAAAACTGTAATACGAGCTGTGATACAGTATTTTGAAGCGCTTAGCCGCAAGAGACATACAAAAGCAGCTAGATTCCATATTTAAGTGTTCTTCCCTTATGTTTTCAATGGTTAAAAAGGGGGCTGATGATCGTACATCCATTCAAGATGCAAGTTGCTGACACTGAAACGACATCTATAGGTCGTGTCCGCTCATTTTACACGAAGTTAGGAGACAGCTTTCCGTTCAGTTGGTGCCGCATTTGTTGGCAATGGACAAAAATCACATTCTAATGAACACTTCGTAAGAGTGCTTAAACTTGTTTGAACACAATTCCATTGAGTTTCTCCGACGTTTCATAGCAGTAGATGAAACATGGATGCATCACCATGCACTAGAGACGAAGGAGCAGTCCAAACAATGGATGGCAACAGGTGAATGTGCAACAAGGGAACGCAAAAACTGTTCCATCTGCAGAAGAAAAACATGGCTACAGCTTTCTAAAATTCTCATGGTGCAGGTCTCCTAGACTACTTCCAGAAGGGCAGAACAGTAACAAGAATGCATTATGCTTCAATACTGGACCAACTAAAGAATGGTATTCAGGCTAAAATTCCACACCTTGCGAAAAAGAATTTTTCTCTTTTGTTACAATAATGCTCCTGCACCGAAGTCTAGGGATTGTTGCTGCAAAGTTTCATTAGCTTCGCTTCTAAGTGCTTCCACATCCTCCATATTCGCTGGATTTGGCTCCCAGTGATTTACTATTTGTTCCCAAACCTGAAGAAATACCTGGGTGAACGAAAATTTACACCATGATGAGGTTGAATCTGAGACAACTCTTACTTTTCACATTTGAACAATCTTATTATACGAGGGTATTAAAACGTAGCAAAATTTTTGGACTGAATGTTTGACTTACAAAGGAATTATTTGTCGGTCCTGGTGGTATAGTGCAACCATACTTGTCTCCTAAACCCAAGATCGCCGGTTTGATTCCGATCAGGTCCGATGGATTTTATTGGGGTAAAATCCTAAGTAAGTCTTCCTTCGGAAGGAAAGTAAAGTCGTGGATGTCCTACGTTTACGGTACGATAAAGAACCTCAAGCATGATAAAAGAGGCCTCTAAGGAAAATTTGTCGGCCGTTTCACGTCCGATTTGAATGGGACGCTGATGACCTGAGATATTTAAGAGCGTTCATAAATAAACTAAAATAAAAAACAAGCGGATTATGTTGAATAACATTTCTTTTAAAACTTGTGTTTTCTTGGTCAGGCTGAGAACTTTTAGAACGAATTAAATAGTTCACGTTGAGTAATGCTGGCCATTAATTGGCGAATTTTTGTTTCACTTCTTCCAGGGTATATGAGTTTGTCTTGTGTACGATATATAGGAATTAAATTGGGGGATCGAGGGGGCCACAAATTTTTGCAAATAACCCTGTAATTCTAAAATATTAATTCAATTGCTCTCATCGAACTATTCACTGTTAAGAGCTGTAGCAGAATCTTGTTGAAAACTGGTGAAATCATGCTTTGTGTCGTTTAGTTCTCCTGGCCTAATTTGTATTCAGGTATTTGGAAGCATCAACTGATGCCTAGAATAAATGACATTATAACTCTTCCATGATGCACCATATGACTTATTTTCGTCAAGAAGGGACATGTTATAAAATGTATCGGATTCCTCGGTTCTCCAAAGTCCATTATTTCGAAATATTTTATAAAAATTATGCATTGTTGTACTTCAATTCTGTATTGCTTCAAATGGAAAAACAGCAGAAACATTACGTAACACATCATCGTTAAAAAATAGATTTACAATGGAATGTTATCAGAAGAGCATGTGCTATAGGGTGGTTCATTAGCTATTCAACACAATTTATGACCATCGGCGATGTTCTGAATTGCAGCTTGCGTCGTGTAATTCGAGGTTGCCAGGAGTACAACCAATCGATCAGCATCCTGCCAGCGGTTTCACTCTGCCGGAACTGCACATCGCCTCGAACAGTGACTGATGGTAATCCCAAACCACTTGGGACATTGTTTAAACCCTTCGTAGATGCTCCTCCGATCAATTTGCCAAACCCACTGAACGCCTGCACCTGCTGATGATTAACACTTCAATTGTTACATTGCCTACAATGGAACCCACAGCTTACTTCGTCTCTGGTGGGAGCCGCTTGTGAGTTAGCCAGTTGTATATCAGCTCGTGTTGATTGCATACTAGCTCGCAAGTCGCATTGGATTGTGTGTAGTCGACCTCAACCATACTATCATTTTACGCCGTTCTATATTGTTGCTATTGATGGCAGTCTCTTTAAATGTTTTGTAGTGTCTCTTTTCTTCCTATTACTTAGAAAAAATCCGGATACTCAATTTCCCGTCCGTTTGGCCAGAAATCTGCATTTTCATATCCAATGGTTCAAATATTTTCGTTTTTACTTTCTGGTGCTTTAGAATATGAATATCTCTGCTTGTCTTCTCAGTTGCCATAATAACACCACCACTTTTAATGTTCAGCTGTTGTTATTGCAGTTTTGGGAAGCACACAGTAAAACTTTAAGGAACATTGTTTATCTAAATACATAGTCTATACTTCAAAGTTGCTCAAGCTCCTAAGGAACACAATTGTACAATAACATTTTTCTAAATTAGTTCAATATACTTCAGTATCCCCAACAACAAATGAAGAATTATTGCAATAATATAGTAGTTAAAGCTTTAATCATGAATATTCCCACCATGTACAAACATTTACTAGTTGTTCCTGCCAACAATAAGTAGATTAAGTAGCATGGTATTAATCTTAATCTCATTTTCCTTAATAATATGTCCATATATCACGCACGTTTCTATATTTCTTGAACTGAAATGTAAACTTTACAAACTGTGTGCAAAAACATTACTTTTCCTCTCTCTGCCAATGATTCCAACAATTACCTGTCATCTTCATTATCCTTTGATAAATCAAGTCTTGATCACTCTATAGGAAAAAAAAAATGAAATTAAAATTTGGCTTGTATTAACTATTGTAAAGATTAATGCTTGAGAAAGTATATTGTGGCAAGGAAATTTAAATCCTGTAATTATGAAAATATACTACGGAGGTTACGCTGCATAGTTTAAAAAGAACCGTACATATAGAAATGTGCTACATTTGTTTCGAAATTCAATTCTACATTTTAATTATATATAGTGGTTAGATGTGATAACAGGATTGTTAATGTAGCCCCACCTGCCAATCAAAATTTGCAGTTCCGCATTCAATAGCAGAAGACATTAGTGTGATCCATTGTCAAGTCGCGCTCTTCAATTCGAGTAACCACGATGATGATGGCGATGGAGTAGATTTGAAATGAATATCGGATAAAAACTGAGAAATTTACACAGGTGCCTCTTTGCTCGCTACGAGCTCGGATTGTAGACAATTTGTCTTAACTAAGAAATGAAAATCGTCCAATAGTCAAATGCTATTACAAAATGAACATATACGTGCTGATAATCTTTAGTTACTCCAAATATAATAAGTTTTATCGCTTCATATCAATCAGAAACAGCTATTTGGAGGGAAAGTTTTTTAAGGGCGTTTTTAAGTTAAGGCACACTTTTCTGATTCTGATTTGGCACCAGACCGGCTATTCTAAAGATAAATTTTTATTTTCTATTTGAGAATATGAAGACAACACAATGTCATTCTCACGTCAGATACTATTCTGTTGTTGATGGTGCTGAATGTGTATGTGCATATGGTTGTCATTAAACACAATTTTATTATGATGATGTTATTTTTTAAATCGTGCTAAACGATAGTATTCTGAAATCAATGTTTCAAACTATTATTTTCATTGTATGACTGGAACATAATTCGTACATAACTAAGATATTTTAAAAAAAAATCTAATCTTAATAATGAACCATAGCCAGTGCTTTTATTGATAATAAATGCAATTAATATTAAGTGTGGTGGATTAAAAATTGTTTGCTTACTTATTTATTTGACTATTGTAAGAATCACACAGAAACAAACAGGCTGAATACAGTTACAAGGAAAATACACGAGTTGCACTGTTTAAGCAGTCAATCAAGTCTGCTCCAACAAATTAGATTCAAAGCAAGAGGTTCTGCAAATTTTCCTCGAATACATTTATTTAAAAACCGTTAATGGTGGCTGCTAAATATAACTATTTGTGAAATTCTGACATTATCGAATAAAGTAACCATATGTACCTGCAAATACTATAACATCAAAAGAAACTTTCTGTACTAATCTAACAAGTTTTTCAGGAAAACAGATACTCAAGCAGATTTCATTTATGAAAATAATCACTAATATATCATACAACTCTCAATTAAAAAAAGGTGGAAGAGGATAATTTTCTCATAGCTCAAAGACAGAACGAATAATAAGAAAATATTAACGGTGGTGATGTCTCTCAAGCATCTCGAGAAAAAAGAAATAGATCAAAGAAACATAAATCAGAAATAATCTAAAAACATATAACAAAACGCTATAATTCATCTACTCTTCAAAGTATTTATGAATGTTAGAAGCATCATTTTAAATCAGTGATGACGTGGTCTTAAGCGTTCCTTCTCAGTGACAAAATAATTTATCAATACCAACTGTTATTGATGAAAACATATTTCTGCAATAGTTAATATCTCGGTTGAAACAAATGAATTAACGATAATCGTGCTGCTAGGAACGCTAGTGTCGCTTTTAATCCGCCGTTAATTCGTTTTGGTTGTAAATTCGAAAAAGGTTTACATGGATCTGGGCTCCCAGCAGCAGTACTTAAAAAGTTCTTCGCTAACACAACAGCAACATTGCAGCACAGAAACCAAAATAATATCTGTCACCTCCAGAAAGGGCAACGCTGGCATTCAGCTACAACTCTGCGTGAATCCTTAAGTGCTGCAAAGAAAAATTATTTTGTTCGCAAGGTAAATACTTTTTTCATTGTGCATATACACACAAAAGAATTCAGTAAGTGACGTCTAGCGATATTTTCAGCCACTCTTTGACCAGCACATACGCAGACTAAGAGCAACCGTTTAAACTCTTGTTTGCTGACCAACCATAATGTTTGCAAATTTTGGTCTACGTAAATCACAGCACCCCACATGTTATTGCTCTGAATAAAATTTGTCCATCGTCGCAATCGGTTATATGTTGAATTGCTATCACATACCACAAAAGCATTAAATAGAAGTTCGTCAGCAAAACCACTGCAGCACAATTGCGATCTGCAGTAGTGTGCTTCTTCTTAAGCAAACACCGCCTAAAGCTGTACGAAGAAAGTTGAACTGTACCAACAACAGTGCAAATAAGCAATGTGTGCAACACAGCAGAGGCTGGTGCCGAAATGTGAATATTCACGTGGACGACCAATACGATAAAATGTTCTTTGGAATAATTAACAGATTCCCTTCTCCACCCCATTTCTATCTTTAACATCAAAAGGAAGGAAACTATTTTAAAGGAAAAATTGGTTTAGTACCAAAAAGCGAGGCAATGCTTTTTATCATACTAAATAGTAAATATTAGCACATTGTGTCTTAATGAGTATAACTAGTTCAAACAAAATGGTGTAGTTGAATCACATCACCAAATGTTGTCAATGTGTTGGAAAATCATTAAAAAGTGCAAATATTGAGATTTCCATGACAAGGATTTTGTGTATATATATTTGGCGCAAAATTTGCAGTAAGAAGTTAATATTTAAAATAAATGTTGTTTTTATTAATGTAGTAATAGCGTTATTGTGTATATAATTACTCACAAACAATTACTTGCAAGCGGAAACCAATTAAAATCCCAACTTTTTCTGATTCATTAGTTTCTTCTTTCATCGCAGCATTTATAACATAAGCATACATAACTCAATATTATCATTTCAAATAATACGACAGTTGCAGAGGCATCCCAAAACACAATTTGTGTCTTATTTGGAAATCACGTACTATATGGATTTCCAAAACTTAAGTTAAATCATAAAGCAGATATTATCTTGCATGGTTACAGCTCCAGGCTCATCCGCAAGCACATGTACAAAACCTTTATAAACCTCCTTATGCATGTCAATGTTGTAAAACTTTCATTTAATTTTAATTTTTCACTGTTTTAATATTTGTTTATAAACTTTTATAATGTATATATGTTTTTCGTTGTGTTTTACAACACGCATTTCTAAAAATTTCTTCTATGTTTCGCTTCAAACAGTGCATAAATCTTTTCAGGGGACACAGATAGTTGCTTGTAGAAACCACTTTTACCCATGATTCATTTATCTATATTTAAATATGATGTACAATGAATAAACATGATTGTAGAACACAAAAAATCCAGTGTATCATACTAAATATTTATACATCCAAGCGTTACCTGCTTGCAATTTTCACAATATTCCCTCACCATTTATATTTATTTATGGACGCTCTTTAACATCTCAGGTCATCAGCGTCCCATTCAACTCGGGGCGTGAAACGACAAATTTTGCTCAGAGGCCTCTCTTTCAGGCTTGAGGTTCTTTTTCGTGCCGTAAATGTACGACACGGGACCCACGGCTTGACTTCCCTTCCGAAGGAAGTCACACTTAGGATTTTTACGCCCGAAAAAACCCATCGGTCCTGGCCGGGCTCGAACCCGCGATCTTGGGTTCAGGAGGCAAGTATGGTAACCACTAAACCACAAGGACCGACTTCCCTCACCATATTCACACACACACACACACACACACACACACATATATGCAGCATGCGTGCAAGTGCAAACACATTTAGCGCATTTATAGTGATCTTTTATCCTACGTTTTAGTATGTTTAATTTTAAAACAATTAATTCTAAATATGTTAATGTAAACATTAACACATTTAATAGTTTTTTCAATGTTCTCAAATTAATGTGTATTATAATATATTTTTCCAATGCTGTTAAATAAATGTTCAGTGTTTTTTGTTTGAAAAGAATTAAATGATTCGTTTTTTATTTATTAGCAAACACATGTATATTTTATTATTTCTTATGCTTTACACCATGTCATTTCAATATTTGTTTGAAAATTTGTTAACGTTTTTAACGAATAATATATCTTTTTGGCTATGTTATCATCAAGTATTTACAAAATTTATATATATATATATATATATATATCTAAATATTATTTGCGTTTTAACAACATTTTTCATTTCAAAGTTTATAATTTTGTTTGATTTCTAAGGGTAAATTATTCGTCTTCACAAACAGGTATGCATTATTTCTAATATTTGCTTACCTGTATTTCCGATGCTATTCAGGACATATTTCTTATTTCCATCATTATGTATATTTAAGTTTTTGTTTCTATTTCCACAATTGCATATATCGAGTTTTCATCGATACCGGCTATGGAACACAATTTATTTCGGTCTATCACGTGACTTCCCTGTTATTCTTTACTGCTTATAAACTATTTTCTGTATTTTTCATTTCCTATTTTAACCACCATTGAATTTTTATTGCCACCAAGAAATATAATATGTTTTAATAATTTAAATTTACAATACTATCATCACAATATTACTATTATTGTTTTTAATTTATATTAAGCGTTATTAATCATTTTTTTCAAAATAGCAACGTGCTTTGCAAATTAAAAACATTTTTCCCACCAGTTTGTGTATATGTGCATTTTATTGCAAGTTTTAGCAACCATCGAATGAACATTTAGAACAGCTGTAAAAATATTTTTATTAGACTAACCTTATTTATAGATTTTAGCGTTTTGTTAGCAGCGTAATACAATTTTTCACAACTAAACTTTCAATTATAGATTTTAAAATTTCAAAATTAATATTTTTATTTATATGAAAGTAAGTCAAAATGTGAAAATTATTTTGATTGTGAAGCAAACATTTTTAAAAGCTAATATTTTTTTTTCAGAATGTAACATATTTTTTCCAATGTGATTTTATTTGTATTAGTTTCAATTTTAGCCACCATGTTTCCCACATTACTAATATGCCTTTTATTTTTCAACATAAGTGTATGTAACATTTACACCCTTGTAACTATTTCTTCTCCCACATTTTCCCAACATGTCAACCCACTCTCATCCCCACCACGCATTTTCTTCTGTAGGTTATTCTGATTTCAACCACTAGTGTGTTTTAGCGTCTATTTTTATGAATACGCTTTAATCGCTTGGATTATGCAACACAGCATAGTACCGATGGTCACCTGACTTACCATGTTACTTTTTACTGCACTTAACCTTACAGTTAGAATTGTCCTCGTGCACCAGTCACAACTGCTTTCACTAACGTCAGCTGAAGGCTTCGGAGAAAACCAAGCCCAGTTGCAAGGAGTCTCTGCATCGATAGGAGAAGTTTTATTGTGAGTTGAACAAATACAGGCTCATATACAATTTGAAATGCACATAATATAACAATGGAATGCAAAAATTAAGCTTTTTAGGATGAATATTTAATCATATTCCATAAACAGTGAAATTATTAAACGGGAAACTTTAATGCAGCAATCTAAAATGCAATGGTAATAATTGATATGAGAAAAGGCATACACTTTTAACGGTATATTTTGCATATATTTTTGTAAACCTAACCTAAACTACGCTAAGCTAACCTAACCTAAATTATCAACCTATACTCTAACAGTCTAACTTTTGCAATATTTTATACCTAAGTTAACATAACCTAAATTTGTGACTTACATGAAACAAAAGTAAAAGTGCAACCTAAGTCCTCCTCCCTAAAAAGGGTATCATTTATTATCCTAAGAAAAATGTTGACAAATTATCAAAATTAAAAAAGTTAACCAATGGAGGAAAGGAACCTTCCAGTTGGTAGCATGATGCTGGAACCAACTGAGCCATCAGATCGAAATGAACAACAGGTAATTATCCACCTACGTTAATTGAATGAGTGTGGACTAGGAGTTCTCCGCTGCCATGCACTACCGTTCGTGAAAGGAGTCGTGATCGGTGCACATTGGTGATTCCAGCTGTACGGATAAGTTTTATTCCTTATATACATTACTTTTACGCAGTAGCTGGTCGGCATTCATAATCAATACATCTTCAAGTCACCTCGATTATGAAAAAGCAGTTTATCGAAGAAATACAACAGCAAAATATCTAAAATAAAAAGATAGAAAACAGAAAAGAAAAGAAAAAAATTAGTTCAAAATTCTTCCCACCTTGCATGTTCAACACTTGATTTAAAGTTTTCTGCGGATGTAAGATAAGAACTTCTTGCCAATTAAAATGTTCAATCGTTTTTATATTTCCTGCAGAAGCAAGGTAAAATACTTCCTGCTGATAAACGAGTTCTTCCGGATGCAGGATTAAAATCATTTTGGCAATTAAAACTTCCTGCTGATAAACCTGTTCCTGAGGAGGCAAAATAAAACACTTTTGGCAAGATAAAAGAAGCTCCAACGGTTCATGATAGCTTGCTTCCATTTTCTGTTTGGGTGTTTACATAACAAGACCTGTTATGTACATAAGTGAGATTATTTCAATATTTGTTTTCTGCTTTTGCAACAATGGTAAGCTACACATCATAAGCGATTGTGATCTTCTCTGCGAACCTTCAAACGCATTTAGTGCATATATGGTGTTCTTCTTTCGTATACGTTTTAGAATGTTTAATTATAGAATAGCAATTATTCCTAATAAATGGGTTTATGTAATTATTAGTATCACATTTAATATTGCTTGTTGAATGTTCTTACATAAATTTTACTTTACAATGCATAATAAACAAACATTATATCAATTATTTGAAAATAATTTTATCATTTTAAACTTTTCCCCACTTACTTGGTATGGAGGAACAGTGAGACATCAACTCAAAACCCCTCACGCATTATTCAAATTACCCGTCACATCACCACTCTCTTCCGAAACTAACGCACCTATCTTACGCACCCACAATCTCAGATAATATATATACCGATAACAATTATTTATGCAAACATATACATTCCAAAAACACTTCCGTTTTTTGTGTCACACACACACAAAATAATTTACCAATCATTACGCGTTTTATTTTACCCCTCCACGACACTAGCAAGTCAACATTGAAAAATTTAGCAAAAAAAAAAAAAAATGCACTAATACCTACTTCCGTCTCGGATTAAACAGTTGGGTCAACGGAATGCCGTTATTTTTAAAAATACTGCCAAATGGATTAACGCCGGTTTAAAAGCGCCCTTACTACTCCGAGATATTAACTAATGGATGCTGTTGACAGAATTAACGTATTTTTTCCCTGGTACAGTGTATATTTTAAGTACTTTTACTGCAGCTAAAGATAAATAAGTAATGGACTGAGTCGTTCTACAATTATCACAATTCAGCTTTTGGTAGCCTGACTAAGCAGGCAGAGTTCTTGCTTTCGTATTCTTTCTGCATGCGGCTCGAAATTTTTGCTTTACTCCTACAGCAGGCAAATAAGTAAAGAAAAAATAAATCATATACTAATGTATACGAACTAAATTCGCTATTAAAGATCAAAAAATAAAATAAATCATTATTAAAATAACATTTTTACTAAATAGAAAATGCGTTTTGCATCCGCCTCCTCGGTATAGTGGTTACCATTGTTGACTGCAGGCCGGAGGGTCTCCGGTGGAATCCGCAATATCTGCTGAAAAATTTATAAGGGAACTCTGTATCGGTGTTCACCCACCCTGGTGAAGACAAATCGGTAGCTGCTTGATAGACTATAAATCCGCGTAACGGCGACCGACATAGGGTCCGTGTGCTGATCCATGCCCTTCTACAATACTTCCCTCTACCAGTAATTTCGAAAGACGGAAATACAGGATACAGAGGTCGCTGCGGTAGCCTAAAGCTCTTGTTGGCTAACAAGGCTAGAGGAAGAATAGCTATGTATAAAGTTCATTCCAAACGTACATGGAAATATTAGCTCAGTATGCCTGCAACAAGAGAATGCACCTTATAGCTAAGGCAGCCACACTGATACAGTTCCCTTCAGCATTGTTTTATTTGAGCTTGGAACGAGAAAATGTACCTTATAGCTAAGGTAGCCCAACCGATACAACTTCCTCCACCATTATTTTATTATTTTCTTGTCTAATCTCTAATATAAGAAAAAGAATGCTTGGAAATATTTTACTCTGAATGAGTTTTGCGGTATATACAGATCAAGATTATTAATTGAGCAAAGCAATTATAAAGTAATTAAAGATGCTGAAAGATCTAGATTTGTAGTAAAATATTAAAATTGAAGTTTATTGAGTGACCTGAAAACATTAATTAATTTCCAAAAAGATATGGAAAATTTACATTTGTAAATGAAACATTGAATAAGCAAGATATTTTTTTTTCTCCTGTTTTTTTGTCCTTTTGTTCTCATCGCCGTAACGCATACAGCACATGAAACAACCTCTTTACAAGTTTTTCAATAAGTAACGAAAGAACGCAGTATTTGAGAAAGAACTTTTAATTTACTTATTTCAACATACTGCAAAAAAATAGATAGTGTGTATGGATTGTGTAGTTTTTATTTATAGCCCCTTTGAGCAAATACGAAAAGTATTGTTGAAATATGAATAATGAATGACAAAATAAGCAATTTGCTACAAAATCATAAAGCAGGAACCCATATAAAATTTGTACTCAATTGTATATGCATGTACTGAGCATCACAGTAGAACTACTGTATAACCGCAAAACTGTCAAACTATATTTGAACAATAAATAAACTATTACACATGCATATTTTTTCATAAATCCTAATTCGCAATTATTTAACAAGCTACGAAATAAAACTGTAGCAGAACAAAACATACTACAAGGCAAAGAATTTACCTGGAAACATTTTAGACAAGATAAACAAGTACTATTTCCGAATATTAAACTCATTTCAATCAAATGCATGGAGAAATAGCATTTTTAGTATATCTATTGCTCTTTGTGTGTCCTGGATACAATTTTATTGTTGTATAGACAATTTTATTAGAAATAAGACCCAGCCTAACCACCAACTGATTGTGCATGCTCCTTAATCCCCTAGATTTTGTTTTACGAAGAGATCATGAAATATGAAACCATAATCTATACATGAACTTTCTCAAAGTCACATAATGATTCAGCAAATATTCATAAGAATTGTAAATAAAGAATCAAACTTTTAAAAATCGGGTCACGGCTGGGATTTGAACCCCTAATCTTCAGTCTTCAGGCTGACGATCTAACCAACTGAGGTACTTTGTCCAAACACGGAATTACAAATCTCTCTCATCTTATTCTATATACGTACTCCGGAGACCTGCTTGAGGTTTGCCTAACATGAGAGATTAGTTGTTTAAGAGGCGACTCGTAATACTAGTAACACTATAATACTATATAGGTGTTAATTTCCATATATTAGTTGAGCGGAACAACGAGAAATGGCTTACGCTGATTATCATTTACCCAGATAGGTAAGATGTACAGTTTAAGCTTGCAATATAAATGGTGTGCATGTGCGTGATCTACAAGCAGATCTAGGGATTATTATTGCATAGGAACAGATTTTTGTTTTGAAATTACAGCTTCCTTTACATTAACCGCAATTCCTTTTTAGGTTGCTACATTCTTGCCATAATGATTATATTTTTAATGTTGCTTGTGATATCTTAAACCGCTAACGGTGGTAATTTCTTTTATAAAAGTAAGAATTATACAATTACTCAATAGCGTTTGCTGCATTTACTCATACAGAACTCTCTCACAAATTTGCTTCGTATACATAAGGATAAGAGCTGAATTAATAGCGCATGTTTTTCTAATTAATTCATAACCGAGCGAGGTGGTTCAGGTCGTAATGCTTAAAATCACATTCAGAAAGTTTAGAGATGTCGCGGGTTCGTTGGGGCGATCATTCTGACCTTGGGTTTCTAGCGGTTGCTCAGATATACGATTCCTTTCCAAGAATTTTTCTCTTTCCCATTCCGTATCATTTAATTTCAATTATTCTGTTACAGATTCGAAGGTGCCAGAAGGACATGGGTGGTGGCTTGCCCTTTGAAAGTAAAATTTCTACCCCGGTATTTCGTATGGAAGCGATCCCTCTTAGGGGCTCGAATTCCTTGGAGGAACGGTTCCGGTGGCTTCGTGTTGTTCTATCTGGAAGCAGAAATAGTGATACCGTCTATGTCAGTGCCTCGGTCCCTTGTATCCTGGCTGCCCGGTATCACCCTTACCTCTCTTTCTCCCAAAGGTGCCACTAACGGGCGTAAGCACAAACGTCCAGCCGATCAGCAAGACTTAAATAGCAAAATATTCTATTTTGTTCCTAACAATCCAATGTAATCTAATCTAATTATATGATAAGACATTTTGCCATCATACAGTAATGTTCACATTTTCCTATCACAGGTTAATGGTATACAACCATTATCTCTTTTTGTCAATAAATGTAGTAATATCCAATTTATAATTTAATAGATCTAAATACGAATATAACATGTAATTATTAAAATGCGTAAGTATAATAATAAAATATTCAGATGATACAGATGGTTTTGTTTATTAAACAAAAAGTATTTAGCCTTAAGAAGATTAAGTATTTATGTACTATTAGTAGTGTCAGTTTACCACCTTTCTTTAAAATGAACTATATATTCTTCTATGTAATACTTCACAGAAATTAGCCATGTCAGGCATAAACCGTTTGTGCTATTATCACTATTTCGCTCTTCTTGCACACTGTTCCTAACATCCACTTTCTATCCTGCTGCCGTTCGAAAAGAAATTATTCTCTTCTTATTTGCACCTGATGAAAATATGCGAGTAAAATATGCATTTGCATCTCATGTGATCAACATACTTACTTGAGCTGACGTTTGACAATTCCATGCAAATTAATACAGTTGATAAGTGATTCAAACATAACGATATACACAGTGTTATATCAACAGAACCTGTAATTTCCTCTGGTGAACATGTCAAAATGGAACTTAACATTCTCTGTTTGGGTCAATATGACCGGTAATTAATGTTGGTTCATAATTACATCTCAAATAAAAAAAAAATGTTCTTATGATACTTAGTTTCATTGTTTATCCTTGTAAATAGATTGATTTATTTAAAAACTTTATTATTATTTATCATTTACAAACTTTATTTTTAATCTATAATAGATGTGTGCATACAAAACGTTCGGATAAATATGACCTTACAGAAAGCTTGATTATTCTTACTTGCGATATTAGAATATGTGTGCATTTTATGCCATGAATTCTTGTGTATTTAGTTTTACGTTATGACACACTGCTTTTGCTCAATAATCCTTGTGTTTTATTGGAACAATAAGTCTGTGCCCTATCATCGTGCCATGAATTGCTCCTTGGTACTAAATTATTTTTATCTTCCTTGAATATAACTATTGTTGATCGGTTTGAGAGCAGCAGCATAGAAGATAGATTACTGGTTAAAGTGGAGAGAGCAACACTTGCTAATGAATACAACGGTGAAGGGTCTTTTTCTGAATATGAAGATATTAGAGTATCGCTTATAAAAGTGATAGTTCCCACGATTACTTATACAGAACACCCTGTTAGCAATGGACAGAAGTTCTTTCAAAATATGAAAATATAGCATGGCGGTTACATGCACTTCTACATTTCGGCTGTCTTTTTGCATCGAACCATCGCTAACAATAAACCTGCAACTGATTACAAAAGGTGAACGTGTAATTTTAAATATGTTTGGGTCATGTTGAATTATAATTATAATCAAATTGCGACTGTCAAAGCGCTCCACTTACTCGCAGTTTTGAATTCGTTTTTATCTGTGATAAAATCTTAGCAACTGGATTACAGCTTTTCAGCTTGAAACACTTATAAAATACAATAAATGATGCCTAAGAGAGGAAGGTAATTGAAAATTATATACGACAAAGGTTAAACAGTAAAATAATATAATAATATGAAATAATATCATTAGATATTTGTATTAAAATGATATGGAAAAATATTGGTAGCAATCAATTCAAAACATAACACATTTCAAAAATAAAAGAAGAAAGAAATTTATAATTATACAAGAAATAGAAACGTCGTATATAATATTTATAGCAGTACTAATATGACAGTAAGAAAAAAGTGAATGGGTGTATTTTACAGCTTACTCACTTGCCGGTCAGGCATTGGAGGACATCACAGGGGCAGCAGACGGCAGTGCGTAGTTAATTTGAAATGCGTACACCAAAAATCTGTGAACTAGTTACGCTGAATGATGAAGGTGAAGATGGAGAGGAGATGATGATGATGGAAAAATGGCGGAATGAATGTGAGCGGGAAAAGGATCCAGGGGCCGTTGAATCTCCCACAAAATTTTAATTACGGCCACGGGAATCGAACTTTAGTAGTCTCGATGGAAGCTGAGTAATATAATCACTCAGCTGCCACATCGCCGCTCGGTAAGAAAAGGAAAATCGAAATGTGATACATACAACAACAAATGTTATATTACAAAGGAAAGCCGCTGAGCAGAAATATAATGCACATTCACATAGGATAAACATTAATTGGGGGCTACAGCATACACATAAATCAATTAAAGCTACCAATTGAGATCCCATGATATACAAATATTTTTAACTTCAATTCATCGCTTATAAGTTGCTTAGATAGCAAATGTTTTGAAACTGTAGAAGTCGTTTTAGCCAGTATGTGAGGAAAAATATAAGTTATCAGAACTGCGATTCTTCTTGGTACTTATTTACCATTACTACTGTTATTATTTGCATTCACTTTACTTTTCACTACTATTTCCATTTTTTCTGCATTTAATTTCATTTTTTCATTAAAAAGTTTTAATTTTGCTTTCCTGCTGCTGGGTTGTACGAGAGGCCCTTATAATTGCTTTTCTGCTTTGTCTTGATAATTTAATTTAAATGTAATATCCCTTGAGGCATTAGATGAAACATTTCATAATAATATCTTCTCAGTAGATGTACATTTTTCCCGCAATTGCCTGCCTGGAAAAGGCAAATGCATCTGTGAACAAAGGTGTAATGTGCTGCAATATTTTGCAGTTTAACATTTTAAATTTTTTTTCTGGTGATATCTGGTACATTAATAAATATTGACATATCCACCACAGCAGCATAGGTTTATCAATAGATAAGATTGTGATAGTTAAAACAGTTTATTCATGCGGTTCATAAGGATGTTTGGGAACATGATGCCCGGTAATTGAAATATGTTGGTTGATTGGATAAATGGTTCGATGGATGGATGAATGAATGAATGAATGAATGAACGGATGGATGAATGGGTGAACGGAAGAAGGAAGTGAAGGTCGCTCTTACGAATTTTGTTTATATAGAAATTGGTATGTGGTTTTTAGTATGACATACAATTACTCACAACATCACAATAAAATATAAATATTATAACCTTTTTTTTTAAGTTCATGGTTTCAAATTCAAGTAAAAACTGTTCAATACACCACAACACTGTTATCCATTGAGTAACTG